>CM053027.1:55957662-56664928 GCA_028564925.1 Lithobates sylvaticus | reverse complement strand
CATCAGCACTGCCTCCTATTGTAGTATCCCCCTCTGTGTGTAATTTATACAAATAAATGCTGCAAATATCTAATTTCACTGCCGAGATTGCGATCACATGACTGGCCAGCTTTCTCCTTTCCTCCTCTGAGAGATGCAGTGGGCAGGGCTGAGATTTACCTGCTGATTTCAGTCTGGAGGAGAGGAGGAGAGAGCTGGCTTGTCATGTGTTTACAATCTCAGCTCTTAAATTAGGTATTTACAGCATTTATATCTATGAATCATTCACAGAGGGGGACACTGCAATAGGAGGCAGTGCTGATGGTGTACACAGGTTAGTGTTATGAGAGCAACAGGAGGGGGAGGCAGCCCACACACAGACAAAGAGGGGAGGGGGAGGAGGGCACAGGAGCAGAGAGGAGATCAGATAGCAGGCTCAGCAGCCATGATACACCGTGGTCAGTTTACAGAGGGGTGGGGAGAAACTGTCAGGATCAGCCAGGTTTGGTGTTACAGGGGCCAAATGACACAGAACAAGCACTGTGTCATATAACATGCTTTAAAGGAGCAGGATCCATTTTTTTGGGTTACCAAACACTTTATTGTGAATTTAGGGCCTCTTTTTTTTTAGGGTCCATGCACACAGGACGTTCAAAAAGGTATTTTTTGGATTGCTGGCAGGAAAACTATGCTTTAAAAATTAGCTTTTAACAGCGTTTTTCGAACGCGTTTATGCACGTTTTTCAGCGTCAGCATTTTTGGTAATTTTTTTAAATTGCACCCAGCTTACATTCAGTTCTACAATGTAAAAAATCCTGAACATTGATAAAAGCGCGTTTATGAGCATTTATTGTGCGTTTATGCAAAGTTTTCAGCATTCAGCGTTTTTTGTGGTCAGAAGAGCTGCTCTTGAACGCGATTTTAGGGCATTCAGACAACAGCCCATAACCTCCCCTGCTGATAAACTTCAATGAACGCCCATGTGTGTATGGACACATAGGATATCATAGAGGGGAGTTTAAGGGCTGTTAAAAAAAACACCCAAACTCCCAAAAACATCAGTTTATCAGCTTCAGTGTGCATGAGGCCTTATAATTTTGCCTTGAACATTGTTTATTTACTTTGTGCTATTCTATATTCTACGATTATACTGTACATCTAAATTTTACCTGTTAATTCTACCTTTACTACCGTAAATTCTACCATTATATTTTCTTTGTTATACTCCTTTGTTAAAATCCAATAAAGTTTATTTAAATAAATAAAGGGGATTGTTTTATGGTTTTGCACTATTGGAGTCTTTGTCTTTTTTGTATCTCATCTGGGGAGCCATACTCGAATATGTTTGAAGTCTCCAGACTGGGTGATATACAGTGATCCGCTATTTACATTAAGCGCAGCATGCTGATCTTATTTAAAGCCTAGTACACACTGCTAGTTTTTTTCCTTCAACCCAGCAAGCTGAAGGAAAATAACTGACAACTTAGGTTGGAGCCGCTGTACTAACAAACCAATGTTAGTACAGCGATCTACCCTGCTGTTGTATTGTGCTCTGACAGAACTATCTGTTGTATGTTATTGGACTATTTGGAGCAAATCTGTAATTTTTTATGTTCACAGCACTACATTTGTTTAATTTCAAAGTTTATTAGTAAATATAAACTGAATATGCCTGGGTTTGGTTCTCAAAAAAAGTATTTGAAGGTAGCAAACCCCCTTGGGTGTGGAGGAGGAATCTTGTTATTCAATTCAGACTAATTGTAGGTCTACTAAGCACGCTTTTTTCAAACAAAAGGCAGAGGATGCCGGCAATCAGAATTTTTAGCTTTCTCCAGCACAGGGGCAGCCAGTCCATTAAGGTTGCACGGGCGCCACCCCCTCTGTCACGCCACCCCCTATATGTATCATGGATAGATTCATGCATTGTATGAATCTATCCATGGCCACTGTAGCCACCCCCTATTCAGGCGTCCGGCCCCTTTTCGGACCCCGGTGCCTGAATTACAGCAGCAGGGGTGTTTTTTGAAGCACCTGATCAGAGCCATAGGCTCTAATAGGCTTCAAAAAAGGTGGACTCGGAGCACAGAGCATTGCGCTCAGAGCCCACCCAGATGTATTAGAAAAGCAAATGAATATTTGCTTTTCTAACACTGAACCACCTCTCCGCCAATCAGGAAGCATGGGTTAATACCCGTAACCTGATTGGCTGAAAGCACCGGTATTCCTATTGGACGGCCAGTGGAACGGAAGAAGAGACGCACGGGAACCATGGAGGATACAGGAGCTGTTGCTTGACCCGCTGCATGTCCCACAGCTCGCCGCCTTCACCCGCTGCCTGACCAGCCACCAAGATGAGGTAAGTGCCACTCAGACAGTGAGGGGGGCACAAAGGCTGCATTTTATGGGCACAGTGGCTGCATTTTATGGACACAGAGGCTGCATATGATAGGCACACTGGCTGCATTTTATGGGCACAGTGGCTGCATTTTATGGGCACAGAGGCTGCATATGATAGGCACAGTGGCTGTATTTTATGGGCACAGAGGCTGCATTTTATGGGCACAGAGGCGGCATATGATGGGCACAGTGGCTGCATTTTATGGGCACAGTGGCTGCGTATGATGGGCACAGTGGCTGCATTTTATGGGCACAGTGGCTGCATATGATGGGCACAGTGGCTGAATTTTATGGGCACAGTGGCTGCATTTTATGGGCACAGTGGCTGCATTTTATGAACACATTTGATAATGTTCCTATTTGGTTATAAATTTTGAATTTTGAATCGGTCGACTCGAAAATTATAATTTTTTTTTCGATTCGAATGTGGCGAAGTGAACAAACAAAAAACAGATCTTCATCAAATGATTATAATGACTCTTTAACCTCCCTGACGGTCTGATTATGTTTGATTTTTGAATGTCAAAGCGATACATTGTTTTGCATGGAAATTTGTTGTTTTATATTGTAGGCCTGTAATTCTTAGGAATAACTCACTTAAATATGTTCAAACTAAAGTCTAGTAGAAATCCCGAGTATGATAAAGTTTGAAACACCTAATCATAAATTATAATATAATAAATAACTTTAAATAATTATAAAAAAAATAATAATATAATAATAATAATAAATGTTATTCAATAATGTAATCAAATCAAAAATACTGAAATCTGAACAAACAAGGGTCTTAAACTGCTTTTGACATAGAGGGATGCTTTTTGGATGCCATGGACCTTCTCAAATTTCCAAGCAGAAAGAATGGGAAAAGCGTAGGCAGGGCAATGGACAAAGCACTAGGGACAAAACTGAGTTGAAATGATTTGATACAGTAATGTAATCCTAACAGATTACAATGTATTGTGCGTGTTAGGTTTTTTACTTTTTTGAATTTGCCGCCGGTTCCGCCCCCATGTGTCGCGGCGCTCGCAGGGAACGGAACCAAGAACACAGAGGCATCGAGCGGAGGATCAGGCGGAGGATACAGCGGGAGGACATTGCGGGATCCTAGGGACAAGGATAATGCGGTGTAATCCCAAGTGTGGCTCGGGGTTACCGCTTTTGGTACTAAAATTTAACCCCGATCCTCACTCGGGATTACCGCCAGGGAGGTTAAATCACCTTTGGCTTAACAAAAACAGCATTATTTCGAAATGGTACTCTAATAACACACACAGTCTTTGATTTCAGAAATATGTTTACAGTTTGAATTCAAATGGAATTCGATATAAAATTTGATTTGAATTTCAATATGAAGTTCGTAAATTCTGACGGTATAGTTTTGTTTTTCGGAGCATTAGGTAAACTTTGTTTATACTGTAATTTGGGTATTCGGATATATCTGAACTCCAAATAACGCAAAATTTGTCTGAATATTAATTCGGAACAAAACTAACATGTCTAATTCTCAAAAAATTTAAAAATTGTTTGAAAGTATGCTATTAACATTCAGTATAGCATTTTGGAATGAATGGATTTTACCGAACTGAAAACGAACAATAATTTGACCCTGCTAATGATTCGAAAAATTAACTAATGTTCTTACAAAGAAAAAATGTATAACGAAACTCTACAAACATATAGCCAGCATTACAGTGGCTTCAAACTCTGATGCCGCGTACACACGATCGGAATTCTCGTCGGAAAAGCCTTGGATTTTCTTTCCGACGTAATTCCGCTCAAGCTTGTGTTGCCTACACACGGTCACACCAAATTCCGACCATCAAGAACGGGGTGACGTACAACACTACGACGAGCCGAGAAAATGCGTTGAATTGTTTCCGAGCATGCGTCGGAATTTCGCGCATCGGAATTGCCACAGATGATCAGAATTTCCAATAGAAACTTTTTCCATCTGAAAAATTGAGAACACGCTCTCAATCTTTTGCTAGCTGAATTTCCGCCAGCAAAAGTCCGATGGAGCATACACGCAGTCGCATTTTCCGACCAAAAGCTCATATCGATCTTTTGCTGGCGGAATTTCCGATCGTGTGTACGTGGCATGAGACACCTAATCTTATCTCCTCCCCTCCTCAAAAAAGACCAGAGGAACTCTATCAATTTGGAGACAAATGGCTATAGCAGTCCTTTATTTGAAGTGCAATAAACAGAATTAAATACAAAATGCAAAAAACACATTAAATACATAACAGAAGAAAATATTTGTATAATTGATCCTAACAGGTCTAAGATCTTTAAAAGCAGATATACTGTACAATGACAACAACCTGGCTGTATCACTGTGAAAATCAAGTTTGGGTGGGAGACAGCACTGGACTGGTGCCGCTGGAGGTATTATGTGAGGGGTATAGAGGGAATTACCTCCAATGGGTTGTGCCCCAGATGTAGATGGTAAGTAATAAACTCCTTTGGGGTCTAGGGCTGCTACCTTTCAGATAACGAAAATGAGGCCGTTACCGCAGGGAACACTTGGATAAATGAAGAGCAGCACCTGATGTCCAGAAAAACACACTCGATGATTTATTATTATTATTATTTTTATATAAGGTAAAATTCCATTAGCAATTCTGCAACATATCGACGTATTGTGGAGCAGATGCTATCTCTACTCCACAACATTCTGGCATGCTGCAGAACCACTTTTTGAATTTATTTAACCCTCTAAGCCGAACCATTTTCCAAGAAATACAGCCCTGAAGAAGGGGGAGGCAGTTCCCCTAAACCAGTGATGGTGAACCTTGGCCCCCAGGATGTTTTGGAACTACATTTCCCATGATGCCCCACTACACTGCAGAGTGTCATGGGAAATGTAGTAGCAAAACATCTGGGGTGCCAAGGTTCGCCATCACTGCCCTAAACCATGTTGGCTCTAATGGCGTGTACACATGATCAGATTTTCCATCAGAAAAAACTTGGATGGTTTTTCTGACGGAATTCCACTTAAGCTTGTCTTGCATACACACGGTCACACAAAAGTTCTCTGAACTTTCAACCGTCAAGAGCGCATTGACGTACAACACTACAACGAGCCGAGAAAATTAAGTTTAATGCTTCAGAGCATGCATCAAATGGTTTCCGAGCATGCGTAGGAATTTTGCGCGTCGGAATTGGTACAGACGATCGGAATTTCCGAGCGGAACTTTTTCCGACCAAAAAATTGAGAACCTGCTCTTAATATTTTGCTGGCTGGAATTCTGATGGAGCATACACATGGTTGGAATTTCCTACCAAAAGCTCACATCGGACTTTTGCTGGTGGAAAATCCGATCGTGTGTATGCGGCATTACTGTATTCTTTTATCTTCAATAAACAATTACAATAAATGATCAAGTGAGATGCTTTCTGGACACTGGGGGCTCATTTACCAAAGTGTACCTTGTGAAAGGCCTCCAGGTGCTACTACACCGCCCCAGGAACAATTAACTACCTACGGTGTACAGAACTTTCAGGTTGCCATATTGCATTTTACAGAAAATTACAGCAACTGCAGACTGAGAAGAAAAAGGTTATTTCCAATAACAATACATTACAACAGTGCTTGTGTAGCAACTGTATATACTATTTTTATTTGCAATATTTTTGCTTCATGAAAGTGGAGATACCAGTGGTGGCCCATCCATACGGGGCGCAGCCCCCCTAATCCATGTGCCCGGCCCCTAATCTACATGCAGGGTGCCAGACACATGGATTCCAATTGGGTTTTCTTTTTTTTTTTTAGGCACATGATTAAAGCCTAAGGCTCTAATTGGCTTAAAAAAAAGGGTGGGCTTGGGGCACAGAGCACTGCGCCCTGAGCCCACCCAGCTGTGTGACAATAGCAAATTAATATTCGCTATTGACTTCTTCATTCTCCTCGCCAATCAGGAAGCAGCTCCTGAGACCCCATTGGCCAGGGCATCTTAGTACTCCCAATCATGTCTCAGGACACACTGGCCAATTGTGTCTCAGGACACACTTCCTGTTCAGCCTGGAGGAGAACAGCCTGACTCTTCATTCCCCCTGCCTCCTATGTTAAGGTTAGTCTCCGCTGCCGGCTTCTCGTCCGTCTCAACACCTGGTGGGGTCATTGGTGTGCTTGCGGTGATCCCGTCCCTCCAGTGGGAGTGGGGGTGGTGGATGTCATTAGTCTGACACCCCCCTGAAATATTTAGCACCAGCCGCCACTGGGAGTCACCCTTTAAAGTCGATGTAAACCCTTACAGACCACTTTGTGCTACAGGTAAGCCTATAATAAGGCTTACCTGTAGCTACCCAGGATATCTCCTAAACCTGCACGGTTTAGGAGATACCCCCTGTACTTGCATGAGCACTGAAGCAATGGCACGTAAGTGTGCCGTTACCGCGCGCATGCGCGGGAGTGACGTCATTGTGGCTCCGGCCAATCACAGTTCCGGAGCCGCGATACCCGGAAGTGACCCCCGGGAGTGATGTCGGAGCGGTGCACGTACTAGCTCATTATGCCTTTGTCTTGCAGGTGTTAGTTTTTTTTTTTTTTTAAGTGGGTTTACAACCACTTTAAAGCTGGACTCATTTGTATTTTAAATATATTCCTCAATAACCACAAAGAATATACCTCCAGTTTTTGTGCACTAAAATCCTCTGCAGTGACATCATCCCTGTGCAGCACATTACCACTACAGAGACCAGAGAGGTAGGAAGGACTGAGCAAGTCCACCTACTACAGGCTGACTGAGAATAACTAGAGGAAGGGGCAGATACAAGACCAGTCACCCTACAGAAAGATACACCCCCACCTCTTTCCTAACACCTATGCTGACTAACCTATGTAAAAAGGTTGCATATACTTACCGTATTTATCAATGTATAACACGCACCGGCGTATAACACGCACCCCAAGTTTAGGAGGGCATTTTAAGGAAAAAAACTTTTAAGAGGGAAGTTGAAGGAAAAAAACTTACATTTAAATGCCCATCAATGCAGCCTTATCAGTGTCCATCTGAAGCCTTGTCCATCATTGCAGCCTTGTCAGTGTCCATCTGCAGCCTTGCCCAGTGTCTTTACAGCCTTGTGTCATTGCAGCCTTGTGTCATTGCAGCCTTGTGTCATTGCAGCCTTGTGTCTTTGCAGCCTTGTGTCATTGCAGCCTTGTGTCTTTGCAGCCTTGTGTCATTGCAGCCTTGTGTCATTGCAGCCTTGTGTCTTTGCAGCCTTGTGTCATTGCAGCCTTGTGTCATTGCAGTATTGCCCAGCCTCATTGCAGGCTATTTAAATCTCCACTGACTGTGAGCGGAGAGGAGCGAGCACCACCGACATACACAAAGCGGAGTGTACTCGGCTAGGCTCGGCTCCTCTTGGCTCCTCTCGCAGTTCCGCCCAGTCCCACCCCTTTTATGGACATAGCACAGGTACAATGGCGGGATTGAGCATGACTCTGAGCGGAGCCGAGAGGAGTCGAGCCTAGCTGAGTACACTCGGCTATGTGTATATCGGCGGTGCTCGCTCCGCTCACAATCAGCCCCTGATTTTAAGGGGAGAAAGGTGTGAGTTATACGCCGATAAATACGGTACCTATTTTAAGCTCACTCTGGTCACATGATTCAGGCTCCCCTGTGTCAGTTAATGGCAGCTGCAGGGGAGAGGAGGAAGAACTGACAATGCCCAGGACATGGCCGCCTATGCGCGATGCCATAGTTCTAGGCTTTACCAGCTGTTGTTGGAAGGTTTTATTCTCTCCCCTGCAGCCCCCTTTGGCTGACACAGGGAATCACATGACTGGACTGGAATGGGTTGAAAATAGGTAAGTATACACATTTTGTTTTTGCACAGGTTAGTCATCATGGGTGTTAGGAGGGGAGAGGGAACATTTTTAAGACTAGCTATTATTAGGCTGAAATTCTACTTTAACTAGGTAAAATATCCAAATAAAATATATATTATATTCCGTTATATAATTTGATGGTTTAATTCTGTAAATGAAGCATCTATGAATTATTTGTGTCTGCTGTCAAGCCGTAAGTGATAATATAGGTTTCCAGTAATGACAGCAGAACATATGAAGCAGAATAGAATATGCTTTCAGGTGTATGGGAAACGTAAGCAGAGGAACTGCACAGAAATGGCAATAACAGGCCTTTTGTATAGTTTCATTGTTGCAGAATTGAGTAGGTGGGGATCGGCCTATTAACCCGAGGCAAGAAATGGCAGAGAATCAAAGATTGCATTGTTCTTTTGTGAGAGTTAGACAGCTTCTAAATTGTGGATGGCTCCAGGTCAGGATAGACAAGCAAAGACAGTTGCATCTTAAGGCTCCTCTTTGGTTTGTTATAATTTAGAAGTTGCTGTCTAGTAAGATTTAAAGGACATCTCCAGGCAAATGTAAAAATGTCTCTTAATTAGTTCATATATTTTTTCTGATAAAGATGCTAAAAAAATGTAATCTGTTTTTGGAATTCAGAGTTACAGTTCTTGCTAATGTAGTACCCTCTAGTGTGCTAGGTTGTTAGTGTAGCTGTTAGTATAGGGATATTTAAGTTCAGCCTGAGCTATGAATTTTGATCAGGGTTCAGTGACTCAGGGAGGCTGGATGACTCATCCTAGTAGCCTCTCTGGTGACTCCCCCTGTTTTCTGGAGAATGTTCTAGACATAGTGGGTGGAAGGAGCTGCTTGGAATATTTATAAGGACCTCAGCAGATCCCCAGTGAAGGGTTGGCAGGGGGCAGGCCACCTCATAAATAGGCATGCCAGCAAGGGGTAGTTGGGTGGAATATGGAGATGGAGTGCTGAGGAGGCTGTCTGTGGCCCTTGTCTGGGGTGGGGGGGTGACCTCGGTTGCTGGAAGGACCCTACCATAGCACACGGAGGAAGACCTTCCTTGAAGCATGGGGGCAAGGAGAGAGGACAGCAGGTGCATTTCTGGGAGATCTCCTGAGAGTCAGCTGGGTGGGCTGGTGAGTGTCAGTCTGGAGGGCTGGTGAAAGGGGCAGCTGCAGCCAGGTGTCTTTGTAGGTTGCTGTAAGTGGGTGTGTCTTTGCAGGCTGCTGCAAATGGAAGTGTTTGTACAATGCTGTAAGTGGAAGTGTTTGTACAATGCTGTAAGTGGAAGTGTTTGTACAATGCTGTAAGTGGAAGAGTCTGTACAATGCTGTAAGTGGGAATGTCTGTACAATGCTATCAATGGGAGTGTCTGTACAGGCTGCTGCAAGTTGAAAAGTTTCTACAATGCTGTAAGTGGAAATGTCTGTACAGGCTGCTGTAAGTGGAAGAGTCTGCACAATGCTGTAAGTGGAAGAGTCTGTACAATGCTGTAAGTGGAAGAGTCTGTACAATGCTGTAAGTGTGAATGTCTGTACAGGCTGATGTAAGTGAAAGTGGCTGTACAATGCTGTAAGTGGGAGCGTCTGTACAGGCTGCTGTAAGTGGGAGTCTCTGTACAATGCTGTAAGTGGGAGTGTCTGTACATGCTGCTGTAAGTGGGAGTGTTTGTACATGCTGCTGTAAGTGGAAGTGTTTTCTCAATAAGGCATAATTGTAACCCTTTTATTTTTCAGCATATTTATTTTTTTATTTGTATTCATTATTACTTTGTTGGCATCTTCTGGGTTCTGATTTTAATTTATTATTTTGTATATTTTTATGTAAACCTTTTTCTTTTTCACTTCCATGTAACTCTACATGTTAGACATTTTTAGATTCATGTGAATGTATATTCTAGGCCTATATAAACGCGATAGCTACAGCATGTCTACACCCCAGATGATGTCTCCTTAGATGAAACGTGTCGAGACGAACCTGCTGATGCCATTGTGTTTAAACTTTCAGTCTTCTTACAAAAGCTTTTTTATCTACTCAAATGTGAGTGTTCCTAAAATTTTAAATAAATTTCCTTGTTATGCAGATTTCATTTATGGTTACAACCAGTGTTGCCAACCGTCAGTATTTTTACTGACAGTCAGTAAAAATCAGGCAGTTTTCTCCTGCCAGTAAATGCCAGTAAAAGGAAAAGTTTGCCAGTAAAAAATATGGCTGTGATGTTCGGCCTGGTTCAGAGTCGGCCAAGACCATCCAAGTGCCTGCTACAGTGTGTTCGGGCAGCTCTGGTGGAGGCGGTGCCCGAGCATGTCATGTGATGTCATGGTGCAAGGGAGCCAAGCAGAGTGGTCAGAGCCTCGTGTGCGGGTCTGGAAGAAAGGAGCCGGGCAGGTCAGGAGTGGGACTGTCACTGCTGTTTAGACTGGTGTGGAATGAAGGGACAACCTGGCTTGGAGAGAGACTGTCACTGTGACTCAGGAGGGGGACATGTTGTGCCAGTGAGAAGTCAGCATCATCTGTGCTGCGCACACTTTTGTCATTGTCACTGTGAGAGTCAACTTCATGTGTGTGTGTGTGCCTTCCTATTCTAATTTATTGCCCTCCTGAGTCCTGTCCCTGAGCTACTTACTATATTGAAAATAAAATAAGAAATGTGTTTTGTTCCCCTAATATCTACCTCAAATCACATTGCTAATTGCATATTGTACTTTTGTAGCCTAAATACTAAAATTTGCACTTAAAACTGTAATTTTGTAATTTTTGTAAATGCCAGTAAAAACTTGGTTGTGCCAGGAAATTTTGGGTGTCGTGTCAGTAAATTTCAATCTGGTAGGTTGGCAACACTGGTTACAACATGTGAGCCTATTAAAAGGATTTAACCTGCCTGCCTCTGAGTGTTCCTCCTTGTTGTGAGTTTCCTGAAGGACAGTGTGAACATCATCTTCCAGTGACAACATCCCCAGACATGGATGTCCCTGGGTATTGGTGCGTTGTCACCACAAGTCTTGATGACTCATTAGGTGCATGCCTTGCTGAGTCCATTAGCTCTGGTAAGCCTCTCTCGTGTTGGTGGTGGCTTCTCCCATTATCTTCTCTTCACATTGGTTTTCCTATTGATGTCTGGAAGTTGATATTCATCTACCTGGATCAACATCACACCATCAATATCACAGTGTGGACTTTAGTTTATATATTCATTGATGTTTATACATGTTTAGAATGCTTAACATTAATTATTTGTATATGGTCCTTTTTATTATGACGCTCTTGTAGCGGCCATAACTGTCGATGGGCGGCCTTAACTTTTGGGCTTACCAGTTACCTCCGCTTGGCTTGTTCTTCCGGGTCTAGGGGTTCCCAGGGTTAGTACCCAACTACTTTGGACACTGACACCATAAAAGTCCTTTAGAAAGGTTTTTATTTGCAGGGGTAACATCCAACAAACACAGTCCTGTATGGGAACAGAGGGCAAGGGTTAAGAAACCCAGCCACCTTGAACTGATGACTATTAGGAAGTCTCTAATGCAAACCCAGAGACTAGCCACTCGCAGCTGGGCGCTTCAAAGCTTAAAAAATCTCTAGCCAGAGATTATGGCAGTCAGCACTTGAATTCGGAACTTGCAAAGTCTCTGACCTTGAAGAAAGTTGCAATCAAAGTGAACAGGAACCTTTCCTCAGTACCTGGAACTTTCTCTGTCTCCTTGGCAGTACTGGGAAAGCGTGGATTCATCAGTGTCCTTGACAACCCAGCAACCAGGCACTTCTTGGGATGCCAGCTTGTTGGCCCTCCTCAGAAGAGTCCTCCCCCGGTAGCTTACACGAGCTGCGGTGCCCCTCCAAGTTGAGAGCGCACCCGGACGCCTTGAATCCTCCCTCAGTTACTGCGCCTCGGACCAGCCGGTTCCGAGACTCGGGAACAGATGGATCCTTGCCCCAGACCAATGCGGGTCTGTGGGGCTAGTCAAGCTGACCATGTTGCGGGGCGGCACACGCTCCCGTGACCGGGACCCCTTGCAGGGTTACCCCGGTCCAGATCCAGGAACAGGCAGCTATGGCCGAACGAACCCCGAACACGTGACTCCAGCATCTTAAGTACCCTTCCCCAGACTCCTCAGCGGGGCCAGACGCACCCACTGATTGGCTCCGGGGAATGCTGATACCCAAAACGTCCAACCAGGCCTGGTTCTGGGCCTGTCATGTGCACCTAACTGTACCCATGACCAGGCAGAACCCAAGCACAGCCCAGCCAAACTGATGCCAAAGTTAAACCTACACATTAACCCTCAGAACCCCTTTACTGTTCTGAGGCAAAACTAAATTTGTACATAGCGGACACTTTGTCCAAAAGTGTCACCGCTACATTCTTATTTAGTGCTGCACATTTATATGTAATTTTGTAAATGGTGATTGTCATTTGCTGTGCTGGCTGCTGTCTTGTGTTTAGGTGACAGCGCATTGCTTACTTTATCACATTATTGTTTTTAAACATTTGGCTCTCATTGACTTCGGCTCATCACTAGTCCCTGTTAACATAGGAACAAGGTGTCTCGCCAGGAAGAGGGAGGATTTGTTGCCCCCTTAGCAAGGTACCCGACCAAAGTTGAGGGCATGGTGGGCATGGTTTAGAAGGGGATTGGGGGGGGGGGGTCAGAATTGGCACTCACACTTTAATAACATCCATGTACATTCGACTCATCACTAATCCCTATCAACATGAAAACAAGGTGCCTCGCCAGGAAGAGGGAGTGTTTGTTTCCCCCCTCCTAAAGTTGGGAGCATGTATCCTGGTCTGGTTCAGAAATGGGGTTCATGCACGCTAGCATAATTTTGAAGTGTATCTTGAACAAAAATATTTTTCTAGTTCTGTTTTTATTTAGTTTGCCCTATAATGTCCCATACACATGATCGGAAATTCGGTCAGCAAAAGACTGATGAGAGCTTTTGTTCAGAAAATGCGACCGTGCGTATGCTGTAGACATGTGCAATTCGTTTAGTTCCTAATTCGCTTTTTAACGAATATTGACAAATTCGTTAATTCCGAATTTCCGAATTTTTAAATTTCCGAAATTTCTGAATTTCCGAATTTCAAAATTCGCGAAATGACGAATTTCCGAAATTTCAGAATTTCGGATTTTCGAATTTTCGAATTTCAGAATTTCAGAATTTTGAATTTTTAGATTTCCGAATTTCGGAATTTTCGAATTTCGGAATTTTCGAATTTCCGAATTTTCGAATTTCGGAATTTTCGAATTTCCGAATTTTCGTATTTCCGAATTTTGAGATTTCCGGATTTCCGAATTACTGATTTTCGGATTTCCTAATTTTCGGATTTTCGTATTTCCGAATTCCGAAAATCTGAAAAAAAGAAAGAAAATCTGTTAAAAACTAAATAATAACTAACTATTAAATTATAGGTATTTGAATTCCCTTTCAAATTTGTCTGTTAGAGAACGTAACGAATACGAATTTATCCGAAGTTACGAATTATCTGAAATAACGAATGCCGCATCTAACCAAATGGAAGTGAACAAATTAATAATAATAAATAACAATAATAATAATAAAACCTTTTTATTATTATTAATTATTTATTATTAAGTTGTTCCATTACATTTGTTTAGATGCAGCATTCGTTATTTCAGATAATTCGTAACTTCGGATGAAATCGTTAATTTAATAGTTAGTTATTAATTAAACTGATTTTCTTTCTTTTTTTCAGATTTTCAAATTTTGGGATTTTTAAATCTTTGAATTCCCGAATTCCGAAAATCCGAAAGTCCGAAAATTCGGAATTCCGAAAATCCAAAATTCGGAAATTTGATCATTCGGAAATCCGAAAATTCGAAATACGGAAATCCGAAAATTTGAAAATTCAAAATTCGTAAATTCGTAAATTCGGAAGTTCGTAAATCCGAAAATATGAAATTCGTAAATTCGTAAATTCAAAATTCGTAAATTCGTAAATTTGGAAGTTCGTAAATCCGAAAATCCGAAAATACGAAATTCGAAAATTCGAAATTCGGAAATTCGAAAATCCGAAAATTCGGAAATCCGCAAATTCTAAATTCTGAAATTCGAAAAATAGAAATGTGAAAATTCCCAAAATTTCCGAATTCCGAATTTTCGATTTTCCGAATTTTCGAAAAACGCAAAAAAACGAATGAAACGAAAACGAAAATGAACACATTTTTTGTCAGTGCATATGTCTAGTATGCTCCATCTGACTTTTTCTGGCCGAATTCCCGCCAGCAAAAGATTGAGAGCAGGTTTTACATTTTTACAGAAATTCCAATCATCTGTACCAATTCCGACACGCAAAATTCCTACACATGCTCAGAAACAATTCAACGCATGCTCGGAGGCATTGAACTTAATTTTCTAGGCTCGTCGTAGTGTTGTACGTCACCGCGTTCTTGACGATCGAAAGTTCAGCGAACTTTTGTGTGACCGTGTGTATGAAAGCAAAGCTTGAGCGGAATTCTGTCGGAAAAAACATCCAAGATTTTTCAGATGGAAAATCCGCTCGTGTGTACGGGGCATTAGGGAGATCTCCCCCTTATGGTGACCTCAAAGGAAATGAAGCAATCCCCCCAGTGGGGACGTACACAGCACTAAAAACCTAGCAGAAGTTTTTTTTCTCTTACCTATTTTGTTCAAAACTAAAAGAAAAGTTTTGCTCATGTTCTAATGTAAGAATGGGAGGAGAAGGTAATTAAATATAGTTAAGCTCAATATGTTATAAATATCACCATTTTTTTTTTAGTAGCATAATTAGTATAGTAGCATGGGCCAACAGAATCGGACTGTCTCTACCTGGAGGCCAAATGCACACATTGCACATAGATGGATAGATATTCCCACTTTTAACAAGAGATGACAAAGTAACTTATCTAGATGGTTAAGAATTTGTTTTACTGCAACTGCTTTTTAAGGTTGCAGCAGCAGAGTTTTACAACTTAACCAATTAAGCACCGCACCGTTTGGCTGGCCAAAGACCAGAGCATTTTTTGCGATTCGGCACTGCGTCGCTTTAACTGTTGCGCGGTCGTGCAACGTGGCTCCCAAACAAAATGTACGTCCTTTTTTCCCCACAAAAAGAGCTTTCTTTTGGTGGTATTTGATCTGTGGTTTTTATTTTTTGGGCTATAAACAAAAAAAGAGCACCAATTTTGAAAAAAAAACCGCAATATTTTTAACTTTTTGCTATAATAAATATCCCCAAATAATATATAAAAAAATATATTTTTTCCTTAGTTTAGGCCGATACGTATTCTTCTACATATTTTTGGTAAAAAAAAATCGCAATAAGCATTTATTGATTGGTTTGCGCAAAAGTTATAGCGTCTACAAAATAGGGGATAGTTTTATGGCATTTTTATTAATAATTATTTTCTTTCTAGTAATGGAGGCGATCAGCGATTTTTATCATGACTACGACATTATGGCGGACACATCGGACCCTTTCAGCACTATTTTGGGACCATTCACATTTATACAGCGATGAGTGCGTTTAAAAATGCATTGATTACTGTGTAAATGTGACTGGCAGTGAAGGGGTTAACCAGGAGGGGACGCTGCAGGGGTTAAGTGTGTCCTTCGGATTGTTTCTAGCTGTGGGGGGGGAGGGGCTACGTGTGACACGACACTGATCACCGCTCCTGATTACAGGGAGCTGTGATCAGTGTCAGTGTCATTAGGCAGAATGGGGAAATGCTTGTTTACATTGACATTTCCCCGTTCTTCCTCTCCGTGAGATGATCGCGGGTATCCCTCAAGTCCGCGGGACCAGCGATCACACTCATGGAGCTTGCAGGAGGGTCGAGCGCATGGCGCCGGCGGCACGCACGTGACCACACGGTGGCAAATTTAAAGGGACGTACCTGTACGCCCATTTGCCTGTCCATGCCATTCTGCCGATGTAAATGTTCATGCGGCGGTCGGTAATTGATTAAAGGGGTAAACCCTTGTGTTTTTTCACCTTAATGCATCCTATGCATTAAGGTGAAAAAACTTCTGCCAGTGACCGCCCCCCCCCCCCCCCGTTTTACTTACCTGAGCCCTGGAATTCACTCGGCGGAGATGTGCTGTTTTTCTCTGCATGGGGTCCCAGCTCTTGATTAGATAGATTGATAGCAGCAAAACCATTGGCTCCCGCTGCTGTCAATCAAATCCAATAATGCGGGCGCCGTGGGGCGGGGCCGAGTCCGGCATTCGTGTCTATGGACGCAAATGCTGGAATCGGGAGTTCGCCCGCAAGGTAACCCCCCAGGAGAGCGCTTCTCCTAGGGGGTTATCTGATGTGGGGAGGAACCACGGGAGCCGCCGAGGGACCCCAGAAGACGAAGATCGGGGCCACTCTGTGCAAAACGAGCTGCACAGTGAAAGTAAGTATGACATGTTTGTTATTAAAAGAAAAAAAAAAACAAGCCTTTGCAATCACTTTAAGCAATAAAGTTTTAGGTGCTCAGGAATGTACATAACTGCTTTTCTGTTCTTATTTTTTGACATTTACTTTCACTTTATCACTTGAGTAACTTGTGTTTATTTGATCCTGTTTACTTTTTTATTTTGGGATTCTATCTGTGTTCTCATTTACCTTCAGTCTGAGAATTCTTTGTTCTACCTACATTTAGCAGTTTGCTGGGACATTCCGAACCATAAAGAATTTTAGATGAACTGCCACAAAAGACCTTAAAAGGATATATTTGGTGCATGTTCTTGGAAATCGGAAATCTCAGGTGTTCACAGGTGAGACATTTTTAGCCAGTGGTGAAATGTTATTACTTTGTTTGGCAATGAATGTTAGGCAATAATTAACTTTTAAATTATGCATGGAATACAAAGAAAAGAGATTAACAGAATGGAGTCAAAAGAGCACAGCAGAAGAAATGGACATAGGGTCTCCCATATCAATCAATATGTTGACTGCCTTAAAGTGAGCTTTATGGCCCGTACACACGATCCGAATATCGTACGACCGATCTTACGACCGCTCTTGGTTAATAATCGCAAGTAGAAATTGAATAGTCACACAATTTCTCTTACGATAGAGAAAACAAAATCGGAAGTGATGTCATGTGTTGTAATGTATTTGTATTGTATTTTCGGACAACAACTATACTGACTAAACGAAAATCGTACGATCTGGAATAATATCGGATGAACGGTCGTGATCGGCTGTCGGAAGTAATGTACACACGATCCGAAAATCGTAGGATCCTTCCTCGGACAACTGTTTTCGTACGATATTCGGATCGTGTGTACGGGCCATTAGGATGCTTTGCCCATGAACACAATATAAGGTAACATTTATTGCCTATTTGTCAGGCAGATCAATTCACTCAGTTAACCAGTAAAATATTGCCATGGACCTTTTACATGTTTGGGCTCCACCCTGGGGTGTGTCTCACTGACCCTTTTGAATCTTTACAGATCTCCAGACCTTGATTAAGCTGGATCAAATGAGGTCTTGTTGCCATTTTTACTGGCATTATCTACTTCCTTTTCAATACGTAAACCTAATGGTCACCTGGCACCTGCTCCTTGAGTCTATTAAGGTGGGTCATCACTAGTAGCTGCAGAAAAGCCCATCTTTTACAGACTTCTAAGCTGATAGTGCTGTAGATTATTCTATCCATTAGTATTGTACTAATGGTTAGTACATGCCTTAAGTCACTTTCCGGGTACGCACTGAAAGCGTACCTTGTTCCATGTAAGCAACCCTACCAGAGCAAGTTGGCTCATCAAATTAATATAGGCTTTCCATATTCTCAAATGATTCATTTTTGAAGTCCCAATGCCTCAGATTTTTTTTCTTTTTTCTAGCAGGGAATATTGTAATGGAGGTCCATTTGTGAAGGTTGGGGGGCAGGAGACCGAGACTAAATTTGGAATCCACTAGTGTACTACAAAGGGGAGTAAAGCCTCATACACACGATCAGACTTTGTACAAACTTTCCCATGGATTTTTGTACAAAGGGCATTGGCCCCAAGTTTGTATTGCATACACACGATCGGACTTTTTAGGCAACAAACACGAACGTAGTGACGTTTCAACGTATTGACAACACTTCAAAAGAGTACTTTTAAATACTCCAGCGCCACCTTTGGTCAACTTCTGTATTGTTGTCTGATCTTTTGCATTGGTTCTGAGCATGTGTGTTTGTACTTTGTACAAAAGTGTCCATCGGACTTTTGTTGGCAGAAAGTTTGTCCGTTTGCACAGCCAACAAAAGTCTGATGAAAACTGAAAAAGTTGGTCCGATGGAGCGTACACACGGTCGGATGTTGGTCCAAAACAGCTAATTTTCATGTTTGTTGTCAAAAAGTCAGATCGTGTGTATGGGCCTTTACTCAGAATGCGATCCTTCAAGATGGGTAGATCTGTCATCTCTTGTTAAGCCTCATACACACGATCGGGCTTTGTACAAACTTTCCTGTGGATTTTTGTACAAAGGGCGTCGGAAAGTTTTTGCCGGAAAGTTTGTCCGTTCGCACAGCCAACAAAAGTCCGATGAAAACCGAAAAAGTTTGTCTGATGGGGCGTACACACGGTCGGATGTTGCCAGCTAATTTGCATGTTTGTTGTCAAAAAGTCTGATCGTGTGTATGGGCCTTAAGATACATTAGGAATTCATCTTTGACAAAATCCCATGTTTTTTTTTCCGACGGATGTTGGCTCAAACTTGTCTTGCATACACACGGTCACACAAAGTTGGTTGGAAATTCCGAACGTCAAGAACGAGCCGAGAAAAATTAAGTGCAATAGCCAGTGCTGCTCTTCTGCTGGATTCCGAGCATGCGTGGCACTTTGTGCCTCGCAATTGTCTACACACGATCGGAATTTGTGTGAATGGATTTTGTTGTCAGAAAATTTGAGATCCAGATCTCAAATTTTGTGTGAAGGAAATTCCGATGGAAACTGTCCGATGGAGCCTACACACGGTTGGAATTTCCGACAACAAGCTCCGATCGCACATTTTCCGTCGGAAAGTCTGACCGTGTGTAAGGGGCATAAGAGGTAGGTAATTTAACCAATAGAGGCTCTTTTATCTATTTCCCACATTTAAGCAGATGTTATAAAGCAGAGGGGGCAGATACAGTGCCTTGAAAAAGTATTCATACCCCTTGAAATTTTCCACATTTTGTCATGTTACAACCAAAAACATAAATGTATTTTATTGGGATTTTAGGTGATACACCAACACAAAGTGGCACAGAATTGTAAAGTTGAAGGAAAATGATAAATGTTTTTTTATTTGATTTTTTACAAATACATATGTGACAATATGTGATAAAGTGTGGCGTGGATTTGTATTCAGAGTCAATACTTTGTAGAACCACTTTTCGTTGCAATTACAGCTGCAAGTCTTTTTGGGGATGTCTCTACCAGCTTTGCATCCTGTTAAGGCCACACCCCTTGCTGTTTAAGACCTGCCCTGAAATTTTCGAGTTGGGACACTTGTTTTGAGGGCCTGGTGGGGGGGCAATGGATTCCCTTAATTTGCATAGATTTCCTCCCACTTCCTGTTTGGCTATGGGGCAGGAAGTGAAAGGAAATCTCTGCAATGGGACAGGAATGGTAAAAAATAAGGGGGCGTGGTTTGGAGCCGGACTGTAATGGACGTCTGATCCGTGTGCTCCGGTCCTCAGAGGCAAGTAAAAGCAGCTAAATAGAGCCATCTAACCCCACAGACATGGGGAAACCGAAGGGGAACTCATCCCCACCCCGATCCCGATCCCCCAGGGGATCCGACCCGCAAATGAGCCGCAGCATACCGGAGCTGTTCCGGACGCAGCCATCACGCGAGGCCCCGGCTTCATCTCGGGCCTACTCCTCCACAGCGCGATCCTCCAGCCATAGCCCTGCACGGAGGCATCAAATACATTCCGCTCCTCCAGACACAGCTGCTGACCAGCCCCTAAGCATTGGGGACCTAAGATCTGTGGCAGAAGATATTAAAGCCACACTAGCCACAGCCATTACGGACCTCAGGAGGGACATCCAGTCTATGACAGTACGCATGGATGATATAGAAGAAACAGCAGCAAGGAATGAGAATGACATACATCAGCTCCAAGCATCCTCCCAAGCAAACAACGCTCAGCTCAGAGACCTACACAGGTACATGGAAGACCTTGACAATCGCGGCAGACGCCACAACTTACGGGTAAGAGGCATGCCAGAAACGATCGACCATACCCAAATTACCCAGGCCACTATTGCCGTCTTCAACGATCTTTTAGGCAGACCCCCCGAGTTTCCCATTGAATTTGAACGCCTGCACAGAGCTCTCAGACCCAGGGGAAGAGACACTGACCCTCCCAGAGATATAGTGTGCTGCCTGGTCAATTTTAAGCTGAAAGAGGAAATTCTGCGTAGGTCCAGAGATCGGCGAAACCTAATGTACCAAGGCACAGATATAAAAAATTTTCAAGACCTATCGCCCATCACTCTCCAGAATAGAAGGGACCTACGCCCCCTCCTTGACCTACTACGAGCAAATGGAATCCAGTACCGCTGGAAGTTTCCTTCTGCCTCTCGGCCTCTGCACAAGGCCGCACGGCCAACCTGAGAGTACCAGAAGATCTCACTGCATTTTGCGAGACACTGCACATACCTCTCATTGAATTACCCAACTGGTACAGAACCCTCCGACCCCCTCATCCCAGCAGATCTACTTCAACAGATGCCATACCAGTCCGAGACGACTTCCACATCCGTAGACGCAGATCCAACTCGCCCACATCCAACTCATCCGCAGGACCCAGGAACAATGCAAATAGCCCCACAGCCTCCCCTGCGCACAGAAGACCCCGCCACGGAGGTTCAGAATAAAGAACTACCTTCTCTTCTCTCCTTTCTCATCCGAAGCCCTGACACCTGATACCTCATGAATAGCCCACAAGCCTACTCTGCTCTCAGGATTATCCCCAAGAAGTTTTCTACAAGCAAACCTCGGCATATGAGATGACCTGTCATATGTCTCACACGACCAGACCAATACCTCCCCATCACTCTGAACTTGACAACTACTACATACTTCAACCTCAAGAGATGCCCACATCCAGATGCCAATCTTTCCTGTTAGTCAATACACAACGTATGCCCAAGAAAGAAGAACCCGCTAAGACGCCTGATCTCGCAATCTAGAAGCAACAAGATACAATCTTTGCATCACAAAGTACATATCGCCGACCTCAACTTTGTCACGCAAGTATATCTAGGCCTGCAATGAGATGGACAATCTCTAAGAATACTGAATAGTATTGAACAGTCTTTCCCTTTCCCATCCTTCCCCTATCTCCATAACCCTCATATCCCTCACCTACCTCCTTTCCAATCCCCCTCCTATCCCACCGATCGCATCATATGCAGGACTATGGTTACCACAATGGAAGTGCCCACCCCTTTTTTTTTTTCTTTTTTTCTTTTTTTTTTTAAAGGGGGAGGGGCCTTCTTTTATTAATCTATAGGCTTCCACTGAAAATCTGGTCATTGGAACTATACATTATGTAACTGAACCCTGTTCCAGGGAGGTGATCTCACACGGATCACGAGATTAAATGTGCACGACACCCTCCCGCACTACCTATTCCCAAGCAAATCCTCTCTCTTGCCAAAAGAGATACATCTAAAAACATTTACTACCCCCCAACCCCTCCGGGTTTCTATAAAAAGAAAAAAAAAAAAAATCAGCAAAATACCTACGATTGACCTTGTAGCAAGGCAAACACCACGCTAAACTAAATTGCCTACCCCACAAGGGCACATTTCCCCCATAGACGTACTTTCCGTGTGAGGTCACTCCCCCCCACTTGAACCCGAGGACTCACAAAAGGTAATATTCTCGGTCTCCAGTTGAGACAACATTTCTAGCCAAGCAGGGAACCCTGAGAGGGAGCTTTACCACATACTGTTTACTGTTACCGTTCTCTGTTTGAGATTGACACATCTCTCCATTCTAGCAAATATAAGTGACGACTGAATAATTAGTCTCATTTAAACCTTGTTTCTGTTCTCTGTTATTATTGTCTGTTTTAAGGAACTAAACAAAGAATTCTTGGTGGATCTCTGTCGTGTGGGGCTGACCCGTACACATCACCTGTTTTACGCTGCCTACCCCATCGTTTTGCTAGGCAAGCCTACGGCCAGGTGAGTAAACCCGTTCTATGCGTAGGACCGGCTCTCCGAAACACACCCTCAAACTAACTGGGACTCGGCCACACACGCCAGAGATCTAGACAGGTTTGGATATGACAGCTAAGTGGACATTTTGAATGCTAATAATGTAAATTACATGACAAAGGTATCATTATAGAGAAGGTACTTCTGTTTCCATGATGGAACTATACCCACATTAACTTTTAATGACCGACATCCACCATCAAAATGTTGATTTTATCCCACCTTACTCTAATCTAATACATTCTAGCCCCCGGTTGACCTCATACTATACTCCGATTTACCAATTTCTACCACATTATAACCAAGCTCCCCCTCTGTTGAACCACAGTCTTTTTACAAAATCTTAAAATCCAAGGGCTCCAACACCTAATTTTCACACTCGCCTCTGAGGACCAGAGGACTCTACTTACCAATTTATTTATTTCATACCGGCACCTTCCCCTTCTCCACACAACGGGAACCTACTCACTCCCGTTGACCCCTACCGGACCACGTGACATCTCATAAGGAGGGTCTCTACACCCTTCCTTATCTCCGGAACACTTCTCCCCCTCCCTCAGTAATACTCCCTCCCCCCCTCCCTTTTTTTTTACCCTTCAACTTCCTTCACTGATCTCCTTCCCCTCCCCCCACCTGTCTCCTCGGTCTCCGCCACCCTAACAACAGGTCCACGACCCTAATCCCCGGGGTCACCAATATTTGCGCAACCCACCCTCAACCACACTTAAGTGAGAAAAAAGACGACTACCCCAATCTCTTTCACAAGCACAAAGCTTTACCCCTCACACAAAATGTCACATATCAGACCTGCCACTAAACATACCACGCTGAAAGTTGTATCCCTGAATACGAAAGGGCTCAATATCCCAGAGAAACGCAGCCAGGTTCTCTCTTGCACAAACTAAAAGCTAACATAGTCTTCCTACAGGAAACACATTTCCGCACAGATAAGATCCCTAAGCTCACAAACCACCTGTTTCCAACTTCATATCATTCTACTAACTCACAGGCAAAAACTAAAGGAGTTTCAATTCTGATCTCCAAAAACCTGAACTGGGAACATACTGACTCGCTAATAGACAAGGAAGGCAGATACATATTTTTAAAAGGTAAGATTCTAGGCCGACCCGTAACCCTGGCCAACATATATAGCCCTAACTCTGCACAGACCAGCTTCTTTGGACAGATCTCCCAACTATTGACAGGCTTCTCTACTGGACTGACCATACTTGGTGGGGACTTTAATGTTGCCCTGTACCCAATATTAGATACCTCATCAGGTACCACATCATTGCCATATAAAACCCTACGCCGTATTAAAATGCAATTTCAAGAACTACTCCTACATGACACATGGCGCACCCTCCATCCCAACGAAAAGGACTATACCTTCTTCTCTGCCCCTCATAATAAATATTCCAGAATTGACTATCTCTTCCTCTCCCAAACAGATCTACCTTTCCTTTCCCACGCAACTATTGAACCAATGCTACTATCTGATCATCATCCAATTACTATGACGTTAACCTTCCCAGACCAAAATACCTTCTCAAAGATCTGGCGCTTAGACTCATCGCTATTGACCTCAGAAGAAGATATTAAAGACGTTAGAAAATCCATACACGACTTCTTCCTAGAAAACGACAATGGAGAAACCGCACCGCTGACACAATGGGAGGCCCACAAATGCGTCCTAAGGGGTAAATTCATAGCTCTAAAAACATCCCGGAAAAAAGCCCATCAAGCCAAAATCACAAACTTATTCCACAAAATTAAAACCCTAGAACTAGCTTATAAACAGACCCAAGCCCAACAGACATACCATGACCTTACACAAACACGGGAACTCCTACGGGCGGAACTATCCCACAAAACAAAGCGTAAATTTGTTCTACAACAAAAACTTTTTTATGAATTTGGGAACAAAAGCGGAAAGTACCTAGCCAGAGCCATCCAAACGAACAAAGCTCAGACCAATATCCACTTGATCAATGACTCCCAAGGTAGGCCCAAAGTCACAGCCCCAGATATAGCTTCCCAATTTGAGGCATATTATTCCAATCTTTACAATCTCAATAAGCAACCAGATGGGCCCACAGCAAGTAACACTAGACGTTCCCTTATAAAGCACTTTTTAAAAGATCACTGCCCGAAACCCATCGACACAGAAGATGCCCGCCATTTGGAAAATCCCATTTGAGAAGACGAATTAAAAACTGCCATCAAACAGCTAAAAGCAGGAAAAAGCCCTGGCCCAGACGGGTTCACAGCCGCATATTTCAAAACCTTCACAGAGGTACTCACTGGCCCTTTCCTCAAGGCCTTTAACTCCCTCTCCTCCTCCACTCTCCCCTTCCACAGACTTCTCGAGGCACACATCACAGTAATCCCAAAAGAAGATAAAGACACAACACTAGTTACTAATTATAGGCCAATTTCTTTACTAAATGTGGACATAAAACTTTTTGCTAAAATCCTTGCCAATCGCTTGCTTCCCCTCCTCCCATCTCTAATAGTAAACGACCAAGTAGGCTTCATTCCGGGACGGGAGGCAAGGGATAACACTATCAAGGCTATAAATCTACATCACTGGATGACCACCAACAATCACAAAGTGTTCTTCCTGTCATTGGACGCGGAGAAGGCGTTTGACAGATTGGCCTGGGACTACATGGGAGCAGTATGCCTTTCTAACTTCAAAATTAACCTCTCCAAATCCCATGCCCTCAATGTTTCCATCCCACAAGAAACGGTTACGCACTACGAAGCCAACTTCCCCTTCCAATGGCGACATGATGCGATAAAATATCTAGGAATTAATCTAACGACAAACCTCTCAGATCTTTTTGCCAAAAACTATCTGCCCATTCTCAAAACTATAACTGAAGATCTCAGAAAATGGAACAAACCACAATTTTCCTGGTTCGGCCGCGCAGCCATCCTAAAAATGAACATTCTCCCCCGTATCTTATACATTCTACAAACTATCCCCATAAAACTCCCCCCGTCCTTCTTCCTAACCTACAAAAGGCTTTCTACACAGTTTCTATGGAAGCAAAAACATCCGAGAATAGCATATGACATCCTCACACGGCCAAAAATAAAAGGGGGCATTGGCCTTCCAGATCTCAAAAGATATTACTGGGCTTGTCATCTTACTAGAATTGTGGACTGGACACTGCACAGCCATTGCAAAGACTGGGTCAGATTAGAGAACTCAATGTCCCCCATACCACTACGATCAACACCTTGGCTGTCGCCTAACCACATCCCCCCCACACTAAAGGTACATCCTCTCATCGACCCGACACTCCGCTCGTTTAAGGACATTTGTAAAAAAATACACGTTTCCTCCGACCCGGGACCCCTAACTCCCATAAGACTTAACCCTGCCTTCCCCCCTGGTATGTCTGCGCAGTTTTTAGCACAAAGCTGGCAACATCCAGAAATACTAGCACACCAATTTTTTCATGGCGGCTCTCTCCTAGATCGCCTTGCATTATTACCCACCCACACCGTCAACCCTCTCCCGCTCTGGACCTACTTCCAAATCCGCCATTTCTTACAGGAGATCAATCGCGACTCCTCCATCACAAGACCATTAACCCCATTTGAACAACTATGCTCCCAATCTAGTCCCCAACAACATTTAATCTCCAATATCTACACTATGTTATTTGCAGATATATCCCCTAAGGATGGGAAAGCCCCCAATGCATGGGAAAGAGAAACACACCTAGACCTATCAGAAGACAAATGGGAACGTATATTCACAATAGCCCATAAAGGCTCCCTAAATGTCTCCATTCAGGAGAACAACTACAAGACAATAACTCGCTGGTATAAAACCCCAGCAATCTTAAACAAATACGACTCCTCCTATCCCAACAAATGCTGGAGATGTGCTGAAGAACCGGGCACGTTGCTACACATCATGTGGTCATGTCCAGCAATCCAATCATTTTGGTTACAAGTCCGAGAGCTCACAGAATCAATATCCACATATACATTAGACCACACCCCAGCCCAATGTCTCTTCCATCACTCAGCTATGCCAGCACACCACTATCGTAAGACCCTAATCTTACCTCTACTCAACGCAGCTAAAATGTGCATTCCTAGGCACTGGGGCTCTCCTCAAATACCGACCATCTCAGAATGGTTTACACAAATCAACAAAATAGCTGAAATGGAAGAACTAATTTTCGTTGCTCGAGATTCCCCAGCCAAATTCTCTAAGACATGGGCATGCTGGACGCATTTCCGGACAACCGACAGGTATCTAACATTGATGAACTAACCCATGACCATATCATACTAATATATGACAAGCACCTACTGATTACGCTACTCCGTAATCCCTACCACCCCCCCTTCTTTTTTTTTATTCTATTTCAGGCGACATGGGCCTCCCACCCCTACCCAAGGGACGAGTATGGGAGACCACATGTCCACATTCCGCCTTGAGACATCTGACTCCGGATGTCTTGCATACCTGACCCCCACCACCCTAAAGCGATAACATTTCAAAGCCACATACCAATTAGCGGAGACCGAGGAGACAATCACTAACCCCTCAACCCCTCCTGACCCTCCTCCTCCAGCCCCGTCCCCTTCCCTTCCCACACCTCCCCTCGCATATCACCCTGACCCTCCACCCCTCTGCCCCCCACCATCCACCAAAACCCAGTATTGGAATCTGTTGCGACTCGGGTGCCCTAATTAAACCACCCGACCAGCAACCTCATACGCCTTCAGACCGAATTTTCATACAGACACCCGCACCATTACTCGCAATCTCAGATTCTCTCTCGAATAGTTTCTCCACAAGATAGGACAATGTGCTATGGTACTTAAAAATACTCATTCTAAGGTTTATTCAATATGACTCATATTACCATACCTAACACTTAATCCCCATATAGATCCCATACTAAATGCTTATGAAAACCTAGATGATACCAGGAAGTTGAATATGTACTGTATGTCTTCTCACAACAACCATTGTTCATTGTTCATTTGTTCACTTGTTATCTGATTTCTAAACGAATGTATGATGATTCTGCAATCTTGATTTATTGACTTTTTCTTCAATAAAAATTCATTTTGGAAAAAAATAAAAAAATAAAAAAATTAACCGACAGGGGCTATAACCCTCCCTTATTCTATCCAAAACAAAAAGAAAAAGTGTTGCCTCTAGTTCTACTTTAAAGCGGTTCTGTTTTTTTTGGGGAATATGCCTAGGATTACGAGGTAAATTTGGGGACTCACGTTTTCCATCTTCCATCTCGATCGCAGCCGGTTTTCCTCCAATAAAATTATTTAGATGATGCTTTTCTGCTGGGGGCCATCTTGCCTGTGGGCATGTGAAACCCCACAGGCACTTTAGATGGCCCAGCATGCACCGCCGTTACTGCGCCGAGCTCGCGCGTGCGCAGTAACGGCAAAGTGCAGCTCACGTTCTCCGAAATCTCGCGAGATGTCGGCACATCTGCCGACATCTCACGAGATTTCGAAAGATGTGTCCGAAATCTCGCGAGATTTCGGAAGATGTGGCCGAAATCTCGCGAGATTTCGGAAGATGCCCGCACAGACTCCTGGGATCAATGACACCAGATCCAGGAGACAGTGCGGTGTGATGACGATCGACGCAGAGACCCCGCCCACCCCCGCAGAGACAAAGGACAGGAAGTCATCGATTACAAGGTAAGTGGAATAAAAAAAAGAAACACACTTCATTTAGTACTCTTTGCCTGATTTGGAAGGCAAAGAGATTTACTAAATGAAATGTGTGCAGAACCACTTTAAGCACAAATTTCTGATAATTTTATGGAGAGGACTAAGAAGATGTAACCATGCCAATGGTGCAGAAGAAAACATATAGAAAACATATAGCACAGTGAGGAAGGTTTGTGGTCCAGGATGATAGGACAGTCAAAATTAGAAGCGGCGCCCCCCCCCCCCAGGTGTGGAATGCCGGCCGCCCGCATACTGGAAGCAGTGTGGCCGCTTTATGGGGGCTCTAGACTAATTTGCCCCTCAGCCCAGTCCGCCCTATAAGACTAGCGCTACACTAACAGCCTCTTTCCGTACTGCCCCCCTGCAAAGTGCTGCCCTAGGCCTGGGCCTTGTCGACCTAGGCCAAGATACAGATCTCAGAAGCTGTGTTCCGTAAGACTCCGAGTCGATTGCCGAGTGCCGTCGGTCAACCACTGGCCCGGCACCTGGTGATCGGCATGTGCTATGATGAATCACAGCACATCCGGGGGACACGCGTGCGCATGCTCCTTATCCGAAATGCAGAATCACATACACCATATTGCCAAAAGTATTGGGACACCTGCCTTTACATAAACTTAAATGGCATCCCAGTCTTAGTCTTTGTAGGGTTCAATATTGAGTTGGCCCACTCTTTGCAGCTATAACAGCTTCAACTATTCTGGGAAGGCTGTCCACAAGGTTTAGGAGTGTGTCTATGAGAATGTTTGACCATTCTTCCAGAGGCTCATTTGTGAGGTCAGGCACTGATGTGGACAAGAAGGCCTGGCTCGCAGTCTCCTTACTAATTCATCCCAAAGGTGTTCTATCGGGTTGAGGTCAGGACTCTGTGCAAGACAGTCAAGTTCCTCCACCCCAAACTTGCTTATCCATGTCTTTATGGACCTTGCTTTGTGCACTGGTGCGCAGTCATGTTGGAACAGGAAGAGGCCATCCCCAAACTGTTCCCACAAAGTTGGGATCATGAAATTGTCCAAAATGTCTTGGTATACTGATGCCTTAAACATTCCCTTCAATGGAACTAAGGGGCCAAGCCCAACCCCTGAAAAACAACCCCACACCATAATCCCCCTCCACAAAAAAATATTTGGATCAGTGCACAAATTTTTTTATCTATTTATTTAAAACATTTATCCCATGGTAAATGTAAGCTGCAATATGTGCTTTAATGTCCAATCATCTCTTGAACAATGACTGCAGACTGTATTACGTAAAAACTGGTAATGAGTGTTCTTCTGTACTATACTTTATTGCTGTATGCATTTTAATTACCATCAAAATGGTTAAGAAAAAGTTGGACTAAAAAAAAATATTAAAATAAGGGGATTTTGAAGCAAAAGAGCAAAGCTAAATTGAATCTTCTAAAATGCCACACGATGTACTTATTAAAAATTGACTGAGCACCTCTGATCTATGGCATTCTTGCATGTTTTTACACAAGAATATTATTGAGAAACATATTGAAGTTGATTTGCTAAAGGCAAATATACACTATATTGTCAAAAGTGTTGGGACACCTGCCTGTATACGCACATGAACTTTTATCCCAGTGTACAGAAGCGTGTACATTAAAGATGTCCTCTATTTACTTGTAGATTTATGCAAACCAATCTAGAAAATGAAGCTCATGTGAAGCATTTTGGAATGGACATCTAGGGATGGTTTCAAGGCCGACTAACTGTACAAATGGAACCTCGACCTGGAGTTTAATCTGTCTTTTTAATCCTGAGCCCACTGTAGTGCACCAGTCAACCCAGCTCCATTTAAATAATATGCATATTTTAGTATCCGGTGCCTTTAGTATTCAATGTACACTATATTAACAAAAGTATTGGGGCTCCTGTCTTTACCCGCACATGAACTTTAATGGCACCCCAGTCTTAGTCCGTAGGGTTCAGTACTGAGTTGGCCCACCCTTTGCAGCTATAACAGCTTCAACTCTTCTATGAAGGCTGTCCACAAGGTTTAGGAGTGTGTCTATGGGAATGTTTGACCAACTTGACTGGTCTGACCTCAACCCAATAGAACACCTTTGGGAGGAATTAGAGCGGAGACTGCAAGCCAGGCCTTCTTGTCCAACATCAGTGCCTGACATCACAAAGGCACTTCTGGAAGAATGGTCAAACATTCCCATAGACACACTCCTAAACCTTGTGGACAGCCTTCATAGAAGAGTTGAAGCTGGTATAGCTGCAAAGGGGACGGGCCAACTCAATACTGAACCCTACGGAGTAAGACTGGGGTGCCATTATAGTTCATGTGCGGGTAAAGACAGGAGTCCCAATACTTTTGGTAATATAGTGTACATTGAATACGAAAGGCACCGGATACTAGACATGTGCACAACAAAAAAATTTGTTTATTTTTGTTTCGTTTTTTTCGCTTCCGTTGATTCGTAACGATTCGTAAATTCGTAAGTCGTCGGTGTTCGTATTTGTAACGATTCATATTTTCGTTAGAGTTATTTTTTATTTTTTTCGTTAGTTTAATTTTCGTTTATTCGTTTTCCCGTTAGTTTAATTTTCGTTTATTCATAATTTTATGTAATAAAGGAAAATTGGCTGCGCTGAAAGCAAATAAAGTAAATGTACAATAAATTATATATACATTCAATTATCCCATCCACATCGTGTTGTGTTGGAAAAGAAAAATTCAAACTATCTCGATCTGAAATAATTAGAAATATTTGTCCACCCTCTCTTATCCACCACTCTGTGATACGTGAAAATTATTGGGTGTGACAAAACCACAAGTTAAATAATACAATAATTCAAACTCTGGTAGGATGTCATATAGAACAACAGAGATCAAAATCACAAAGTGTATTTCACAGTGAATTGAGATCTGGTAGGGTGTCATAGAGAACAGTAAAGGTCCAAAATTAAAGAAGATGACATTTGCACGGAGAAAATCAGTTCATGCAAGGATAAGTCCACCACAAGATTCAAACTGTATTAATGGTGATTCCCATCTGGGACATCCGACACACACTGAAAAGATGGTGAGATAGCCAAAACCAGAGATCCTCCACCGAATGATAAAAATAGCCGCTTACCAGCTAATCTGGTCCCTGTATTAGAGAGACCAGATGGGCGTATGGCATGTACCCCTGCCTGGGTCTTTATCCGGGCTTCTCAGGGACACAGTCGTCAGGTTGTTCTTATGGAAACTGGTCTTTTATATGGGATCACTTAGTTTTCACTCAGTAGGGGTTAAATACCATGCAAAAAAGAAAGGGACACCATAGCGCAATACAGTTTCATCCTTTAATTTAAAAATCTCTAAAAAGTAACAAACTCACATAATAAAAACAATATCAGAGCGGTTGTTTTAAATATTTTCGAGCCGGCCGGCTCTCTTACTTTGCTCACTGCCCGTCGCTTCCTGGAATGGACGGGAGAAGGAGGTGACGTCAGCACGCCGCTCACCCTACGTCGTTTCGTCAAAATGTGACGTCTTCCTGGGGCACGGGCGGCGTGCTGACTCACCGCCTGATATACATACTGCAGCCTAAGAACACTCCCCTTTCTGAGCTCTCTTCGGCCATCATTAACTAGGGCAATCGCCCTCTTTATGTCACTGATTCGCTGCTCTAATAGATGGGTGGTTCTTACAACCAACTGGATGTGTCGATTGGCTTAGTATCTAGTAAATACCTGAAGTATTATTGTTCGGTACCGTGCCAGAATGACCTGACCCGTCCTATTTTTTCAAAACATGTCGCAATAAGATGTTATTGCGTCTCATATTCATAGTGTCACTATCTTGCTGCATTGTCCTAGATAGTATATAGTATAAATTAAAAAACAAAGGGTAATTAAAAGCACGGTATATCCATAACCAAAATTAACCCCTTAAGTCCCTTCAGCCTTTAGTTAGATTATAACAGATAATCTCATTGAATCTCCCGGCCAAATACTAATTAAGATTAATTTCAGGGTACCCTCAATAAATGCGGGCGCACCTAGAAATCATTTCTTAATTATTCTATTGTTAGTTTGGCAATATTTAAAAAACAGTACCCACGTCCCTTATTTATATATACAATACCAAAAGGGCTGATTAGGATAGGCATTACATTTTTATATTTTTATTTTAAAACGGTTGGTCAAGGGAAGATTCCACCAGTTCAACTCCATGTAAATCCAAAAAAAGAAAAACAAAAAAAGGAAAAAAAGGATGTTTACCAGAATTGAGCAATGGTGGTCACTAACGAATTCTAATAAACATCAGTGTCCCTTATAAACCCTTCTTATTATTATCTCCCTCACTCAGGTCTGTATAGGGAATTAATAATAATAAACGGGAAATTGGGTGGAAATGAGTCTCATTCCCAGATCGCCTGTAAACGCAGTGTATGTCAGGTTATATCTGATATATATCAACTATATCAAAAACATTGTGTGTGTTTTCCTACTGGCTTTAGAGAGCTCAGAGTCGGTTCACATAATACCTATATTAGCTGTTATCTATAAAGGCATTCAAATCTACATCCACATTGAGGCCATAGGGAGTGTAACAACGCACTCTGTGGATCCAGGCCATTTCAGATCTAGATAAATCCCTCACTAGAGGGCTACCCCTCCAGTGTGCACTGAATTTATCTATGCCTAAAAATAATGTACCCGAGGGGTTGCGATCATGGTACATTGCGTAATGTTTAGATACAGAGTGAAACTTGTATCCACTTTTAATGTTCGTGATGTGCTCCCCTAACCGTACATGCATGGCTCGCTTGGTTCTACCAATATACTGCAGCCCGCAAGGGCACTGGAGTAAATACACCACACCCTTCGAGCTGCAAGTAATAAATGATTCAATTTTATGTTCTCTACCGGTGCTAGAAGATGTGAAGGTTAGTGTCTTTCTCTGTTTGCTCTTGTTTATTGTACAGAGTTGGCATCGACGGCATTGGTGGTAGCCCGATAGTTGTTGGAAGAAGGACACCTTTTTGGGAGGTGGATCCACCACATTGGGTGCCACCTTATCCCTAAGGGAGGGTGCTCCCCTAAACACCACCTCTGGGTTGGTAGGAAGAAAAGTGTGGATGATCCTGTCATTACCCAGTATATGCCAATGTTTATTTAGCATTTTTTTAATTAGGTAGTGCTGCGTGGAGAAGGAAGTCACAAAAGGGACTACTGGTCTGTCCCGAGTTCTGATTTGTCCTTCCTTAAGTAGCACCTTCCTATCCATTCCCGCTATTTCCTCAATCAGAGTATCCATGGGGGCAATTTCGTATCCCTTCTCCTCCAATCTCTTTTTAAGAACACCAGCCTGCACTCGATAGTCTTCCACATCTGAGCAGTTCCTCCTCATTCTGATGAACTGGCTCTTTGGAATGGATTTCAACCACGGGGCATGATGACAACTCCCCATTGGTATGAATGAATTCCTGTCTGTGTTTTTGAAATATGACATCGTTTTAAACTGGCCATCCTTTTTACTAATTGATAGGTCAAGGAAGTTCACACTGTCTTGGCTAGCCTCTACAGTGAACCTTATGCCCCTATTGTTGGTGTTAATTTCTGTGAAGAAATCTTCAAGTTGTGAAGGGGTACCCTCCCACAGGAGGAGGACGTCATCGATGTATCGTGCCCACAAAGACAGAAATGGGCTACGATCCTTGTAGATGACGTCCTCCTCCCACTTGGCCATAAACAGATTGGCGAGGCTAGGGGCATATTTCGCGCCCATAGCCACGCCACGTGTCTGTTGATAATATTGGTGTTCAAACCAGAAATAATTGTGGCTCGCTGCATATTCCAGCAGGTCCACAATATATTTCTGTTGATGTTCAGGAAGGGAGGAAGATACATTGAGATAATGCCTCACCGCATCAATGCCCATAGAATGTGGGATGATGGTGTATAATGAAGTGACATCTGCTGTCACTAGCAATGTGTTAGCAGTGGGTCTCAAGTCAGATAACATGTTTATCACCTGTCTCGTGTCCTTCAAAAATGATGGCATCTGCTGCACCAGTGGTTGGAGGAAAAAGTCAATATACTTGCCCACCCGGGACGTGATGGAATCTATACCACTCACGATCGGGCGTCCCGGGGGGCAAGTAGAATTCTTGTGGATCTTAGGCAAATAGTACAACACTGGTGTCCTAGGAGCCTTGGGGATAAGAAATACCTTCTCCTTCTCATTCAGAATATCTAAGTCTGATCCTCTATCCACCAGAATTTTTAATGTTTTTTTATATTGAATGACAGGGTTACACGGAAGTATTTTATAGGTGTCTCTGTCATCTACTAGTCTGTGCATCTCCTTCAAATAGTCTGTACGATCTAAAACCACAATACCCCCACCCTTATCAGCAGGGCGGATGACCAGGTTTTTATTATTACAGAGTGAGTCTAGTCCCTCTTCCAGTCCTTTCTCCATCTTGCAAACTGCAGGTTTAACAAGTTCAAGGTCCCGTAGTAAAACATCACGGAAAACCTTCAATGAAGGGGCTAAGGTTCCTGGGGGGTTAAATGTTGATGCGTTAGATAACCTAGTATGTGATTTTACCTGTTGTACTGATGGACCTTGTTGAGTAGGGACCATAGCAAAATGCCTTTTAATATTGATTTTACGAACAAATCTATGTATGTCGATATATGTTTGGAATTTATCCAATTTTCTGGGGGGCGCAAATTTAAGGCCCTTATTTAATATCATCGTTTCAGATTTGGTAAGAATCTGTGAGCTGAGGTTAAATATTCCTTCTCCATTTACTTCCTTGGTTTTTTGTAATTGTGCTCTCCTCCCCCCTCTGACTCCTCTTTGCCTTCTACGGGCCTTTTTATTCCCTGAGTAGCCCTGGGAAAACCCCAATTTGACTGTTCCTGGCCGTCCATACCGGGGCCAGCTTGGGGGGTTCTGGGTGGACCATAGTTTCGTAGGTCTCTGGTCCTTCCACCCATTTCCAGGTCCTTAGGTGGAGCACGTGGAGGGCCCTGCCTATCTCTCAGGGGGAAAAACCGGTTTTGAATATCATCAACACCAGTGTGGTCTCCTATATCCCTGTAATCCTGAAATTGGCCACCATAGTGTGGGCCCTGATTGTCCCGGTGATATGAAGGAGGGTATCCATGATCATTTAAGTAAGGTCTCTCAGGGCCTTGACTCTGGTAAGAATAATCCCTTTTATAATTTGATGGTTGTGCTTGACCATATGGGATGTGTTGGTCATATGTAGGACAATATGGATTAAATTGGCCCTGTATTTGACGATATGGGATAAATTGATCATAATTATTGTTACCAGTATGCCTTTGTTGTGAGGGATGGTTCCAAGTGGAGTTATCCCTTGGCTCACCCACCCTACTTTGATTTGGGTGTCCCCTGGGTGATTGATAAACTGTCTTTTTGTGATTATTAATACTCTTTTTTCCTATCTTATTTTGGAATTTCTTAGAGTTCTTTGGAGGTTGGGTGCCAGTAGGCAGATGCTGGACTACATACGGTGGGGCCACAGGGGGTTCCTCCCCTTGTGTTATAGCCTCCATCCTAGAGTCTGATTTACCATTCTCCTCAGCTATCAGTTTTTTCTGCCACTCAAACACATTTGTGGCTTGATAGTCAGCAAAGTCTCTATTATATTTTTTCCTCTTTTTGATTTTTTGTTCCTTTTCTTCCTTATCCAGTGTTTTTAAGAGGTTATTGGACCTTTCCTTGTATTCCTCTTTATCTTTGTATATGAGGAGACTATCTTTAATAGTCTTAATCTCCCCATCAAGCCTTACTAGCTTACTATTCTTTCTATCGACTAAGAACTGGAGGAAGCTGACTCCCGCCTCATTGAAGTAACGGAACCATTCCTCCAGTTCAGTTTCCCCCTTTTGGGGGCAAACCTGCCAGCGTAGACTCCTAGGGACCATTTTAAGCCTAATATAGGTCTCTAGGAATGCTATATCCCACTGTGTATGGACCTCTGAGACCATGAGATTTTTGAGTCTTACAAACAGTCCCCCCAGATCCCCATCACTCTCCTTATACATTTCAAATACACCCTCAAGGTTGACCTTTTTGGATGCTCTGTATTCAAAAACATCCGTGTAACCCTGTCATTCAATATAAAAAAACATTAAAAATTTTGGTGGATAGAGGATCAAACTTACATATTCTGAATGAGAAGGAGAAGGTGTTTCTTATCCCCAAGGCTCCTAGGACACCAGTGTTGTACTATTTGCCTAAGATCCATAAGAATTCTACTTGCCCCCCGGGACGCCCGATCGTGAGTGGTATAGACTCCATCACGTCCCGGGTGGGCAAGTATATTGACTTTTTCCTCCAACCACTGGTGCAGCAGATGCCATCATTTTTGAAGGACACGAGACAGGTGATAAATATGTTATCTGACTTGAGACCCACTGCTAACACACTGCTAGTGACAGCAGATGTCACTTCATTATACACCATCATCCCACATTCTATGGGCATTGATGCGGTGAGGCATTATCTCAATACATCTTCCTCCCTTCCTGAACATCAACAGAAATATATTGTGGACCTGCTGGAATATGCAGCGAGCCACAATTATTTCTGGTTTGAACACCAATATTACCAACAGACACGTGGCGTGGCTATGGGCGCGAAATATGCCCCTAGCCTCGCCAATCTGTTTATGGCCAAGTGGGAGGAGGACGTCATCTACAAGGATCGTAGCCCATTTCTGTCTCTGTGGGCACGATACATCGATGACGTCCTCCTCCTGTGGGAGGGTACCCCTTCACAACTTGAAGATTTCTTCACCGAAATTAACACCAACAATAGGGGCATAAGGTTCACTGTGGAGGCTAGCCAAGACAGTGTGAACTTTCTTGACCTATCAATCAGCAAAAAGGATGGCCAGTTTAAAACGATGTCATATTTCAAAAACACAGACAGGAATTCATTCATACCAATGGGGAGTTGTCATCATGCCCCGTGGTTGAAATCCATTCCAAAGAGCCAGTTCATCAGAATGAGGAGGAACTGCTCAGACGTGGAAGACTATCGAGTGCAGGCTGGTGTTCTTAAAAAGAGATTGGAGGAGAAGGGATACGAAATTGCCCCCATGGATACTCTGATTGAGGAAATAGCGGGAATGGATAGGAAGGTGCTACTTAAGGAAGGACAAACTAGAACTAGGGACAGACCAATAGTCCCTTTTGTGACTTCCTTCTCCACGCAGCACTACCTAATTAAAAAAATGCTAAATAAACATTGGCATATACTGGGTAATGACAGGATCATCCATACTTTTCTTCCTACCAACCCAGAGGTGGTGTTTAGGGGAGCACCCTCCCTTAGGGATAAGGTGGCACCCAATGTGGTGGATCCACCTCCCAAAAAGGTGTCCTTCTTCCAACAACTATCGGGCTACCATCAATGTCGTCGATGCCAACTCTGTACAATAAACAAGAGCAAACAGAGAAAGACACTAACCTTTACATCTTCTAGCACCGGTAGAGAACATAAAATTGAATCATTTATCACTTGCAGCTCGAAGGGTGTGGTGTATTTACTCCAGTGCCCTTGCGGGCTGCAGTATATTGGTAGAACCAAGCGAGCCATGCATGTACGGTTAGGGGAGCACATCACGAACATTAAAAGTGGATACAAGTTTCACTCTGTATCTAAACATTACGCAATGCACCATGATCGCAACCCCTCGGGTACATTATTTTTAGGCATAGATAAATTCAGTGCACACTGGAGGGGTAGCCCTCTAGTGAGGGATTTGTCTAGATCTGAAATGGCCTGGATCCACAGAGTGCGTTGTTACACTCCTTATGGCCTCAATGTGGATGTAGATTTGAATGCCTTTATAGATAACAGCTAATATAGGTATTATGTGAACCGACTCTGAGCTCTCTAAAGCCAGTAGGAAAACACACACAATGTTTTTGATATAGTTGATATATATCAGATATAACCTGACATACACTGCGTTTACAGGCGATCTGGGAATGAGACTCAATTTCCACCCAACTTCCTGTTTATTATTAATCCCCTATATAGACCTGAGTGAGGGAGATAATAATAAGAAGGGTTTATAAGGGACACTGATGTTTATTACATTTCGTTAGTGACCACCATTGCTCAGTTTCTAGTATAAATCCTTTTTTTTCCTTTTTTTTTTTTTTTTTTTTGGATTTACATGGAGTTGAACTGGTGGAATCTTCCCTTGACCAACCGTTTTAAAATAAAAATAAAAATGTAATGCCTATCCTAACCAGCCCTTTTTGCATTGCTTATACAAATAAGGGACGTGGGTACTGTTTTTTAAATATTGCCAAATAACAATAGAATAATTAGGAAATGATTTCTAGGTGCGCCCGCATTTATTGAGGGTACCCTGAAATTAATCTTAATTAGTACTTGGCCGGGAGATTCAATGAGATTACCTGTTATAATCTAACCAAAGGCTGAGGGGCTTAAAGGGTTAATTTTTGTTATGGATACACCGTGCTTTTTAATTACCCTTTGTTTTTTAATTTATACTATATACTATCTAGGACAATGCAGCAAGATAGTGACACTATGAATATGTGACGCAATAACATCTCATTGCGACATGATTTGCAAAAATAGGACGGGTCAGGTCACTCTGGCACGGTACCGAACAATAATACTTCAGGTATTTACAAGATACTAAGCCAATTGACACATCCAGTTGGTTGTAAGAACCACCCATTTATCCGAGCAGCGAATCAGTGACATAAAGAGGGCGATTGCCCTAGTTAATGATGGCCGAAGAGAGCTCAGAAAGGGGAGTGTTTTAGGCTGTAGCATGTATATCAGGCGGTGAGTCAGCACGCCGCCCGTGCCCCAGGAAGACGTCACATTTTGACGAAACGACGTAGGGTGAGCGGCGTGCTGACGTCACCTCCTTCTCCCGTCCATTCCAGGAAGCGACGGGCAGTGAGCAAAGTAAGAGAGCCGGCCGGCTCGAAAATATTTCAAAACAACCGCTCTGATATTGTTTTTATTATGTGAGTTTGTTACTTTTTAGAGATTTTTTAAATTAAAGGGTGAAACTGTATTGCGCTATGGTGTCCCTTACTTTTTTGCATGGTATTTAACCCCTACTGAGTGAAAACTAAGTGATCCCATATAAAAGACCAGTTTCCATAAGAACAACCTGACGACTGTGTCCCTGAGAAGCCCGGATAAAGACCCAGGCAGGGGTACATGCCATACGCCCATCTGGTCTCTCTAATACAGGGACCAGATTAGCTGGTAAGCGGCTATTTTTATCATTTGGTGGAGGATCTCTGGTTTTGGCTATCTCACCATCTTTTCAGCGTGTGTCGGATGTCCCAGATGGGAATCACCATTAATACAGTTTGAATCTTGTGGTGGACTTATCCTTGCATGAACTGGTTTTCTCCGTGCAAATGTCATCTTTTTTAATTTTGGACCTTTACTGTTCTCTATGACACCCTACTAGATCTCAATTCACTGTGAAATACACTTTGTGATTTTGATCTCTGTTGTTCTATATGACATCCTACCAGAGTTTGAATTATTGTATTATTTAACTTGTGGTTTTGTCACACCCAATAATTTTCACGTATCACAGAGTGGTGGATAAGAGAGGGTGGACAAATATTTCTAATTATTTCAGATCGAGATAGTTTGAATTTTTCTTTTCCAACACAACACGATGTGGGTGGGATAATTGAATGTATATATAATTTATTGTACATTTACTTTATTTGCTTTCAGCGCAGCCAATTTTCCTTTATTCTGTTTTATGTGTGTATCTCACATTAGGTTGCAGCAGATTTTTAATTTATCAATTTATATAGCCTATTCATTTATTTCATATCACTAATTTTTCAAAAAAATTAGTCACGTATATGACAAAAAAAATTTTTTCCCCTTTTTTTCTTGAGACAGCGCTGTTACCCCACGACATATATATTATTACACAGATACGACATAACAGCAGCAGTCTCACACTTTCACGGTGTAATCCTACCTTTGAAATAACGGTGTAGGTAGAATTTTTTCCCATTTTTCACATTTCTTTATATTATTTAAAATGGATGTTTTTGAATACAGAGCATCCAAAAAGGTCAACCTTGAGGGTGTATTTGAAATGTATAAGGAGAGTGATGGGGATCTGGGGGGACTGTTTGTAAGACTCAAAAATCTCATGGTCTCAGAGGTCCATACACAGTGGGATATAGCATTCCTAGAGACCTATATTAGGCTTAAAATGGTCCCTAGGAGTCTACGCTGGCAGGTTTGCCCCCAAAAGGGGGAAACTGAACTGGAGGAATGGTTCCGTTACTTCAATGAGGCGGGAGTCAGCTTCCTCCAGTTCTTAGTCGATAGAAAGAATAGTAAGCTAGTAAGGCTCGATGGGGAGATTAAGACTATTAAAGATAGTCTCCTCATATACAAAGATAAAGAGGAATACAAGGAAAGGTCCAATAACCTCTTAAAAACACTGGATAAGGAAGAAAAGGAACAAAAAATCAAAAAGAGGAAAAAATATAATAGAGACTTTGCTGACTATCAAGCCACAAATGTGTTTGAGTGGCAGAAAAAACTGATAGCTGAGGAGAATGGTAAATCAGACTCTAGGATGGAGGCCATAACACAAGGGGAGGAACCCCCTGTGGCCCCACCGTATGTAGTCCAGCATCTGCCTACTGGTATCCAACCTCCAAAGAACTCTAAGAAATTCCAAAATAAGATAGGAAAAAAGAGTATTAACAATCATAAAAAGACAGTTTATCAATCACCCAGGGGACACCCAAATCAAAGTAGGGTGGGTGAGCCAAGGGATAACTCCACTTGGAACCATCCCTCACAACAAAGACATACTGGTAACAATAGTTATGATCAATTTATCCCATATCGTCAAACACAGGGCCAATTTAATCCATATTGTCCTACATATGACCAACACATTCCATATGGTCAAGCACAACCATCAAACTATAAAAGGGATTATTCTTACCAGAGTCAAGGCCCTGAGAGACCTTACTTAAATGGTTATGGACACCCTCCTTCATATCACCGGGACAATCAGGGCCCACACTATGGTGGCCAATTTCAGGATTACAGGGATATAGGAGACCACACTGGTGTTGACGATATTCAAAACCGGTTTTTCCCCCTGAGAGATAGGCAGGGCCCTCCACGTGCTCCACCTGATGACCCGGAAATGGGTGGAAGGACCAGAGACCTACGAAACTATGGTCCACCCAGAACCCCCCAAGCTGGCCCCAGTATGGGAGGCCAGGAACAGTCAAATTGGGGTTTTCCCAGGGCCACTCAGGGAATAAAAAGGCCCGTAGAAGGCAAAGAGGAGTCAGAGGGGGGAGGAGAGCACAATTACAAAAAACCAAGGAAGTAAATGGAGAAGGAATATTTAACCTCAGCTCACAGATTCTTACCAAATCTGAAACGATGATATTAAATAAGGGCCTTAAATTTGCGCCCCCCAGAAAATTGGATAAATTCCAAACATACATCGACATACATAGATTTGTTCGTAAAATCAATATTAAAAGGCATTTTGCTATGGTCCCTACTCAACAAGGTCCATCAGTACAACAGGTAAACTCACATACCAGGTTGTCCAATGCATCAACATTTAACCCCCCAGGAACCTTAGCCCCTTCATTGAAGGTTTTCCGTGATGTCTTACTACGGGACCTAGAACTTGTTAAACCTGTAGTTTGCAAGATGGAGAAAGGACTGGAAGAGGGACTAGACTCACTCTGTAATAATAAAAACCTGGTCATCCGCCCTGCTGATAAGGGTGGGGGTATTGTGGTCTTAGATCGTACAGACTATTTGAAGGAGATGCACAGATTAGTAGATGACAGAGACACCTACAAAATACTTCCGTGTAACCCTGTCATTCAATATAAAAAAACATTAAAAATTTTGGTGGATAGAGGATCAAACTTACATATTCTGAATGAGAAGGAGAAGGTGTTTCTTATCCCCAAGGCTCCTAGGACACCAGTGTTGTACTATTTGCCTAAGATCCATAAGAATTCTACTTGCCCCCCGGGACGCCCGATCGTGAGTGGTATAGACTCCATCACGTCCCGGGTGGGCAAGTATATTGACTTTTTCCTCCAACCACTGGTGCAGCAGATGCCATCATTTTTGAAGGACACGAGACAGGTGATAAATATGTTATCTGACTTGAGACCCACTGCTAACACACTGCTAGTGACAGCAGATGTCACTTCATTATACACCATCATCCCACATTCTATGGGCATTGATGCGGTGAGGCATTATCTCAATACATCTTCCTCCCTTCCTGAACATCAACAGAAATATATTGTGGACCTGCTGGAATATGCAGCGAGCCACAATTATTTCTGGTTTGAACACCAATATTACCAACAGACACGTGGCGTGGCTATGGGCGCGAAATATGCCCCTAGCCTCGCCAATCTGTTTATGGCCAAGTGGGAGGAGGACGTCATCTACAAGGATCGTAGCCCATTTCTGTCTCTGTGGGCACGATACATCGATGACGTCCTCCTCCTGTGGGAGGGTACCCCTTCACAACTTGAAGATTTCTTCACCGAAATTAACACCAACAATAGGGGCATAAGGTTCACTGTGGAGGCTAGCCAAGACAGTGTGAACTTTCTTGACCTATCAATCAGCAAAAAGGATGGCCAGTTTAAAACGATGTCATATTTCAAAAACACAGACAGGAATTCATTCATACCAATGGGGAGTTGTCATCATGCCCCGTGGTTGAAATCCATTCCAAAGAGCCAGTTCATCAGAATGAGGAGGAACTGCTCAGACGTGGAAGACTATCGAGTGCAGGCTGGTGTTCTTAAAAAGAGATTGGAGGAGAAGGGATACGAAATTGCCCCCATGGATACTCTGATTGAGGAAATAGCGGGAATGGATAGGAAGGTGCTACTTAAGGAAGGACAAACTAGAACTAGGGACAGACCAATAGTCCCTTTTGTGACTTCCTTCTCCACGCAGCACTACCTAATTAAAAAAATGCTAAATAAACATTGGCATATACTGGGTAATGACAGGATCATCCATACTTTTCTTCCTACCAACCCAGAGGTGGTGTTTAGGGGAGCACCCTCCCTTAGGGATAAGGTGGCACCCAATGTGGTGGATCCACCTCCCAAAAAGGTGTCCTTCTTCCAACAACTATCGGGCTACCATCAATGTCGTCGATGCCAACTCTGTACAATAAACAAGAGCAAACAGAGAAAGACACTAACCTTTACATCTTCTAGCACCGGTAGAGAACATAAAATTGAATCATTTATCACTTGCAGCTCGAAGGGTGTGGTGTATTTACTCCAGTGCCCTTGCGGGCTGCAGTATATTGGTAGAACCAAGCGAGCCATGCATGTACGGTTAGGGGAGCACATCACGAACATTAAAAGTGGATACAAGTTTCACTCTGTATCTAAACATTACGCAATGCACCATGATCGCAACCCCTCGGGTACATTATTTTTAGGCATAGATAAATTCAGTGCACACTGGAGGGGTAGCCCTCTAGTGAGGGATTTGTCTAGATCTGAAATGGCCTGGATCCACAGAGTGCGTTGTTACACTCCTTATGGCCTCAATGTGGATGTAGATTTGAATGCCTTCATAGATAACAGCTAATATAGGTATTATGTGAACCGACTCTGAGCTCTCTAAAGCCAGTAGGAAAACACACACAATGTTTTTGATATAGTTGATATATATCAGATATAACCTGACATACACTGCGTTTACAGGCGATCTGGGAATGAGACTCAATTTCCACCCAACTTCCTGTTTATTATTAATCCCCTATATAGACCTGAGTGAGGGAGATAATAATAAGAAGGGTTTATAAGGGACACTGATGTTTAGTACATTTCGTTAGTGACCACCATTGCTCAGTTTCTAGTATAAATCCTTTTTTTCCTTTTTTTTTTTCTTTTTTTGGATTTATATGGAGTTGAACCGGTGGAATCTTCCCTTGACCAACCGTTTTAAAATAAAAATAAAAATGTAATGCCTATCCTAACCAGCCCTTTTTGCATTGCTTATACAAATAAGGGACGTGGGTACTGTTTTTTAAATATTGCCAAATAACAATAGAATAATTAGGAAATGATTTCTAGGTGCGCCCGCATTTATTGAGGGTACCCTGAAATTAATCTTAATTAGTACTTGGCCGGGAGATTCAATGAGATTACCTGTTATAATCTAATCAAAGGCTGAGGGGCTTAAAGGGTTAATTTTTGTTATGGATACACCGTGCTTTTTAATTACCCTTTGTTTTTTAATTTATACTATATACTATCTAGGACAATGCAGCAAGATAGTGACACTATGAATATGTGACGCAATAACATCTCATTGCGACATGATTTGCAAAAATAGGACGGGTCAGGTCACTCTGGCACGGTACCGAACAATAATACTTCAGGTATTTACAAGATACTAAGCCAATTGACACATCCAGTTGGTTGTAAGAACCACCCATTTATCCGAGCAGCGAATCAGTGACATAAAGAGGGCGATTGCCCTAGTTAATGATGGCCGAAGAGAGCTCAGAAAGGGGAGTGTTTTAGGCTGTAGCATGTATATCAGGCGGTGAGTCAGCACGCCGCCCGTGCCCCAGGAAGACGTCACATTTTGACGAAACGACGTAGGGTGAGCGGCGTGCTGACGTCACCTCCTTTCTCCCGTCTATTCCAGGAAGCGGCGGGCAGTGAGCAAAGTAAGAGAGCCGGCCGGCTCGAAAATATTTCAAAACAACCGCTCTGATATTGTTTTTATTATGTGAGTTTGTTACTTTTTAGAGATTTTTTAAATTAAAGGGTGAAACTGTATTGCGCTATGGTGTCCCTTTCTTTTGCATGGTATTTAACCCCTACTGAGTGAAAACTAAGTGATCCCATAGAAAAGACCAGTTTCCATAAGAACAACCTGACGACTGTGTCCCTGAGAAGCCCGGATAAAGACCCAGGCAGGGGTACATGCCATACGCTCATCTGGTCTCTATAATACAGGGACCAGACTAGCTGGTAAGCGGCTATTTTTATCATTTGGTGGAGGATCTCTTGTTTTGGCTATCTCACCATCTTTTCAGCGTGTGTCGGATGTCCCAGATGGGAATCACCATTAATACAGTTTGAATCTTGTGGTGGACTTATCCTTGCATGAACTGGTTTTCTCCGTGCAAATGACATCTTCTTTAATTTTGGACCTTTACTGTTCTCTATGACACCCTACCAGATCTCAATTCACTGTGAAATACACTTTGTGATTTTGATCTCTGTTGTTCTATATGACATCCTACCAGAGTTTGAATTATTGTATTATTTAACTTGTGGTTTTGTCACACCCAATAATTTTCACGTATCACAGAGTGGTGGATAAGAGAGGGTGGACAAATATTTCTAATTATTTCAGATCGAGATAGTTTGAATTTTTCTTTTCCAACACAACACGATGTGGGTGGGATAATTGAATGTATATATAATTTATTGTACATTTACTTTATTTGTTTTCAGCGCAGCCAATTTTCCTTTATTCTGTTTTATGTGTGTATCTCACATTAGGTTGCAGCAGATTTTTAATTTATCAATTTATATAGCCTATTCATTTATTTCATATCACTAATTTTTCAAAAAAATTAGTCACGTATATGACAAAAAATTTTTTTTACAAGTAAATAAAGGACATCTTTACTGTACATGCTTCTGTACACTGGGATAAGCCCTAGTGATATCCTGTGTCTGTCCAGACGTAGGTGTAATGAGCTGCAGGGTGTTGGGACCACTGTGGTTGTACACCTAGGAAAAGGTCTGAATTCACGGAGAACATAGACCACATTGTAGACATATTAAAAAGCACCTCTGATACTTTCTACACGGTTTGCTAATGTATGGAATTATATGGGCGTTAAATGGCCACTAATTTACACTTGTTAGAACTGGCCACTAATGAGGCATGACCGGCGATGTGATTAACTCCAAGCGGATTCATGCAAGATTAATTTGTGTTAGAAATGTGCGTCTAAGCAATTTGGCAGCCATTCTGCAGAGACAGCAAGTTAAGAATGTTTATTAAAATATTTTATCAGGGATGTGTAATAGTATACATGTACCACCCCTATATGCACTGCATAAAGTGTATATGAAAATCAATTATTCTAGGCAAGGACAATCAATCAATCTATCTATCTATCTATCTATCTATCTATCTATCTATCTATCTATCTATCTATCTATCTATCTATCTATCTATCTATCTATCTATCTAGCTATCCTTCCATACACCATTCATCTATTTTTCTATTTATTTACCATCTTTCATAATTTATTGTTCACTTGTGGTTGTATTAGAAGGATATCCTATTAGAAGCCATATAGAAATATGGAAGCTGCCAATGTTCACTTTAAAGTATAACTAAAGGCAAAACTTTTTTTAGTTTTATAAAAAGTGGAGAGGGATTAGAACACCAATTCATCCTTTCTATTTGTTCAGTTTACCATTATCATCAACAGTGAAAGTAAAAAAAAAAAAATCCCAAATTTTGGGTTGACCCCAGAACAATATTAAGCCCCATACACACGGTCGGACTTTTTCATCAATTTGGTCCGATCGGACAAGGTTGTTGAAAAATCAGACCGTGTGTATGCACCATCGGACAGTGTTCGTCGGTTTGTCCGTCGGACAAAGTCTTATCTCCTGCTGGAAAGATTTCCCGTCAACCCGGTCCGATCACACCAAATCCGAGCGTGTGTACGCTTGTCCAACCGGACAAAGTGCTACGCATGCTCAGATCACATTACAAGACCAAAGCTATTGGCTACTAGCCTCTACGTAGTCCCGTCGTAGGCAACAAACGTCACCACGTTCAGAATGATCGGATTTTCCGACAACTTTGTCCGATCGTGTGTACGCAAAACCAACATCAGACAAAGTATGACGGACATGGTCCGACGGACCTGGTCCACGGATTGTCCGCGCGTGTGTATGGGGCTTAAGAGGGGAAATCTTCCGATTGGGGACACTAGTGCTGGTAAACTCAGGTGCCCCGATGGGCTTCCTTAACCACTTCAAATCTCGACACTTTCACCCCCTTCCAGTCCAGGCCTAATTTTTTACTCAGCTATGCAACACTGAACCCAAATTAAATTTTTATAATTTTTTTAAAATAGGTAGACTGGTATAGCTTTCTTTTGGTGGTACGTTATTTAATCACCACCGGGTTTTAAATAAACTTTCTACATAAATTAGGCTAATTTAGTAAAAGTAATTTAGTAAAAATAACCCAAAACAGTGTATATTTTTTAGTCTGTGTTAAAGTTCTATAGTCTACAAACTATGGTATGTCAGTGATCAGGACACCGGTATTGCATATGGTGGTGATCAGAATGCTGGTATGGCATATGGAGATGATCAGAATGCTGGTATGGCATATGGAGATGATCAGGATGCTGGTATGACATGGTGGTGATCAGGATGCTGGTATGGGGTATGGTGGTGATCAGGACACTGGTATTGTATGGCATATGGCGGTGATCAGGATGCTGGTATGACGTGGTGGTGATCAGGATGCTGGTATGGTGTATGGAGGTGATCAGGGCGCTAGTATGGCGAGTGGCAGTGATCAGGATGCTGGTATGACGTGGTGGTGATCAGGATGCTGGTATGGTTTATGGAGGTGATCAGGGCACTAGTATGACAAGTAGCAGTGATCAGGATGCTGGTATGACGTGGTGGTGATCAGGATGCTGGTATGGTGTATGGAGGTGATCAGGGCACTAGTATAATGAGTGGCAGTGATCAGGATGCTGGTATGATGTGGTGGTGATCAGGATGCTGGTAAGGTGAATGGCAGAGATCAGGGCACTGATATGGCATATGGCGGTGATCAGAGCACCTGTGTGAGAGTAGAAAGAACCAATTTTTTTCTTTTGGTTTTCAGTGAGTACTATGTAATTGCTGTGATTGGACACAGCAATCACATGGTACAAGACCATGTGATTACCTGGACACAGCAGTAATGTGATCCACTAAGTCCGGGGGACACATGGATCACTGGGTCTCCAGGTGTGTGCTCTGTGATCCACGCAGTGGCCACAGATGCGGGCTGATGTACAGGTAGGTTAACCTGCATTGACGCTGCTTCCTGTCCGTTGTTTATAGGCTGTGGGAGGATGGGAAGTGGTTAATTTGCTGGGATTTCCTCCCACTTCCTGTTTTGGCTATGAGATAGGAAGTGAAAGGAAATCTCCCCAATGGGACACAGATAGTAAAAAAAAAAAAAAAACTGACAGGAGGTTAAAACGCTCCCTTATGCCGCGTACACACGAGCGGATTTTCCGTCAGAAAAATCTTGGGTGTTTTTTCCGGCGGAATTCCACTCAAGCTTGGCTTGAATACACACGGTCACACAAAAGTTCACTGAACTTTCCACCGTCAAGAACGCGGTGACGTACAACACTGTGACAAGCCGAGAAAGTGAAGTTCAATGCTTCCGAGCATGCGTCAAATTGTTTCCGAGCATGCGTAGAAATTTTGCGCGTCGGAATTGCTACAGATGATCGTAATTTCCGATCGGAACTTTTTCCGCTCGAAAAATTGAGAACATGATCTCAATCTTTTGCTGGCTGGAATTCTGCCAGCAAAAGTCTGATGGAGCATACACACGGTCGGAATTTCCGACCAAAAGCTCTCATCGGTCTTTTGCTGGCCGAATTTCCGATCGTGTGTACGCAGCATTACTCTATGCAAAATCAAAAAAAATAAAAATAAAGTTTTGCCTATAGTTATATTTAAAAATAGAAGCTCTGGGGCTTTTATCTTGCTTCATGCCTCTCAATATAAAGTGAACCTGTGGGTTTCCCTTATCTTGTGAGGCTATCCCAGCCCATAGACAAGGCAACCCTAGATGTCTGCATCCTTTCTATATCTTCAGAGAGCCTGGGTATTCCCATTCTATACATTCTATACATAAATGAGGACCACCCCCCCCCCCCAGCACTGGAAAGAAGGACCCTGACTCATCAGATGACTACATTGATGGGACTAGGCATTAGGGTATGTATGCTCAGAATTATTTTAAATTAGGTGCAGCCAAGGGAAGGATGAGGAAGGTGGGGGCATGGGGATTCAAGGGGTTGTTAAGGTTCGTTTTTTTATTTTCTAAATAGGTTCCTTTAAGCTAGTGCATTGTTGGTTCACTTACCTTTTCCTTCGATTTCCCTTCTAAATGTTTTTTTTTCTTTGTCTGAATTTCTCACTTCCTGTTTCTCCTCAGTAAACTTCACACCATCATCCGAGCGGTTTTTAGTCAGCCAGAACAGCTTACTGAGGAGGAACAGGAAGTGAGAAATTCAGACAAAGAAAACAAAAAAAAAAACATTTAGAAGGGAAATCGAAGGAAAAGGTAAGTGAACCAACAATGCACTAGCTTAAAGGAACCTATTTAGAAAATAAAAAACAAATCTTTACAACTCCTTTAAATATGGAGTCTGGCTTTAAAATCTTTATTGTGTGTTTTTGAATATTACATGTCACATTATAAACCCTGCTGCTTTTCAATAATCTAGTGTTTGTATTTAAAGAGTTTCACTTTTAAATGTATATATAATAATTTATAGATAGTATATCACAGCATTATCAAAGTGACTGTAGCCAAAGGGAATTTCACAGCATTGAAGAGACTCTGCAGGGTCATATGTTGCACCTCTTCATTTGCTAAATGTGAACACCTCTGAAATTAAGCTGAACTTGCTGTCAGTTCATGGCCAGTAAGCTTGTGAACTCAATGTTATGTTAATTAAGACCTTTAACACTGTGTGAGTCTTCTGCCATTCTCTTGAGCCGTCTACGGCCAACTTCAAATCTCAGATCGGCCAATTTTGTTATGATAAAGAATGAAATATTTTGCTTGTATCCAGCATTGGTTCAACATGTAAGTATTTTTAATTGCCAAGGGATGCACATTTCCATTCTGAGTACAACTTCATTAACATTTTGAAGTACAAACTTTTACGGCTGAAATGTCATTGTGATGTTGTTGCTAGGCAACTTACCTGATACACATTTATCTGAGGTATATCTTTATCTAGCTCCGTTTTACTAAAGAAACACTAACCTAAAACACCATCTGCTTAAAGGGAGCCTATCTCATGGTTACTTACTTGAAGTAGGTAAAGATTTCAAGGGTCAGATCAAGACCAACTACCTAACCTTGTTTTGGGGAAAACTCTGGCCAAACAGATATATATATATCTATATATATATATATATATATATATATCTATATATATAGATATATATAGATATATATATATATATATAATGTGCTGGAAAAACAAGTCCAATCCATGGAGGCCCCCCTTGCAACTTTCAAGACTTAAAGGATCTGCAACTGATGGCTTGGTACCAGATACCAAAGCATACCTTCAGAGGTCTAGTGGAGTCCATGCCTCAACGGGTTATGGTGGGACTGTCAGAAACCATGAATCAGACCGAGACAGAAGTACAGTTAAATCACACTTGTTTAATAATAGAAGTAAACAGAACAAACTTGGTCAAAACATAGCCAAAGTTTGGTAACCGGAATGGATAGTTAGCCAAGAGAGAAAGTCAGGCATCAGTGTAGTGCAGGGTTCTCAAACTGGCGGCCCTCCAGCTGTTGTGAAACTACAAGTCCCATGAGGCATTGCAAGGCTGACAGTTACAAGCATGACTCCCACAGGCAGAAGCATTATGGGACTTTGCAACAGCTGGAGGGCCACCAGTTTGAGACTCCTGGTGTAGTGAAACAGCAAGCAGGATCTGGAGCCAGAAGGGATGTCAGCCAAGCAAGTTTTTAACAGGAACGCAGGAGATAGTCTCTGTGATGTTGACCAAGGCAGAGATCCTCTGGGCTGGATGGCTTCAGTAGGCAGGACTGACGAGTGGGATATTAGCAACAGGTGAGTAACTGTGGAAAGATAGGAGCTGGCAATTAGCTGACAGCTGAGCGGCCATCTCAGAGAAGGAAGGGCTGAGCACAGCCTTGACAGGGACAAAGAAAGCGCTCCAGGTGAGTGAGTCTCCAGGTAATTCCCACACACTAATCAGGTGCTAGCCCAGCTCGCATACTGTGTATCATGAAGCAAAAATTGTGAACAGCTGCATTTCCAAAAATCCTCTTAATTAAAGCTTCATGTGACAGGTGGTTAACAGATGGAGCAGGGGACAAAGAGGTAGATGTGTTTTGCACAAATGTTTGCGCCTAGTCATTACCCATTGATGGGAGGTCATAATGTTATGGCTAATCTGTTTGTGTATATGTGTGTGTGTGTATATTATATATATATATATATATATATATATATATATATATATATATATATATATATATATATACACTCGCCGGCCGCTTTATTAGGTACACCTGTTTGGTAACACAAATTGCTAATCAGCCAATCACATGGCAGCAACTCAATGCATTTAGGCATCTAGACGTGGTGAAGATGACTTGCTGAAGTTCAAACCGAGCTTCAGCATGGGGAAGAAAGGAAATTTAAGTGACTTTGTACATGGAATGGTTGTTGGTGCCAGACCGGGCTGGTCTGAGTATTTCAAAAACTGTTGATCTACTGGTATTTTCATGCACAACCATCTCTAGGGTTTACCAAGAATGGCCCAAAAAGAAGAAAATATCCAGTGAGTGGCAGTTGTGTGGACGAAAATGCCTTGTTGATGTCTGAGGAGAATGGGCAGACTGGTTTAAGATGATAGAAAGGCAACAGTATTAACCAGTTCTGAATATTTTAAATCATTAGCCATGCATATGGTGAATGCGGCGAGATTATGCATCCCAGTACATTGGCGATCCACACACACTCCGACAATAGGTGAATGGTTTCTGAGAATCTCTAAAATACAGGAAATGGAAGAATTAGTACATATCTATAGCGGATATATAGCGGATTCAGAAATTCACCACAACATGGGCATGTTGGACCCACTTCAGATCGACTCAGCGCTTTCAAGCCTATAGCGCTTAAACTACAATCTCCACCAGACTGGCTTTGGTCAGAGAGAAAAACCACACTGAGGTACCTGTATATGTACCTGTAATGTCCCTGCAACATGACCTTACTCACTGCGTTAACTTCCAACCCTACCCCCTACCTCTCCCTTTCCTCACCTACTCCCCCCCCCTCTTTACCCCCAACCTAGTTCTTCCCTTCCTTCCTTTCCCACCTCCCCAGCCATTCCCTTCCCCCCACCTTGACTACTTCTACTCTCAAACCTAACCTTCCCTTACTCCCCTAACTTCTTTCATTCTAGTGTATCTCTCCTTTGGCTGAACGCATCAATAGGCAATCTTAGATGGCCACGTGGCTATACTACCCAATTTTAAAAGTATGCCTGTGAAGTGGCATGGTGTTTCCCGTGTTTAGAACTGTCCTTGCACAAAATGACATTTGTAAGGAAAAAAAGAAGCCATTTAAAACCACTTGCGGCTTTAGGTTTGATCTTAAGTAAGAATCTGAACAGGTACATGATGAAGTGTAGCTCCATCCCAAAAAAATCTATTTTTAAGCTTTTTGGAGACATAGGGAGGGGTTATCACCCCTGTAACATTTGCTGTCTTTGCACATGTGTTCAGAACATGTCACCTCACTTTCCGTCCCAATGACAAATGTTTTTGGAAAAGTGGGGTTTTAATTGAAACAAGGATTGGTGATAAAGTATCAGTAGAGAGGAGATACCTTTTTTCCCCAAATTAAATCTAACAGGATAGAATTTCCCTTCCTAGGGGTAGATTTCCTCTCACTTCCTGTTTTCTCTTTCCATTTGCAAGTAGGAGTCGGTTGTAAGTTGGATGTTTGAAAGTAGGGGCCTGGCGTATATACTCTGCAGAAATTTGCCCTATTAGATGTTGGTGTAGCCACAAGACTGGTGGGGGGGGTGGGCAGGAATGGGCCCTGCTGTGTGTTAATAGATCAAGATTTGTAATTGATTCCAGGGCAGAAAAATTGGGGTGGTGGTGGTGGTGGTGGACGTTTTGCCACAAGACTGTAAGCTCTTAGTTACTCTTGGTGGGGGCGCAGGAATGGGCCCTGCTGTGAGTTATTAGATCAAGATTTGTAATTGCAAGCACTGATGAACAGGGCAGAAAAATTGGCCTTTGGCGGTGGTGGTGGGACGGTGTTGCCACAAGACTGTAGGCCCTCATAGTTACTACTTGGTGGGCGCAGGAATGCTCCCAGTGAACCTATAATTTACCCTTTTTCTCTTTTATGTTAACTAATGTTGCTGCATAAGCTGTTTGTTGTCAATTTCAATAAAATCCTTATGGAAAAAAAAAAAAGAAAAAAAAGAAGAAAGGCAACAGTAACGCAATTGACTACTCGTTACAACCAAGGTATGCAGAATACCATCTCTGAACTCACAATACATCGAACTACGAAGCAGATGGGTTACAGCATTAGAAGACCACACTGGTTGCCACTCCTGTCAGCTAAGAACAGGAAACTGAGGCTACAATTCAAACAGGCTCACCAAAATTGGACAACAGAAGATTGGAAAAACGTCACCTGGAAAAGCGTCTCAGGTGCAACATTCAGCTGGTAGGGTCAGAATTTGGCATACACAACATGAAAGCATGGATCCATCCTGTCTTGTATCAATGGTTTAGGCAGGTGGTGATGGTGTAATGGTGTGGGGGATATTTTCTTGGCACACGTTGGGCCCCTTAGTATCAATTGAGCATCCTTTAAATGCCATAACCTACCAGAGTATTGTTGCTGACCATGTCCATCCCTTTATGACTACAGTTTACCCATCTTCTGATGACTACTTCCAGCAGGATAATGCACCATATCATGAAGCTCAAATCCTCTCAAACTGGTTACTTGAACATGACAATGAGTTCACTGTACTCCAATGGCCTCCCCAGTCACCAGATCTCAATCCAATAGACCCCCTTTGGGATTTGGTGGAACAGGAAATTTACATCATGGATGTGCAGCCCAGAAATCTCAGCAACTGTGTGATGCAATCATGTCAATATGGATCAAAATCTCAGAAAAATATTTCCAACACCTTGTTGAAGCTATGCCAGAATTAAGGCAGTTATGAAGGCAAAAGGGGGTCCAACCAGGTACTAGCAAGGTGTACCTAATAAAGTGGCTGGTGAGTATATATATATATATATATATATATACACGGTACACACATCACAGTGACTTATCCCTTACCACATGGCTGAGTCCCAGGTTTCGATAGCTAAAAAGGGATGGTGATGTGCTGTCTCTTTAGCTAAACCACAGTGCTCTTGGAATTCTTTATTTTGCATTAAGAGATTATTAGTAAAACATTACATACATATAGTAAAAACAGATGTAAAAGGGGTATTAAAGCGATTTAGAAAACATAAAATAAAATAAAAATAAAATAAAAATAACTGTGACCCAAAATCATTATAGTTTCTCTTTAACCAAGCCAGTGAACTATACATGAATACTTATATATACTACTATCAGACGCCTGCTATGTAATAATGAAAGTCAGATTCTAAGACCCTGAAACAACCCACATTCTCTGGCTGATACTCTTTTAAAGAAACAGCATTTGACAGTGTGAATAATTAAACTAACAAGTAAGATCAGCTTTTAATTAACCTAAACGAAAGAGACTAATTAAAGTGGCTATCCTTGCATATCCCATATTTCAGACTAGCTCCACAAGACTAAGCAAACATCAGCAAGACTGGAACTGCAGGACACGGAGGTGCTGATGTATGTGCATGTGTTTAATTTATGTCAAGTGCCACATTTTTGTGGTTACTTCAACAATGGTGCAGCCTTATGACAACAATTTTTAGAATGCTTAAAATTTTTGTTTCCACAAAGTATGCTGGCAATGATTCTCCACTGAGTGGAAAGAGCAAGGTATACTTTACAAACACGTATAAATTCAATTTAGTATGGTTAAAGCATGTGCTAAAAGAATGCAGGATGGGATTTTGCCTAAGAAAATTATAGCATGCCTACCACAAGTCATAAAAAGTATTTTGGGGTGTAACACTTGTAACTGTACTCCATTCGAAATAATGCATCTAAACTTTTTTTTAAAGGGGAGCTACTACTTAAACCATGCTTTTTTTTTAAACAGTTCAAGAAAAGAAAGTTAAATATGAAATTGTAAGAGGTTGTTCCTGGGAGCTGCCATATTTGCTCATTACATAATCTGCTTTGCAGAGTTACACAGTGATTATACTTTACTACTTCTTCCCATAATGCAGGCATAGGAGATGGCCAATTTGTTGCAAATAATTAACTTTGATATCTTTGAAAACTTCTATATATATATATATATATATATATATATATATATATATATATATACTAGATGTGGAAGTATGTAAAAACTGTTAAATAGCTTGAATTTTTATTTTTTTGCATTTTCAAATGCAAAAGTGTCACAATTTGGATTTAGGATCAGAGTCCAGTTGCTGGAAACAGTTGACAAGTTTGAGGTCAAGAGCAGGCCATGTTTGGTACATAAGTGGCAAAGAGAATCTGGTAGCCAGCCAGTATTGTGTATGGGAGTAGCAGTGTAGCAGCAAATCAACAACATATGAGATATTAGTATAAGCAAAATAATGTGGCAAATAGGAAGTGAAGAGACATGGCTAACAGCAGAACTTCACCCAAAAGGGACATTTCTGGTTTAAGTCCTCATCTGCCACATTTGTCATGTCATTTTTTTTTTTTTGGGTGGGGGGTACCTAGTTTTGACAGGTACCTGTTGCCACTTCTGCTCAGATTGCCAAGGCAGGAAGGTAGGTAGTTCACCCACCCTCTTCATCCGCAGCGTCCTACTGATGCCTTGAAAAAGTATTTATACTGCTTGAAATTTTACACATTTTGTCATGTTAGAACAAAAAATGTATTTTGTTGAGATTTTATGCGATAGACCAACATGAAGTGGTATATGATTGTGAAGTGGAAGGAAAATGATAAACGGTTTTCAATTTTTTTTACAAGTAAATATCTGAAAAGTGTGGCGTGCATTTGTATTCAGCCCCCTTTACTCTCATACCGATAACTAATATCTAGTGGAACCAATTGCCTTCAGAAGTCACCTAATTAGTAAATTAGTAAATGTGTAATTTAATCTCAGTATAAATTCAGCTGTTCTGTGAAGCCCTCAGAGGTAGAGAATCTTAGTAAACAAACAGCCTCATGAAGGCCAAGGAACACACCAGACAGGTCAGGGATAAAGTTGTGGAGAAGTTTAAAGCAGGGTTGGGTTATAAAAAAAATATCCCAAGCTTTGAACATCTCACAGAGCACTGTTCAATCCATCATCCAAAAATGGAAAGAGTATGGCACGACTACAAACCTACCAAGACATGGCCATCCACCTAGCCTGACAGGCTGGGTAAGGAGAGGATTAATCAGAGAAGCAGCCAAGAGGCCCAAGATAACTATGGAGGAGCTGCAGAGATCCACAGCTCAGGTTGGAAAATCTGTCTACAGGACAACTATTAGTCGTAAACTCCACAAAAGTGGCCTTTATGGAAGAGTGGCAATAAGAAAGCCATTGTTGAAAGAAAGCCATAAGAAGCCCATTTGGAGTTTGCGAGAAGCCATAGTTACATAGTTAGTTAGGTTGAAAAAAGACACAAGTCCATCCAGTTCAACCACAAATAAAAATAAGCCATGTAGGGGACACAGCAAACATGTAGAAGAAGGTGCTCTGGTCAGATGAGACCAAAATTTTACTTTTTGGCCTAAAAGCAAAACTCTATGTGTGATGGGAAACTAACACTGCACATCACCCTGAACACACCATCCCCACCGTGAAATGTTGTGGTGGCAGCATCATGTTGTGGGGATGCATTTCTTCAGCAGGGACAGAGAAGCTGGTCAGAGTTGATGGGAAGAAGGATGGAGCCAAATACAGGGCAATCTTAGAAGAAAACCTGTTATGCCGCGTACACACGATCGGAATTCTCGTCGGAAAAACTCTGACGGTTTTTCCGACGGAATTCCGCTCAAGCTGTGTTGCCTACACACGATCCCACCAAATTCCGACGGTCAATAACACAGCGGCATAAAACACGTTTGACAGCACTATAAAAGGGAAGTTTAATGCTTCCGAGCATGCGTCAAATTGTTTCCGAGCATGCGTCGGAATTTTGCGTGTCGGAATTGCATACACACGATCGGAAAATCCGATAGAAAGGTTTTCCTTCGGAAAAATTGAGAACAGGTTCTCAATTCAAAGTCCGTCGGAAATTCCGACAGAAAAAGACCGTTGGGCATACACACGGTCGGAAAATCCGATGAAAAGCTCCCATCGGACTGTTTCCATAGGAAATTCCGACCGTGTGTACGCCGCATTAGAGTCTGCAAAAGACTTGAGACTGGGGCGGAGGTTCACACACAACGACCCTAAACATACAGCCAGAGCTACAATGGAATGGTTTAGAGCATATTCATGTGTTAGAAAAGCCCAGTCAAAGTCCAGACCTAAATCCAATTGAGAATGTGTTGTAAGACTTGAAAATTCCCACTCTCATCCAAACTGACAGAGCTTGAGATATTTTGCAAAGAAGAATGGGCAAAAATGTCACTCTCTAGATGTGCAAAGCTGGTAGAGACATTCCCAAAAAGACTTGCAGCTGCAATTGCAGAGAAAGGTGGTTTTACAAAGTAGGAAGGCTGAATACAAATGCAAGTCACACTTTTCAGATATTTATTTGTACAAAATCTTGAAAACAAGATTATCATTTCCCTTCCACTTCACAATTATGTGCCACTTTGTGTTGGTCTACCACATAAATTTCAATAAAATACATTAACGGTTTTGGTTGTAAGTAACATGACAAAATGTGGAACATTTCAAGGGGTATGAATACTTTTTCAAGGCACTGTAGCTGTACACAGGACCCAACTCAGACACACTTTATCTCCACCCTATATAAGTTATTACAGGAGGCCTCCCCTCTGACAGAAGAAACCCATTCTTATATGTGGAAATGGACTGAGGTCCTTCAACGCCCTATTCATCTACCTTGTTGGCACAAAATTTCGGATACAGCCGCTAAAACACCTCAATGTGTCACCCATAAAGAAAACATCTATAAGGTTTTGATGTATTGGTACAAAACCCCCACTGTCTTACATTCTTTTAATCCGGCAGTCCCGGAGGTGTGTTGGAGATGTGCAGGTGATAGAGGAACGCTGGCTCACATTTTCTGATTTTGCCCTAAAATCCAGGTATTTTGGGCTTCAATCCAGAATGTTCCAGAGCTGATTCTGGGAGGTATCTTTACCACATGATCCCCTTCATTACATATTGGGATTGCCATTTACGGGTATATTTAAAAGTTCTAAAAAACTTAGTGCTCACATATTGATAACAGCTAGGAGATTGATCCCTCGTTACTGGAAATCTGCAGAGATTCCCTCACTCATTTCGGTCATAGCAGAGGTAAGAATAATGGAATACCTGACTGCTATTTCAAGTGGCTATCAAGTGTCGGACTTATGGGACGGTTCTAACTTTATATCTCCTCCCTGTTCTACCACTTCTTCCTCGCAAACCTTAGTCAACCCTCCACCTTGTTAAAAATGCAGGTCGCCCACCCAAATTCCCCACCTACCCCTTTATTCAGGGTACAATGTTTTGTATTTTTGTATCGTTCACATTTCTGGCACCTACCTTTTTCTTCTTTTCTTAGTAGTTATGATGGTATTATTTTGTTTATAGTTTTTTTAATCATTTTAAATGTCGAACCTGGTAGGACCACCCTGGTTATATTTTGTTAAAGTATTTTAGATACTGGATCTACTATATGCTTTAAGATTAAAATTTCTTGCAAAATTTTGGTATATTAAACTAAGGCCAGCCATACACGGTTCAAATCTCGGCTGGTTTAACCGGAATCGGCCGAGATTCCAACCATTCATGGGCAGGCTGAATGTAGCAAGTTGATCAACCAATCAACATGGGTACATTTAGCCTGCCAAATTCGCTGATTGTCGCAAGTGGCTGCCATAGCCAATAGCAATATTCACTGTCTTCTCTCAGCGGGGAAGGCTTCCCCCGCCCCTCCCCACCCGCAGGGAGAAGACAATGGCCCAACAGGAGGGATTCCTGCATCAACACATCTGTGTTGGTGGGAGAATCAAGTGAATTTCTATCCTGCAATCCGTGGTTGCAGGGAATAAATTTGCTCCATGTATGGCCGACCTGAATCTAGGGATAATTACTTATGTATATGGGTGTTTCAAACTGATGTTTTTATGTAATGCTTATTGAATTGCATACATGTTATTTCAATCTCTGTTATATTTTTTCAGCCATTGTTCGGCTCTTATTTCTGTAACTGTTAAAACTCTGAAAAAAATTACAATAATGAACATGAAACATCAATGGATATATGACATGCATATCACAGGGGGCATCAAAGTGGAGGAAACATCACCCTTGCCTAGGAGAGAATAGAGGCCAGACCAAAAAAGTAAAATTAAAAAGGTAAAATAAAAACAACAAAAAAATGCTATTGTGGAGGGGGAGAGGAATGCAATGGTTCCTAGTGCATCTAGTGGGTGAAGGTCCACTTTGAGGTCTGGGGTAAAGTTACAGAGTTCTGCAAACTACCAGGTATTCCAAGAAGGCACAAACATCAGGCAGGAGAACATCAGTGAGATGAGCTACTGCCAGATACAGAAGCTTATGAGTTTGGACCCTGAAAGAAAGTGATTATTGTAAAGTGAATACAGCAATAGGTACACAAATGATGTGTTTACTAGCAATCCACTATACTCGTATTTGGAAACAATCCTGTTTTCACCATCCAGAGATAGTCTACAGTTATAAAAAGCATTACTTTTATTTAACTCAGGTTTCCCAACCAGGAACAGACAGATTTGTATTTCAGTCACAAAGACTAGCGCTTGGACCTGTGCAAAATGCTTGATATACAGAGGAAAATGTATTATTATGTATTATTTTAAAGGTTAGTAGAAGGACCGAGTCTGACAAACCCTTTAGATACTGTATATATGTATGAAAAGGTTTATATCAGTCCACTTGGATACCTTGCAGAAGCTTCTAACCATGTTCTGCTTAGGTTCAGCCATCTTTTTTTTTTATAGCTTGTTCCTCCCAACTCTCTCCCCTTTAATTTGTCCACACAGAAGCAGTGACACTAAAGCCCAGTACACACGAACAGGAAATGTGATGAAAAATAACGCTTTTGAATCGGTCATATGATAATGTGATTGTTAGTACACAACTTTCGAAAAATGACCACGACAGTTCATCCTAAACTATCCAAAGGGACAAACACAAAAAAATTCTTGGACGATGCTAGATTGTATCATTTTATATTTAATCAGTACAGTATTCTTCCGAAAAAAAAATCGGAAGACCAAGACCACGCATGCTCAGAAACAAAAGAATATGTTACAATACAATACAAAACATCACATCACTTTGAAGTTGTATTATGTCATATGAGAATTTTTGTAAGTTTAGTAACCTCTTTATTTTGAATATGAGACTAGCCTGCAAAAAAAATGACAGTCATTCATCCGGTTTTCTCATAGTGTGTACGAGGCTTTAGAGGCTTCTTTAGTCATCCCAGCTTTCACATACAAAGCCACCAATTATTAAAACTTCAGAGAGCAGATGAATAGCACTTCAGATATGCCTGGCGCTAATGAGGAACAAATTAACCATAGGGCATACATGACTGGGTAGAAGGGGAACCAAGCTGGAGGGGTTAACTATTTAAAAGTAGATGGTCAGTTACTGACCTTTACCTGATTGGTCGGGCAGATGGGGTGATGGGGTGGAGCTGGAAAGTATGGTTGTTTGGGGTCCTTGACAGGGATCTAAAAGCTGGTCTTATTGGGGAAAACAGTGGAGACCCATCAGAGGTATGGTGTCCTCTACAAGCTATAAGGACCAGGCAGTGGGAAAACAGGTGGGTGTCGGAGATCGGCTGGGTTAGTCCCCGGGTGGTCCTAAGTGGCTGGGGGCCTAATTTTTTGATAAGGTACAAGAAAGAAAACCACTAACCTGGTCACATCATTAATTAATGAGTTTCTTTAGAGATTATATTTTTAATTCAGCGCATATTTGAATAAATCCTTTCCAACTGAAACATGAATAATGAGGTATTTGTTTAGATTTCCATATATAATTAAATTCGCTATCAACATATCTTTAATTAGGGGAGAAGTACACCTTTGATAGAGATTATAAAGATTTTCATTTTGGACCTGTAGAGAAAATAATACTTACCTAAAGGGCAATATTATCTGTAATAAAATATAACCAATATCACCTGTAAAAAACGAATACTAATAATAATATTAATCAAATATACAACATCAAATCCAACCCATTTTCCATTATATTCAAACGTTTGCTATTAAGAAATGTACAGGTATACCACATGAGGGGTAGTGAAAAAAGACGGGAACAGATCAACCAAAACTGAAAGTAAATTAGCATCATGTCATTTGATAATGACAAGAAAAGTGAAAAAGTTGTCAGAAATGGTTTCCACTTTCCAAGTTACCAAATTGTTAAAATGCTGCAAAGGCAGTAAATGTGCTTTTTGTGGTTATAAGTAAACATAGCTGGAAAATTCCATGCTGCCCTATCAATTCACAGTTTATTAAAACATTTTTACCATTCTTCCAGAAGCGCATTTGTGAGGTCAGGCACTGATGTTGGACTAGAAGGCCTGGTTCACAGTCTCTGTTTTAATTCATCCCAAAGGTGTTCTATCTGGTTGAGGTCAGAACTCTGTGCAGGCCAGTCAAGTTCCTCCACCCCAAACTCGCTCATCCATGTCTTTATGGAGCTTGCTTTGCACACTGGTGCTCAGTCCTGTTGGAACAGGAAGGGGCCATCTTCAAACTGTTCCCACAAAGTTGGGAGCATGAAATTGTCCAAATTGTCTTGGTATGCTGATGCCTTTATGGCCTGTTCATGCAATCGGAAATTCGGCCAGCAAAATACTTTTTGTCGGAAAATGCGACCATGTGTACAGTATGCTCCATCAGACTTTTGCCAGCAAAACTTTGAGAGCAGGTTCTCTATTTTTCGGTCGGAAAAAGTTCCTATCCAAAAATGCGTTCGTCTGTATGCAATTCCGACACGCAAAATTCCTACACATGCTCGGAAACAATTTGACGCATGCTTGGAAGCATTGAACTTCATTTTCTCGGCTCGTCGTAGTGTTGTACGTCACTGCGTTCTTGGCGGTCGAAAGTTCAGAGAACTTTTGTGTGACCGTGTGTATGCAAGCCAAGCTTGAGCGGAATTCCGTTGGATAAACCATCCAAGATTTTTCAGACGGAAATTCCGCTAGTGAGTACGGAGCATAAGAGTTCCCTTCACTGAAACTAAGAGGCCAAGCCCAACCACTGAAACACAACCCCACACCATAATCCCTCCACCACCAAATGATTTGGACCAGTGCAAGCAGGTACAGTACATTGTGTGCCACACATATTAGATATCATTGCGAACATCAGAGTAAGAGCAATATTTCTAAACCATCATTTATGGTTTACTTAAACTGATGAGCTATAAAGGCATTTTGGGTACTGCGCTTTTTCACCATGCATACAGTTTGAGGTCTAAAATATTTAATAGCTTTTTTGTTTTTGGAAATTCTTAACTTAAAGTGGTTGTAAACCCTTACAGACTACTTTTACCTACAGGTAAGCCTAGATTAAGGCTTACCTGTAGGTGCAAGAAATATCTCCTAAACCTACACGGTTTAGGAGATATTTGCAAAAGACAGGCACCGATGTCTACGGCGCGCATGCGCCATAGACAACGGCGCACAGACGCACTGCACTGAGTGTGCCGTTTCTAACTGCGATTGTGCCGTTATTGGCAGCTCCCGCGCGCATGGGTGGGAGTGATATCATCGCGGCTCCGGCCAATCACAGTGCCGGAGCTGCGATACCCGGAAGGAAGATGGACGCTTCGTGGAAGAGGGGACATCGGTGACATCGCTGGCTCCTGTGTATGGTAAGTGACACATAATGGGCTACTATGTGATGCATAGTAGCCCATTACGCTTTACCTTTGCAGGGAAACAAAGAGGAAGTAAAACCCATCTTTTTACAAGTACACCACAAGAATTGGGCAACCTAGCAGGACACAACACAGCCTTGTAGGAAGCCAAGTTACATTTGAGAGCCATACAGTAATGGTAACTTAACCGCTTCCTGACCGCCTCATGTAGATATACGTCTACAGAATGGCACGGGCAGGCAAAAGCACGTACCTGTACGTCCCCTTTAATTGCCTGCCCGTGGGTCGCGCTCGCGACCCGGTCGGGAGCTCTGTGCTCGCTGCTGGTGTCCCGCGATCGGGTTACGGAGCTGAAGAACGGGGAGAGCTTTGTGTAAACAAACCTCTCCCCGCGCTTCCTACTCTGCCTGTCATTGATTGGCTGTTCCCGGTCATCGGGAAAGCCGATCAATGACGTCAGACGTCAGCCCCGCCCCCTAATGTAAAAAAACACACACACGTCACAGCTCATAACCCCTCCCCTCCCCCTAGTGGTTAACTCTTTCACTACAACTGTCATTTATACAGGAATTAATGCATTTAAATAGCATTGATTGCTGTATAAATAACAATGGTCCCAAAAATGTGTCAAAAATGTCCGATGTGTCCGCCATAATGTCGCAGTCACAAAAAAAAATCGCTGATCGCCGCCATTACTAGTAAAAAAAAAAATATTAATAAAAATGCTATAAAACTATCCCCTATTTTGTAAACACTATAACTTTTGCGCAAACCAATCAATAATCGCTAATTGCGATTTTTTTTTTACCAAAAATATGTAGAAGAATACGTATCGGCCTAAACTGAGAAAAAAATTTTTTATATATTTTTTGGGGATATTTCTTATAGCAAAAAGCAAAAAATGTTGCATTTTTTTCAAAATGGTCGCTCTATTTTTGTTTATAGCGCAAAAAATAAAAACCGCAGGGGCGATCAAATACCACCAAAAGAAAGCTCTATTTGTGGGAAAAAAGGACGCCAATTTTGTTTTGGAGCCACGTCGCACGACCGCGCAATTGTCAGTTAAATCGGCGCAGTGCCGAATCGCAAAAAGGGGCCTGGTCCTTTGGCTGCCAATTGGTCCGGGGCTGAAGTGGTTAAAGAGTGAGCCCTATAGGCATGAAACAACATTGGCATTGCAATTGTATTATCTTGAGGGCCATTCAATACTCACAACCAAAAACATTACTAAACACGTAGACAAGTATAGAGGACAAAGGCACAGGAAGAGGAGAGAAAATAAACTACCTTTAAAGTATAGAGGACAAAGGCACAAGAAAAAGAGAAAGAAAAAAACATTTTAATATGTACAAAAAAATTAGATTAAATAGTGTTTGTGTGTAATAAATTTAGTTTAATGTTTTTTATTCCTGAAAAAAAAATATACAGAGTATATATATATATATATATATATATATATATATATATATATATATATATATATATATATATATATATATATATATATATATATATTATTATTTTTTTTTTTTTGCCTACAGCACCTGTAATTCCCTGGCAGTTTCCCATCCATGTGCTAACCAGGTCAGGCCTCGCTTAGCCTCCATGATCAAACAAAAAAGGGCTTATTCAAGGTGATGTGGCCACAGGCTGCAAATATCGATTTGATAAATAGTTGGGCAAATATTGTGTGACAAAAAATGTCAATTATTTATTCTACAAGGCCTCTGTTTTCAGGAAATATCTAAGCTTTTTCAGTCATTTTATAAGAAAAAAATGCAGATTTTAGCATGTGTGCAAAAAATGAAAAAACATTTCTAGAGGGGAAATGGTTAATATTTGAAAACCACAACAGAGGGGCTGTTTACTGTACTGATTGTTTGTCGTATTCTATTCAAATTATAAATTATTATTCAATAAAGTTATCTAAAAAAAAGTTTCTGATAAAAACTGTAAAACCACCCTAAAAAAACAAATAATCATTACAGCAGTATTAAACCCAAAAGGAAAAAGCAATACTTAGAAGCAATTCTTACCAATTCATAGATGTGGTGGCTGCACTCATTTTCTTTTTTCTCTTCTATTTTCATCTGGTGACCCAGCCAACAAGTTTTTGTTTTTTCAGAAGCACAAGCTTTTCAGCAGAATATATCAGTATACATAGATGAGACAAACCATTTAACATTGACAGGGGTGCTTACAATGATGAGTTTTTATTTATTCATATAAAAACTTTATCCCAAAAGGAAAAAAAACGATTTGCCGTAACTGATTATAAAGCTGTGAGCTGCAGTATGGTTTCAGTGTTTTAGCACATCTAAATCTGCTAGTACATTTAAAGTGTTACTAAACCCAGGAGCCTGCATTCACTATATCTGGTCTCATATAGTACACAGGACATGGAAATGCAATCATTTTAGTAAATATAAACTGCTACATACATTTTCTCATCAGCAGTATATAGCAGTCTTGTGACTTCTATCAGTGTCTGGTTAAAGCTTGTAGGAGGAGTTTTCATTCTCCCTTGATCGTCCTATGAGGCTGCAGGACTCCTGACCCTCTTTCTGGACAGTACTGATTGGCCCTGTGCTAATCACATGCACCCTCCCAGGAAAAAAAAAAGCAAGACACACCAAACTGAGCATGTGCAGCTTGTCCCCAAGGTTCTGTTCTATCAGCAGCTAGATCGGGGACTGTGGAAGAAGGTGAGGATCAGAGACAGGATCAAACAGCCTTTTTACACAATGCAGAGGCTTAAAGTGGTTGTAAACCCTCCTGAAAAAATTTATAAAAAAAAAAGCACCCTGCAAGATAAAGTCATAATGAGCTAGTATGCATAGCATACTAGCTCATTATGAATTACTTACCTGAGAACGATGCCCCCGCAGCCGTCTTCGTCTCCCCCTCCGGCCGGCGACATCTATCCCGGAGGTTACTTCCGGGTATCGCGGCTCCGGGGCTGTGATTGGCCAGAGCCACGATGACGTCACTCCCGCGCATGCTCCTTCATTCAGAGTGCCGTTTGGATAATACAGGAGGTTCACTGGCCAGATCACCAGGGAAAAACAGATGGAAAAAAGCCAAAGAAAAGAAAATATATGCAGCCATCATATCTAATGATTCTGTGGGTATGGAATGGGGTTTATTGTATTGTATTGTACGATATATTTTATTTTTATTTATTATTTCTTTTTTTTTATGGTTGAACTGGATGGACTTGTGTCTTTTTTCAGCCTAGCTAACTATGTAACTATGTACACTGCATTATAATACATTTTTGGTTTGGGGATAAATACCGCTTTAAAAATAACAGCTTTGATAATTTGCAAAAGCATCTCAATGATGAGAACACAAAGAACAAAACCGTCATTCCTTCCGCTATTTCTTTTCATTGCTATTTTACGCTTTATCATGTAAATGTACCACTAATGTGTTGGCTGTATTGTGCCGGGCATGTATTTATCACCCTTGTAATAACCTAATCAGTTGCGGTAAGATATGACTGAGCAATAGGTTGTACAGTTGAATATTTATCATTGTTGCCGGATTGTTTTGTTGCTCTAAAATGGAAAACAAATAATTGATATGCCTGCCAGTAAACAAATCCTATCAGAAAGATGAAAGTGCAACAGCTGTTTCCATTTTTTTTTCTATTATTATTAATTGTTTATTTCTATTCTTAGAAGGCTATGACATTTCCAGCATAGTTTTGAGCTTTTGATAACATTTTTGTTGGGTCAAATATGAAACATCAGAGGGATTAGTCATAAACAGAAGGAAATTTAAGCTTGATTCAGTTCGTATGGGCTGAGCTTGTGAGTAACTCAAACTTTTGTTTAGGTTCCAAAATATATACAAGTGAAAAACTTTGAGAATTGATGTGTAGCGAAAGACACAACCAGACGCAAACTCGACATCGCCCATTCACCATATGTATTAAAGCCCAACTCCAGCCAGAGGTGGACCAAATGGGTTTGGGATGTGTTTTAACTTGTGGTTTGCGTCCCCATTGGAGAAATTTCCCTTTAACCGCTTCAGCCCCGGAAGATTTTACCCCCTTCCTGACCAGAGCACTTTTTGCGATTCGGCACTGCGTTGCCTTAACTGACAATTGCAACGTTGCACCCAAACAAAATTGACGTCCTTTTTTTTCCCACAAATAGAGCTTTCTTTTGGTGGCATTTGATCACCTCTGCGGTTTTAATTTTTTGTGCTATAAACAAAAACAGAGCGCCAATTTTGAAAAAAAACACATTATTTTTTTCCTTTTTGCTATAACAATATCCCCCAAAAATATAATAAAAAACAATTTTTTTTCTCAGTTTAGGCCGATATGTATTCTTTTACATATTTTTGGTTAAAAAAAAATCGCAATAAGCGTATATTGATTGGTTTGCGCAAAAGTTATAGCATCTACAAAATAGGGGATAGTTTTATGGCATTTTTTTTATAATTTTTTTGTTACTAGTAATGGCGGTGATCTGCGATTTCTATCGGGACTGCGACATTATGGAGCACACATCGAACAATTTTGACACATTTTTGGGACTATTGGCATTAATACAGTGACCAATGCTATAGAAAATGAATTGATTACTGTAAAAAAGTCATGGGAAGGGGCTAACACTAGGGGGCGATCAAGGGGTTAAATGTGTTCCCTAGTTTGTGTTCTAAGTGAAGCGGGGAGGGGACTGTGCAGGGGAGATGACAGATCGCTGTTCATACTCTGTATGAACAGACAATCTGTCTGTTCTCCCCTCAGAGAACTGGAAACTGTGTGTTTACACACTCAAATCCCGGTTCTCCATGTGTCAGCAGCGATCACGGGAGCCTGGCGGTGATCGTGACCACCTGCCACTTGCATCGGCTCGGGGAGCGAGCACACACCCTAGTGGCCACAGGGCGAAGCGACATTACATAACGTTGTTTCGCCCAGCTGTGCCATTCTGCCGCAGCAGTACAACTGCGGCGGCTGGTCGGCAAGTTGTTAAAGTGTATCTATGGTCACAATTAGGGTGACCAAATTTCCAAACTGCCATTCAGAGACACCCCCCTAGCATGCACCAGTCTGTGACGTCACAAGGGGCGGTGCCACCATCTGATGTCACCAGGTGGCCCCGCACTTTACCTATTTAAGAAATGTAACTCAGCTTACAATGCAGACGGCGGTTGGCCATGCTTGAGAGCGCAGCGGGGTTTATATGCAACTTTAGTGCCTTAGATATAAAAAAGCATTTGTTTAACCACTTCAGCCGCAGAAGGTTTACCCCCCTTCATGACCAGGCTATTTTTTGCGGTACGGCACTGCATCGCTTTAACTGACAATTGCGGCGGTCGTGCGACACTGTACCCAAACAAAAGTGATGTCTTTTTTTTTTTACCACAAAGTCATTTTTTTTTGGTGGTATTTAATCACCTCTGTGGTTTTTATTTTTTGCACTATAAACAAAAAAAGGGCGACAATTTTGGAAAAAAAACAATATTTTTTTTGCTTTCTATATATAAAAAAAATGCATTCATTAGTTTAGGCCAATATGTATTTGTCTACATATTTTTGGTAAAAAAATCGGAATAAGCGTATATTGATTTGTTTGTGCAAAAGTTATAGCGTCTACAAACTATGGGATAGATTTAGGGACTTGTTTTTATTGGAAATGATGGCAATCTAGTGGGACTGCAAAACCGCAACAAATCTGACCCCAAGTGACATTATTACATTGATCAGTGCTAAAAAAATGCACTGATCAATGTCTAAATTACACTTTCAGGGAAGGGGTTAACACTAGGGAGCGACCAAAGGGTTAACTGTGTTCCCTGGGTGTGTTCTAACTGTGTGGGGGATGGGCTTACTGGGACAACACGGAGATCGCTGTTCCTGATCACTAGGAACAGCAGATCTCAGTGCTGTCCCCTGTCAGAACGGGGATCCGCCTTTTTTTACATAGGCAGATCCCCGTCCTGCCTCTCTGTACTGTGATCCCGAGTGGCTGGTGGACAACGAGTCCGACGGACCCACGGGAGCACTCCCGCGGTGCGCGGCCCCACACTATCACATGCACGGACTGACGTACAGGTACGTCGGTTTGCGCAGCCGAGCCGCCTTGCCGCAGTATATATGCGGAAGGCGGTCGGCAAGTGGTTAATGTACGTTAGACTAACATTGCAGTTGCAGGCAGTCACTTAGATTTAAAGAGTAATTGTTCTTTCAATGTTAGGCTAACTTACATTAAACAAATGCTCTTTTTATCTAATGCCCCGTACACACGAGCAGATTTTCCGTCTGAATAATCTTGGATGGTTTTTCCAACGGAATTCCGCTCAAGCTTGGCTTGCATACACACAGTCACACAAAAGTTTGCTGAACTTTCGACCATCAAGAATGCGGTGGCGTACAACACTACGATGAGCCGAGAAAATGAATTTCAATGCTTCCGAGCATGTGTCAAATTGTTTCCACGCATGCGTAGGAATTTTGTGCGTCGGAATTGGTACAGACGATCGAAAAACTTTTTCTGACCGAAAAATAGAGAACCTGCTCTCAATCTTTTGCTGGCGGGAATTCCACCAGCAAAAGTCCAATGGAGCATAAACACGGTCGGAATTTACCGACCAAAAGCTCTCATCGGACTTTTGCTGGCGGAATTTCCGATCATGTGTACGGGACATTAGGCACTAAAGTTGCATATAAAAAAACATACTTTAGACTACAAAAGGAATACAAATGATCTGAGGGATCTGGTGTAAAAATTGGAAAAAATGAAGCCTCAAAACGAATCCTAAAATAAGCTTCCCCTACTTGATGTGTACAAATCCATGTACAATGCAGTGAATGCACATGCACAAAACTAAGTTCAGCCATAGGGAACTACTAGTACTTAATGTACCTGATATCTGTAACACACTGAGGAGGAGGACTGAGCACTGCACCGTCCAGTATTCTGGGAGTCGGGACGCTCAGGACTCCCATGGCTGTAAGACATGCCGAACACCGGTGGCTGGGGGTAACATCAGCGGCAGGAGGCGGGAAAACAGGGCTGGCTAACGCCCATGGCTCCTCCTTTGTGAAAGCGCCCAACTAGGAAGGGGAGGGGGCTTTATCCACCTCTTGCTGACAGAGGCAAGGTGCCTTGCACTGGGATGACGTCACTGGCAATCAATGCAGCCATTCTCTGCTTCGATGCAGAATCGTGAACGGCTGCATCGGCTGTGTCAGTTTCATTCCGGGACACTGTGTTGTCCTGAAATGAAGGTGCCCAGAACAGACCTGCAAAATGCGGGACTGTCCCGGGCAATGCGGGACACGTGGTCACTCTAGTCACAATATAATTGTTGTATATAAAGTATTTCTAGCCTACTCCTATTAATCTGAACCAAGTCTGTAAACCTATTTTGTGAAGATACCCAAGTATTTACTTTTGTGAATTCTGTGACTTGTAGTCATTATGCCCTATGAGTAGGCAATGCTGGGTCAAACATTTCACAGAGCCTGCCAGCTGAACTACGGAGGTGCTCGCAGGAGGACCTTCAGGCATCAAAGTCAGTACAGGAATTACAGCTTGCAGGCAGCATGGTATTATGGGGTATGTAAGCTATAGAAAGACAGCGAGCAGACCGACAGAACTAACAACATGAAAGTAGATTTCTCAAGCAAACTTATGTTGGATTGTCAGTAATTACTATTGTTTGTAATACCATTACAATGATGATGTTATAAAATCAAAGTGCATGCTGTGATCTTAGAGCCTCATAGGGGCCTCAGCCAATTACCAGAAGTGGGCTGGCAGGGGGCTGACACTACCCCATAAATAGACATGGCCAGCAGGAGCAGCCAGGTGGAAGATGGAGATGCAGTGTTGAAGAGTAGGGATGAGTCGAACACCAGGGGGGGGCTGGGAAGGGGGGCAGAGATGCAATTGCCCCCTGGGCTACTCTCATATCCTCTACAAAGGCTGCTGTGTCACCAGCTCAGAATGCGCAGTTTTTGAGCAGGCCGAGTGCTGCATCTCCATCCAGTACTGTGAGCTATAGGGATGTCTCAGGGCCGACAGTCTGTGTTACAGAGCACAGCACAGCCCCGCCCAGCCCCTCCCTCCTCCACACGAATGGCTGGCAGAGGCTGGACCTGCTCTCTATTTCCCCGCCCACACTCCGGGCAGCCTGTGTGCTGTCTGTGAAGAGGATGTGTGGGCGGGAAAGTTAAATCTGAGCAGTCGGCTTGAATACAGTGAGGCTCCTGGGAGGCTGGGAAACACCAAGTAAGTGAACTTCTCCCTCCTCCCCCCCGCCCCCCCTCTGCAGCTAAAGAGTTTTTTTTCCTAGCAGCCTGTGACACTGCCTTGCTTGCCCTCCTAGGTGTTGATGTGGGCTCACACTGGCATGCTGCGATTTGTCTGTAGTGCTGGTGTACTGGCAGTCTTCCTGCATGTTTTACCCCTGGTCCCATAGAGGTTGCACATTTTGCTGCATGTTCTGAAAGTGCACAAAACGTCCTGCATGCTGCGTCTTTGGTGCACTTCAAGAAAATGCAGCAAAAATGTGCAACCTAAAAGAAGACTGAGGGACTATGGCTATGCAAGGCTTGTATTCACTTACAGCAGGCACTGCCACTCCACTGAAAAGTGACAGACAGAGAAGGTGATATTACATTTCCTCCCTGCCTGTTTTAACCCCCTAAATGCCAGTGTCCAGCGGTCTCTCTCTCTGTGCAGGCAGTGTTAAGCAGTCTCTCTCTCTGTGCAGGCAGTGCAAAGTGGCCCCTCTCTCTGTGCAGGCAGTGCCAAGTGGCCTCTCTCTCTGTGCAGGCAGTTCCAAGTGGCCTTTCTCTCTGTGCAGGCTGAGCCAAGTGGCCTCTCTCTTTCTCTGCTGGCAGTGCCAAGTGGCATCTCTCTCTGTGCAGGCAGTGACAAGTGGCCTCTCTCTCTCTGTGAAGGCAGTGACAAGTGGCCTCTCTCTCTCTGTGCAGGCAGTGACAAGTGGCCTCTCTCTCTGTGCAGGCAGTGCCAAGTGGCCTCTCTCTCTGTGCAGGCAGTGCCAAGTGGCCTCTCTCTCTCTGTGCAGGCAGTGACAAGTGGCCTCTCTCTCTGTGCAGGCAGTGCCAAGTGGCCTCTCTCTCTCTGTGCAGGCTGTGCCAAGTGGCCTCTCTCTTTCTCTGCAGGCAGTCCAAGTGGCCTCTCTCTCTCTCTCTGTGCAGGCAGTGCCAAGTGGCCTCTCTCTCTGTGCAGGCAGTGCCAAGTGGCATCTCTCTCTGTGCAGGCAGTGCCAAGTGGCATCTCTCTCTTTGTGCAGGCAGTGCCAAGTGGCCTCTCTCTCTCTCTCTGTGCAGGCAGTGTCAAGCGTTCTCTCTCTCTGTGCAGGCAATGTTAAATGGTCTCTCTCTCTCTCTGTGCAGGCAGTGCCAAGTGGCCTCTCTCTCTCTGGGGCAATATGGAGCAGTCTCCTCTCTCTCTCTCTCTCTCTGTGCAGGGAATGTGGTGTAGATGGATGGTGAGCTGATTCAGTGGTTCAATGGGCCACTTGACTGGACTTGCCCCCCAGGTCTAAGGCTGCCAGCCCTCCCCTGCCGAACACCCCCCTGTTCGGTTCGCAGACAGACCTAAAACTCGTGTGAACTTTAGAACCCTATTAAAGTCTATAGAACTTGAACGTTCAAAATCAAAAGTGCTAATTTTAAAGGCTAATATGCAAGTTATTGTCATAAAAAGTGTTTGGGGACCTGGGTCCTGCCCCAGGGGACATGTATCAATGCAAAAAAAAGTTTTAAAAACGGACGTTTTTTCAGGAGCAGTGATTTTAATAATGCTTAAAGTGAAACAATAAAAGTGTAATATTCCTTTAAATTTCGTACCTGGGGTGTGTGTATAGTATGCCTGTAATGGGGCTCATGTTTCCCGTGCTTAGAACTGTCCCTGCACAAAGTGTAATTTTTGCAGGAAAAAAAGCTATTTAAAATCACTCGCGGCTATAATGAATTGCCGGCTCCCGTAATACAGAGAACAGTCATTGAAAGTCATTGATAAAAAAAAAAAAGCGTGGGGGTTCCCCCAAATTCAATTACCAGGCCCTTCAGGTCTGGTATGGATATTAAGGGGAACTCCACGAAAAAAAAAAAAAATGGCGTGGGGGTCCCCCTCAAAATCCATACCAGACCCTTATCTGAGCACGCAACCTGGCAGGCCGCAGGAAAAGAGGGGGGACGAGAGAGCGCCCCCCCTCCTGAACCGCACCAGGCCACATGCCCTCAACATTGGGAGGATGCTTTGGGGATCTGTGACCCCTCAAAGCACCATGTCCCCATGTTGATGAGGAGAAGTGTCTCTTCCCCACAACCCTTGCCGGTGGTTGTGGGGGTCTGCGGGCAGGGGGCTTATCAGAATCTGCAAGCCCCCTTTAACAAGGGGACCCCCAGATCCCAGCCCCCCCTGTTTGAAATGGTAAGGGGGTACAAAAGTACCCCTACCATTTCACAAAGAAAGTGAAAAAAATAGTTAAAAAACACACAGACACCGTTGGGAAAAGTCCTTTATTAAAAATAAAAAAAATAAAAAAAAGATTCCAGCGGTGGTAATCGTCCGGCACTGGGTTTCCCCAGTGACGTACGGGTGACCCCGCCCACCTCTGATGTAACGCAGGTTCCCGTTACATCAGAGGGGGCGGGGTCACCCGTACATCACAGGGGAATCCCAGCTTCCCCCTTGCGTTGCGTCAGAGGGGGGCGGGGTCAGGTGACGGAGTGGCCCACTCCTCTGCAGACGTAATTCCCTCAGTGTCTCCATGGAGACAGGATGCGCAGCGCTGGACGTCGGAAGAGATCAGCCATCGCGGGACCCCGGAGCAGGGACCACCAGTCGCTGGATAGCAAGAGTGGATTACCACTGCTGAAATCATTTTTTTTTTTTAAATAAAGGACTTTTCCCAACGGTGTCTGTGTGTTTAACACTTTCTTTGTGAAATGGTAGGGGTACTTTTGTACCCCCTTACCATTCCAAAAAAGGGGGGGGCGGGATCTGGGGGTCACCTTGTTAAAGGGGGCTTCCAGATTCTGATAAGCCCCCCCGCCCGCAGACCCCCACAACCACCGGCAAGGGTTGTGGGGAAGAGACCCTTCTCCTCATCAACATGGGGACATGGTGCTTTGAGGGGTCACAGACCCCCAAAGCATCCTCCCAATGTTGAGGGCATGTGGCCTGGTACGGTTCAGGAGGGGAGGCGCTCTCTTGTCCCCCCCTCTTTTCCTGCAGCCTGCCAGGTTGCGTGCTCGGATAAGGGTCTGGTATGGATTTTGAGGGGGACCCCACGCCATTTATTATTTATTTGGCGTGGAGTTTCCCTTAAAATCCATGCCAGACCTGAAGGGTCTGGTATGGATATTTAGGGGGAACCCCACGTCATTTTTTTTAATTTGACCCTGGGTTCCCCTCAATATCCATACCAGACCTGAAGGGCCTGGTAATTGAATTTGGGGGGACCCCCACGCTTTTCTTTTATTTTTTTATCAATGACTGTTCTCTGTATTACGGGGACCCAACAATTCATATAGCCGCGAGTGATTTTAAATAGCTTTTTTTCCTGCAAAAATGACACTTTGTGCGGGACAGTTCTAAGCACGGGAAACATGCGCCCCTCTACATGCATACTATACACACCCCCCAGGTACGAAATTTAAATGAATATTACACTTTTATTGTTTCACTTTAAGCATTATTAAAATCACTGCTCCTGAAAAAACGTCTGTTTTAAAAAAAAAAAATGCATTGATACATGTCCCCTGGGGCAGGACCAAGGTCCCCAAACACTTTTTATGACAATAGACAATAACTTGCATATAGGCTTTTAAAATTAGCACTTGAGATTTCTCCCATAGACTTTTACAAGGTGCTTGCGGCTTTTCGAATTTGCCGCAAACAGCCCAAATTGTTTGCTGTTCGGTGAACAAGCGAACAGGCAATGTTCGAGTCGAACATGAGTTTGACTCGAACTCAAAGCTCATCCCTATTGAAGAGACTGTTGGTGGCCCTGAGGGGTAACCCCTAGTCTGGGGGGGTGTCCTGCCTTGGGCTGGGGCTCTGGTGTTGATAGGATCCTACCAAAGGCACAAAGGGAGGAGGCTTTCCTGGAGGCATGGGAGCAAAGAGAGGCCAGAGTGAGTAATTTAACACTGATGGGACTAACAAAAGGGGGAGACTGCCACATGTAGCCAGTCTCTCCTGAAGATAGTGGTGGGCTTAAGTTTTTTACCTTTCCCTGAGAGATCTCCAGAGAGTCAGCTGGGTGGGCTGGTGAAGAAGTCATCTGGGTGGGCTGGTGTAGAAACAGCCAGGAGGGCTGGTGAAAGAGGAACCCGCAGCCAAATGGGCTAGCATTGCCCGAAGAAGTGGTGCTGGGATCAGTGGCCACAGAGGAAGCGGTTACACGCTGTTTCACTCCACATGTGCTATTCTAAGGAACTGTGAGTTCTTGCCTGTAAAGGGCTGTTACTGAACTGACAAGGAGTCTGTCAGTTGCATCAGGAGTGATTCAGCAGATGCTCTGCAAGAAAGAAGCAAAGTTTGTGCAGGAGGAAAGTTGAAGAGGTCTGAAAATAGGAAGTTGTTCCTGAAGTTTTTGTCACATCCATTTGTGGACATCCAATAAAATCCTTATTCCTATCCAAGTTTTTAACCTCTTAATAAATAACAAAAACAAAGCTATGGACTGTTTTCTGACTTTGTGTGCCTGTGAAAATTCGGTGTGCCTGGCTGTGCAGGAGTGGGGGATCCCTGTTCATCTGCAGCTCCTAGATGCTACACACATTTAGATAATTGCAGGCTTTTTATTCTTTGCATACCATATTTTTCTTTACCTCTCTATTCTTTGATGGTTGTCATTTTTACTGTGGGCAAATTAATCCATCTCCCTTTAATTCCTATAATTTTTCCTAGAGCTCTGGGTGTGCCTCCTGTCACAGGAACTTCCCAGGATTCATCTGTAAGGCCCTGGTTACATCACCAGTGCCTAACTCAACCAGGAGCAGGAAAAACAGTAAATGTAAGTAAAAGGAAAACATTTTTATTTAAAGGCTAACTTCACCTTGCACCTAAAAAAATAATATATATATATATTAAAAGCCAGCAGCTACAAATACTGCAGCTGCTGACTTTTAATAAATGGACACTTACCTGTCCCAGGGTCCAGCAACTTTGGCAGCCGAAGCCGAGAAATCGTTCGGTTCTCGGCTGCTGCCGTCGCCATTCTCGTTGAGGGAATCAGGAAGTGAAGCGTTGCGGCTTCACTTCCCGGTTCCCTACTGCGCATGCGCGAGTTGCGCATGCATGAGTCGTGCAGCGCAATGAGAATGCTCCGCGCTGTCTGCTGGGAACTGTGTGTGTCCCAGCAGACAGCGCGGCGGGACAGGAAGAGGCCCAGAAGTGGGTGCAAATACCTGTCTTAGACACGTATCTGCACCCCCTCCCCCCTGAAAGGTGCCAACTGTGGCACTGGAGGGGGGAGGGGGTTCCGATGAGCGGAAGTTCCACTTTAGGGTGGAACTCCGCTTTAAGAACATGTTACAGTGGTGTGAAAAAGTGTTTGCCCCCTTCCTCATTTCCTGTTCCTTTGCATGTTTGTCACACTTAAGTGTTTCGGAACATCAAACCAATTTAAACAATAGTCAAGGACAACACAAGTAAACACAAAATGCAATTTGTAAATGAAGGTGTTTATTATTAAAGGTGAAAAAAAAATCCAAACCATCATGGCCCTGTGTGAAAAAGTGATTGCCCCCTAAACCTAATAACTGGTTGGGCCACCCTTAGCAGCAACAACTGCAACCAAGCGTTTGCGATAACGTGCAATGAGGCTTTTACAGCGTCCTGGAGGAATTTTGGCCCACTCATCTTTGCAGAATTGTCCTAATTCAGTTACATTAGAGGGTTTTCGAGCATGAACGGCCTTTTTAAGGTCATACCACAACATCTCAATAGGATTCAGGTCAGGACTTTGGCTAGGCCACTCCAAAGTCTTCATTTTGTTTTTCTTCAGCCATTCGGTGGTGGACTTGCTGGTGTGTTTAGGATCATTGTCCTGCTGCAGAACCCAAGTTCGTTTCAGCTTGAGTACACGAACAGATGGTCGGACATTCTCCTTCAGGATCTCTTGGTAGACAGCAGAATTCATAGTTCCTTTTATCACGGCAAGTCTTCCAGGTCCTGAAGCAGCAAAACAGCCCCAGACCATTACACTACCACCACCATATTTTACTGTTGGTATAATGTTCTTTTTCTGAAATGCAGTGTTCCTTCCACGCCAGATATACTTGGACACACACCTTCCAAAGAGTTCCACTTTTGTCTCATCGGTCCACAGAATGTTGTCCCAAAAGTCTTGGGGATCATCAAGATGTGTTGTGGAGAAATTGAGACGAGCTTTGATGTTCTTTTTGCTCAGCAGTGGTTTTCTCCTTGGAACTCTGCCATGCAGGCCATTTTTGCCCAGTCTTTTCCTGATGGTGGAGGCATGAACGCTGACCTTAACTGAGGCAAGTGAGGCCTGCAGTTCCTTGGACGTTGTTGTGGGGTCTTTTGTGACCTCTTGGATGAGTCGTCGCTGCGCTCTTGGGGTAATTTTGGGCAGCCGGCCACTCCTGGGAAGGTTCACCACTGTTCCATGTCTTCGCCATTTGTGGATAATGGCTCTCACTGTGGTTCGCTGGATTCCCAAAGCTTTGGAAATGGCTTTATAACCCTTTCCAGACTGATAGATCTCAATTACTTTCTTTCTCAATTGTTCCTGAATTTCTTTGGGTCTCGGCATGATGTGTAGCTTTTAAGGATCTTCTGGTGGACCTTACTGTGTCAAGCAGCTCCTATTTAAGTGATGCCTTGATTGTGAACAGGTGTGGCAATAATCAGGCCTGGGTGTGGCTAGAGAAATTGAACTCAGGTGTGGACAACCACAGTTATAGTATGTTTTAACAAGGGGGGCAATCACTTTTTCACACAGGGCCATGATGGTTTGGATTTTTTTTCACCTTTAATAATAAACACCTTCATTTACAAATTGCATTTTGTGTTTACTTGTGTTGTCCTTGACTATTGTTTAAATTGGTTTGATATTCCGAAACACTTAAGTGTGACAAACATGCAAAGGAACAGGAAATGAGGAAGGGGGCAAACACTTTTTCACACCACTGTACATATTATACCCATATTTAGGTTGTGACATGGTGCCAAGAGGGTCCCCTACCCCAAAAAAAGCTGCAAGAAAGCATTTAAAATATTTATTTTTCTGTGTTTTTGCCTGCAATTGTTAAGGTTGGTTACATAATCTCTTTAATTACGTTATGAAGAGATGAAAACTGACCAGATAACACCCTGACAAGTGGGTGCCAAAGGGAAGCCCACACTGTTACAGGACCTCTATGGTTATATCCACCATATGATATATTATGCTTGAGAAACATAATGCTGAATTCTAGGTATGGTATTTTTACATAGCTGCTTTGGTCCAGCTTGGTCCAGTGTAAATATGGATGTGCCATGCCTGCAGGATCCCCATTAAAGCTGAAAATTACTGCATTAGGCATTGCTACTACATTGATCTCCACTAGGTTCCAGGTCTCATGCTGAATGTAAAGAAATTATTCCGGACGGCTGCTCTTCCAAAAATCCTTTTAATAAAGTTTCATATGACAAGTGCGTGAAAGATGGAGCAGGGGACAAAGAGGTAGACACGTTTTGCACAAATGTTAGCACTTAGTCATTATCCCATGCTGAGAACATTTTGTATTTTTTCAATGAATGCAAAGTGTTCTCTGATTGGACGTGGGGTGCTTACAATATTATCTCCACATCGCCCAATCATAGAATACTTTCCATTCATTGAGGCAGGTTCCCAGTGACGTTATAATGTTTGAATACCTTTGAGCTACAGAAGTGCCTGAGTTTTGTGGCTTTAGTTTAGAGCAGGAGACCGTAACGATTTGTGGGATTGATTACAAGGTGACACTATCTCGCTTATGTGAGTGAATTTTATTGATTTTTAATAAATCCTTTTAAACAGCACTTCACTATTGTTAATCCATTCTCTTTATGCATATCAGATTCCACCTTGATGTATACGTATGTGATGAGTGAGTCTATATATGAAGTAGGCAAGCCTAGAATGGATTATTAAAAGCATTTTTAAACCTTCCAGTCATTAGGGGGGGGTCTAGCTTAAAAGTGAGCTGCTTTCCTGCGGATTAACACTGGGTGTTTGATCTTCATTTGGTTACCAACACAAAGGTGGAGGAGGATTTTTATTTGCATCTTGGGTGTACTGTGGACTTTCTTTCTTATTTGAGATTGATTATATTTTTTTGGCATGTCTTATTTACGGATTAAGGGCCGTTTTACACTGAAGCACTTTTTAATGTTTAAATTGTCTTTATAGATTAGTCCAAAGCAAAAAGAAAAAAAAAGCATAGGGCTGGCATGACTAGGTAGCAGGGCTAACAGGCATACATAGGGTTAGTCTAGTTGTGCTGGGAGTCACATACCAGAAGGGGCAGGTGGTGCAGAACTGGAGTTTTTTTTTGGCGTGGTAAAAGGTGGGGTAAAGAGTTCTTTGGTCAGTTGGAGGTCATCGGACAAAGAAGAAACTTCCTACCCTTTTGGAATGGACAGGATGCAGCGGCTGTTGTAGTGGCTTGGCGATTGGGATCTTTGGAGGCCTTCTAAAATAAATCAATAAGGCATAGTGGCATAGAGGGGAACCATCTATGGTATGGGGTCCTCTGTAAGATGGCAGTTAACGGAGTTTTAACTGGGCTTTGGGCATATGGAGGTATCTGTGTAGAATTGGGATCGTTCCCAAGTCGGTGTGTTGCGGCAGGGGGCCTGTGTGTAGTCACGCAGATACAAAATGTTTTGGGGTTCTTCAGTGCCTTCAAAGATCGGTAACCTGGTTTAGTATTTATCATTGAGATTATTATGTTTTTGTTACACAAATGTGTTTTATTGGTTATTTGTTAATAAATGGCCCATACAGCCAATTTGAATCCAAAAAGGGTGTCTTTGATTTATTTACTAATTGTGGGTAATAAGTAAGGGGAGTAGTATTGGTACAGTGGGGTTTGCATCTGCCTTACCAAAGTCATGAGATTTTAGAAAAGAAATGGTACAATGACAAGTCGGATACAACGCAGTTGCTCCGAATATACATCCAATCACAATGTCCACATAGTTGTTCCAGGCGGTAAAGGAAAGTGAGAAACAGAGGAGCGAAGGGGGAAAGAAGGCAGGGGGTATGGGGGTGGGGGGAATATGGAAGGGAGGGGAGAAGGCAGAAGGGCCCACCAGCTAAATATTAATTGAGTCAAAAAGTAAATGACAGTTGGTTCATGTTTGTACTATACATTTCGGGTGTAGTAAGCGCTTTGACCACTTACAAACAAACTTTTCTAGTCACATATTTTTCCTAGCGAGCATTTTTTCCATCTCACATTGGTAATTAAGATCAGCCACTACCCCAGGGATGGTGGGAATATCTGAGGTTTTCCATAACCTGGTAATGTTCACCTTAGCTGCAAGAAGTAGGTGTAATTTATAGCAATTCGGGACTCGGGCGGGGGGGATTTTTCAATGCCCACATGAAGCAGGCCTAGGGTGGGGGAAGAGATTAAGGGGATCCCAGATATAGAAATTAAACTTTGCTACAATGTAAAGTAGTGAGTGTACAGCTTGTATAACAGTGTAAATTTGCTGTCCCTCAAAATAACTCAACACACAGCCATTAATGTCAAAACCGCTGGCAACAAAAGTGAGTACACCCCTAAGTGAAAATGTATAAAATTGGGCCCAAAGTGTCAGTATTTTGTGTGGACACCATTATTTTCCAGCACTGCCTTAACCCTCTTGGGCATGGAGTTCACCAGAGCTTCACAGGTTGCCACTGGAGTCCTCTTCCACTCCTCCATGACGCCATCACGGAGCTGGTGGATGTTAGAGACCTTGCACTCCTTCACCTTCTGTTTGAGGAGGACCTACAGATGCTCAATAGGGTTTAGGACTGGAGACATGCTTGGCCAGTCCATCACCTTTGCCCCCAGCTTCTTTAGCAAGGCAGTGGTAATCGTGGATGTGTGCTTGGTGTCGTTATCATGTTGGAATACTGCCCTGCGGCCCAGTCTCTGAAGGGAGGGGATCATTCTCTGCTTCAGTATGTCACAGTACATGTTGGCATTCATGGTTCCCTCAATGAACTGTAGCTCCCAAGTGCCCGTAGCACTCATGCAGCCCCAGACCATGAAACTCCAACCACCATGCTTGAATGTAGGCAAGACGCACTTGTCTTTGTACTCCTCACCTGGTTGCCGCCACACACGCTTGACACCAAATAAGTTTATCTTGGTCTCATCAGACCACAGGACATGGTTCCAATAATCCATGTCCTTAGTCTGCTTGTCTTCAGCAAACTGTTTGCGGGCTTTCCTGTGCATCATCTTTAGAAGAGGCTTCCTTCTGGGATGACAACCATGCAGACCAATTTGATGCAGTGTGCGGTGTATGGTCTGAGCACTGACAGGCTGACCCCCAACCCCTTCAATCTCTGCAGCAATGCTGGCAGCACTCATACGTCTATTTCCCAAAGACAACCCCTGGATTTGACGCTGAGCATGTGCACTCAACTTCTTTGGTCGAGCATGGCGAGGCCTGTTCTGAGTGGAACATGTCCTGTTAAACTGCTGTATGATCTTGGCCACCATGCTGCAGCTCAGTTTCAGGGTCTTGGCAATCTTCTTATAGCCTATGCCATCTTTATGTAGAACAACAATTATTTTTTCAGATTCTCAGAGAGTTCTTTGCCATGAGGTATCATGTTGAATTTCCAGTGACCAGTATGAGAGAGTGAGAGTGATAACATCACATTTAACACACCTGCACCTCATTCACACCTGAGACCTTGTAACACTAACGAGTCACATGACACCGGGGAGGGGAAATGGCTAATTGGGCCCAATTTGGACACTCAGGGGTGTACTTACTTTTGTTGCCAGCAGTTTGTTGGCTGTGTGTTAAGTTATTTTAAGGGGACAGCAAATGTACACTGTTATACAAGCTGTACACTCACTATGTTACATTGTAGCAAAGTGTAATTTCTTCAGTGTTGTCACATGAAAAAAATATTTACAAAAATGTGAGGGGTGTACTCACTTTTGTGAGATACTGTATATTATGATAGCTAGGTTATTGTACTTGGCTAGAAAGTTCATAGCTAGACACTGAATAGCATCCACCGTGCCTACCAAAAAACAATGGATTGCCTAAGTCAATTCCCTCATTCTTAGGGAACAACTGGCTCATCACCATAGAATACTGCGTCAAAGTTTAATCTTATTTGGCAGGCTTGGTTAGACAATCCTAGTCTTGCCCCACCACAGTTCGTGAGTGATAGGCTTTTACGAATCTAACCCATCGAGAGTCACAGAGTTTTTGTAATATGCTTGTTTCTCTTGCATTTGATAGCTGAAAAGGTGTACTTCCTGGTATAAAATATTTTACAATGAGTACTGTTTTTTTTTTTTGCTATGATTATATATTTCTGTTTATGACAAAAAAACTAAAACAAATACATTTTTACATATTTGTTACATATTACGTGACTGTCTATTATCTGATTCTTGTGTGTGATCTATTGTTCAAAAATTTCCTTTTTCCATGGTTTGATGTACAGTCACTATGTGAAATGAATAAAAAAAGTTTTGATTACAAAATACAACTTGAAAGGAGATCTGTGCTGGTTGGGTCAGTTTGTGTCCTGCAGTTTACTAAACAGAGCTACAGGATGCTGTGCTGTCACACAGCGTGCCTATAGTCTAATGCCACGTACACACGACCGGTTTTGCCATCGGAATTAAGTCCGAAGGTTTTTTCGATGGAATTCCAACTGAATTCAGCTCAAACTGTCTTGCATACACACAGTCACACCAAATTCCGACGGTCAATAACGAGGCGACGTACAACGCGTACAAAGGCACTATAAAAAGGAAGTTTAAAGCTTCCGAGCATGCGTCAAATTGTTTCCAAGCATGCGTCTGAATTTTGTATGTCGTAAATGGCATACACACGAACGGAATTTCCGATTGAAAAATTGAGAACATGCTCTCAATCTTTTGCTGGCCGAAATTTCGCCAGCAAAAGTTTGATGAAGCCTACACACGGTCACATTTTCCGATGAAGAGCTCTCATCTGTCTTTTGCTGTCCGAAATCCGTTCGTGTGTACGCGGCATAACGGTTTGGTTGACATGTCCACTGCCCAAGCTCTGCTTGATTGATAGTGGGTCCTAGCACACCAACATTATACAGTAGATCACAGCAGCATTATAGATCACAACGAAGGGAGACATTGAACGTACTTCCCCACTGCCCCTTACTCCATTCCACTGCCCACCTTCACGCAATGCAGACATACCCCACACTAGTGAAGAGGGACAGGCAGAGAGGACATGTGGTCATGTGACTGCGCTATAAAAGTAAAAAAAAAAGTATGCAAATATAAAATAAACATTATTTGAAAATTAAAAATTATTTTAGATTGTCATATAGTGGTTTGTATTAGATGGCTTTATGTATACTTTAACTTTTAAAAAAAAAGATAATACTAAGCTCGATGAGTCAGATCACTGATGATGTGTGATGTACAATCACACATCAGAATTCATCCGTCACTAATCTTAATATAGTAATCCTCGCCAGCATTAAGTCAAATATTGCTCACTTAAAAAATGAATAAGGTTCTTTTCAAAAATTGACAGGTATCGGTGCTGGTTGTCTTTCCTTCTCTTTTGTAACCCACAAGCTACAACCAATCTATCAGTTCTTTTTTGAAGTTTCTATGTCCCTTCTAGTGAGATTCACCCTCCTTATTTATCTTGGTGACCAGTGTCCTGGTGACAATTTGAAAGGGAAAATCCAAAAACTAGGTTTCAATATATTTTTTATTCAAAAATGTAACAAATTTTGTCGGGATACAAATAGAATATCATTGCATAAAGATCCTTACACTCGTAAGAGGTTATCAAATGTCTAATCCATATGGCTGCAATGTAAAATTATAACAATAATTATAGTTAAGGAAGGCTACTGCCCACTCGAACCTGAGCGGAGTACTTATAACTACTTGGTAATGTTGGATCAAGTTGTAGCACCTTTAATATATCTCAAGATCGGAGCCCTTGACACCAAAAGAGGTTAGGTTTTTAGAGTTAGTTTACATTGCTCCTCCATCGGAATCAAGAAGAGAGAGGCTCCAGGACTCTCCATTTGTATCCATAAATTGAATTATTAAACATAAAAAGAGAAATAGGGAGGGGAAGAAGAGAAGTAAATTAGAGTAAAATTAATTAAAATAAAATAAGGATGAGGAGGGGGGAGGATGGGAAGGAAAAAAGTAAAGGTCAGGAATCCAAAGTAGGAGTCATTTCACTCGGCCTAGGCCCCCCACTATCCATTTCTAGAGACTATGGGGCTTGGAGGTACTTAATCCAAGGGGACCACACCCTGTCAAATCTGGCCTGTCTGTCTTGAAAAATTTTTCATTGACCATGATCCAAGAAATTTTATTCTTTACCAGTGCAAGACTGACCACTGGAGTTTTCCATGCTGAAAATCCAAAAACTGGAGGTGTAACCAGACCAGGAAAAGGATAATTCTTCTAATAGGGACACTTGTCTTGACAACTGTCTAGAAGAAGATTTCACGAACTTTGGAGAAATTTCCTCTCACTGTCTATGATACAGGAAGCAAAGGGAAATCTCCCCAATGAGCCAATGATGGCAACCAAAATAATCCAACAGGGTTTTTAAACATAATTTATGTTATTCAAACCAAAAAAGATAATACTTTAATGCTTTAGATATACTTTAAAGTAGATGTAAACCCTAATGATGTTTAGTTTTCTAAATTATTGCGTATGAGAAAACAATTGCCATTTTTTGCAACCATGTTTCAATCTCCATACACTTTTTAACTCATGCAGTGTCTCCTGATTCTGACAGTGGACCATGCCTGAGTAAAGTGTGTTGAAATTGTAGTCTCTATCAAAATAGGATGGCAACAAAAAAAAAGAGAAAAATTGTCAGACAACCACAGAGTGTTGTCAAACTTTAAGGCAGCCCATAGATGAGTCATTTTTTTTTTTTTGTTCAACCAGCGGGTTGAACAAAAAAACTGACACAAGTCCCCCATCCAAGGTGGATTGGGGAGTTGTCCTGTTGTGTCATTGTATTCTGACAGCTAGAATACACTGATCAGCGCTGCCAGTTGTAACCTGCAGTGCTAATCGATCAGGAAAAATCTGACAGGGTGGTTGTCCAGAAGCCAATCAGTAGATCGACTTCTGTACAACCTCCCTGCCCATACATGGATCAAAATTTGAATTTTTAACAGGAAATGCCTGAATAAGGACTCAAACGGCAGTGTCAACAGGTATTATTTTAAGCTGCATATTTTAAAGTATTGAAAATGACCTTCAAATCTACTTAACATGTTCTGGGTAGGAATGAGCCGGACAAAGTTCCGCAAACATAAAAATACATTCAGACGCTGAATCCGAACCCCAATAAAGTCAATGAGCTGAATCCATCAAATCAAGTATTCCTATTTTAAAGACTAATATGCAAGGTACAGTATTTGCTAACAAAAAAAGGGCTTTTCTTTTAATACAGTTGTGCGATGAACATTGAAGTTAGTAATACTTAAAGTGAAACATTAAAATGCAAAATTACTTTGGGTAACATGCCTGGGGTGCCCTTAATCAGCATGTGAAGTGGAGTGGCACATCCGTACAATGTAAACAACCTACGGCAACAAAACTTCCAATTACAAAAAAAATGCTGGTTAAATTGCGGGTAGTTTACTTTTCCCTGCAAGCTTCCTTTATTTTGTAAAAAAAAAACACCCAAAATACATAGCAGACCCTCACCAAGGGGAATGATGGGGGGGTTCCCATGCTATTTAAAAAAAAAAAAGGAGGCCACATGGGAAGCTGGGAAAAGTCAATTACCAGCAATTTTTTTTCTCTCTCACTTTTGTAAAAAAAAAAAAAAGTAATTTAAGTATAACTAAAGGTAAAACTTTTTTTTAAAGTTTTGGATAGAGTGCAGAGAGATTAGAACACCTGTCAGTTTTTATTGCTGTCTTTGCCCCTGTTAAGGAGATTCACCCTCTCTATTTGTTCCATTTACCTTTATACGGTAATTTAAAGTAAAAGTAAAGGAAAATCACAAATTTTGGGTTGTCTCTAGAAAAGTAATAGAGGGGAAACCTTCCAATGGAGACACTAGTTCTGGTGACCTGGGGGTCCCCAAGAACGGCCTTAATTTGCAGGGATTTCCTCTCACTCCCTGTTTGGCTATGGGACACAGATGTTGAAAAAATCAAATAGGGGTTATAATCCTAGCTTGCACTATCCAAAGTGTGGCCTATAGTTCTACTTTAAAGTTTTGATTTTCTCCGAACAGTGAATGTGTGGCTCCTCACTAGTTATAGATAATATAAGATTTTAGTGATTGTGTTTATGATGCATTATTGTTTTCTATACTCTATACATTCACTTATCATCAGTTGTAATTAACCTCCAAAGGGTAAAGGAATGACAGCCTACAGTTAGCACCGGACCATGAGTGTACCACTATCAAATACTGTAGCTCCATTTGTAAATGTCTTGCATAAGTCTCAGTAACAGTATTTATTCCCCTGGCAAATGTCATAGCACTGTTTTATATCATGGTTACTTGGTGTGAAATCAAAGGATGGAAAAAGTATTCCAGCTAGGAGGTACTCTGCTCAAGTTCTCCATTAGTTTGTTGATAGTACCTGGTGTCCACCACATGCTTTCTAACCATCTGCCAAAATCTGTTCTTTTTCCGGAAGACTCACATGCAGTTCAGTTATGTGGGTTTACCGCTCACTGCTTTGGAAAAAATAAGGAATCCTCTTTAAGAATTCTTTGTGGTTGGAACACAGATGAGAAATGTTACACCTTGTGTGGAGAGCACAGCGTGCTGGACAAGCACATGCAAAGAAAAACAGCCTTCCAGGGAAAGTTTTAGGACAATCTCTGCCAACCCTTCCCACAATTTCTGCCTCTAAAATATTGAAATAGTCAACTCGGTTTGTTTTTGTTTGATACAGCTCATTGCTTTCAGGACTGGGATTCTCTGGATGCAACCAGAGAAATAGATGAGGAAAAAAACATTGCAAACACGTCAACATATTCCTCTTTTTTTTTTTTTGCTGCATATATTAGTATGTTAATGCTGTCACGTACCTGGTGGTGCGAGCCCGAGATTGCAGGGAGAGGCCTCCCTTGCGTCTCCCACTCCTGATCCCCTGGTGTGGGAACAGGAGAGCCAGGAGTGAGGAGGAGCACGGGTGCCTGGCAGGATCAACAGACCGGTGGGAAGGAAACAGGTTAGCTGAGAAGGCGGGATCTCTGGGAAGCAGGCTCACAGGTAAACCGGATAGCAGAGCTGGCAGGATCACAGGAAGCAGGCTCACAGGTAAACTGGATAGCAGAGCTGGCAGGATCACAGGAAGCAGGCTCACAGGTAAACCGGGATAGCAGAGCTGGCAGGATCACAGGAAGCAGGCTCACAGGTAAACTGGATAGCAGAGCTGGCAGGATCACAGGAAGCAGGCTCACAGGTAAACCGGATAGCAGAGCTGGCAGGATCACAGGAATCAGGCTCACAGGTAAACTGGATAGCAGAGCTGGCAGGATCACAGGAAGCAGGCTCACAGGTAAACCGGATAGCAGAGCTGGCAGGATCACAGGAATCAGGCTCACAGGTAAACTGGATAGCAGAGCTGGCAGGATCACAGGAAGCAGGCTCACAGGTAAACTGGATAGCAGAGCTGGCAGGATCACAGGAAGCAGGCTCACAGGTAAACCGGATAGCAGAGCTGGCAGGATCACAGGAATCAGGCTCACAGGTAAACTGGATAGCAGAGCTGGCAGGATCACAGGAAGCAGGCTCACAGGTAAACCGGATAGCAGAGCTGGCAGGATCACAGGAATCAGGCTCACAGGTAAACTGGATAGCAGAGCTGGCAGGATCACAGGAAGCAGGCTCACAGGTAAACTGGATAGCAGAGCTGGCAGGATCACAGGAAGCAGGCTCACAGGTAAACTGGATAGCAGAGCTGGCAGGATCACAGGAAGCAGGCTCACAGGTAAACCGGATAGCAGAGCTGGCAGGATCACAGGAATCAGGCTCACAGGTAAAACTGGATAGCAGAGCTGGCAGGATCACAGGAATCAGGCTCACAGGTAAACTGGATAGCAGAGCTGACAGGAACTGGACAACGGCTTGGCAAGCAGGTTCACAGGTAAGCTTGGATAGCAGAGCTGACAGGAACTGGACAACGGCTTGGCAAGTAAGTTCACAGGTACACTTGGATAGCAGAGCTGACAGGAACTGGACAACGGCTTGGCAAGCAGGTTCACAGGTACACTTGGATAGCAGAGCTGACAGGAACTGGACAACGGCTTGGCAAGCAGGTTCACAGGTACACTTGGATAGCAGAGCTGACAGGAACTGGACAACGGCTTGGCAAGCAGGTTCACAGGTACACTTGGATAGCAGAGCTGACAGGAACTGGACAACGGCTTGGCAAGCAGGTTCACAGGTAAGCTTGGATAGCAGAGCTGACAGGAACTGAACACAGGAAACGGAACCACAGACTGGACTGGAACCAACAGGTGAACAGGCTCGTTACAGAGGGTCAGACTGCAGACTGGATAAAGGCTAAACAAGGAACCAAAGTTCATCAAGAAGTCAGGTAATGAATCTGAACTAGGGCATGGTACAATGGATCAGGCAGGAGGATGGTCACTGGAAGCCGGGGTCGGGTACAGGCAGAAAGCAGGATAGTCTTTATGGCAAGCCGGGTCAAAGGAACAGGTATAACAGGATCAGGTTTCTTTTACTACACCACAACGCTGTAGAGCAGACAGCAAAGACCGTCTGCTCAAGTCAGGCTTAAATAGGCCGGCTGGTGCTAACTAGGGCGCGCGCCCGTCTCCCTGTGCGCGGTTGTGCACGTGCCCGTGCCCGGGCGCGCATGCGCATGCGCAATGGAATCTGAGGGCCAGGACGGCCCGGGTTTAGATTTCTGGCAGGATCTTCATGACATTGCCCCCCTCCTAGGGGCAACCTCCGGGGTGCCCCTCTGGGCAAATCTCTCAGGGTGAGCTCTTTTGAAGGCTTGAACTAGACTCTTAGCATGGATATTACACTCGGGCTCCCAGGAATTTTCTTCAGGACCATATCCCTTCCATTTGATCAAAAACTGGTTCTGATTTCTCCTTTTTCTAACATTTAGTATGGCCTCTACCTCATATTCTTCCTCGCCATCTACCAAGACTGGGTCCGGGGGTACCGTCCTTCTGTTGGAAAAGGGGTTGGAAGTGGAGGGCTTTAACAGGGAAACATGAAAGACTGGATGGACCTTGAGGGAATCAGGAAGTTCCAACTCATAGGCTACTTCATTAATCTTTCGTTTGACTGGAAAGGGACCTAAGAACTTAGGGCCCAGTTTCTTTGAGGGACAAGCCAATTTCAGATTCAAGGTGGAGAGCCACACTGTGTCTCCCGGTGCCAGTACCAATTCTCCACGCCTCTTTCGGTCAAAGACTGTTTTGTTATGTTCCTGGGTCCGGGCCATGGTGTCCTGCAGGAGTTGGTTATTGTAAGCAAAGAAGTCAATCTTCTCCTGGACTGCGGGCACAGTACATTCAGGAAGAGAATTGGGCAGAAATGAAGGATGAAAGCCATAGTTGGCGAAAAAAGGTGTCTGTTGGGTGGCCGAGTGGATAGCATTGTTATATGCAAACTCGGCAACTGGTAACAGGGAGATCCAATCGTCTTGGGAGAAGGAAGAAAAGCATCGAAGATATTGTTCCAGGGTCTGATTGGTTCTTTCGGTCTGCCCATTGGTTTGAGGGTGATAAGCGGAAGAAAACGACAGCTCAATATTGAGGGCCTTGCAGAGTGATTTCCAAAACCGAGAGGTGAATTGTACCCCTCGGTCGGACAGTATGTTGGCTGGTACCCCATGGAGTCTGATGACTTCTCGGATGAACACTTGTGCGGTTTCTGAGGCAGAAGGGGTACCCTTCATGGGAACAAAGTGTGCCATCTTTGACAGACGATCAACTATCACGAAGATCGTAGTGTGGTCCTCTGCTGGGGGCAGTTCCACTATGAAATCTATGGACAGCATTTTCCAGGGGCGATCTGGGACTGGTAATGGCTTGAGTAAGCCCCAGGCTTTGGTTCTGTGACTCTTGCTCCGAATACACACAGTGCATGTTTCCACAAATTTCCTGCAGTCTTCCCTTAGCTGAGGCCACCAGAAGGTACGTTGTACCAATTCAGTGGTTTTGGTGACACCAAAGTGTCCGGCAAGCTTGTGATCATGGCACAATTCCAGGACGGTTACCCGCAGACCCTCGGGAATGAAAATCTTATCCCCATGCCACAATAGCCCATCCTTGGCCTGCAACCCAGGACCGGGAGTGGGTATGAGGCCACTGGAAGCCCGCCTGAGCTGGGACAGTAGGTCTTCCTGTAGCAGGAGAAAGTTTCCAGGGGCAAGGATAGTGTCTGGAGGGGAACCATCCTGGGATTTGTGATACATACGAGACAGAGCGTCCGGCTTCGCGTTTTTGGAACCCGGACGATATGTCACGTGAAAAGTAAAACGAGAGAAAAATAAGGCCCAACGGGCCTGTCTAGGTTTTAACCTCTTGGCAGTCTTCAGGTACTCTAGATTCTTGTGATCTGTGAAGATCAGGATTGGGTGAGTAGCCCCTTCTAGCAGGTAACGCCATTCCTCGAGGGCGGTCTTTATGGCCAGTAATTCCCGATCCCCCACATCGTAGTTCTTCTCGGCTGGGGACAGTTTCCGTGAGAAGAATGCCACGGGGTGTAGCAGGGCTTTGATGCCCTGTCTCTGGGACAGGATGGCCCCTACAGCTATCTCTGAGGCATCCACTTCGAGGACAAAGGGCAGAGAAGGATCTGGATGCTTCAGGATAGGGGCTGAGGTAAAGAGCCCCTTGAGGGCCTCGAAGGCCCCTTGGGCCTCAGGGGACCAATGAAAACGGGTACCTTGTTTGGTGAGTTGAGTAATGGGTGCCACTATGGCCGAGAATCCCTTGATGAATTTGCGATAAAAATTGGCAAAGCCAATGAATCGCTGGATCCCCTTTTTATCTGCGGGAACTGGCCAGTCCAGGATGGCTGAGATTTTCTGGGGGTCCATCCGGATGCCTCTACTGGAGATGATCAAACCTAGGAAGGGTATGCTTTCTACCTCAAAGAGACATTTTTCTGCCTTGGCATAGAGGCCATGTTGCCGGAGACGGCCCAACACACTTTTAACATGTCCACGATGCAGCTCTAGGGAGGAAGAGAAAATTAGTATGTCATCAAGATAAACAACAGCAAAAACATCAAGGAAGTCCCGAAGTACATCATTTATAAAGGCCTGGAAGGTAGCGGGGGCGTTACAGAGTCCAAACGGCATCACCAGGTACTCGAAGTGCCCAAATCGAGACCGAAATGCCGTCTTCCATTCGTCCCCATCCTTTATACGTATCAAATTGTATGCCCCTCTGAGGTCCAGTTTAGAAAAGATGGAGGCCGTGCCAAGCCTCTGAAACAGTTCAGGTACCAGGGGAAGCGGGTAGCGATTTTTGACTGTGACCTTGTTTAGGGCACGGTAGTCCACACAGGGTCTGAGAGAATGGTCCTTCTTCTCTACAAAAAATATTCCTGCACCTGCAGGAGACGTAGATGGGCGGATAAACCCTTTTTTCAGGTTATCATCAATATAGTCCTTTAATTTTCCCTGCTCCACCTCTGTTAACGGAAAAACCCTACCGAAGGGAATCTTGGCCCCGGGAAGGAGTTCAATGGGACAGTCATAGGGCCTATGTGGTGGCAGCACATCTGCCCTTTGTTTACTAAACACATCCAGGTATGCATGGTAGACTTCAGGGATGGACTGACGTAGACCTGCCTCGTTTTCGAGGCAGAGCAGAGCAGAGGGTCCTGCGGGGGCCAAGGAGCCGCAGGACCTTTGGCAGTAGGGAGAAGAAAAGGCCACCTCTCCTGTGGACCAGTTGATGACCGGGTTGTGTGCTTGCAGCCAGGGGATCCCTAGAATGACTGGAAACAAGGGAGAAGAAATTATGTCCAAACATAACAGTTCTTGATGTGACTCTGAGATCACTGTGTGCAATGGGGCAGTCTCCTGAGTCACTGGGCCAGATTTGATGGTGGACCCATCCGCCAGGTGGACAGACAGGCCTTGTTTTCTCAGACGGAGAGGAATTCGATGCCGGGCAGCAAAAGCAGAGTCCATAAAGCAACTGCAGGCACCAGAGTCAATGATAGCTGTGGTTTGTAGGGTCCTTCCTGAGAACTGGAAGGAAACAGAAAGGGCAAGATGAGATGAAACCCCGGTCACAGGATCCACATAACTGGAGAGAATAGTGGGGAACTTACGGAGTTTAGCCGGGCAGTTCCGAACATAATGACCAGGCTCTCCACAATACAGGCACAGATTGTTGCTGCGGCGTCTCTGACGTTCTGCTGGGGTGAGAGAAGGCCGCAGGAGTCCAAGTTGCATGGGTTCGGATGCTGAAGAGGCATGAGTAGGTTTAACGGGGGGAGCAGTGCGGAAGTGACTAGGACCCCTGGGGAGCATCCAGGTAGGTCTTGGGGACCCCAAGGTTCGTTCGGCCCTACGCTCCCGTAGGCGCCGGTCAATTTGGATGCTTAGGTCTATGAGGGAATTCAGGGTCTGGGGTACCCCCACTCTGGCGAGCTCGTCCTTGAGTGCGTCTGAGAGGCCCATGCGGAATTGGTGACGGAGGGCAGCATCGTTACAGTCGGTGTCGGCACCCCAACGCCTGAACTCAGCCACATAGTCCTCTGCTGGTCTTCGACCCTGTTGGAGAGAACGTAAGGCGGCCTCCGCAGTGGTTGAGAGTTGGGGGTCCTCATAAAGCTGCGCCATGGCATCAAAAAAGGTGGAGAGACTGGTCAATGCTGCATCCTTTTGTTCCACGAGACGGTGGGCCCAGATTTGGGGATCCCCAGTCAGTAGGGCTACCACAAAACCCACCTTGGTGGTCTCTAAAGAGAAGGTCCTAGGTTGCAGGGCAAAATGGAGTTCACAGGAGTTACGGAAAGTTCTGAAGCTACCACGGGCACCCGTAAATTTCTCTGGAGTAGGTACCTTGGGCTCAGGTGGTAGCATCACTATAGTCTGGGTAGGTGCAGGCCCCGTTGGGGGTATTGCTGGGTGAGGAGTTCCTTGGGTACTGGATGGACCAGACAGGGCCAGTACCCGTTCCTCCAGCCGGGTATAACCCTGCTGGAGGTTCTTCACCGCTTCGGTCAGACCTGCCAGGTGTTGGCATAGCCCCTCCATGGCGGGGGCTCCCTGCTCGGGCTCAGACATGGCTGTCTGCTACTGTCACGTACCTGGTGGTGCGAGCCCGAGATTGCAGGGAGAGGCCTCCCTTGCGTCTCCCACTCCTGGTCCCCTGGTGTGGGAACAGGAGAGCCAGGAGTGAGGAGGAGCACGGGTGCCTGGCAGGATCAACAGACCGGTGGGAAGGAAACAGGTTAGCTGAGCAGGCGGGATCTCTGGGAAGCAGGCTCACAGGTAAACCGGATAGCAGAGCTGGCAGGATCACAGGAAAGCAGGCTCACAGGTAAACTGGATAGCAGAGCTGGCAGGATCACAGGAAGCAGGCTCACAGGTAAACCGGATAGCAGAGCTGGCAGGATCACAGGAAGCAGGCTCACAGGTAAACTGGATAGCAGAGCTGGCAGGATCACAGGAAGCAGGCTCACAGGTAAACCGGATAGCAGAGCTGGCAGGATCACAGGAATCAGGCTCACAGGTAAACTGGATAGCAGAGCTGGCAGGATCACAGGAAGCAGGCTCACAGGTAAACCGGATAGCAGAGCTGGCAGGATCACAGGAATCAGGCTCACAGGTAAACTGGATAGCAGAGCTGGCAGGATCACAGGAATACAGGCTCACAGGTAAACTGGATAGCAGAGCTGGCAGGATCACAGGAAGCAGGCTCACAGGTAAACCGGATAGCAGAGCTGGCAGGATCACAGGAATCAGGCTCACAGGTAAACTGGATAGCAGAGCTGGCAGGATCACAGGAAGCAGGCTCACAGGTAAACTGGATAGCAGAGCTGGCAGGATCACAGGAATCAGGCTCACAGGTAAACTGGATAGCAGAGCTGGCAGGATCACAGGAATCAGGCTCACAGGTAAACTGGATAGCAGAGCTGACAGGAACTGGACAACGGCTTGGCAAGCAGGTTCACAGGTAAGCTTGGATAGCAGAGCTGACAGGAACTGGACAACGGCTTGGCAAGTAAGTTCACAGGTACACTTGGATAGCAGAGCTGACAGGAACTGGACAACGGCTTGGCAAGCAGGTTCACAGGTACACTTGGATAGCAGAGCTGACAGGAACTGGACAACGGCTTGGCAAGCAGGTTCACAGGTGCACTTGGATAGCAGAGCTGACAGGAACTGGCAACGGCTTGGCAAGCAGGTTCACAGGTACACTTGGATAGCAGAGCTGACAGGAACTGGACAACGGCTTGGCAAGCAGGTTCACAGGTAAGCTTGGATAGCAGAGCTGACAGGAACTGAACACAGGAAACGGAACCACAGACTGGACTGGAACCAACAGGTGAACAGGCTCGTTACAGAGGGTCAGACTGCAGACTGGACAAAGGCTAAACAAGGAACCAAAGTTCATCAAGAAGTCAGGTAATGAATCTGAACTAGGGCAAGGTACAATGGATCAGGCAGGAGGATGGTCACTGGAAGCCGGGGTCGGGTACAGGCAGAAAGCAGGATAGTCTTTATGGCAAGCCGGGTCAAAGGAACAGGTATAACAGGATCAGGTTTCTTTTACTACACCACAACGCTGTAGAGCAGACAGCAAAGACCGTCTGCTCAAGTCAGGCTTAAATAGGCCGGCTGGTGCTAACTAGGGCGCGCGCCCGTCTCCCTCCCTGTGCCCGGGCGCGCATGCGCACTGGAATCTGAGGGCCAGGACGGCCCGGTTGTGCTGAGGGCCAGGACGGCCCGGGTTGCGGCCGCGCCCCGGGCGCGCATGCGCATGCGCAATGGAATCTGAGGGCCAGGACGGCCCGGGTTTAGATTTCTGGCAGGATCTTCATGACACTGGTGTGAGAACGCCAAAACTCCTTAGGAAGAGAGCCCTTGGTCACCTGCTAGCCGAGACATCATACCCACATGCACCCCATACCAGCGGCCGATTCAATCCGGACCGGTCGGAGGAGCGGAAACCGGGAGAGCAGGATCGTGCATGGTCCCAGAGAGAAGCGCGCTGTGGCGCTAAGGTGATTTTGTTCTGAGCTCCTCACGTAGCCGCCGCTGGCCGGCCCGGCCGACCCCCCCCTTCCCCTCCTCTCCCTTGTCGGGGCTGACTACCCTTGACTACCCCTCTCACTTCGGACAAAGTACGGTGTGTGTGCGGTGCCCCCCCCCCCCCCCCCCAGGAGGAGGATAGCCGTGAGATGTGGATGGAGGTTTTTTAAGCTGGCAGGACATTATTATGATAAAGTGGTGGTAGATTGCTCTGATATATTTCATACGGAATTATGTATTTGTTTCCAAACTGTATAACTGCGCTGAAGAAAAGGCATGTACTGAATACTGCTGTGGTCAGGCAATGAGGTTTGGATTCCAGCAGTCTCTATACTAGACTGTTCATTATAAAGGATTTGATGGTCCCCACTCCTGGGTATTGGGGTGCAGAATCTTTAAGCAAAAAGTCAGCTGGCAAATATCCTTATTTGAAGAGAGAGAACCTCCCAGATAATATACCTTCATATTTTTTCTTCTACTCAAAAATTTTTGGGGTATTTTTTTTTTTTCTCCCCCCACCTGTATGTACCCCTTTGGTATCTGTGGTTATGTTTCCCCCGGCATCTGTGGTCTCAAATCAAGGAAATTAAAGGGCAACTAGCCTATTAAATATCTGCAGCGCTGCATATAAGTACCAGGGGACTGTTCCACTCCTCTCCCTCTCACCTTCTCCCCCGATGAGAAAACGACGACCTAGGTTGCTGTTGTTAACACGAAGCAGGTGGAGGAGAGAGAGAGATTGAGAGAAGAAGAAAAGTGAATATATCTACATTCATAGTAAACTAAGCTTTTTAAACAGCTTTAAAGACTAAGCTTTTTAAAGCTGACTGATATCCTACTCTTTGGATGCTTACTGGGTCTTACTGGGTCTGTTAACCCCCCCCCCCCCCTCTCCTTTTTTTTTGTTTTGACTGTTTCTGTTTGTTTTTGGTCCCTTCCTGGAATATCGACATCTTAGAAGAAGGATAGAGCTTCTTCTAAGGTCAGGAGAAGTTTTTGGGTCAGACCAAATAGAGGGGTCAAAGGAATAGAAAGTAAAAGCACCCTGGGGAGGAAGAAAATCACAGAGGGGAAAATGAAGGGAAGGACACAAAAAACAAATGAACCTAAAATGCCTAAAGAGAGTTTAAACTCTAGTACGATACAAAAATATTTGAAGGAGGTCAGTCAGAAAAGTCCTGGAGCAGAGAAAAAACAGGTGGCAAAGGACAAAAAGAAGGATCAAATATTACCAACAGAGGACTTGGGGGCCTCCGCTAGAGAGGAAATAGTCAGGGAGATGGAACCCAATACCAGTGGGACGGAAGTTCAGAGGAACATAGATCAAATCCCGACGAAAAATGAAATGTTAGAAATGTTCGCTAAATTAGAAAACTCAATAAAAATAGAAATCTCCAACGTAAAGATAACAACAGCAGGTACAGGATCAGAATCAGGTAAAGCTGCAAATAAGACAGCACTGCACTGGAGCAGCTGCTGTTCTTTTAAAGGGGAACTGGCACCAAGTCGAGTTAGCGCACACACGCCTGTCGCGCATTCCTGCCCACGCGCACCTGTCGTGTGTCACTGCTCATGTTCGCGTGCCGCTGCCCAGTGCGGCCCGTTCTCGTAGGCACATGCGCGCACGTCCGTGTGCCTGTCTTGCCACAGGGTATCCCTGACAGGTACACACAGAAACCAGCAGGATTATGCTTGAGCATGTCCCCTTGGTGGGAGACGGGGACTCACCTGTGGTGTGGGTCTAAGCACTAAAGCAGGTAGGGATTGAGTATAAGCATAGTCAGTAAAAAAAGCTAAAGGCCATTAACAAGTGGTTGCAGGCTGGCTGGATCAGAAAGGGAGCTGTCCACCACCTAAGATGGCACAGTAAGAAGAGCTACTGCTAGATGCAATAGAGGTTCTGGTTTCAAATCTGGGTCCTGAGAGTACTTCCCTCCTTCTAAGATGGCCCCAGATGTCTTAGGGCCAGGTTTATGAAGAATTCTCCCATGAAAGAATTTTTGTGAAATGGGTTGATCAAGTATACATTAAACATGGGGGGAATCTGCATACTGTCAGGTAGTTTTAACCAAAAAGTGATTGGGTTAATTTAAGCTGAAATCTGGAACGGTCCCACAAACTTTTGACCCAGCTTTGCAGATAGAACATGTATCTTCAAATTTTTGATAGATAACCAAACGTTGTCATCCACAAGAAATTTAGTAGGTAATATGTGACGTCTGTCAGCAGCCTCTTTGTAACATTCCTGATCCTCCTTCAAAGTCCCAGTCAATTTCTCCTGAATCTCTTGTAATGTAGGTAAGCTGTTGGTAACAGCAGGAATTGGAGTTGAGATAGAGACATCTGGAAAGAAAACTGGATGATACTCAGGGTTTAAGAAAAAAGAACTTTGAGAAGTGACGCTATGTTTAGAATTGTTATAAGCGAATTATGCTGTAGGAAGATAGTCCACCCAATCATCCTGAAGGCAATTAATAAAACATTGAAGGTACTGCTCCAGAGTTTGACTGGTCCTCCCAGTTTGACCATTAGACTGGGGAAGAAAAGCAATAGACAAATTAATTCTAACATCTAAAACTAAGCAAAAGCTTTTCCAGAAATCTGAAGTAAACTGTACTCCTCTGTCAGACACTACATCATCAGGAATTCTGTGGAGTTTAAAGGTTTTGCAAACTATGAGTTCTTCAGTTTGTTCAGCAGTGGGTAACTCTTAACTGGGATAAAGTTAGTAATCTTAGTGAGATGGTCAATGACTACCTAGATAGCGTCATTGCTTTCGAGGGAGGTAGATCAACCAACAGGGAGTGGCTGGAGCAAGCCCAAAGGTAAAGTTTAGGTTGTTTTATTCAGTGCACAGGTAAGGCATGAGCCACATAGTCTTTAACATCTTTCTTGTAAGCAGGCCATCAAAAGGAACATGGTGAAACTTCTTCTGTCTTAGAAATGCCAAAAATGCTTGCAAGTTTAAAAAGTAATGAACCAACCTGAGAGCTTCTGCCTGAGCAGATTTAGACCAGAAGCTATAGCAGTGGAAAGGTACACACAGAAACCAGCAGGATAATGCACAAGCAGGTCCCCCCTGGTGGGTGACGCAGGCTCACCCTAGGTGTGGGGTCTATGCCCTAGCTGGTCTTCACCAGAGCTCCTGATGGTGGAGATGGGTTTGTATGCGTGTTAGTACCAGGTCACGGTCCTCGGAATTGCCTCACCAGGAGGTGAGCAAGCCAAGATTTGGTAGCAGATGTTGCAGGAAGGGATCAAACAGAAGAATAGCCGGTACACAAACTAAAGCTTAGTAGCCAGTAAACAAGCCAAAGGTTAGTAATGAGTGGGTGCAGGTTGAGATAAAGCAGATTCGTAGCCACTAAACAAGCCAGAGATTGGTAACAAGTGGTTGCAGGATAGGATCAAGCAGAAACATATGTAGTAAACAAGCCAAAGGTTGCTGAAAAGTAATTGCTGGTTGGGATTATGTGGAAACATAGTTGAGGAACAAGCAAAAGGTCGGTAATGAGTAGTAATTAGGATACAGATGACAGCAGGAGCATAAGGAGCAAGATATTGGCTGGAGAAAAGCACAATATTCTAGCAAAGAGGAAGTGCAAAGACAAGCTTGTTAATAGGAGGTTCATGAGAGTTCAAGGTTTACCAGAAACAAGATAAAAAGTAAGGTTGTCCAGGGGATCAGGCAGGGAGCTGTCCAGCATCTCAGGCAGCATTGTAAGGAGTGCTACTGTCAGATGCAACAGAGGTCCTGTGTTCAGATCTGGTTCCTGACAATGCTACATAATCCTGACCCCAGCACCCCATAAGCTATTTTGTATTTCACATTAACCAGCTGCTGTTAACTGTATCCTCTATGGAAAAATGCATATGTAATGGAAAAGCTCATGAAAAAAAAAATCCTTTGTATCGAGCTTTGTGTGTGTCTGTAAGACTCTTGACTGTGTTGTAGTTATTATGGAATATTTTGTGAGTACAAGGACTATATATGATAGCAATATATAGAGCGAGGGCTCTTACAACCATCTCTCAAGATCCACAGAGGTCCTGATCCAGGAGACATAGGCCCTGATACAGGAAGGTATAGCAAACCACGATTTAAACCTATGCCTTTAAACCTTTCAGGTTTTGACTAACATTCAGGTCCAAAATGAAGAAGCTGAGAGCTCCATTTATTGGTTCTCAGTAGAGGATTACTTTTACTTAGCATAAATTTGTAAAAAATGCTGGCTAAATAATTTTTTGTCTTAAACCTGGTACACATGGGCCATACAGAGGGGGCTCAGTAGAAACTGGATGGCCCGTGTATACAGTTTGTCTGACAGAAGATAATGACATCTCATGACTGGATTTATTGAGCGAGCATGCTGAAAAACCAAGAAGAGAATGATCTGCTGCTCTAGGTGCATGTAATACCTCAACTGGGAGCTGATAGGAGTGCTAGCCCTGGCCCGCCACTATAAAGCCCCATACACACGGTCGGACTTTTGCATGGATTCTGTCCGATCGGACAATGTTGTTGAAAAATCAGACCGTGTGTATGCACCATCGGACAGTGTACGTCGGATTGTCCGACGGACAAAGTCTTATCTCCTGCTGGAAAGATTTGCCGACAACACGGTCCGATCACACCAAATCCGATCGTGTGTACGGTTGTCCGACCGGACAAAGTGCTACGCATGCTCAGATCACATTACAAGACCAAAGCTATTGGCTACTAGCCTCTACGTTGTCCCATCGTAGGCAACAATCGTCACCGCGTTCAGAATGATCGGATTTTCCGACAACTTTGTCTGACCGTGTGTACGCAAAACCAACATCAGACAAAGTATGACGGACATGCTCCGACGGACCTGGTCCACGGATTGTCCGACCGTGTGTATGGGGCTTAAGATAGTTGAAAAAAAGAAGAACATCTGCACATCCAGAGGTTCCAAAAAGCCTTTATTCAAAATCACTATGATGACACCAAGGACACCAAAAAAGCAGACACGTAGACGGCGTTTCACACTTTCGCAACTTGTGCTTAATCATTACACCTGCTGGAAAACCAGCAGCCGATCGGCATATGATCTGACCGGTGTGTTCTGGTGGGGGGAGTTCCCCCTGTCAGAACCAAATAGCACAGAGGGGAGATCACTGTACTAACATTGCATAGTTAGTTCAGAGACCTCCTCAGTTTTTTTTTCGTTCATCCCATTGGGTTGACGGAAAAGAAATGTACCGTTTGATTAGAAGTCAGTCTCTTTGTTCTGTGCCAGAGTAGCACAAAGGACATACTTTGGCTGGACCTTTCAGCAAAAATTGAACTATCTCCCTTCTCCTCCTTAATAAAACGCTGACATTTTTTTTAGTTTATTATTTCCTTATACATCATTTTTTTCATTGTTCCCTCCCTCTTCCTAATATCTCACATAGATGAAGATGACGTGTTATTTGTCTTCCCACTGCTGCCTGAAAAGCTGTAGTTTCCATCACCCATTGGATCCTGCAATACCTAGTTTCTGTGGGACACAAATGGAATGCTCCAATCATTCACATGTGAGATCTGATGCTACACCATCAAGGGGCTGGCTGCATATTCAGGAAGGGACAGCCGGTTTCCCAATGATGTAGCAAACGATGATAACAGAAGAGCAGTGAGAAAAGGACAAAGCAGGATTTGCTGGGCTTGCAAGCATGTTTATATTGGTTAAACAAGCAAGAAAGGTAAAGGGTATTTGGAAATTAATTTTCATGGGCAGGTTAGTTTAACCGCTTCTGCCCCGGAAGATTTTAGCCCCTTCCTGACCAGAGCACTTTTTGCGATTCGGCACTGCAATGCTTTAACTGACAATTGCACGGTCGTGCAACGTTGTACCCAAACAAAATTCACATCCTTTTTTCCCACAAATCGAGCTTTCTTTTGGTGGTATTCGATCATCTCTGCGGTTTTTATTTTTTGCGTTATAAACAAAAAAAGAGCGACAATTTTGAAAAAAAAAAAAAAACACAATATTTTGTACTTTTTGCTGTAATAAATCCCCATTTTTTTTTATTTTAGGCCGATATGTATTTTTCTACATATTTTTTGTTAAAAAAAATTGCAATAAGCGTATATTGACTGGTTTGCGCAAAAGTTATAGCGTCTCCAAATAGGAGATAGATTTATGGCATTTTTATTATTATTTTTTAACTAGTTATTTTTATCATGACTGCGACATTATGGCGGACACATCGGACAATTTTGACACATTTTTGGGACCATTAGCATTAATACAGTGACCAGTGCTATAAAAATGCATTGATTACTGTAAAAATGTCACTGGAAGTGAAGGGGTTTACACTAGGCGGTGATCAAGGGGTTAATTGTATCCCCTAATGTGTGTTCTAACTGGGGGGAGGGGACTGACTAGGGGAGATGACAGATCGCTGTTCATACTATGTATGAACAGACGATCTGTCACTTCTCCCTTTCAGAGAACCGGGATCTCTGTGTTTACACACAGAGATCCCGGTTCTCGCCTTGTTACGAGCGATCGCGGGAGCCCGGCTGTCATTGAGACCACCGGGCACTTGCATCGGCTCCGGGGGCACTAGGCACTAGGGGGGCACTAGGGGCAGCGGGTGCGCGTACCCCTAGTGGCCGCCTTAGGAACCGACGTAACTTAACGGCGATTCGCCTGCCCGTGCCATTCTGACACAGTACAACTGCGGTGGCTGATCGGCAAGCGGTTAATATTCCTCTGAAACAATGGGTGGTCATTTTAAAATTGAATTTCAGGTATGTTTTTTTTTTTGGCATAGTTACGTTGGTCCAGTTTGGACAATTGCAAGTAGGTACTGTACTGTACATGCCATACTTGTTGGATCCCTGTGGAAGGTAACATTTCATTACTACTACAATGTTCTGGATCACATGCCAAAGGGCTGCCCAGCTGCATAGTGAACACAGTGGCATAGTCACTCTGCGTGGGCGCTATTCCAAGAATGCCTTGCATTTTTCTAAATATATATACTTTACTTTATTAATACCAAAGGGAAATTGGGAAATTGCTGCGACAGCCACACTCAACAAAGACAACACAAGATCACAACAATGAACAGAACAAGATACAAAGACATAACAAAATTATCAATAACAGCCATTGGCACCAAATAAAAAAATGAATAAAACTACACTCTAATAAACCATCCATACAATTCAAATATGAAATAAATGAAGGTGTCCTTTGGTTAAAGTGAAGAGAAGGGATGGTGACATCTTCATCTCAACCTCATCTAAACAGAAAATGCTTATACATGTAGTGATACATGGGAGGAGATACACAATAAAATATACATCCACTATAATTATATAGCCCTTTTAAAATTATTACTGGTCAAAATAATTTTAAAAATGTATCTTTCCTCCTTAAAATATCTAAAACTGAGCCTTGTTCATCCCAAAAAATAATATATCCCAAAAAATAATATATGCTTTATGATAATATCCCAAGCAATAATAAAACATTATTACAAGGCCTATAGCTATAATGTAAAAGTTGGTCTGATACATAAGGGACACACAATGTGAAATGGTTAAAGCTATATTAAATCCTCAGTTTTTAAGCACATTCAGTATCTGATTTAATCACTTAAGCCTCATACACTCCATCGGATTGTTGGCAGACAAAGCGTCAGACTTTTGTCCGAAGGGGCGTGTGCCTGGATCTTGTCTTGCATACTAACGGCACACAATTGTCGGCCAACAAACACGAACGTAGTGACTACTACATGGAATTTCAGCTCTTGAGAGACACCCTTTGGGCACCTTCTGCTAATGTCATGTTTGGTGAGCATTGATTCCGAGCATGCGTGTTTGTACTTTGGACTTTTGTGTGACAGACTTGTGTACACACGATACGAAAATCTGACAACATAAGGTTAGCAGTCGAAAATTTACTAGCCTGCCATCCAACATTTGTTGGTGGAAAGTTGGACAACAATTGTCTGAAGGAGCATGCTAAAGGTCAGATTTTAGGCAAACAACCTGTCATCACACAATTCCCTGCCGAAAATCCGATCGTGTGTATGAGGCTTAACTGAGTATGCAGCTTCTTTATCTTTTAGGCTTCGTTTACACATTTGCGGCCCTCTAAAGAGCAATTTGCACTCGGTTTTCTCTACAGAGTGTATTTGACAATGAAAACGAGGAGCTGTTATTTCACCTCTTGCCCACCTGTTTTAACCCCTTAAACCCTGCACCAGCGTGCAACAACCGTATTGTGCACGGTTATGGGGCAGTAGTGACATTCAGTTGGATTGGTTGCTTTCGGTGGGCAGTACTGGCCACACACAACAGAGGGGATCAATGATGCATCGCACCACCGGCATATGTATGCCCCCCTCCACTGCTTTTGCAGCTTTAGCGGAAGTGGTTATGCATCACTCTTACCAACTCCCCAACCAAAAGTGTAAATGAGGCCTTAATCATTGCCTATGTTCCAGTTTAAGCTAATGGCATGACTACTGCCCCAGACTTCCTTTTTCATGGTGATTCTTTTCTCTTGCAGAATCCTTTGGAGTCTTTCTTGAACTAGAGTTGATCCTATCATGTAGCCCAACATACAGCCAGTTTAGAGTGGCAAGACACTCCCCTGCCCCTCCCTCATCCCCATCCTCCTCCTCCTCCCTCCTACTCCCTCCCTCATCCTCCTCCTCCCCCTCCCTCCCTCCCTCCTCTTCCTCCTCCCTCCTCCTCCCTCCCTCCTCATCCTCCTCTCTCCCTTATCCAAGCTAACAAACTGGCTGGAGACTACACTGTCAACTGGTAACTCTTTCCTGTGAAGACCGGAAGTTCAGGGAAGCAGAAATGAGAGAGCAGGAGCCAGCAGCATTAACATTTGTAAAATGCAAGTGCTGGTGTAAGAATTTTTACTAATAGTTTATTGGGGAATGTATATTTTATTGTAAGAATTGTGTTAAAGGGGTTGTAAACCCTCATGTTTTTTTTTTTCACTCTAATGCATTCTATGCATTAAAGTGGTGGGCCACCCTGAAAAAAAAAACTTTAAAAAATGTTAATAACAATTTAAAATGAAAAAAAAATATATATATATATATTTTTTTACTTACCAGAAATGGCTGTTGCTAGGCAGATCGTCCTAATCTGCCTCTTCCAGCTCCGTGGTGATGTTCTCTCCTCTGCTCCGAGCGCCGTCTTCTAGTGAATGGGGCGCGGTGTGTTATGGGAACTGTGTCCCACAACACATCGCGTTCCCCATTCACAAATTCGACTCGCGCATGCGCAGTAGGCCGCGCGCCGACTCGCGCATGCGCAGTAGGAAACGGGCAGCCGTTTCCCTTACTGAGGATGGCGGCGCTGGAACCGGATCGCCGAGGGACATCTCGGCCTCCACGACTGACATTGCGGGCGCCCTGGGAGGGTAAGTGTACTTATTAAAAGTCAGCAGCTACTTTTTTTTTTAGCTGCAGATTTTTAAAAAAAAAATTTTTTTTTAGGTGAAACACCACTTTAAGGTGAAAAACCTTCTGCAGTGCTGCAGCCCCCCGTTTTACTTACCTGGACGCTGTCATCCTCCGGCCAGGAACGAGCACACCAGCTCTAGCTGGTGTCTCGTTTCCTGATTGGATAGCATTGTGTCCTGATTGTCCTGATTGGACAGCAGCGGCAGCCATTGGCTCCCGCTGCTTCCAATCACATCCAATGATTCGGCGCTGGGGGGCGGGGCCGAGTCCTGCATTCTGTGTGAATGGACGCAGATGCAGGACTCGGGAGCGTGCCCGTACAGGTGTCCACCTTAGGAGAGCGCTTCTTCAACGTGTACACTCGATGCGGGGAGGAGACACAAGCGCCTCTGAGAGACCCCAATAGAGGAGGATCAGGGCCACTCTGTGCAAAACGAACTGCACAGTGGAGGTAAGTATGACATGTTTGCTATTTAAAAAAATAAATGAGGGTTTACAACCTCTTTAAACTAAAAAATGCTGAGGCTTTAATACTATTTTAAATAGACAAATCTTAAAAAATGGCAGCAGAAACACTGATATACTTGGCTTGTCATGCTTGATATGCTTAACCACTTGACCTCTAGAAAATGTACCCCCTTCATGACCAGGCCATTTTTTGCAATACGGCACTGCGTTACTTTAACTGACAATTGCGCGGTCGTGCAATGATGTACCCAAATAAAACTGTCCTTTTTTCCCCCACAAATAGAGTTTTCTTTTGGTGCTATTTTATCACCTCTGTATTTTTTATTTAGTGTGCTATAAACACTAAAAGTCCAACAATTAAAAAAAAAAAAAAACAATAATTTTTACTTTCTGCTATAAAACCTATCCAATAAAAAAATGTATAAAATTGAATGTATTCATAAATTTAAGCCAATATGCTACATTATTTTGGTTAAAAAAAATCCCAATAAGTGTATATTGATTGGTTTGCACAAAAGTTATAGCATCTACAAAATAGGGGATAGATTTTTTGAATTATTTTTATTAGTAATGGCAACGATCAGCGACTTATAGTGGGACTGCAATATTGCATCAGACTTTCTGACACTAACGGACACCTTTTGGGGACCAGTGACACTAATACAGTGATCAGTGCTAAAGCAATATGCACTGTACTAATGACACTGGCTGGGAAGGGGTTAAAGTGATTGTTAAAGTTGTTGTAAATATAAAGTAGTTACACCACTTTTATCTACAGGTAAGCCTATGATAAAGCTTACCTGTAGGTACTGGAAATATCTCCTAAACCTACACGGTTTAGGAGATATTTAACATATAAGCTTGCGCCCACGTGATTGGCGCATGCGCACTGAAGAAAGGGCACGATGGTGCCATTTCTAAAGGGCCCGTGCTGTGACCGGCGGCTCCCATTCGCATGCATGGGATTGACGTCACGTGACTCCGGCCAGTCACATACCTGGAGTCCACGGCCCCGGAAGAAAGAGGGGTGAAAATGGATGCGACAACCAGGGGGGGACAGCAGAGCATACTAGTCCATTAGGCTTTTACTTTGCAGGGGAAAAAAGAGGAAGTAAAACTCATCAGGGTTTACATCTTCTTTAAGTCATGCAAACAACTTTGCAACAATCCCCTATGCTATATGAAATAATGTCCCCAATGTTTTTTTTTTTCAAAAAGCCACTGTCTACCCGATTCCAGAACGCCTCTCTTCTCTCTCGCACTAACAGCAAAGTGGACAGGGCTGAAAACCCCCCGCTGATGTCAACCAGGAGGAGAGATGCGGCCGGTTACGTGAGCACCGATAGGCACTCTGAAATTAGGTACACAGCGCTTTAAAAAAAAAAGGCACTGGGGACATTATTTAACATAGTAGAGGGGATTGTTGCAAACTTGTTTTGTTATGAGAGCAGCAGGAAGGGAAGATTGTGGAGGGGACAGACCTGACAGACCTGACAGGCAGGGAAGGGAGGGGGGAGAGCAGAGAGGAGGAGGAGGGATAGGATGGGGGAGAGAGGACAGAGAAGGACAGAGGAGAGCTGCGGATGACTGAGGCACGTAAACTGACCACGATCAGCAGCCATGATAAACCACAGTCAGTTTACAGGGATGAGGGCAGAACCAGGCAGAATCAGCCAGGTACTTCAGGTTATACAGAGGGCCAAATTACACAGCACAGGCACAAAAAAGCTTTAAGGGAACAGGATCCATTTAAAAAAAACACTTTAACTTAGGGCAACAAACACTTTAACATCAGGGGCAATCAAAGGCTTAACTGTGTGCCTAGCCAGTGTTTATGTAAACTGTGAGATGCGCTTTTACTAGGGGAAGATATGGAATTTATTCCCTGTTTTGGAGAGACACAAACTCCATCTCTTCTCCTGTCAGAACGGCGATTTGCCTTGTTTACATAGGCAGATCGCTGTTCTGTCTCTCTGCCTGACGATCAGTGGGTACCAAAGGACATCGGGTACCTGCACCAGCCGATTGGCTTCTGCTGTGTGTAATTACAGTGGAAGAAAACCGGCGGCGGTGTGCATGCATGCCCCTACCCAGAACCTCAGAAGCACGTATATATACGCGATCCAGTGCACAGCTGCAGACAAGAAGCGGTAGAATAGACAAATATTAAAAAATGGCAGCCAAAACACTGATATACTTGTCTTGTGATCAGTTCCGGGACAAAGGCCGTCTGCCCTGGGCACTATGGTATCATGTGAGGTGGGGGCACCACAAGGAAATTGAGGGGGGTGGGGATTTGGGGGGCAATAGGGGGCAAGAATTCCTCTAGATAGGGAAATTGGGGGGGACTAGGAGTAATGATTCAGGAAGATTTGTGTCGGTAGGGGGAATGGGGGGAGAGGTTTTGTGCTAGGTGGGGAGATTTAGGGGTTTGTGCAAAAAGAGATGATATGGTAGAGGGGGAAGGGGATTTGTGCAAGGAGGAGATTTTTTGGGGGGGGGAGGGGATTTCTGCTAGTATGGATGATTGGGGAAATTTGAGAAGGATTTGTGCTAGGAGGGTTGATTTTTTTTTTGGGGGGGGGGGGCATTTGCGCTGGGGAAATTGGTGGTTGGAGGGGGCAAAGATTTGTGCTAGGAGCAGTGATTTTGGGGTTTGTGCTAGAAGAGGTGTTATGGTTGAGGGGTGGGGGCGTTGTGCTAGTAGGGATGATTGGATGGGTATTTGTGCTAAGAGAGGGGATTGGGGGGTGTTTGTGCTAGGAGGGTGATTTGGAGTGTGTGGGGGATGTGTACTCGTACTCGGGGGGGGGGATTTGTGCTAGGAGGAGTGATTCTTTTTCAGGGGGGGGGGACATTTGTGCTGGGGTGATTTGGTGGATGGGGGGTGAATTTATACTAGGAGGAGGGGGAATTTATGCTTAGGGGCAAAGCATGCAGATTAATGCCCAGTTTTTATGGGGAGGGATTTTTGCTGACACATAATTCTCATACATTTTTTTTTGGGGGGGGGGGGGGGCAGTTTCGTATGTTCGCCCTGGGCTCTAGGTGACCTTATCCAGGCATAAATAATAATAAAGTGATATTGCGCTATTGCAAATGTGTAGATATAAAAATCATACAATAAATAACCAAAATTAAGAAAAATCACAAACAATAATTGTGATTGTAAATGTGCTAATAAAGTGTCCAAAATAGACTTAAAATTCAAGTGTTCAAATATAATTTATGAATAGTTCTTTGATATGATAATAATCCCAAAGAGTCTTTCTGCTTCCACCAACACCTCAGTGCTCACAGAACTCTCACCTCATACATACATAACATGAGCCTTGGATCAACCTCCAATATGGGTAAGATGGTCCATCCCTCCAAAGACTCCTCCGCTTATCCTCATGTAGAGATCCAGATTCCAGACTCGCATATAAAAATGAAGTAGAAAAAAGCCTCTAATAGTGTTGTACCATTAAAAAAGACCATTTATTAAAACAATAACTGCTTACATCTAAATTCAGCAAGCTACACTCAAAAGGATAAAAACATTGGTGATTTCTGGCTCTTACGTCACTTCCGGTCCACTGTGTACTCCGGCCACACCCTGCGCGTTACGTCATGTCACGTGACTTCTTCAGGGGAGTTGCATGCTTGATATGCTTAAAAGACAATGCCATCCAAACCTGAAGGGGGTTTAAAGCAAAACTATTGCATTGTACAGGTCTTCTAAAAGTGACGCAACACAGTCTGGTGTTCCAAGAACACCAATTTCTGAGCCATGTGAATGAGCAGGACTAGTATCCCTGACTCAACCCTTCATAAGGCTTGCTGTCTCAGATCGAGTGAGAAAGAGTCAAACAGAAAGTCAAAGAGCACAATATTTTGTGATAAAAGGCCACCCTATCACCAGAAGCACAAATAGGAAGCTTGCTATTTGCAATGGACCAAAACCCATATTGGTGAAAGCTGTGTCCTTTCTTTAGTATAGTTACAGTGTTTCTTATGCCACGTACACACGACCGCTCTTTCCGGCAAACTAGGTCTGGCGGTCTTCCCGACGGACTTTCGGCGGAGTTTCGACAGTCTTTCCGATCGAACGGACTTGCCCACAAACGAAGGTCCGTTCGTTTTGAACGTGATGACGTAAACGGGACTAAAAAAGAAAGTTCAATAGCCAGTAGCCAATAGCTTCCCTTGCGTCGTATTTGGTCCGTTGGACCAGCACACAGACGAACGGATTTCCCGATTTTAGTCTGTCGGAATTGAGTCCGTCGGATAGATTTGAAACATGTTCTATTTCTAGGTCCGTCAGATTTTGTTCCCGAAAAACGAACGGATTAGCCCACACACGATCGGATTGTCCGACGGACTAATCCCTTCGGACCTAGTCTGACAGAAAGTCTATTCGTGTGTACGCGGCATTAGATTACATTAACAAGCTGATTTTCTTTGTTTCATGGAGGTACTCTTTAATCTCTACACATCTGCAGCAAGAATTCTTCATCGGTTCCTAGATCAACTTTTCTGTGACTGGGTTAACAAAATACTAGAAAAAAATAAACTATGCAAGGCCAAATGAACAACATCTAGAGACACAAGACACATTTTATATGTTATTGAGCATAACCTCGCATGGGTGTAGCTCTCTCCTCCAGCACTTTTACATGCCCAGAATGTGTCTTTTTGTGTGTTATGTAATGTTATATGCTTTAGCTACATCATGGAACAGTGGATAATAAAATTAATGAGTAGTTATCAGATCGCTCTTTCACCACATCCTGAATTATACAAATTAGCTCATCACGCCACTTACCTCCAGTGTGGAATTGATTGAAGTTTATATCTTGTGGTACCCATATTTACATAAACTTGTATTATCTGGAGTAGGCATTTCTGCAGAGCTTTTGCTTGTAACCGAAAACTGCTGTTATAAAATACACAAACAGGAAGGTTTCTGCATGTAGGCCGGTATACAACAATCTCTCTGTGTAGAATGCTGATGCTTTAAAGGACAACTATCATGTAATTGGAAAAAATGGATAGTGTGTTACATTTTTTCATACCGATCACAGCCATTAATTAAAAATCGGAGCCCCCTTGTATCAGCAGAGACAATAGGTTGTGGAGAGGACACAGCAGGAGGGATCTGATGCACTCAGGATGGCATGGAGGTAGGGCTGCCACTTGTCTGGGATTCACCCGGACATTTCTGAAACATGTGTCCGGTTTTCAGTCTGCCTGAAAACCGGACACATTATTCAGACTGGATCGTGACTCCGTAAGATCGCTGGAGAGAGGATTAGGCGTTCTCCTCCCTCCAGCCTGCAGGGGGTTATAGAGAGCTGACACAGACACTGGGCACTCACCTAAATCTCAGCGCGGCACTGCGGGGGAGTGAAGACAGTCTGTCTGGAGACTGAAGAGAGGAGGGAAGGGCTGCTTTCTTTGCAGTTTGTGATCTGTGAGTACAGAGGGAAAGGGGGGACAAATCCAATGTGTGGAGGGACACCTGATGTAAGGGGGATTGTGATGTGTAGAGGGACTCTGATCAGGACATCTGATGTATAGGGGCACTCTGATTGAGACACCAAATGTAATGGGGCACTCTACTGGGGACACCTGGTGTAAGGGGGACCCTGATGGGGACACCAGATGTATAGGGGCGCTCTACTGGCAATCCCTGATGTAAGGGGAATCGGATGGGGACACCAGATGTAAGGAGGGACTCTGATGGGGATACCTGATGTTAGGGGGATTCAGATGGGGACACCAGATGTAAGGTGGGGTTCTGATGGGGACACCTGATGTAGAGGGGGAATCTGGTGGGGCGCATGATGTAAGGAGGAACCCTGATGGGGACACCAGATGTATAGGGGCACTCTACTGGGGACACCTGATGTAAGGAGGGACCCTATTGGGGACATCAGATGTAAGGGGACACTCTACTGGCAACCCCTGATGTAAGAGGAATCTGATGGGGACACCAGATGTATAGGGGGACTCTGGTGGGGCACAAGATGTAAGGAGGAACCCTGATGGGGACACCAGATGTAAGGTGGTTTTATGGTTTTATTTTCTTTTACTTGAACTATGGATGTGATTGGTCTACTTTTATGTTACATTAGAAAGCAATTCCGACCTCAGCTTTAAGAAAATTGTAGCAACCGACCCTCCTTTATTTATTTTTTATTTATTACTCCTGCCCTAGGTGGACATTCTTACAATGCAGAAAAACACACATCCCTTTTGCAGGTGTGCAGTGGTGCCATTAAAGGAGTTGTAAAGGCAGAAGGTTTTTTATCTAAGATCCCTTTCACAGTGGGGCGTTTTTCAGGCACTTTTGGGCTAAAAATAGTGCCTGTAAAGCGCCTGAAAAACGCTTCCCCTGCAGCCCCAGTGTGAGAGCCTGAGTGCCTTTACACTGGGGCGGTGCGCTTTCAGGACATTAGAAAAAGTCCTGCAAGCAGCCCCTGCCATTGAAATCAATGGGCGCAGCTGCCGAAGCGCCTGCAAAGCGCTCTGGCAGCGGCACTTTGCGGGTGGTTTTAACCCTTTATTCCGCTGCTAGTGGGGGTTAAATGCGCCCCGCTAGTGGCCGAAAAGCACCACTATAATTAGCGGCGCTTTACCACTAAATCCCCCCTGCCCCAGTGTAAAAGTGGCCTTAATGCATTCTATGCATTAAGATAAAAACCTTTTGTGTGTAGCTGCCACCCCAGCAACCCCCCCCCCCCCTTTTTCCTGAGCCACCTCTCTCTCCAGCGATGTCCATGAATGTCTACGCTGCCTGAGACACTCCTCCTGATTGGCTGAGACACAGCAGCGGTGCCATTGGCTCCTGTGGCTGTCAATCAAAGTCAGTCAGCCAATCAGGGGATAGAGAGGGCAGGGCCGGGGTGGGGCTCTGTGTCTGAATGGACAGATGGAGCTGTGACTCGGCTACTGTGCCCCTATAGGAAGCTGCTGACTATGGGGACACTCGATAGGAGGGAGTGGCCAGGAGCAGCAAAGAGGATCCGGGCTCCTCTGTGCAAAACCTATTGCACAGAGCAGGTAAGTATAACATGTTTGTTATTTTATTTTTATTTTTTTTAAACAAGACTTTACAATCACTTTAAGTCTTAATGGTACAACCGCACACCTTGCTTTTGCACTCATTCACCTGCAGAAAAACGTACAGTAAGGCCCCATGCACACGAGACGCTGTTAAACGCATGTTCAGAGGCACTTTTTTTTAACTGCTCCTGAACGGATGCAATGTTATTCTATGTGTCCATGTACATAGTCTTGTTTTTTCCCGTTTTTCCAGAAGCAAAAAAATGGGTTCAGACACTGCTTTTCCACGTTTCAGATGCAAAACGCAACTAAACACGGCTAAACACGGCACCCGCGTTTATAAGCGTTTTTAAAGGAACCCAATTTTTTGGACCAGAAAACTCAGAAATATGATGGTAAACCATAAAAAATACTAAAGAAATTGGTTTAAAATGTCGTAATTACTTTAGATAGTTCATAAAGCATATATACTCACTGATGCAATGCCATAAAAAACTCTATTTTTTTAGGTGGCTTAGACAATGAGGAATGCCTCCACTTCTTTGCTCCAACCCTTCATCCAATTTCTAATCTAATCAGTGACTCCACCTAGTCTGACCAAAGCATAGCAATGTCTTTTTTTCACAAAGAAAAACCTGCATACCAATGTCTAGTCAGTCCCAACCCCCCACCATGTTTGTGAAATATCCAACGGACATTCGCTGTGCCATCAACAGATGGGTCCAATATCGACAAGCTCTGACTCTGGACCTCTCACGCAATTTGCGACGACATTGCTGCCTCATCAAGAGCAACATCAGGAGCATTTCCTGACAAATATTCAATATGGGATCCATTTCCAAAAAAAACCCACAGAAAGAGAGGCAAATGCAAGTGTACAACTGATCTCTGCTGCTGCTGCTCACTCTGATAAAAATGGCAGAAATAGTTAATAATACATGCTTTCTGAGCTTGGGGAGGGTCTATATGATGTTATCATTACAAACGTTTATAGACGCAAACGCAGTAAAACACAGCTAAACGCGACATTAAAATGCGGCAAAACTTGCGTTTTTAAACGCAGATTTCTGGGTTTTAAAACATGCGTTCAGCAGAGTTTGCATCTGCGTCTCGTGTGCATGGGGCCAAACAAAGTATCATGTGTTTTGGTGCATCGCAATTTTTAAAAAGTTATACAGGTTTTACATCTATTTGCACTACATTTTGTTTTTCATTTGTTTTGTATACTACAAAAATAAATTGCTTCGCACCTACTAGTGTTCAGGTTTGGCTTGAATAAAAGGTGGCGACCCTATGAGGAGGGGATCAGTAAATGTCTCTCGTATTTACTGATTCCTCAATTTTCACATGGTTTACTATGGTGGTTGTCAACTTATGAGCTAAAGGGGGCCTCAAATGTGGCCCCTGACATCACTGAAGGGCTGTACATAATGTTTACTATATGTAATGCTGGAGAGGACTGTCAGAAACTGCAGACCTACTAGAGGAAATTTGTTTCAGAGAGTGAGGACATGCTACATTTAAATGGGGATATGCTGCAGAAACCAATATAAAATTAGGAATGTAGACTAGTAGAGATCAATGCTATTACCCTAATCAATGTTCCCACTACAAACTGCTGTCTGAGGGCCGCACGGCGCACATGGCCTTCGGACCACAGGTTGGGCATCAGGGCTTTAGTATACATTTAGTTTGTCAATAAACACAAGAGGGCTCTGTACTGAACACTTTGATGTTCACTGTTGGAAAATGTAGGGCTGCAAAGGAGAGGAAGACTGAGGAATTTGTGTCCTCGATCTCAAAAGTGAAGCATCAGGGGTCTTTTCACTCCCCTATTTTCCCAAAGTTCCTACACACAATTTTTGCAGCTTGGTCCCATTGAATGGGTTGAGTCTGGTAGCAGCGCTGCCAACCAAATACGACAGTGGGTATAGTTTATGATGCGGTATATGTACACCCTGGCTGCTTTTACAGTTGAAGGGGGGCGGTAAAAATGAAGCTCATCTGCCTGTTTTTTCCACACACACCTTCACCCCCCCCCCCCCCCCCCCAACTACAAGAGTAAACAAGCCTCAAGTCAGCAAGCCACCAAACTCGGTCTCTGGAAGTATTCCACTTTTACAAAGGAACATTGAAATCATAAAAGTTTGGTGATAACTGTACCGTGTGAGCTGAATGAAATTCCCAGCACCCTACACACATGGCACACACTTCATTAGTGCCAATCTATATTTACAGTGCAAACGCAAACTCAGAGTTCAGCTGTCATTTATTCAAATACTTCTACATGTATCTATTAGAAGAATGGGGGAAATCTGAATGGCATATTTTTCCATAAAGTGTTATTTTTGTTAGGTTTGCATATTTTGTTATATATCCAGTTTAGATGCAAATAGAGTTTGGCAGCGTTATTTAACAGAGGTTATAATATGATAGAATTACCAATTCATGTCATTGGAAAGGACAACCTTGAATGTGAAATTCTCATATTGGCAGTTAAAATGCAAAATTCAACCCTAGCATGACCTTCCCCTGTAGCTCAGATTAAAAATAAACTATGACAGATGATATTTCATCTCCTCCCTCGCACAAACAGCAAAAGGACTTCCAATATACAGATTCAGGGAATGCAGTTTAGATATACTGGCAGGTGCTGGTGGCACCAATCCCCAGGTAGTATTGGTAGACTTATGAACACGGACATCTGCTGAGAATAGGAAGGCAGACGGAGGGAGAAACTCCATGATTTCTGGCCCGATACACAGAAAATTGCATTCTGCTTCTGGCACAGCTTTTTTCACATACACAAAAATGTTGCAAAAAAAAAAAAAGGTGTATTAAATCAAATAAAACACCTTAGGCGTCTTTTACATGGGGCGGATCAGTGCTGATCCAACCCGTGGATATCCGCTTGCTCAGCGGGGATCGCTGGAGCCGTGTTGCTGCAGTACAACTGCAGCGGCTGGTCGGCAAGCGGTTAAGGTGTCACTTTAGTTGGATTGGCCAGGCATCAGCCTTTTTTCTCACTGTTCACAGTGAAGGAACCAGCACATATACATCCATTTGGGACTGTTTTATATATTTTCACCTGTGTTGATGCATTAGTTCACATTTTGGGACTGTCACCTATCCCTTCTGCTTGCTTGTCCAAGGCGGCTCACTGGACGTTTTATTTGTTTTGCATTTACTTCATTGATCATCAACCATGTGTTATTTTTGTTTTTAAATCAGTGTTGCACAAGGTATCATTTGCACTCTGCACTTTAGTACAAACAATATTGGATGTTTTATTTGGTTTGTACTATCAATTGGTTTACTCCAATATTCATTATGTGTCACCCTTGTTCACGATTTATTCAATGTTTATTTGCGTTTGCACTTTATTATAGATATTTTCTCAGCACTTATTGGAGATTCCACAGTGTCACCCTTGTTCATGTTTCAATGCTTATTTGCATTTGCACTCTATTATAGGTATTTCGCAGCACCACGATTACCTATTAATTCATCTATCTGCTATTGGATCAGCTGACCAGGTGTCTGCTGCAGTAGGTCTCTAGTTTTATTTATTATATTATTAGAGTACCATCTTTCATCCTCTTGTGCTTTAGAGTCAGCTGTGTGTTTGACCAAAGAGGCTGGTATCCTGAAGAGCTTAGTCTATCTAGTTGTTTGTCAAAGGACTCTACTCTAGTTGCTCTAGAGTCTAATGGAAGAAGCCTGCCTTTAACTGCTTCTACTACAAGCCAAGTCCATAGTTTTTTATTATATGTTATATATTATATGTACTATTGGGTACATAGCCTGCTGGCCGGATCTACCACGCTTTTTTTAAACTGTTTTGTCGGTACGCATCTTCATTGATGTTTTGTACTATGAATTTTTTATCTTGAATCTTGAATAAATATTTTTTTACCGGAGTGACCTGCTCTATGTAGAGGCTTTTTTTCTTTATATTTTTTCTCTCCATATACCAACCTGTGTGTGGGTGACTGTATTGCTCTTGGAGTTCAAGACGGTGACATCTTATATCGGACATCCTGGTTGCACAGAATATTGAGTGTTGTCTGGCGTTCCATCACCTTCGTTGGAGGATCGATTGCAGTGGCGGCTGGTGCTCAAAATTTTTGGAGGGGCGCAAACAAACAGCCTCACTGTGCCATCAAACGCTGCCACTGTGCCCATTAAATGCTGCCACTGTGCCCATCAAACACTGCCACTGTGCCCATTAAATGCTGCCACTGTGCCCAAACGCTACCACTGTGCCCATTAAACGCTGCCACTGTGCCCATCAAACGCTGTCACTGTGCCCCTCAAGTGCTGCCACTGTGCCCCTCAAGTGCTGCCATTGTGCCCCTCAAGTGCTGCCAGAGTGCCCCTTCAAGTGCTGCCAGAGTGCCCCTTCAAGTGCTGCCAGAGTGCCCCTTCAAGTGCTGCCAGAGTGCCCCTTCAAGTGCTGCCAGAGTGCCCTCCAAGTGCTGCCAGAGTGCCCCTCCAAGTGCTGCCAGAGTGCCCCTTCAAGTGCTGCCAGAGTGCCCCTTCAAGTGCTGCCAGAGTGCCCCTTCAAGTGCTGCCAGAGTGCCCCTCCAAGTGCTGCCACTGTGCCCCTCCAAGTGCTGCCACTGTGCCCCCTGCCTGCCCTCTGCACTTACCTTGTCTCGATGTGCAGCTGGTGACAGCGTCAGGCGGCGAGCGGTGCCGAGGTCTTCTTCTCCCGCGCTCTTCCTGTCTTCTGCTATCGTCCGAGCCGAGGTCTTCTTCTCCCGCGCGCCTCCTGTCTTCTGCTATGATTGGACGCCTAGCGTCCAATCACAGCGCCTGTGACTTCAGCCAATCAGGTTACAGGTAACAGACCTGGCAACCTGATTGGCTGAGAGGCGGGTCTGTGTTAGGGAAGCGATGTATTCGCTTCTCTAACACAATACTGTGTAGCAGTGCGCCCGCTGTTTACACTTAGGGAAGCCTATTAGAGCCCACCGCTCTAATAAGGTCCCCTATTAGAGCTTACAGCTCTAATAGGGGCGCTTCCAGAAACACCCCCCCCCCCACTGTAGTTCAGATGCCCGGCGCCCGATCAGGGGCCGGACACCTGAATAGGGGGCGGCATCGGTGACAATAGATAGATTTCTTGCAATGCATGAATCTATCTATTGGTGATAGAGTGGTGCATACTGCACTGTGCCCGGCGCAGTCCCTTTTTTTTTTTTTTAAAGGGACATGTTTAAATAATTTTTTTTTTTTTTTAACTTTATTTTTTTAACTGCAAGAAGGGGGGGGGGCGGCACCCGGGCGCCCCCTATGGACGGGCCACCACTGATCGATTGCTGCTTATTATAACTTCACACTTGACTGACTCACCACCAAGGTGTGTGGGTCCACACCTTAGGGTAATGCCTCGTACACATGAGCAGACTTTTTTTGGCACCAAACGTCCGGTGGACTACGTTTTAAGTTTTGTTTTAAAATTGTCCGCTGAACTCGGCAGTCCGGCGGACAATCCCGCGGTTAGTATGCTAGTCCGCCGGACTTTTGGAAATGAACGGACTTCATCGGAAAGTCCGTTCATTTAGAACGTGACTTCAGGTAGATGGGGCTATCGAAGGCAGTGAATGCCGCCACGCTAGCCCGGTCACCTGGCATGGATTTAAAGGAAATCCCCACGCCGAAAAAACGCATCCTCCGGGACTGTGACATCATAGGGGGCGGGGTCACCATGTGACATGAGCATGTGACCCCGCCTCCTTGTCCCTATATAAGTCACAACACAGCGCGGCTCTGCCATTCCGGCCAGAGAGCGACGAGTCAACATCGGAAGGAGAAGAAGAAGAAGGCGGCGGCGCAGAAAGCGACGGCAGCGGCAAGAACAGAAGAGACCCTGGAAGACCCCCGAAGGCGGATCGAGACCCCCCAGACGACGACGACGAAGAAGGAAGCCGGGCTTCTCCGCTCGGTAAAAGAGCTAGGTAAAATAGCGGAGGAGTCCGGCGAGAAGACCCCCCAAGACGGAAGGAGACCCCCGGAGCAGTGCAATAAAATATTTTTTAAAAATTGTTTTTTTTTTTTTTTTTTTCATTTACACTTTACACCTTAGGTGAATGGGTAGGGGTACATCGTACCCCATACTCATTCACATAGGGTGGGGGGCCGGGATCTGGGGGCCCCCTTATTAAAGGGGGCTCCCGGATTCCGATAAGCCCCCCGCCCACAGACCCCGATAACCAACGGCCAGGGTTGTCGGGAAGAGGCCCTTGACCTCATCAACATGGGGACAAGGTTCTTTGGGGTGGGGGGGCGCACGGCCCCCCTTTCCCCAGGGCACACGCCATGTTGAGGGGGCGCTCGCTCGTCCCCACCCCTTTCCTGGCCGGCCGAGCTGCATGCTCGGATAAGGGTCTCAGATGGATTTGGGGGGAACCCCCACGCCGTTTTTTCGGCGTGGGGATTCCCTTTTAATCCATACCAGGTGACGGGGCTAGCGCGGCGGCATTTACTGCCTTCGCTAGCCCCGTCTACCTGCAGTTACGTTCTAAATGAACGGACTGCTCCATGTGTGGGCAAGTCCGTTCATTTTCAAAAGTCCCGCAGACTTTTTCCCGCGGATTGTCCGCCGGAGAAGTCCGGGCGTGTGTGGGCAAGTCCACAGCTCGAAAAGTCAGACGAAGCCCCGCTGGAAGGTCCGGCGGTTTGTCCGCTGGACTAGGTCCGGCGGACAATCCCGCCGGAAAGTCCGAGCGTGTGTACGGGGCATAAGAGTACCCATTACCTTCTTTCCAGTCTGTGCACCTGAAATCTTCCTGTATGAAGTTTTACTGTGTGTTGTTTGAGAGGTGTCTACATTTTCACATTATTCTACATATTTGATGTTCCCTCTATGAATTTTGGCTATCTTCCACCGAGGATTTGTTATTCATTGTTGAAGGGACGTTATTTCCTACATAGTGTTTACACCTGTTTTCAGGTTATAAACACTACATTTCGATCCATGTGATTTAATACTATTGACTTCACATATTTTTTATTCTGTCATTCATTTTGCTTTTTGATCACTTCATTGTTGTCACTACATTTGGTTTAGGCTGCGCCAGGCCAATTTCAAACATTTTCACTTTTTGTATTTTTATTCACTGTCTTTAGTGAGTTCATTTATACAGCGCTGCATTTTTTGTTTATTGTTTTGTTATCACAATTGTATCATTGTTGATGCTGGCTGCTACATTTTCACTTATAGCTTTTTTTTGGTAGCGCAATTATAATTCTATTTTGCATAATTTGCTATTGCATAGACTGTTGGTTCAGCTTTTCAGAAAGGAGTTTCCTATCTTCACCCTGTACATACAGTAGTTCTATTTTTTGGAGTATCCCACTCATTTTCCTCAACCATATCCCAGTTACTCCAAAAATAAAAACAGCAAAAAGAAGCTTGTTATTGAGCCAAAGATTGACTGCGAACGTGCGCAGCTTCAAAATGCATTACCATTCCTTGTCACTGTGAATAATCACATTTCCTGTTCCTGTGAAGTCACGACCAGCTGATTTTTGTTTCCTGCCTCCTGGTTCCCAGCATTCTCTGGATCCCTGTAAGATCACACCAGTGCCTCAGGCTGCAAAGAGAAGACATTTATGAGACTCCAGGACTGGCGATTTTCACCACATACTGAACTCATCTAATTTAACCTGTGAGTTACTACTTTCTTTTATTAAATATATGATTTATACTGCACTAAGTCTGGCGCCCCTCTGTTCCCATTTCTACACAGAGCCCATCACTTCACTTTAATGCCTCGTACACACGGTCGGAAATTCCGACCACAAAATCCGTCTGATTTTTTCAGACGGATTTTGTCCGACACTGGTGTTGCATACACACGGTTGGACAAAGTTGTTGGAAAATCCGATCATTCTGAACGTGGTGACGTTCTTTGCTTACGACGGAACTACGTAGAGGCTAGTAGCCAATAGCTTTGGTCTTCTAATGTGATCTGAGCATGCGTGGCACTTTGTTCGTCGGAATTCGCTACACACGATCGGAAAAAGTCAGATCGGACTTTGTTGTCAGAAAATTTGAGAGCAGGATCTCATCTGACTTTTTCCATCGGAATTTCCGACGGAAAAAGTCAGATGGAGCCCACACACGGTCGGATTTTCCGACAACATGGTCCGATAGGACATTTTCCGTCGGAAATTCCGACCGTGTGTATGGGGCATTAGGGAGCTGCCTCCAGGTGCTAATCATACAAGATCTCAGATCATCTATGGACATTATATTTTAAACAAATGTTTTAACATTGTGTGTGTGCTTATTCACACACACACACACACGCATTTTATGTATACCTATATTCCAGTTGCTATATAATTTTATGTTATCACCATATCTAGCGCCGCTGTTCACCCCTGTTTCTACTACTTGCTTGGCACAGGCACAATTCAGAGAACAATTTGAATTTTTTTATAATGAATGCAAAGTTTTCTTTGATTGGACAAGGTGGGATCATTATGTCATCTCTCCACCTCTCTATCTCATCCATCCATTCATTTTCCCTGAATGGTGCCATGTCAAGCGAGCAAACTCCTATGTGATCTAAGTTGGACCAATGTAAAAATTGTCACATCTAAACTTGAACTTTATAGTGGACCTTCACCCACTTTACATTGTTTTACTGTTTCCCCCCTCCTATTCTACAATCAAACATTGAGGATTATATATTTTTTTTTTCCTAAAATACCTTATCTGTGGGACCTGGCCCCACATTTGCTGCTTTCTTGCCTGGGTGAGAATACCATCTCTTCCCCTCCAGAAATCTCCTGGGATACTCATGTCATCCATCCCAGGAGACTTCCAGGCAATCTCAAGCATACTACACATATACAACAGGACATCATCAGGGGGATGACTGCAAGAGACAGCTGGCCCCCTGATGATGTAAGAAGAGAACAGAAGCAGGTTTCACCAGACAATGCTGGATTCACTGGCTTCAGGAGTATGTTTTTTGGAGGACAACCCAGGGTTCAAGGTAAGAGAAGAAGAAAAAACGTGTAAAGAGGAGTAAAGTTCCTCTTTAAAGTGGATGTAAACCCGAAAAAATAATTTTTTATTTTTGTCTGGCACAATATAGAGTATGGGATTTCAGATCAGCTGTGCCCAGTCTTGCCACAAAGAGTTAATCCAGCTCTGAGCAATCCTCATATCTTTTTTTTCAGTGAAATAAAACTGACAAACTGTGAAAACTTTGTCCGTTCTTCCCCCTTGCTGTGATTGACAGGTGATTTACATATCTCGTGCACTAGCCTAAGACATGCATTATTTTTTAATTCCCACCCCCACTCCTTTCTTCAGCAGCTCTGCAAGGATTGGCTGTTCCACACCTCAGCATGATTTGGCATGTAGAAGTCATGTGGGGACTTTTATGGGTTTTGACTGGATGTTAGTGATCATAGCAGAAGTTCAGTGTAAGAAATACACAGGAGAAAATGCATGTTGATAAGGGGATTGTAGAGGTGAGACATTTGACAGATAAGTATACATGCAGGAGGCATGTATATCCTTCTAGATAACCAATATTGCAGTAGTTTAGAAAGGATGAGAGTGGGTTTACATCCACTTTAAGCCTCATTGGCAGTTGACATTTCTGAGATGTTCTACATCATCTACTGTCTTGCCTCCCCCCCACTCGTACATCACTACAGAACTCAGAATCATTAGCACCAGAGGATGAAACAATAGTGTGCAGTGAAAATGCCAAAGCCAGAAGAGGCTACATCACTGAAGTTGTGGGGAGGTAGGAGAAATGGGCTCTCAGAGAAGTGAGTATTGTATACTCTGTCTTCTATTCAGGGCCGTCTTTAATATTGATTGGACCCTGGGCAAAACTTTCCTTGGCCCCCCCCCCCCCCCATGCATTTTTGCTCTCCACCTGCTCTGATATAATAAATAGCAGCTAGACCCAAAATCAGTTTACTGAATCAGATCAGGCAGCTATTGCGATTGGTTGCCAGAGGTTACAGTGTATCATTACCGCTCACTGACTAGTTGCTAGAGGTTACAGTGTATCATTACCGCTCACTGACTAGTTTCTAGAGGTTACAGTGTATCATTACCGCTCACTGACTAGTTTCTAGAGGTTACAGTGTATCATTACCGCTCACTGACTAGTTTCTAGAGGTTACAGCTCACTGATTAGTTGCTAGAGGTTACAGCACATGATTTCTGCTTGTTGATTGGTTGCTAGAGATTACTGTGGATATGACCTCAGGGGGGCATGATATACATATCAATGCTGCCGGCCGCCGCTATTTACGTATCAATGCTGCCGCTATTTACATATGAATGCCAGTAATTTGCATGTAAACACAGGGTCTGCAGGTGAGTCATCTGTACACAACAATAGCTAGGCAGCATTAGTAGCATCACTTCACACTGAGATATTGGGACACAGCACAGGACTAAAACCTCAAGGGACAAGGGAAATTTAAACCAGGATAGTTGGCAAGTATGAGGCAGCTGCTTTGGGCCCCACCACAATGACAGGGCCCAGGGCAGCTGCCCCTTTTGCCCTGCCTTAAAAACGGCCCTGCTTCTATTGCAGTGACAATGAACAAAAAATTCTGATAGGGCCTTTGTCAACACATTTTTGCTTTTCACTCCATACAAGTGAAAAGAATTGGAAATCACCTTAAAGCAGGTTGAATGTTGATTCAGCTTACAAGGAGGTCTGATGCAAGTCAGAAGGAGGTCAACTGCATGTAAAATGTAACCATCAATGAACTATAAATCATCTTAGAAGTGACACAAACTGCTGTCAAATGCTGACAGAATGAGTCGGAAAGCAAGCTGCATTTGCCTAGCAACACAAGCCCTAACAAAGCTCTGCCAGCACAGAGCACTAAAGAGTAAGGGCACAAAGCAGTACATTAACTCAGCATCTCCCAGCCACTCAATCACACGTGTAATTGAGGCCTTAGATAAGCTGCACTGGATGTACTCAGATGGCAACCCCACATATTGTGAATCTAAACATGTGGAATATAGCTGTTTAGCAGTTTACAAATAGGAGTTGCAGTCACCATGATAGCTTGTCTCTGGGAGCTAATGTGAGTAATAATTGCTAGCCATAATGCTATGACTCACCGGGGTCAGGTGGGGCAACTTCTTTAGATTTACTTGTTTATGTAGTAGTACTAGCTATAGCAATGTGTTTGCTTTCCAAAAGTTGCACTATGGACAATAAGACACTTATACAAATCCATAATCCCTTATAACAATGCACGACTTACAAATGGCAGGGTGTTTGAGGGTTATTTTTAAGGCTGATAACCTTTGGCATAATGGAAAGATTGCTTTGCTAGCAGGACGATGTGCAAAATAAATGCATCACTTTAAAATATAGGCTGGATACACAAAGGTCCTTCCCCGGTGCCAATTAGCCTCCAGAGGGGTTTACAGGGCCAACCCTAATATCTCCCTTTTCCTTTGAAACCCTGCTATAGGCTACAGCCAGCCATAGATGGCCATCTATGGGCAGGCTCATTGTACCCAAGTTGATCCATTGAGCAACTTGGGTACAACCAGCCTGTTGGATTTTTTACATGCAATTACTGATGGTGGCTGTAGCCACTAGCAATAATCATGGTGATCTGCCAACCAGGAAGGCTCCCAGCAAGCAGAACACAATAGCTCTGCTGGACGATTCCACTGACTGTGTTGATGGGTGAGTTGATTCATTTTCTTTCCTTTCACCCATGGTGGAAGGAAAAAAAATCGCATATTCTATGGGCTGCTTAAGCCGATTCTCTTCCCAAACAGCAGGTGTCTATTTCTATCTACAATCTTCCCACTGTGGGGGAGATTTACTAAAACTGATATGCCCCATACACACGAGCGGAAATTCCGCCAGCAAAAGTCTGATGAGAGCTTTTGTTTCGAAAATGCGTGTATGCTCCATTGGATTTTTACATAGTTACATAGTTACATAGTTAGCTAGGCTTAAAAAAGACATAAGTCCATCCAGTTCAACCATAAAAAAATAAATAATAAATAAAAATAAAAAATATCGTACAATCCAATATACCCAATTCTATACCCCCAGAAGAGCATGCTTCAATCTGCTACAGCAGAGGGAAAAATCCCTTCCTGATCCCCCAAGAGGCAATCAGATTTTCCCTGGATCAACTTTACCTATAAATGTTAGTACCCAGTTATATTATGTACATTCAGGAAAGTATCCAGGCCTTTCTTAAAGCCTCCTCTGGAGGGAGTCTATTCCACATTTTCACAGCTCTTACTGTGAAGAAACCTTTCTGTATTTGGAGATGAAATCTCTTTTCCTCTAGACGTAAAGAGTGCCCCCTTGTCCTCTGTGTTGACCGTAAAGTGAATAACTCAACACCAAGTTCACTATATGGACCCCTTATATATTTGAACATGTTGATCATATCTCCCCTTATTCTCCTCTTCTCAAGAGTGAATAAATTCAATTCCTCTAATCTTTCCTCATAGCTGAGCTCCTCCATGCCATGGTGAAATTCCAGTCAGCAAAAGACTGAGAGCAGGTTCACAATTTTTCGGTTGGAAAAAGTTAGAATTTTCTGATCGTCTGTACCAATTCCGACGCGCAAAATTCCTACGCATGCTCGGAAACAATTCAACGCATGCTCGTAAGCATTGAACTTCATTTTCTCGGCTTGTCGTAGTGTTGTACATCACCGTGTTCTTGATAGTGGAAGTTCAGAGAACTTTTGTGTGACCCTGTGTATGCAAGCCAAGCTTGAGCGGAATTCCGTCGGAAAAACCATCCAAGATTTTTCCGACTGAAAATTTGCTTGTGTGTACGCGGCATTACACTCAGAATCTGGTGTAGCTGTGCATGGTAGCAAGCTTCCTACTTCAGCTTGTTCAATTAAGCTTTGACATTAAAACCTGGAAGCTGACTGGTTTCTTTGCAGAGCTGCACCAGATTTTGCTCTCCCTGGTTCTAATAAATCTCCTCCTGTGAGTGTGCCAAAAATGACACAACAGTGGCTGTACAGTATATAGTCAAAATGGCTGTCCAAATCTTAGGGAGGCTCTGTGCCCAATGAGACATAGTCTTCCCCAAGATGGCCACTGGGAGCCAAATGTAGAGGACAAGTAAGTCCTCTAAAAGGTTCTCCTGGTGCCAGAGGTAACCAGCTGTGTTTACTTCTGGCAGTTAATGCAGAGGTGAAAGAGTGATCTGTGGATTGCTGCCTCACTCCTTGCTCTGCCACCCGCTTGAATGGATATTCTGTTGTTTGAGGGCAGTGGAGGCTGCCAACACACCACCATCTAACAAGCACAGGCCTCATATTCCTGGTTACAAGCACGATATTTCCTTATCTCTCAGTTGAACATTTTTTCACAGCTTGTCGTGTTTCAGATTTACAGCTTTGTTACTTTACTTTTGTTCTCTTTTATTGTAGAAACATTACAAATGAAGCCTAAAAAACAATATCAAATGAAAAAAACTGAACTCCAGGCTAATATATATAAAAAGCGCCCTTTGTGGCACTCATGTATTCATCGCAATGTCATGAAATAATTTTTCAGCTCAGCCAGCGTAATTACTTGAAATGTGTCTTTGTAATGTAGTATAATCTTTGTTCTGGGACTAGGCAAACCCCCCTTGGCTTTGTGTCTTACGCGGTTGTCTTTGCCTGAGTCAGTTCAGCAGCAGGGAAGTCAGCTTTTGATTCTCACTGTAATATCTTTGTATAGCTCCATGCACTATGGGTTCTTTTCAATGGTAGAATGACCAATTAGCAGGTGGACTCACTGGGAGGATGGAATATTTATTTCCAGTATTTATGTAGCTTCACAATCTAATTTCTTTTCCACACTAGAGGCAGTCTGGGAGGATGGTGATTAACCTGCCAGTATGTTTTATGAATTGTGTTCGGAAACCCATTAAACACGGAGGAAAACAAACTATACAGATAGTGTCCCAGGTGGAAACTTGTAACCCGCAGTTAAAAGTCAAGAGTACTAACCTCTTGGCCACTATTTTGCCTGCAGACATACATGGAATGCTTGTACTTTTTTTAACTAGAACCAGTTAAAGCTGAACTCCGGGCACAAAAACTTTTATTTAAACGTAGCCCTGGTCTGCCACTCTTCCCAGCCACATCCACCAAGATTGGACTGTGACAGTTGGCACATCTGCCAGTACTGCAGACCTTTCCCTCTCCCTGTCCACTAAGGAGCAGAGGAGCGGCCATATGGGGAAAGGAGAGGAGGAGAAAGAGTGGGCCAGAGGACATAGGTACTTCTACAAGGCTGCATTTGCAGTCACGGCATTGTCTGGAGGACAGCACACCCACTGTCCAAGATACGGGACACTGTGATTGACTATAGTGCAGCATGGGAAAGGAACACTGATCACCCCCTCTCCTGCACACATCCGATTCCCCTGCTGCCTGGGCCCTGCTGCTGGCCCAGGCCTAGTATAGGAGGACCGGTGCTATTGCCTTAATGGTGGTCCTGGTGGCATTGGCTGGTCTATAAAATCTCAAGCTGCAGTGGGGACACAGAGAAGGGGGGAGGGACAGTGAACAACAGGATCAACCAGTTATTTTTGAAATCTACACAAAACAATAGCTCTAGTGAGTATGAACACAATGCAATATAGTATATGTAGCATCCTCCTAGTTAGGTTGCTATTAGAATTAAAGAAAATTTTGTTTTTGGCTCCTCTTTAGCCAGTGGAGCAAAGTTTGATGTTTGGCTGTTCTGGGTTCTGTTGCTTGCAGGCTCAATTGCTTCCCACTGGTTTCCAGTGAGTTTTAGAAACTTTGTGGGTTGGAAGAGGCAGACCCCGGACTTGCATATTCATACAACCTCATCCAATCCCTGGGAAGAAGAATGACCAGTAGGGGGCTGAGGTGGTACTTCCTCCATGTTTCCTTGTGCCTTGTTGGGCACCAAGTGTGCATCAAATAGGAGGCCCAACCCAGGGGTGGGTTCTTCCTGGGTACACTAGGCACTTTGGATGGGGTCACTGCCTTACACATGTTGTACCTTTACTTGCATCGTGCTCCATGTACACTTCAGCAATAAACTGTCCTCCAGTTAATTATTTCATTCCTGTGTCAATATACACAACACTGTCTCTGTTGCATTTAGGAGGGACACATTGAGCCTATGCCCTCTCCACACCGCTACCTCACTACCAATATCGGAATGGGGTCCCACTGGGCCTCTAGAGTGGACTCCATACGTGCTCTACATGAACTCTTTCTCTTGCGTGCCTGTGCACAGGCTGAGAGCCTTTGCGGCACTGATCTACTCCCATCAGCAACTCTCTCATTGCAAGAGGCTATTCCACTTGTCAAAGACGCACGCTTCAGGACAGGCTGCTTGGTAAACTTCAATTACCCCTGGTAACCACTTACTGTACTCCGCGCCACGTTACTCCTGCAGTGCAGTCTTCATACCCCAATGTGCTTTCTGACCCAGGCTAGAAACTACACATGTGTGCCAGTTGCTTGCATTACACCTCTTTATTAACTTCAGACCAGGCAAGGACAAAGTTTCAAAAACTTTACTAGAAATTCCCAGCATAAGAGTTCCAATCTTTTCCCAACGTCCCTAATCCCTAATTCAGGTTAACTGTTTCCCTCCTGGCTAGAGCAGCAGCTATCTCACTAACCAGCATTTCAACTTGCTTACAGGCTGGGACCCAGTGCTGTCAACCGTCAGTATTTTTACTGGCTGCCAGTAAAAAACTGGCACTTTCCTCCTGCCAATAAAAGCAAGTAACAGGAAAAGGTTGGCAGTAAGAAATATGGCTGTGATGCTCAGCTGGGGACTGCGCATGTGCAGTTACTGTCCGGAGGCAGCGAAGACCATCCGAGTGCCTGTTTCAGTGTGTCAGAGCCGGTGCCTGAGCATGTCGTATGATGTCATGGTGCAAGGGAGTGGAGAGGTTGGAGCTTCGTGAACGGGTCTGCGGGATGGGAGCAAGGCAAGCTGGGAGTGGGAGTGTCAGTGCTGTTTGGAGTGGGCTGGAGGGACCTGGCGTGGAGAGAGACTATTACTGTGACTCAAGTGGGGACGTGTCGTGTCGGTGAGGTGTCATCATCATTTGTGGTGCTTCATACTGCTCTCATTGTCAATGTGAGAGTCAGTTTCATGTGTGTGTGCTGCCCATTCTAATTTCTTGCCCTCCTGAGTCCTGTCCCTGAGCTACTTACTATATAGAAAATAAAATAAGAAATATGTTTTTTGCCCCAATATCTACCTTAAATCACATTGCTAATTGCATATTGTACTTGTTTGTAGCATAAATACTGAAATTTGCACTACAACATTTTGTAAATTTGGAAATGCCAGTAAAAAACTTGGCTGTGCCTGTAAATTTCAGTCTGGTAGGTTGGCAACACTGCTGGGACCTGGAACAGCAGGGTCCTTGTCATGGTGAAGAAAACCCAGCCTGGAGGGCTGTGGCCCTCTGGGTCATTCAGCTGAAGTTTCAGGAGGCCGTCGGGATCCCAACTTAACGGGGAGCTGAGGGACCCATGTCTAAAGTTTCTGGGAGCAGTTGGAGGAAGGCCACTGAGGATCTGTTCTGGGTTCTCAAAGTACAGATGCTGGCTGGTACTGCAGGAAAACACTTAAGTACACAGGGCACAGTGAGTAAGGCTCAGTTCACACTAGCCTGACTCCAAAGTCACACGACTTTCAGTGCAACTTTGGAGTCTGACTTTAATACAACTTTGATGTGACTTTTTATAGTCTGTGGCATTGAAGTCGTCTCAAAGTCGGACACCTTTTTTAAAGTCGGAGAGACTTGTGTCGGACCAGTTAAGATGGCTCTCAAAGGGAAATTAATTTGACATGCCATGTAACCTGTGCTCTCACAAGTCGGAACATCCTCTTGCAATCAGTGGGAACTGGGCCTAAAGACTTGAGAGAAAGATAGAACGAGGGATCCTAGTGATTGTTTTTTTTTAACCCTTGGAGAGACTGCCCAGATTTGCTGGCTCTCATGCATTGGAGTTTCCTGGGCTGTATGTTCACCTACCACCAGCCGAAAGAGGGGTTTCACCCTGAAGAGGTGATTATAGCCAGAGAGTGTCCTCCGGTTTATTTTGCACTACATTTGGAGTATCTCAAGGCTCATCCTGTTTCCAAACCAGGTTTAACTAGCATTAAACTACAAAAAAGACACTTGCTGCATGGTTATTGTGTTGCAAGACTGGGAAACTGCTGTGCGCCTGGCTGCTGTGCATCCAACAGAACCTGGGACAAGACAGCGAGACCGGTCTGGGGTCTGTGCTACACATGTATCAGCCGTTTAGAATGATTTGGGTTTAATGACACTTTAAATACATTCCAGGGACATCATAACAAAAAGCATGCAAAGTCTTTTGCCGCGTACACACGATCGGAATTCCCGCCAGAAAAAGACCGATGAGAGCTTTTCATCGGAAAATGCGACCGTGTGTAGGCTCCATCGGAATGTTGCTGGCAGAATTTCCAACAGCAAAGATTTGACAGCATGTTCTCAATTTTTCCGATCGTCTGTAGCAATTCTGACGCGCAAAATTCCTACGCATGCTCGGAAACAATTTGACGCATGCTCGGAAGCATTGAACTTGGCTCGTTGTAGTGTTGTACGTCACCGCGTTCTTGACGGTCGGAATTTGGTGTGACCGTGTGTAGGCAAGACAGTTTGAGCGGAATTCCGTCGGAACCCTATCGGGAAAACCGACGAGAATTCCGATCGCGTGTACGCGACTTTACAGTTTTTTTCTCAATAAATAGTCCACTCCATGAGTAGAAAAGCCTGCTCACTGCCAGCATGCTCCAGAGAAGGACCTCTCTGAAAGCAGTGGTCTCTCCTCAGAGTTCCTACATACTACCTTCTGAGTTAGGCCTGGAGCACTCCGATCAGCAAAGCTCATGCTCTGTGCTGACTGGAGAGCTCGAGCTCTGATTTAGAAGGCAGTTTAACAGACCTTTCCAGAGAGACCACTGCTTCCAAACAGAGAACTATGCCCCTTCTCTGCAGTATGCTGACAGCAAACAGACTGTTCTACTAGGGTTGTAGCTGCTTTAGAAAAGAAATAAAACTATAACATTAAACACCTTTAGTTTGATGCACCTGGAATGTACTTATTTGATTGAATCTGAGAATTCAATTGGACTCTAATGGGTTTTTCATAGCCATTACATATACATCCATCATCATTCACAGTTAAAAAAATGTGTAACAGTTTTGTATAGAGTTGCCTTTGAAGCTTTCATAATTCACATTCTGATAAATTATTATCTGTAGCCGGTAATGCTCTCCTGGTTGAGGTCCAGAAGTGTTGTGATCCTTTCTGCTTCAGAAAACCTTGTGAACTTTGAGTGACAAATAAAAGTTAAAAAAAGCTGTTAAAATGGAAACTTTGTGTTCCACCACAATTTCCTAAATGCTGTCTGGCTCCATCCAGCATCTGCTAGACTTCTGATTGCATATTTCTTCTTGATGAGGACATCAGTCTGGCAAGACACCCTGTTCTGACGGTCTGCCTTATGAAGCCTTCATTAGTTTTATATCATTTTGTGTCTGACACAAAACCATGTGATATTATACATCATGTATCTGTCGTGTGGGATCTAAGGCTAAAAGGTCAAATTTATCTTACAGATTCATTCATTTTTTTAATATTTTCTGGTATATGTTGAAATGTGATGCTAAATCAGTACTATTAATTAGCTGCATGGTTTATAAGAACAAATGTATATTAAAGTGTACCAGCCACGTCTAACCACGGTGCATGCATAGCTGTCAACTGTTTCCCATTTAAAGAGACTGGTCTCCCTTTTGGAAGCAAATTCCTCAGTCCTTCTTTTTGATCCAATGTATAGAGCTCTTTAAAAATATAAAGATTGAAATGATAAGTTTGCCTTTGTACACAAAACCCCCTATGTATTCCAGGATGTTCAGCACATTACATACCACTGCTGAAGCAGTAAAAAAGGTGATCTTGACCCATTTCTGAACCGCAAACAGATATTTAACTCTGATGGGACTGAACCCTGCCAACCCCCCCACAATAACCAGTTGGCTTTTCACGTTAGAACTTATATCCAGGCATTATCTCTAATGCTAGACAAAGAGCCTCCCACCCCTACTCAACGGATGAATCTGGGAGGACCCCCATCAAGGAGAATTATAATGAGCAGATATATATTATGGTCTCCAGTCATGAACTTCCCAACACAAAGTTTTTCTGTCGAATGGATGGTATTATCCTGCCTTTTGTGGAGACTGAGTAGATGACACCACCTCTATCCTTATCTTAACCCCCCTTCCACCCCTTTCCCTCTTTCCCTCTACCCTTCCCCTCTCCGAACTACCCTTTCTTGCCTACACACCCTCCTAATCACTTTAGCCCAGCTCTTATGCCCTGTACACACGGTCGGATATTCCGATGGAATAAGTCCGATCTGATTATGCTGTCGGAAAATCCAATCGTGTGTGGGCTCTAGCGGGCTTTTTCCTTCTGAATTTCCAACTGAAATAATTTGAGAGCAGGATCTCAAATTTTCCGACAACAAAATCCAATCTGACTTTTTCCGATCGTGTGTAGAGAGTTCCGACGGACAAAGTGCCACGCACTCTCAGATCAAATTACGAGACCAAAGCTATTGGCTACTAGCCTCTACGTAGTTCCGTCGTACGCAACGAACGTCACCACGCTCGGAACGATCGGATTTTCAGACAACTTTGTCCGACCGTGTGTATGCAACACCAGTTTCGGACAAAATCCGTCTTAAAAAATCAGACGGATTTTGTGGACGGAATATCCAACCGTGTGTATGGGGGCTTAGGCCTTTTATCCTAACATCTATTACTAATATATTGTTCTGTATGGAACACTCACAGAACAAACTAAAACCCTTTTTTAGGACTCAATCCTTCGGTACCCACTTAGACAGTCAATTATTTATATCAGCCCACCTGGGTCTGTCTTAGCACAAGAAAGAAGCTGTGTCATTGCAAATAACACTGCATTACATAAGCTCTGTTTTGGCTGGTTTCTTTGTCTTAACTGTTACACAGGTTCTCGTTGGATGTTAGGACCAATGGCTGTTTAGGCTGCTTCATTAGGAACTGTCACTCCCACAATGTGTACCTTTCTTGCATCCAAATACCTTTTGTATGTCTATATTGTGTATTGTTCCACTTCTCTCCAAAAACTTTTTGGGGAAAAAAAACATGGTGACCTTTTTCCCCTCCATGTGTGTAGGCCATGTTGGTGATCCATCCCATCGGATATTAGATGCTGGAAGTTAGTTGTGCATCCCCAGTGGCTGCTCTGGCCTGGTCAAGCTGCATGCATGGACCCATAGGGGTCAATTTACTAAAGGCAAATAGACTGTGCATTTTTCAAAGTGCAGTTTCTCTAGACTAGAGCTTAGTAAATAAGCAAAATCTCAGCTGACTTCCATCATCCAATCATGCACCAGCAAAAATGCATTTTTTGTTAATTTTCCTTGCATGTGATTGGGTATTCTTTGCAAAGTGAAGATTTACCTAATTTACTAAGCTCTGGAGCAACGGCAGTTTCCAAAGTCCACAGTCTAGTTGCCTTTAGTAAATCAACCCCACAGACTAACACGGAGGGGCATTTAGAGGCAGAAAAAAAGGCAAATGCTCCTAAAAGCAGCCCAGTGCCCAGTGTGCTTGAGGCTTTACACTCTTGTGGAAGACCTCTGATTGTGTACTGTACCTTTTGTTATATTGCTATATTTGGGTAGAGCACCAGGGAATTTTGTTTTTGTATACATAGAGTGCTGGTACCATCATTCTGTATAAGGCATCATCAGATGAATCATATGTGTAGCAAGGTCCCGGGCCCCCAGAGGCCTAATGGTGACCTCCAGAGTTAGGGACAGCTGACATCCTTATGTGCAGAGTGGGTCACAAGGCATGGTGGGTGTAGTGCAAGGTTGATTGATGGGCACCAGACACTTCTTGAATGCAAAGAGATTTATTGTCTCTTAAACAGAACTGTGGGAGAGAGGGTTAGGGCCAGGACACCCTTTAGTAGTTGCAATGTTATTTGTCAGACTCCAAGACCTCTATAGGCAGACTGCCATGCAGGGAAAGGCATCCAGCTCGACACCACATCTGCATGAGTAGGACCCAGTGGAGGTGCGTCCATTAGGGGCGCTTGAGCGTCGCCCCCTCTCTCCAGCCACCCCCTCTGCGTACTATGGAAAGATTCATGCATTGTATGAATCTATCCACGGCTGCTGTAGCCACCCCCTATTCAGGCATCTTTTTGGGCACTGGGTGTCTGAATTACAGTGGCGAGGGGGTGTTTTTGAAGCACCTGATTAGAGCCACAGTGGCTGCATATTATGGGCACAAAGGCTGCAATTAATGGAGCACAGTTGGCTGCATTTCTGGGGCACAATGGCTGCATATTATGGGCACAGAGGCTATAATTGATGGGGCATAGTTGGCTGCATTTGGTGAGCACAGAGTCTGCATATTATGGGCACAGAGTCTGCATATTATGGGCACAGTCTACATATTATGGGCACAGTCTGCATATTATGGGCACAGAGTCTGCATATTATGGGCACAGAGTCTGCATATTATGGACACAGAGTCTGCATATTATGGGCACAGAGTCTGCATATTATGGGCACAGAGTCTGCATATGATGGGCACAGTGGCTGCATATGATGGGGCACAGTTGGCTGCATTTGATGAGCACATAGTCTGCATATTATGGGCACAGAGTCTGCATATGATGGGCACAGTGGCTGCATATGATGGGCACAGTGGCTGCATATTATGGGCACAGTTGGCTGCATATTATGGGCACAGTTGGCTGCATATTATGGGCACAGTTGACTGCATATGACGGGCACAGGGGCCTGCATTTTCTGGGCAGAGTTTGCATATTATGGGCACAGTTGGCTGCATATTATGGGCACAGTTGGCTACATATTATGGGCACAGTTGGTTGCATATGATGGGCACAGTTAACTGCATATGATTGGCACATGTGGCTGCATATTATGGGCACAGGTGGCTGCATATTATGGGCACAGTTGGTTGCATATGATGGGCACAGTTGGCTGCATATGATGGGCAGAGGTGGCTGCATATTATGGGCACAGGTGGCTGCATATTATAGGCAGAGTTTGCTGTATATTATGAGCACAGTTGCTGCATATCATGGACACAGTGGCTGCAATTGATGTTTTTGTTTCAGTAATTTTCAGAATTTTTCAGTTCGTTTGCGCCCCCCACCCCCAAGAATTTTGAGACCGGTCTCCACTGGTAGGACCGCTGTCTCCTATGGCACAGAGTCTGCATATGATGGGCACAGTGGCTGCATATGACGGGGCACACTTGGCTACATTTGATGAGCACAGAGTCTGCATATTATGGGCACAGAGTCTACATATGATGGGCACAGTGGCTGCATATGATGGGGCACAGTTGGCTGCATATTATGGGCACAGTTGGCTGCATATTATGGGCACAGTTGGTTGAATATGATGGGAACAGTTGGCTGCATATGATGGGCACAGGTGGCTGCATATGACGGGCACAGTTGGCTGAATATTATGGGCACAGATGGCGGCATATTATGGGCACAGTTGCCTGCATATGATAGGCACAGTTGGCTGCATATGATGGGCACAGGTGGCTGAATTTGTTGGGCAGAATCTGCATATGATGGGCACAGTTGGCTGCATATTATGGACACAGTTGGCTGCATATTAGGGACACAGTTGGCTGCATATTATGGACACAGTTGGCTGCATATTATGGACACAGTTTGTTGCATATTATGGGCACAGGTGGCTCTGCATATTATGGGCACAGGTGGCTGGGTCCCTAGCTTGGCACTCACAGATACTCCTCAAGCGTGACCCTGCTGGCCTGCTTTATCCCTGGCTTGGCACATAATAATGCTCTGCAAGCGTCACCTCCACTGGCTAGGTCCCTGGCTTGGCACCTGCTGAAGTTTTCCCAATTCTTCACCGCCTCCGGCTGGTGAGAATACTGATCAGGTACTTGCTTCAGCTACTCACAGTGGTCTCCGGTAGCAAGGTGGATGGTCCCTTAGTGGCGACAGGTTCCCCTCTACCTCTGACTACAGCTGGTTCTCCGGTCGCAGTCCCAACCCATCATATGCAGCTAACTGTGCCCATCATATTGCAGGAACACAGGATTAATGCCTTCCCTGCTGACAGAACAGCGATCTGCCTTGTTTACATAAGAAGTTCTGTGCTCTGTCTGTGTACTGAACAATCGGCGGGGTGCTGGTGGACATCGAGTCCGCAGTACCCGCTGCTGGGCTCCCATTGTGTTTTTTATCACAGCAGGAGTGAGCAATGTGCACCCCAGACCTTAAAGTGTTGAATCAGGTACTAGGCAGCTGTGCCACTTTGCCGTCATATATCTAAGTTATACAGTCAGCAAGTGGTTAAATGAACTTCAGAAAAATATGAAACAAAGACATTTTTGCAACTTTGTATCCCTTAATAAATCTTTAAATGTATTCTTTCATAAATGTGACGAGTGTAACCAGTCTGCTGCTTCTACTTCACTGTCTAATCAGAGAGCTGGGGGTGGTGGGAGAACACCATTGTATTCCTGTATGTGGCCTCATCCACCTGGCTTTGATGGGGCTGTGAAAATATCAGGATAGAAAGACGGAAATACAAATGCTTTGCATGTAAAATAAATCCCATGTAGCACCCTCCTAGTTAGGTTGTTGGCAGGATTAAGGCAAATTTCGTTTTTTGGCTCCTCTGTAGTCAGTGGAGCAAAGTTTGATTGCTTTTGGCTGTTCTAAGTTCTGCTGGTTGTAAGATCAACTGCTTCCCTCCGGTTTCTAGTGAGTTCTAGAATTTAGTGAGTTGGAAGAGGCAGACCCTGGACTTGCATATTCATACAGGCTCAGCCAATCCCTGTGAGGAAGAATGACCATGTATGTATACATAGGCTGGAACAGCAGGGTCCTTGTCCTGTGAGAGAAGACCCAGTCTGAGAGCTGTGGCCCTCTTTGTCACTTACCTAAAGTTCGCAGGAGGCCATTTGGGTTCCAGCTCAGGGAGAGCTGAGGGTCCCATGTCTAAGGCTGCTGGGAGCAGTTTGGAGGAAGTTTCTAGAGCAGTGATGGCGAACCTTGGCACCCCAGATGTTCTGGAACTACATTTTCCAAGATGCATGAAAGTGCATGAGCATCATGGGAAATGTAGTTCCAAAACATCTGGGGTGCCAAGGTTCGCCATCACTGTCCTAGAGGATCTGGCCTGGGGGCTCACAATACAGAGGCCAACTGGCACTGCAGGATCACACTTAAGTACCCAGGGGACAGTGAGTAAAAGCCTGAGATAGAGATCCTAGTGACTGTCCTTGTTAACCCTTGGAGAGAGTGTCCCAGGGTTGCTGGCTCAGATCTGCTCATGCATTGGAGTTTCCTGATCTGTTTTCACCTACCACTAGTCTCAAGTTTTACCCTGAAGAGTCAGTTATAGTCAAAGAGTGTCCTCTTTTGTACTTTTGCACGATTATCCCAAGGCTCGCCCCACACCCGAACCAAGTTCAACCAGCATTAAATTACAAAAAGTATTTCACTGCCTGTTTCTTGAGTTGTGAGACTGTAGAACTGTTGTGTGCCTGGTTGCCGTGTACCTCATAGGGAATGGAACCAGGAACAAAACTGCCGGCCCGGTTTGGGGTTTATGCTAAACCCATAAAAGTATTACAGCTGTTTGCCTTGAAAATAGCATTAGGTGGAATGATCCTTTAAATTGAAAATAGATAATTATTACAGCCTGGAAAACAATGATTATACACTTTGATTCGTTTTTCCAATCTTCTCTAACTTCTACAGGCCAGGTAACTTGGCAAGTCCCCTCTAAATCTCATCATATGATATAAGGCAATGGACAGACAGAATCAGCTATAGGAATTGTATCATTCTCCAAACTCATAATTTTCTGTTAAAGCTTATAATAATAAAAAATTCATTTCTGTCTCTGCGGATTTATTATTACTTTGATTGTCTAGAATGAACTAATGTTAATTCTATACTGCTCCAGGGTCTTTTGGCTTAGGCATCAGATCTGTCAGTCAGATCTGGCATTGTAATCATTGTACTGAGCTGATAGCTTTTTTCTCTCTTTTTACATCGCTTTCAATCGCCCTAGCACAACATTGGCAAAGCAATAAATGAGCTAGTGATTAAAATATCTGATTGTCTTTGAACAATATCCACCGCAGAGTTTAAAAGAATTTTGCCATCAAGCTAAACACCTGTCTAAAAAGCCTTTGATGGAAGCTGCCGCTATCTGCCCCACAAGCTACATTCTATTTCCAGAGCAGTGAAGGACCTGTCAGAGGACTGAGAGAGAGCCCTGCCGGCTAGTTTTCAGCTAGTGAGTCAGACGATGACAGCGTCAACACTGCTCAGACAGTTATTTAGCTGCATGACAACTCCAAATTAAGGAAAAACTGTACTAAGAAAATAAGATATACAGTAGCAGAAAATGCTAGTTGTCTGGCTGTCGTGTTGATCTAATGCCGTGTACACACGACCGGACTTTTCAACAGAAAAGGTCCGACAGAACGAATCCGTCGGACAATTCGATCGTGTGTGGGCTCCATGGGACCTTTGTTGTCCAAAAATCTGACGGACTTGAGAAATACGTTCGTGTGTATGGTAGTAAAAACAGACGCTAGGGCAGCTATTGGCTACTGGCTATGAACTTCCTTATTCTAGTCCGGTCGTACGTCATCGTGTTCGAATCCGTCGGACTTTGGTGTGATTGTGTGTGGCCAAGGCCGTTCATTCGGAAAGTCTGTCGGAACTCTGCTGAAAGTCCTTCGGGAAGACCGTCGGACCTAGTCCGTCGAAAAGTACGGTCGGGTGTACGCGGCATTAGGCTAGATTATCATAGGCTGTGAAGGGGTGGTAAAAATGATGGCTGACCTGCAACTTTACTGCCCTCTGGCCCTCCCTTACCCTCTACCTACAAATTAATATGGCAGCTGCTCAGGTTTGTTCACATTGCCATGATGCTTTATGGCAATTACCCAGCAACATGTAATTTTTTGCAGGTTGTGCTGCTTGCCAAATGCGCCAATTGAAGGCAATAGGACTGCACCGCAACCACATGCCAAGCACTTGTTGCTGTGTGATAATCCTTTGGGATAAAAAAAAAAAACAGGCATTCAGGAGATGGCAGTAGTGCCCCCTAAACACCAAAAAACTGCCATTCAAATGCAGATCCCTTTTTAAGGGAGGGTGGGGGCAAAGTCCACTACCCTGGTGGAAGTGTCCCTTGTCCTGCTGGCTGGTCTCTTAGTTGAAATCGAATTCAAAGAGTGATTACAGAAGGCATTAGAAACAGTAAGTATTGCCTATTCTTGGCGCTTGGTGAGAAGAGTGAGCGGGGGCTGAAGTGTGTAGGCAGTCGAAGTCTATTTTCTCCACTGCAGGTAGCTTTGTTTCTCTATAATCTCCTCGGTCACCGACAGGCAGCATCCGGTGGGATGCTGGCATCCCTTATGACTTTGGCGACCATTTTGGGTTAGGCAGAGTTAATTTAAGACCCTGACTCCCAGGTTTGGCACACATATTTCTTGCGTAGGGACAGGTCACCTGTCTGTTAGGGACAGTGGTTAGCAGCAGGGATAGGTTCCAGTTGAGTAGGGAAAGTTCAGGGACATGCCATCTTTCCTGGAAACCTCCCCACTTGGGCATGGACTGGCAAGGCCGCATTCCGCCCCTTGAGACAGATGCTGTTGGCACACCTAAGACCTACTGCTATACTCATTGTTGTACATTCTGTGAGTGCGCCACTCGGGTTGTCTTCCCACCAGGCTAGTTATGCTTTGCTGAACTTTTCATTACAGTTCTTTTTCCGCAGCTGGATTCTGAGTGTTTACTGCCCCCGCACCACGCTGCACCTCCCCACAAGTAAAACTAGTTGCATAGAATGAACATGAGGCAGGAAGAAGTGCTGGGTGGATAGTCAATAAACCCCAGTATGATTGTCCTATCCCCTCTCCCTCCTTTTCCCTCAGGCAGAAAAGCGAAAATAGGCAGGATTTGTAATTGGAGATTGGCAAAATTAAATTGTCCTTTTCCAGAAATGTGGACAAAAATCTGGAGGTTGCAATGATTTTTTGCTATTTTGGCAACTGTGAAGTCAACAGTAAAATTATGTGTTTTGGTGGTCTTTAAAGATGCAATGGCCTTTAAATAGCTCTTGAAGGTTAGGGAAGCCGCATTCAATTGTTTTTTAACCTTGTGACAGGATGATACCATGTTACGGTGAAAAATTGCATTTGGACAGCAGTTTTGCATGTGAAGAATTACAGGCTTTAAAAACAGTTTTGTGCCACCTAGGGGTTTGTACCCATCCAGAGTGAAGGGTTCCAGGATGCATGTATCATACATTCTGGCTGTTCTGTTTTCTCTGACATTGGCAAATCCTGGTCTGAGTCCTAAAGCCAGGAGACTTTGTAGAACCTTGAGTGAAATGAAGCCTCTAACCCTAGGTCCATGTTTTGTTGGCAACCAGCTCTTACTGATTGTACAGGTGGGCATGAACCCTTTTGGCTTTTTGACCTTTTTTGAAAGCCAAAAAGTGGAAATATTTGTTTATGGCAGAATGATACTGAACAACCCCTGTTGTGTGATCTTTGGAACTTTATTCTAAATAAAAGTGGGCAAAAAAGCCCTAAAACAAAGATTTTGATGAGTGGACTGCATTCTTAAAGCCACAGTGGCCGAGTGGTTGGCCCTTCTGCCTAGCAGCATTAGGGTCATCGGTTTGAATCCCAACCATGGCACTACCTGCCTGGAGTTTACATGTTCTCCCTGTGCCTGCGTGGGTCCCCTCAGGGTACTCCAGCTTCTTCCCACACTACAAAGACATGCTGGTAGGTTAATTGGCTCCTGTCTAAAATGTACGAATGTGAGTTAGGAACCTTAGTTTGTAAGCTTCTTGAAGGCAAGGACTGATGTGATTGTACAATATATATGTAAAGTGCTGCTATATAAGTAACTGTAATAAACTACATACACTAGAAATAATTCCCACAACCTTTTAAAAAAAAATGCATATGAAAAAAAGAAAAAAAAACAAATACAGAGAACACAATATGAAATCACCCTACCCTCCTCACAAAAACATTAATTGTTTTTTTTTTTTTTAGTATATTTTTTTTATTTTCCAGCAAATTCCACTCTACTCAGCCCTATTTGTAATCATTGTATCACTCATCATTGGTGAGGTAACGTTCCCAGAACACCACATTTCCAGCAATAGGACTAATGTGGGTTGTGCTGCAGGGCCGCCTTTAGGGGGGGACGGTCCATACACATGTAGGGGGCCCAGGCGTCCCAAGGAGCCTGGGCCCCAACAAGGTCTGTGGGCGGCGGGAGCGGGGCAGCGAACAGCGGTGGCCTTGGGGTACAGGAAGAATAATAGCACCTTGCTCATATCCACACGTCAAGCGGGCAGCAGCTAGCACCAAAGGCCCGGGAGGGAGAAGACCATTACCACCTCCCTGACCACCTAAGAAGCAAGCAGTAGCGGGTGCAGCATACCCGGTGCCCCCCAGAGCCTGGATTCCTCCAACCTCCTCTCCGCTCCTGGCTCCATCCACAGTGACAGGAGCCAGAGGATTAGGACTGGTGGGAGGCGCAGGCAACCAGGGATCCACTGAGAGGAGCAGAGCACCCTCATTGTCACCCAGAAGGAGAATGAGCCCTGCCCCGCTGCTGGCCATCATGAGCGACATGGAAGGTACCGGACATCACACATTGTCACCTACCCACAGATAAAGACTGGGACAGGGGGGCACAGGAGGGACTGCAGATAGAGACAGGGTGGGGGGTCTCTCTCATCCTCCTTCCCACCCATCTCACCCTCCCCCTCTCTCTCTCTCACCCTACCCTCTCATTCTCTCACCCACCCTCTCTCTCACACCCCTCTCTCTCTCTCACTCACCTCCCTCTCTCTCACCCCCCTCTCCCTCTCACCCCCTCTCTCTTTCACCTCCCTCACCCTTTCACCTCCCTCACCCCCTCTCTCTCACCGCCTCTCTCCCTCTCCCCCTCTCTCTCTCCCCTCTCTTTCACCCCCCTCTCTCACACCCTTCACCCCCTCTCTATCTTACCTTGCTCTCTCTCATCCCCTCTCTCTTTATCACACACCCATTCTCTCTCACACCCCCTTCTCTCTCTCTCTCTCTCTCTCTCTCTCTCGCGCCCTTATCTCTTTCTCTCACACCCACTCTCTTGCCCTCCTCTCTCTCTCTCACCCCGCATTCACCCCCTCTCTCTTACCACCCTCTCTCACTCTCTCTCACCCCTCCCTCTCCCTCATCCCCTCTTTCATCCCCCCTCTCTCACACCCCTTCTCTCTCACCCCATCCCTTTCACTCTCCCTCTCACTCCCCCCTCTTTCTCACACACCCCCTTCCTACCCATTCTCTCCCTCCCCTCTCTCTCTCTCTTTTTTACCTAACCTCTCACCCCATCCCTCTCTCTCTCCCTGTCTCTCACCACCCCCGATAAAGGACATGGGATGGGGGGGGGGGTGTAGCTGGAGAAGGAGGAAGGCATGGGATGGGGAGATGGGACTGGAAAAGGAGGAGGACATGGGATTGGGGGGTGGGACTAGAGGAGAAGGACATGAAATGGAGGAGGACATATTATGAAGCATATGGGACGGAGAAGGAGGAGGAGAACACGGTATGGAGGAGATGGGACTGAAGGAGGCGGAGGACATGGAATGGAGGAGATTGGGCTGAAGGAGGAGGACATAGGATGGAGGAGGAGAAGGACATGGAATGGATGAGATGGGACTGGAGGAGGAGGGCATGGGATGGGGGAGATGAGACTGGAAGAGAAGGACATGGGATGGGGGAGATGGGACTGGAGGAGGAGGACATGGGTGGAGAAGGAGGAGGACTTGAGATGAAGGAGATGGGACTAGGGGAGGAAGGCATGGGATGGAGAAGAAGTGCATGGGATTGAGGAGATAGATCTTGTATGAGGAGGAGTACGTGGGGTGGAGGTGATGGGATTGGAGGAGAAGATGGGATTGGAGAAGTGAGAGGGCATAGAATGGAGGATATATTAAGTTGTAAGAGTGTTAAAATAAAAGTAAGTGCACTGATGGAGGTGGGACAGCCACTAGGCAGATTCGGTGGGATGGCCAGTAGGCAGGCCAAAATTTCTGATGGCTGCCCTGTTGGGCTGGCACATTATATCTATGGCTGGATGAAAAATAGAAGTCCAAAAGAACCATACAGAATGTTTGCTTGTCTGGCATTAAAACATTTGTATTTGCTTTCCAGATTTATTTCCTACATAAAGATTTTTTTAGCTGTAAGTTGATGACTTGCCTCTGTCATGGAATAAATATAAGGCATTCCAGGGAAATGACTGCAGATATTCTTGTCTGCACAGCTTGGATGAAAAAAAACTGTAATACATTTGTTCTTATTGAATGTTTCTCCTGTTATTGAGCAAAATGCAGTATTTACAAGTATAATAGGACTTACTGTAAATGAAAAGCAGCTATTGAAAGAAAAGGACCTAGAAAGAAAATAATCAACAGGAGCAAAACTGTAGATCTTGGTGGGATTAAAAGTGTTTTTTTTTTTTCATAATAGGATAAAACTTCAGTAAATGCTTGCAATCAAAGTGAAAATCCATTACCACCACAGGGGTTCAACACTACTGTGCAGTATTTTACATTTAAGGTTTCATTAGACCAGCTTCATGGAATGGAGAAAATGTGCTCTTTTGAACTCAAAAGTTAACCTGACAATTGTATGACTCTTATGATCTACTGTTAGCCAGCAGCAGCTGGAAAATGTGGCAAATCAAGGAACTGCATGGGTTGAGTCATGACATCTATCAACTATCTATCGACAGAATTGACTGCTACTTGAAGTGTTATTTATAGGGTATCCCACGGAAAATAACTTTTCGTTATACAGCAGTTCACTAAATAGATCAGACAGCAGATTTCAATTTAGTCTGGTAATGTCTATAGAAGGCTTTCTTAATGAGGATTCCTTCGGAGGTTGCTAGGGGTTCCCTAAAGTAGAACTATAGACAAAACTTTTTTCAGACATTGGATTAGCGTAAGGGAGGCTTATAACCCCTGCCAGATTTTTTTTACCATCTGCGTCCCATTGGGGAGATTTACCTTTACCTTCTATCCCACTGCCAAAACAAGAAGTGAGAGGAAAATCTGTGCAAAGGGAATCTCCTGCCAACCCACCACCCAGGGCCCCAGAACTAGTGTCCCCATTGGAAGGTTTCCCCTCTATTACTTATGGGGACAATTTAAAATTAGTCATTTTTTTTTCACTTTCAAAAATGGTAAACAGGACAAACAGAGAGGGTCAATCTCCCCAATAGGGATGGGCCCGGTGTTTATATTCGAACCCATGTTCGAATCGAACATCGGGCGTTCGCCCGTTCGGCGAGCCCAGAACTATTTGGGCCGCTCGCATCACATTTGTGTGATGCGCGCGGCCCGCAATGCATTGCGCCAGTCGCAGTGCAATGCTGGCTGATGATTGGCCAAGCATGCACTGTGACCCCGCATGCTTGGCCAATCACAGCGCCGGCAGCGAGGAGAGCCATAATTGGCTACAGGCAGGATGCCTGTAGCCAATTATAGCTCAGGGGCTTTAGTACACGCCCCACGGTATAAGAGGCCGCCGCGGCGGCGGCCTCGCATATTGTGTTTCAGTGTCAGCGTGTCAGTGTGCTGCTGACTGCTGAGAATATGTGCTGTCTTTCTGGGGATTTGTGTGTGCGTGCTGTTAGTACAGCATTGCAGTATCACATCTGGGGGGTGTCTATAGGTTGTAGGGTGAAGGGGGGCAGGTTTCCTGTGCTTAGAACTGTCCCTGCAAAAAGTGTCATTTTTGCAGGAAAAAAGCTATTTAAAAGCACTCGCGGCTAATGAATTGACGGCTCCCGTAACACAGAGAACTGTCATTCATTGATAAAAAAAAAAAAAAAAGCGTGCGGGTCCCCCCAAATTCAATAACCAGGCCCTTCAGGTCTGGGATGGATATTAAGGGGGAACCCAGCCAAAAAAAAATGGCGTAGGGTCCCCCTCAAAATCCATACCAGACCCTTGAGGTCTGGGATGGATTTTAAGGGGAACCCCAGCCAAAAAAAAATGGCATGGGGTCCCCCTCAAAATCCATACCAGACCCTTATCCGAGCACGCAACCTGGCAGGCCGCAGGAAAAGAGGGGGGCGAGAGCGGCCTCCCGCCTGAACCGTACCAGGCCACATGCCCTCAACATTGGGAGGATGCTTTGGGGGTCTGAGACCCCCAAAGCACCTTGTCCCCATGTTGATGAGGACAAGGGCCTCTTCCCCACAACCCTGGCCGGTGGTTGTGGGGGTCTGTGGGCGGGGGGCTTATCGGAATCTGGAAGCCCCCTTTAACAAGGAGACCCCCAGATCCCGCCCCCCCTGTGTGAAATGGAAGGGGGTACAAAAGTACCCCTACCATTTCACCAAAAAAGTGTCAAAAATTGTAAAAATGACAGGAGACGGTCTTTGACAATTCCTTTATTAAAACCTTCTTTCTTCTTTCTTCTGGTCTTCTTTTCTTCATCCTTCGGTTTCTTCATCTTCTCCTTCCAGCATCTTCCTCCATCTTCTTCTTCCATCATCTTCTTCCTCCGATCCGCTTCTTCTTGCGCTGGTCTTCTCGTCCTTCTCTTCCGGCATCTTCTTCCATGGCGTCGGCGTCGGTGTCGGTGTCTCTTTATGGGCCACTCCTCGCAATGGGAGGCTCCCGCTGTGTGAGGCTTCGCTGCGTCTGACAGGTCTTTTATAACGGAGGGCACCTGGTGACCCCGCCCCCTCTGACGCACGGGGACGTCATGGGGAATTCCCTATGGCTTTCCCCATGACGTCAGAGGGGGGCGGGGTCACCAGGTGCCCTCCGTTATAAAAGACCTGTCAGACGGAGCGAAGCCTCACACAGCGGGAGCCTCCCATTGCGAGGAGCGGCCCGACAGAAGAACAGACGCCGACGCCATGGAAGAAGATGCCGGACGAGAAGGACGAGAAGACCAGCGCAAGAAGAAGCGGATCGGAGGAAGAAGAAGATGGAAGAAGAAGATGGAAGAAGATGACGGAAGGAGAAGATGAAGAAACCGAAGGATGAAGAAAGAAGAAAGAAGATTTTAATAAAGGAATTGTCAAAGACCGTCTCCTGTCATTTTTAAAATTTTTGACACTTTTTTGGTAAAATGGTAGGGGTACTTTTGTACCCCCTTACCATTTCACACAGGGGGGGGGCGGGATATGGGGGTCCCCTTGTTAAAGGGGGCTTCCAGATTCCGATAAGCCCCCCGCCTGCAGACCCCCACAACCACCGGCCAGGGTTGTGGGGAAGAGGCCCTTGTCCTCATCAACATGGGGACAAGGTGCTTTGGGGGTCTCAGACCCCCAAAGCATCCTCACAATGTTGAGGGCATGTGGCCTGGTACAGTTCAGGCGGGAGGGGGGCGCTCTCGCCCCCCCTCTTTTCCTGCGGCCTGCCAGGTTGCGTGCTCGGATAAGGGTCTGGTATGGATTTTGAGGGGGACCCCACGCCATTTTTTTTGGCTAGGGTTCCCCTTAAAATCCATTATAACTTATAGGGTTCTAAAGCTTGCACGGACTTTAGGTCCGTTCGCAGGTTCTGGTGCGAGCCGAACGGGGGGGTGTTCGGCTCATCCCTACTCCCCAACGGGGACACAGACAACATTAAAAACCTAATAGGTTATCTTATCCATCCCACTCTACCCAAAACCAAGTTTAACCTTTGGTTCTGCTTTAGAGTCTAAAGATTGTATAAGTGACCAGTTATGTTGGATGTTCATGGGAAATTGCCCCCTTACATTGGTGGTCAATTAAAGGGTGGAGATCAATTTTCCACACTGTCTAACGTTTAGATAGTGTGAAAAATTGATCTCCACCCTCAAATGACCACCAATGTAAGGGGGCAATTTCCCATGGACATCCAACATAACTGGTCACTTATACACCGATCACCAACGTAAAGGTCCTTTTCTTCTTGATCACCAATGTAACAGGCTCTTTTCCACTGACAGCAAGTGTAAGGGGTCACTACAGTTTTCACAGTTTCTTTTCTGGTCATTATTATTTGTTTAATTGAATTATTATTGCTGTATGGAGAAGGGGAGTGTTGTAAAATAATACATGCTGAGTGTCAAATACTGTAGCAATGCCATTTTCTTTATGTTTCTATTTTAAATATTCTAAAGCTTACTGATCATGGTAATGTTCTGTGACCTGTAGATATAATTCTTTAATAGCAGGGATTCCTTGAGACCTCAAAAAATTTCAAAGGTTCCCCTGGGGTGAAAGAATGTGAAAGGCTGTAATGTATATTTTAGTTTTGGCTGTAGCTATTGAGAATAATTTTCTGCAGTGTCCAGGTTCATTATAGTATTGTGAATTCCCGATTATATGCAGTTTTCTGTTATTAGTCAAATTTTAATAAAACATGCCAAATCCATTGGTTTACCACTGATTATTGCTCAGGGATGGCAACAAGGTGTTAAACAGTCACAGGCAGTAAGTCTATTCCCACTATGGGCTGACTTTGGACTTGATAGTAGCTGCACAAAACATCCCTGTTCATTCCTTGTTTAATTAGTTTATTGGGGTAAGAACAAGGTACAAGATAATGCAAACATTACATCAAAATACAACAGTCTTCAGTAAAGTACGAAAACAGCCATCGGAGGAAAACTGGAATGATGTTCGTAGAATGTAGTTCTCAGGTGCAAGACATAGAATAATTAAAAAGATAACATCTCGAAGATATAGGATCAACCACATGAGACTGGTATACATATAACAAATAGTTAAAACCAACTAGTAGAAGTGTTACGGTAGAGGAAATTCAAATATTACAGTAGCATGCCTGTGCATGTAAAGGTTATTGACCCTGGTGGCACTTTGAACAAGGAGAAGAGAGTACTGAGAAGAATAGGAATAGCTTGGGAACGAAAGTAAAGTAGAGAAAATAAAAGGAAGGTGAAGGGGGGGGGGGGTAGAAAATGAGGGGGTCTAGGATAATGGGGTAAAAGAGAAAAGCGGGAGTAGGGAACCACAGGACGTGGGATGGGCGAGATGGGACTGGAGGAGGAGGACATGGGATGGAGAAGGAGGAGGACTTGAGATGAAGGAGATGGGACTAGAGGAGGAAGGCATGGGATGGAGAAGAAGTGCATGGCAGGCCAAACAAATGAAAGTAAAGTAGAGAAAAGAAAAGGAAGGTGAAAGGGGGGGGGGGGGTAGAAAAGAAGGGGGTCTAGGATAATGGGGTTAAAGAGAAAAGCGGGAGTAGGGAACCACAGGAGGCTGCTGGAAAAAGAAGGCTTCAACGCCTCAATATCTAAATAAATAGTGTTGCATATTTTGGGGAGCAATAAAGTCTCGGTAATGGGTCACCCAGGGAATCCCTGTTCATTCCTATGAGGGAGCTGTACTTTAATACTTCAATTCAATTACCTATAAAAACAGAAGCTGGTAGGGATTGTGTCACTGAAAGGATCTACTGTACCAGACTGTTCTGCTCAAGGAAGATCGCTGTAACAGGGAGGAAGGCGAGAATTTTATGGGAGGCTCTAGTTAGGTTGGGAATTGATTTGAAGGACAAGTTCACTAAACGTGAACTCATCCTTTAAAACCCAATTCCAGTTCCACAAGAGAAAGTGAGTGGAAATCTCTCAGACAAATTTCACCAAAACATGTGTCGCCTTTAGAAGAATTCACCTTAATTCCTGTGCCGAAGAAAACTGTAAAATGTTCGATTTCCTATCATTTTGTGTTTCGGTGATGATGGCTCTTTCATCATTTTTCAGAAACTGCCACCAAGTTTTTTCATGGAATATTTTCAGTACTGGCTCCACTATAGATCTGTGAAGTCACTGTTTTCTCTGAGTGCATTCAAGTTTTATCCTCTTTTGAGCACCGATGAAAGGGAAGTGGTGTTGCCCCCGTAACACGTTGGCTGTTTTATATGACTTTTTTTATAACAAGAATTAAAGTGGTTGTAAACCCTTACAAACCACTTGGACCTACAGGTAAGCCTAGATTAAGGCTTACCTGTAGGTCAAAGAAATATCTCCTAAATCTACACGGTTTAGGAGATATTTGCCAAAAAACAGGCACCGCTGTCTGCGGCGCATGCGTCGTAGACAGTGGTGCACAGACGCACTGAGAAAGCCGCTCTCAACGGCGATATGCCGCGAGTGACGGCTCACGTGCGCATGCACGGGAGTGATGTAATCGCGGCGCCGTCGAATGACAGCGCCGGAGCCGCGAGAACCACCAAGAAGACTTTGCTGGCTCCTGTGTCAGGTAAGTGACACATAGTGGACTACTATGCGATGCATAGTAGTCCATTATGCTTTACTTTGCAGGGAAACAAAGAGGAAGTAAACCCATTAGGGGTGGAAAATTAGCTTGGAATTTTTCATTTGATTTTGGTCTGATGCTGTTTTTGGCAATGTTAAGGTTTCAGCTACTGCTGGGTGCTCACCAAGGGAAGCATTGCTGCCTCACATAATGCCATAGCATTAAGGCTTGTTTGAATTTTTTATTTATCTGAAAAATGCAAGTCTAAGCATTCCTAGCGCTTTTTGTATCAATAAAAAATCGAAAGGCATTTTAACACTTCCCCGTTTCAGTCAAGAAAAAAAAAAAAATTTACGTTTGACTATAGATACATTTTAATGAGGTTTTGAATATGTTTGGTGGTTGCGAAGTAACAGACAGTTTGTATTTTGTACACCGATGATGAGTTCTCACATTTGCAACCTAAATGTGAGGTAAAACCTCCCCCAAATTGTGACACTAAATAAAACAAAGGTCACTCATCCAGCATTTTCATCACTCTGAACACGTACAGTCATTTATTCCTGTCCATTTATGGCTTCCTTTGATTCTGTTTCCATACTGTAATTTATGGCTGACAGAGAAAGACGGACCTATTTACTTGGGGAAGGTAGAAAAGATTAAAGTTTTCAAGCCATATGGTGCGTCTTTCAACACGTGACCCATTAAGGATAATACCGTTAAAAGTCATGTCATCAGCTGTATTTATACAATGTGTCTGCATTCCATCCCATCTGAGCTGCTATGCATGGGCTCATTGAGTGTATCCTTCCCACCATGTCAGGCAAGCTGATCCAGCTTTCAAGAAATGAAAATAGAAACTTGATCGGGTGACAGGAATCTTGGAGCATCATTAGGCTGAAGACACATATCTCGCACGTCACTACAGCCAAAAAAATATACACAGATATATAGACTGTGTACAGGACACCAGGGGTGGGTCCTGGCTGCTAGATATGTATCACCATTATTTGGGTTATGATCCCTTTAAGGGGTATGAAAATGAGCAGTTTTTTTAGTACTTGGGATTAAACCGACCTGTAAGATAGGCCTGAAAAGGGTAGGAAGCAGCCAGCAGGTTAATGAGGTATTGCTTGGTGCAGGACACACTTGTGCGAAACTTGTGGCTGTTCGGTCTGCTGAGACACTGCTGGGCTATTGTGAACCTTTCTGGACCCATGGAGTGGGGGCATTAAAACTTTGTGATGGGACAGTGTACACTGGTGGTGAGCCAAAGCTTAGTTTTATACCAGAGGTTATGGACTTTTTTGTTCATTGTATGCTAAAATTAAGCTGCTTTATTGGATAAATAAAAAACGCCAAAGACATAACTGACTAGTGATGCAGACCCCCGATATCATAACTGATTGAGATGAACAAGTCTGCATGGGTTCGTTCCCAAACAGTGAATCTTGCTTGACGTTTTCAAACTCTGCTCCAGCCCTCTTTTGAAGTCTATAGGTCATCAAATCTTGTTAATAAAGAATGAGTTCAGCTTTCCCCCAATAAAAGGTAAACTAACTCAACATATCCTGGCCACCCCTCCAGACCTTGTTGCACATAGCAGCCATGATGCCTAGTGATACTGGTGTACCCGTCCATACACTGTACCATGCAGTGAGTATAATGCACATAATGGCAAGTGCTCATTGGTCAGTGGGACCATGTGATCATGCTGACTAAAAAGAAACTGGGACACCTTACTGAAATCTGTGTTAATTTCGTCTACGAAAATATTTTCGTCATCATTTTCGTCAGCTGCATGTTTTCAAAAAATAAAGTTTTTGAGTTAAGTCAATTGACAAAAACTATCACAAAAAACAATAACAATCTTTGTCAACGAAAGAAAATTGAACAAAAATGTGAGGGAGGGATATTTACCCACCAGATCTTCGGCTTTCCTTGGAGCTCTGCCTGTCTGTGAAAGCCCCAGCCCCACCGGATCTTCGGCTTTCCTTGGAGCTCTGCCTGTCTGTGAAAGCCCCAGCCCCACCGGATCTTCGTCTTTCCTTGGAGCTCTGCCTGTCTGTGAAAGCCCCAGCCCTCTGACAAGCTGTATTGGATGAGAGACGCAGGCTGCCACTGTCTGCCGGCTGCCAGGGAATTCTGGAACCGTGCCCTGCAAACCACCTAGCGAGTGTTTCCCCTCCCAGCAAATTAGCAATGCTTAGCACTGTGTAAAATAACAGCCTCCCAAGACCATCCAGTTCTCTGCCCTCTGTACTCCTTCACTCCCATTTAGTTCCCCATCCCCACTACATGTTTTTAGATTTTTACTCCAGGTGTATATAATGAGTTTGGAAATTCTAGAAAAATGCTTAAATAATGCATTACAATTGAACTAAACCCATTCGATTTTAGTCGACTAAAATGTAACAGAGATTTTAGTTGACTAAAATACGACTAAAACTAAAACAATTCAAATGACTAAAATATGACTAAAACTAAAATGGCATTTTAGTCAAAAGATTATGACTAAAACTAAATAACAATTTGAACTGACTAACACTGATGCATAGTAGTCCATTATGCTTTACCTTTGCAGGGAAACAAAGAGGAAGTAAAGCCATCAGGGTTTACTTCCTCTTTAAAAAAAAAAAAAATCCTGTCCAAAAAAATACAAACCCTGACCTTTAACCCTAACACTAACCCTGGCACTGACCTAGATCAAACCTTGATATAGGTATTTTTTTATCATTATTATTTTTTTACTCTGCAAGGAGAGAGAGAGATACGATGTATCTCCCTCATCCATTCACAGAGAAAAAAACGTGGGGGCAGGCTTCACAGTGACTAATCACTGTGATAGCCAATTAGATGCTGTCACCGTGATAAGGTGACCCAGAATAGGGAGTTTGGGGCCCGGGCCCTCCGTGAGACTCAAGTCTCTATGCTGGGAGCATACCGGATGGATCGCTCCCATCACAAAGGGAAATTCGCAAAATATGCGCCCTCCCATGGAAAAAAGTGCAGTCCAGTGGGGCAGTATATTTGTGTGAGGTCAGCGTGAAGGGGTTAAATATTGAACACTAGCTGTGTTAAAGATTATATGAGGTTTTAGTGATTGGGTTTAGGTTTTTAATTGAAAACTTTACTAGGATTGGACTAGTGAATATTGCAATACTTTTTGCCAGTTGCTGTGGAATATACAGTATTGACACTTTATTATCAATTTATTAGACTGTGATTATTTTATGCAATGGAACAAATATTTCCATATCCTCTTCCCTGAATAATAATGTTCAATATATGGTAAATGGGAGGAATCATTTTTGTTTGGTATTAATATATCCCACCCTTTCTTTTTCGCCAACAATAAGGATTGCATTCAATGAAAAACAGGCTGTTGATACCCAGGGGAGTTGAACAACTCTCCACCACGTTTCATCTACAAGTTCCACCCTTACGAAGAGAAGAGGAAATATTTGGCCTATACTGAAGCATTCCTCAAATCACAAAGTATCTCACACCATTTTCTTTGCAAAGATATGTTTACTTAAGCAATTCTCACACCAGGCCGGGAAAAGATCTGATCTTTCTGAGTGTAATAAATTAAATTATTTCAAACAGCAACTCAATTCAAGAGAATGCATTTTGGTTTTGAATCAAGTTCACTGGGGCACGGTAACCATCTGCTTTCAAAGGATACTTCAACTTTCTATGGAGTCATGAAAGGGTTGCCGGAGTGTTGGAAGAATATACAATATCTTATGTCACAGTCATTTTGTATTTTACTTTTTCTCCATCCTAGCTGAGATCTGTTGTTTAGATTCATGTATTAAAGCAAACCCTGTTCAAGTGACTTCATAAAGCCAGCACTGCTCTCTGCCTACTGCCAATGCCAGGGTAGGACAAAGGACCCCCAGGGGTGTTATGTAACAGGCCAAAAAAACTGTTTGATTTTAGTTATGTACAAAGGGAACTTTTAAAAATTGGTATGGCATGGAGGGGTTTAAAATCTGAAGTTGTGCTATAATACTATAATTTGAAATGCTGCTTTAGGATGATGTCTTAAAGTGGTTGTTAACTCACTTCTACAAAATCCTCCCATCCTCTCTGTACTATAATAATAATCCCACTTACACACGAGCGGATTTTCCGAAGGAATTCCGCTCAAGCTTGTCTTGCATACACACGGTCACACAAATGTTCTCTGAACTTTCGACCATCAAGAATGCGGTGACATACAACACTACGACGAGCCGAGAAAATTAAGTTCAATGCTTCCGAGCATGCGTCAAATTGTTTCCGAGCATGCGTAGGAATTTTGTGCGTCGAAATTGGTACAGACGATCGGAATTTCCGATCTGAACTTTTTCCGACTGAAAAATAGAGAACCTGCTCTCAATCTTTTGCTGGCTGGAATTCCGCCAGCAAAAGTCTGATGGAGCATACACACGGTCGGAATTTACTGACCAAAAGCTCTCATTGGACTTTTGCTGGCAGAATTTCTGATTGTGTGTACGGGGCATAAGTGTCCCTGTGTAATGTAAAAAATCGGACGATCTGTACCTATATGTACATAAGCAATCTCTGAATTGGGACTTTCGTAAAGGCAACGAAACATAACAATATATAATAAAAAAGTATGATTTATTGAAACACGAATAAAAAATTCCCACATGGGACAATTAAAAACAATTTTGTAAACAAAACATGGAAATAGGAAGTGGTGATACCCAAACTCATAAGCTGATTGATTGTACTACAGCAATAACATGGATTGGGTACAGTAATTGCTGCACTCGGGAGCGCGCCTGCAAGGTACCGTATATAATCGAGTATAGGTCGACCCGAATATAAACCGAGGCCCCTAATTTACCACAAAAAACTGGGAAAACCTATTGACCCATGTATAAGCCGAGGGTGAGAAATGCAGCAGCTACTGTAAGTGGAAAAGAGGGTCAGCAAATGCCCATCTGCAGCTGCATGTCTCCCTGTGTCCTGTACATACCCCCTGTGTCCCCATTGCAGCCTACCTGTGCCGATCTGCATCCCCTGGGTCCTGCTGTGTCCACCATTGCAGTCTTGTGCCGATCGTTAGATGCCTCCTTGTTCGTCCTGTGTCCCCCATTGCTGATCCTGCCGATCTGCGTGTAAGGCGCCATTCTACATTCAAAAGCCGCGCCTCCTCCTCCTCCTCGTTCGTGATAGGAGGAACACTCTGTTTTCCCAGCAGTCAGTGTTCAGTGTTCCGCCTATCACGGACATCCTCTCATCCTCGTCTATGAGATGAGAATGATAGGACGTCCATGATAGGCGGAACACTGCACACTGACTTACTGCTGGGAAAATTACTGTTCCTCCTATCACGGACAGGGAGGAGGAGGAGGCGCGGCTTTTGAACACTGCCATCTGTCTGCATGACACGCTGTTCATGTAGGCAGATGCCGGTGACTCGAGTATAAGCCGAGGGGGGCACTTTCAGCCCTAAAAAAAGGGCTGAAAATCTCGGCTCATACTCGAGTATATACGGTAATCCCCCCACGAGAGCGCTTCTCCTAGGGGGTTATCTGATGTGAGGAGGAGCCCCGAGAGCCGCCGAGGGACCCCAGAAAAGGATGATCGGGGCCTTGCAAAACGAGCTGCACAGTGGAGGTAAGTATAACATGTTGGTTATTTTAAAAAAAATCAAACACAAAGCCCTCCAATCACTTTAAAGCAGAACTTTACTCATTACAATTTGATAAAAAAAAAATGTTCTTTAGCAAGGAATATATATTCCACATTAATAATTATGTTACCGAAATTAGTGTGTGTTGTAAATTGCCTCCAGTTCTACTCCTGTTTCTTCTTGCTGGATGCTGCCATTTTGCTGAAGCCCAGTGCCTTGGAGCAGCAGTAAATATTTAGGCAGTCAGTAGATCAGCCTCTAGTGGCTCTGATGTGCAGCACAGTGCCAAAAATGGAGAGCAAGTGAGCAGGGTAACACAGTGTATTACTGGATTTTAAACAGCATAGGCTCTTATTTTGCTTTTTTTTTTATATAAAGCTATACCTGCAAAAAGGGGCCAGCCTGAAGTGATCTAGCGGGACTAAATTTTCTAACTAAAGTCTCACTTTAAGGGACATCCCGCATAATAATATTTACATACAGAGATACTTCACCTTTACAGAAAACATTTTATGTGCACTAACACTGAACATCCTCTCCCCCCCCCCCCCGGGCCTGCTGTACTTACCTTTGGGGTTGCTGAGCTGTCAGCACTAGACATGTGCACCAGTGGCGGCTGGTGCTCAAATTTTTTTTTGGGGGGGGCGCAAACAAACTGAAAAATTCAGAAAAAGAAAAACCATCAATTGCAGCCTCACTGTGCCCATCAAACGCAGCCACTGTGCTATCAAACGCTGCCACTGTGCCCATCAAACACTGCCACTGTGCCCATCAAACGCAGCCACTGTGCCCATCAAATGCAGCCACTGTGCCCATCAAATGCAGCCACTCTGCCCATCAAATGCAGCCACTGTGCCAATCAAACGCAGCCACTTTGCCCATCAAACACAGCCACTTTGCCCATCAAACGCTGCCACTGTGCCCCAAATGCTGCCACTGTTCCCATCGAACGCTGCCACTGTGCCCCAAATACTGCCACTGTGCCCATCAAACGCAGCCACTGTGCCCATCCAATGCAGCCACTTTGCCCATCAAACGCAGCCACTTTGCCCATCAAACGCTGCCACTGTGCCCCAAATGCTGCCACTGTTCCCATCAAACGCTGCGACTATGCCCCAAATGTTGCCACTGTGCCCATTAAATGCTGCCACTGTGCCCCAAATGCTGCCACTGCGCCCCAAGTGCTGCCACTGTGCCCCCCGCTCGCCGTCTGCCCGGCACTTACCTTGTCTCGGGTGGGCAGCGGGTGATGGCGGCAGGCAGCGAGCGGTGTCTGGTGTCCTCCATTTCATCCCGAACCAATGTCTTCTCCCGCCCGCTCCTCCTCTCGTCTTCTGCAATGATTGGACGCCTGGTAGGTGTCCAATCACAGCGCCTTTGATTTTAGCCAATCAGGTGACAGGTAACACAGACCCGGCAACCTGATTGGCTGAGAGGCGGTCAGTGTTAGGGAAGCAATGTATTCGCTTCTCTAACACAACACTGTGTAAACAGCAAACGCACAGCATTGCACCCGCTGTTTACCAATTTGGAGGCCTATTAGAGCCCATGGCTCTAATCAGGATGCCTATTAGAGCCAACAGATCTAATCAGGCGCTTCTAAAAACAAACCCGCCGCTGTAATTCAGATGCCCGCCGCCCGACAAGGGGCTGGACACCAGAATAGGCGGCGGCAGCGGCGACAATAGATAGATTCATGCAATCCATGAATCTATCTATTGGTGATAGAGCGGTGCAGGAGAGAGGGGGCGGCACTCCTGCGCCCTCTATGGACGCACTGCCACTGATGTGCACTGCCGAAAAAATTGTTCGTTTTCATTTCATTCCTTTTTTTTTTTCGTTTTTCTGGTCATTTGCTATGATCACAATTCGTAAATTAGAAAATATGTAAATTCGTAAATTCGAAAAACTTGAAAATAAGAAAGAAAATCCCAAAATTCTAAACAATAACTAACGAAGTAATAATAACTAACTATTAAATTACAAATGGAATGGAACAAATTACTCATAAATAATAATAATAATAAAAAGTTTTTTTTTTATTTATTATTATTGTTATTTATTATTATTCATTTTTTAAATTGCATTCATTTGTTAAATTGCATTCATTTATATATGACATTCGTTATTTCAGATTATTCAGAACTTCGGATAAATTTGTTACGTTCACTAACAGCCAAATTAGAAAGGAAATTCCAATACCTATAATTTAATTTCAAGGAAAACTGCGCTGGACAATACAGAATAAAAAATAAATAAAATAAAAAATGATAAAAAATGTAAAATTAAAAAATAGCAGCAACAAGTGCGATATAACACAAAAATATAGAAAATCAGAAAAAGTCGCGCTAAATAAATAATATAGTGAAAGTATTACACCAACGTGCTAATCGTGTAAAGAAATCACATATAGCATAGCTGTAAAGGAAAAATTATAAACAATGATCATGTGACAATAATGATAAAGTAAGTCACAAACTATCAGTGTCTTTGAATTGTGCAAATAATGCCTTAAATAGTCCAGAAAAAAATCTTGAAGGAAATCCTGTGAATCAAAACAACACAACTCCAAAATATATATGTGTACAGCAAAGTGACAGTCCAAATAATATTGGTGACAACACAGGTAAAGTGACTGAAGTGTTCGGCAATCCCACCACCGTCTGCAGTGCTTGCTTACCAGCTTCCAGTAATAATGTGCCTGTGGCTATTGCCCAGCCAGGGCCTTTTCCTCACGGCAAATAACGCCAATCCTGTCGTCCTGTGTGGGAAGATTGCGTCTAGGCTGCTGGGATGTGGGCTCCAGGTGGTATCCACTGATGTCCGCTCTCAAAATCCCACAATGGGCATGGTAGGGGCTCACATATGGAAAAAAGGGATGCCAAAGGAGATCATGGGTAAAACCTGTGTGGGCTATTTTATTTAAAATAAAAGCACTACAAGATGTGCAGGAACTTAAAAAAAGTAAAAAGATATGTTTGCGGCCGGCCGGCTGCAGTACTAACGTCCGTACTTCGTGACGGGACGTTTGCTCGTGGTGACGTCAGCACGTCGCTCCTCCTACGACGTTTCGTCACACTCCGGACGTATTCATGGGGGCACGAGCGGCGTACTGACGCACCACTATAAGTAACAACAATCAAGCCTCGTTCTAGTGAGTAGTAAAAATGTGCCTAAATGGACGTAGCAACCTGGCAACAATGTTACCGTACAATGCACCGATATAATTGTCATGTATTAACTTTAATCCATCCCCATCCAATCAAGGGCAGGACTGAATTCCGGACAAAATACATGGTTTAAATGCACACCTTGCACAAACTAAACAAATAAATGTCGCATTTGTGCAAGCAGCAACATTAGTGTCATAAATAAATAAATAAATAAAAAATGATGTTCGCTGTCAGTGCAAAAAATATATTTAAACAGAATTTATGCCAATACACCAGAATGATTAATTCACTCAGGGTATATCGTAATATATGTACACATCCCAGCTGCACCGTCAGCAACATTATCATAATAAATAAAATGAACCCAAATGTTCGCTGTCAGTGCACAAAGGATCTTTTTAACATTAAATCTATATCTGTACATCAGAATGATTAATTCACGCAAGATGTATAGGGAAATAAATACCCATATTGCCCATTGTTAGACTACATCGGTCTGTACCTGACATTATATCGTCCAAGAAATGCTTTATGGACAGACAGACCAATATAAACAAACCAACCAATCTCTATCGGTATAATAGGAAATATAAAAATGAGAATAGTATCCGTGCTTAGGAAATAGAACTGCTGCCCCCCTAAAAACTACACCTAGGTGCAGTCAGGAAATATAAAACACAGTGGGAAGGGGTATTGGCACTGTTCTGAAATAAATAGTAAAATGGTAATAGTAGAAAGGGGGGATAAAATTGTGAAGAAATTATGGGATATTGAGTCCCAACCCGGAGTTGAAAAGTGCAAATGCAAGGAAATCAAGGAGGGGTGAGCCAATAGGGAAATACTGGCAGTGATTATCACAGTATGTATCTAAAAGTACTTAATGGTGTCAGAGATAATTGGATAGGTATAATATTCAAAAATAAGATAAAATAAGGTGCACGTGCAGAAATAGATACAACTGTTAACTGGTTGTATTTAAATAAAGAAAATATGGCATAAATTAAAACAAATAAATAGCACCTCTCTTCCGTAAAGTCAGCGTCACGCTGACTTTACGGAAGAGAGGCCCTACACACGCCGCTCTTCATGTATGGGCTTGTTAGCCCTTTTCCCTTATTTTAGACCACTTTAGTGGTAATTGTATAGCATATCTCTTAATAAACATACCGCTTGTTAAAACGGTGTCACCCTATGAGTTTGTCCCTTCCCCATATCACTTTTACTCATACCCTGCTGAGAACACCTGGAGGACTGAAGGAGAAGGATCCAGCTGACAGGAGCCCCCCGGATAAAGGACACCCCCCAGCCTAGATGACAGAGGCCTGCCTGGACCACTACTTTTACGCCCATTACCCCAGCAGGGGTTGGGTGCTCTGGTGAGTGCAATTACATAAGGGGCACGGTCGGAGAGAGGGGAACACTGGACCTTTACAAACTTCTTCCATCATTTGTCAAGATTGATGTGTACCTCCCAAATTTTCACTATATTGATACTGGATAGACTGTCCTTATTTATTTTTACATTTGCTCCTGTATTCCGGACCTATCTGACACACGGAGGACTTCCACTTCCTTGAATTTCATATCATTTTATTCATACACTTGCCAATAATATACATTTTTATTCTATTTATTCTCTAGCTTGCGACACTGATATTATTATTTTTTACTATGTAACACGTATATATTTAATTTTTAGCTTGTGACATTTTTACATATATATATTTATTTATTTATCCACACTAATTGGGCGACTTGACGGCCTGAATATACTGGTTTTGTGTTTTTTATAATTTTATCTCACTTGCCCTGTACTTTTTAACATATACTGTGCATATACAGATTTTGTGCTATTTATTTGTTTTAATTTATGCCATATTTTCTTTATTTAAATACAACCAGTTAACAGTTGTATCTATTTCTGCACGTGCACCTTATTTTATCTTATTTTTGAATATTATACCTATCCAATTATCTCTAACACCATTAAGTACTTTTAGATACATACTGTGATAATCACTGCCAGTATTTCCCTATTGGCTCACCCCTCCTTGATTTCCTTGCATTTGCACTTTTCAACTCCGGGTTGGGACTCAATATCCCATAATTTCTTCACAATTTTATCCCCCCTTTCTACTATTACCATTACCATTTTACTATTTAATTCAGAACAGCGCCAATACCCCTTCCCACTGTGTTTTATAATAGGAAATATGTATTCCTCGATTTAAATCCTAGGGATAAATTAAAAATTAAAATAAAGATAATAAAAAAAAATGATAATAAAAAAATTTGCTTATACCAATGTGATGAATCGCATGAAGGAAATATTGGTAATATATGGTAAGCTACTACAAAAAATGTTAGATACAACCTGCAGCCCACACCTGCGGGCTGCTTGTTGGGTGTAGAAACTGAACCAGGTATCATAACTATGATCCAGCTTACCACGACTATATTTTTTATTATTTAATGTGCCAACAAAGATTTATTTAGAAAATAGTTTTACCTACGGACTTGATTATTGTCCACAGAAAAGACTATTTGCAATATAACCAAACATCCAATTGATCGGATGAAATAATCTATATAGAAAATGGATATAAAAAATATGAAAAAAATATACATAAAAAAGATTATAAAAAGGACATCACTCAAGTGTAGCCTGCAAAATAAATGCAGACAACACCCCTATTTATGTGTAAAAAAGGTCAGATTCTTCAAAAATTATATTGAAAAAAATGGTCAGTTTCTTCAAAAATTATATATAAGAAACCAGGGAAGTCATTTATTGTGTAAAAAGGTACCCAGCTCCTTAAGGCTCAGAACGAGTTTACAATAACAACATAATTTTATAGTGCATTCTGATGGTCGCCCTTATGCATTATCTATGAACGCATTAACATCAACCTCAATATTTAGGCCGTAAGGAGTATAAGTTTTGAGTCTGTGTACCCATGCCCTTTCACACTTTGAGATGGATCTTACCAGACAACTGCCCCTCCAATGCGGACTGTACTTATCGATCCCAAGAAAGAGGGTGTTCGAAGGGTCTCTGTTGTGCACCAACAAGTAATGTTTGGATACAGAGTGCTTGGTAAATCCCCTTCTGATATTATTAATGTGTTCATTGAGTCTTACACGGAGGGGGCGTTTGGTCCTGCCCACATACTGGAGGCCACAAGGGCACTCCAGTAAGTAGACCACTCCCTCCGTGGAACACGTGATAAAGGACTTAATCTTGTATTGTTTAGAAGTGACCGTGGATGTAAATTCCTCTTCATTTTGCATCTATTTAAAGCACAAACCTGGCATTTTCTACACTGATAATGACCCTTCAGTTCACCAAAAAAGGAAGGAGGATTAGTTGGGGGATCCAAAACATTGGGTGCCAACTTATCTTTAAGGAAGGGCACGCCTCTGAACACAACCTGCGGTTTATCTGGTAAAATTTCCTTCAATACGCAGTCATTTTCTAATATATGCCAATGTTTGTTGAAAATATGTTTGATATTCTGATGTTGATTTGAAAAGTTGGTAATAAAGGGGATACCAAACCCCTCATTTCTATTTTCGAACGGGACTTTCTCTTTTAGTAAGTCTGCCCTAACAACATAACCTGCTCCAAAGTGTTCTTTAATGAGTGTTCCTCATAACCTTTCTCCAAAAACTTTGAAGTAAGTATTCCTGCTTGTTCCATAAATTGATTAGAATTGGTGCAGTTCCTTTTCAACCTCATATATTGACTTTTAGGTACCGATCGGAGCCAGGAGGCATGGTGACAGCTCTCCACTGTAATGTATGAATTCCGATCGGTAGTCTTAAAGTGTGTAGAAGTCACGTATTTCCCTTTCCCTGACAGATATTTTGAGATCTAAAAAATTGATCTCACTACGACTCACTTCGTATGTAAGGTATATACCTCGGTCGTTCAAGTTCAGAGAGTTCATGAACTCCTCCAACAACATTAGACTGCCATGCCATAAGAGGAGGACGTCGTCTATATACCTCGCCCAAAGGTCGACCTCTGGTCTGCCCTGGGTATAGACGGCGTCCTCCTCCCACTGGGCCATAAATAGGTTCACCAGGCTAGGGGCATATTTGGCCCCCATGGCCACGCCCCTATCCTGGCGAAAATATTGGCCATTATACCAGAAAAAATTTGGCGTTGCCGCAAATTCCAATAGTAGCATAATATAATTGATTTGATCATTCCCTAAGTTGGAATCCCTAAAAAGGTGTTGTTCTACTGCACTTAATCCAAACCTATGGGGGATGATCGTGTACAAGGAAGACACGTCGGCTGTGACCAGCCATGTATCCTCCGTTGGCTGTATTCCAGCCAACAGATTGATAACGTGACGTGTGTCCTTAATGTACGAGGGCATAACTCGAACAAGGGGCTGTAAAAAGAAGTCTATGTACTTGCCCACCCGGGACGTCACAGAATCAATTCCGCTAACAATAGGGCGTCCCGGGGGGCAAGTCAGACTCTTGTGTATCTTTGGAAGATAATAAATAATTGGCACCCTGGGTGCCCTGGGTATAAGAAATTGACTTTCTTTCTTATTTAATATACCCAGACTTACTCCCTTTTGGACAATCTCTTCCAGTAATACTTTATATCTTCCCCCGGATTGGAAGAAAGACGGGTATAAGTATCCACATCTCCCACTATCCGATTCAACTCTTCCATGTAATCCTTTTTGTCTAACACAATGTTCCCCCCCCCCCACCTTATCGGCTGGTCGAATGACCAGCTCTTTGTTGGCACATAAAGATTCAATCCCTTTTTCTAGTTAGTGATAGTTAAATTATTATTAGTTGGTTATTATTTCAGAATATTTGGGTTTTTGATTTTTTGGAATTTCCAAATTTTCTAATTTTTACGAAAATTTTGTTAAATGGGTTTTCATTAATTCGGATATTTCCGAATTAACGAATTTGTTGAAATATTAAAAGTTTATAATATAATAATTTGGAATGAAACAAATTGCACATGTCTAGTCAGCAGCCATTCCAGTGGTCCAGAGAATGGAAATCCCTGCTCATTTCTAGGCATTGCTTCCAGGACGGACCAGATCAATTCTTATTGGCTTAGAGTCATTACAATGAATCAATCATGTCCATCCCAGAAGCTCTGCATGGAGAAGAGGGAAAAGGGAAAGGAAACCTCTGTAGCGGCTGTGGGAGTGCTGACAGCTCAGCAGCCTTGGTGGAAAGTATAGCCAGGACCAGACGGGTGGGGGGTTCCGGAGATAGTTGTCCTGTCAAAAATGCTCTAATGCCGCGTACACACGACAGGACTTTCCGGCACACTAGGTCCGACGGGATTAGTCCATCGGACAATCCGATCGTGTGTGGGCTAATCCGATTGTTTTTCGGTAATAAAAAAATCAGACGGACCTAGAAATAGAACATGTTTCAAATCTGTCCGATGGACTCAATTCCTATCGGGAAAACCGTTTGTCTGTGTACTGGTCCGACGGACCAAATACGATGCAAGGGAAGCTATTGGCTACTGGCTATTGAACTTCCTTTTTTAGTCCCGTTTACGTCATCACGTTCAAAATGAATGAACTTTCGAACGGACTTAGCCCATTCGTGTGTGGCCAAGTCCGTTTGTTCGGAAAGTCCGTCGGAACTCCACCGAAAGTCCGTCGGGAAGACCGTCGGACCTAGTCTGCCGGAAAGTCTGGTCGTGTGTAAGCGGCATAACTGGAATGTTCTAATGGGATACTATGCTTATGTTACATGTGTCCTGTTCTGTTGGGGGTCACATGAGATGTGTTATACCGGCTCTGCCCCCAGACAGCACATCTAAATCTGTTTGTTTTGTCACTGACTTGCAAATTTTGAAGAAAGGAGGGTGTCACTGTGTGCAATACGACACCCCATTATCCCCACTCAGTCTGGCGCTCATCAGAGCTCATTATGGTCACCAAGTGGGGTCTGTAATTTGTTTACTCACGGTGAAGATTCTCTCGATATCACATAACCATATGCCAGTTGCATACAAGGGGAGAAAGAAGGTGAGGATAACAAAGCCATTCAGCATGCTACAATCCAGCCTGCTCTAAACCAGTAATTATACTCCATCAGTTTCAGTATTTGGTAATGAATATTGCTAGGCACTAAATACATGATATGTTTAAATAGACACAAGCTGTTACAACTGCAGTGAGAAGCAAGCCATGCAGTGCTAGAGAAGAGAAGCAAAGTGAATGTGGGCACACGTTCACACATTGTTGGAAAATCTGTTTGCAGTTTATTTTAAAAATAAAGACAGACTCCCAAGAGCCCTAACTGAAAAGAAAATGTTCATGAGAAAAAGGTGACAAGTAGAAAAATCTGTCAGAGACTAAAATAGAATAAAAATGCAATTAGGGAGAAGTTTAAAACTGCGGGTATACATGGAAGTCCGACGCTTGGAGGTGTCTGAAATAACACAAAGAGAGGAGAGTGCAAGCCGCCCTAGTGTAATTCCATTTATTAAACTTGGCTAGAAGTAGACGTAACTCAATGCACTCAAATGATACCATAAAGGATGAAGCATGTGTCAAAAAAAGCCATTTCTCCACAATGGCCGCTGTAAGATCAAATGGTGGATTGCATCCAGTAAGCCTCACAGATGTGCCCCAGGAGCCGCCGGAGCTGATTCTCGGAATGTAGCGGCTACTTCACATGTACCCAGTCCAGCTGGGGCTGTGCTCTGTCACAGACCTCCGCAACACCAGGAAGCAGGCAACCAGGAGGAAATGTGCATCACGGTTGCCAAGATGACTTGTTTCGGAGGCGTGGCCTTCTTTGTCAAGTCTTAAATGGATGCAACATTTGATCTTACAGCGGCCATTGTGGAGGAACAGCTTTTATGACACATGCTTCATTCTTTATGGCAGTGGTTCTCAACTCCTGTCCTCAGGACTGACTAACAGGCCAGGTTTTCAAGATAACTGAAATACATTGTAGGTGAAATAATTTGCTGCTGAGTTGAGAACCACTGCTTTATGGTATCATGTAAGTACATTGAGTTATGTCTACTTTAAACCAAGTTTAATAAATTGAATTACACTAGGGTGGCTTGAGCTCTCCTTTCTTTTTGTGTTATTTCAGATCCCCCCCCCCCCTTCCCAGTGGGTGTTTTTGGAGAGCAGCAGCACCACTGTTTTGTTGGATACCATTTTGAATGACTCTTGCATCCAAGAACTAAAGGATCACTTGAAGACTTGCACATTGGTTCGTTTTTATGGACTTGGAACTGCTGACACATACCCTGAAAAGCACCTTAGAAGCTCCAACCCCAATGTTGTCTTATTATGCAAATACTTCAAGAACTGAATTTGAGAGCATGTCCATCCCTTCTCACCTCCTATGTCCCTTTATTAGCCAATCACTATAATGAGTAGACACGTGCTTTTTATTTTGTCACGATTATTTTTCGGACAGAAATTTAATTTTTGGAGATTCAGATGTGTAGGAATCTATGAATGGACATAGTAAAAAATGTCAACGTACCTGAAAAAAAAAAAAAAATTAGCAAATGCATTCGTTTCATTAGGATGATGTCACATGATGCAATAGTAGTTTGGGTCCATGAGGAAATTAATTCAAATTTGTTAGATAATTCTGAATAAGATAACAAAGGGATCCAAATTACATTCCATTTGTTAATTCGAATGCACATGATGCCAGTCAATAATGTCCAAACAGCTCATGCCATTTCTTTTGGTGAGTTGGTCTAGCATCCGAAAATAGCAAAGCCTTCCAATTCAAATCCATCCAATTTGATAATATATTGCAATCTTCCGGAAAAACTGCAGTTTTTCGAATCCACCGGACCAACAAATATATGAAACAAATGGCGAAGATACGAAACAAATTCTGAAAACGAATAAATTCAACATAAAGAATATGATGAAATTCATCAAAGGACGAATGCATCTGAAACAAAACAAAAATTTCTGGTGTCCACATGTCATTATTATTACGAATAGCTTTGCTGACCAATGGTAAAGTTTAGGAGGTGGTGCATCTAAGTCTAAAGCAAACCTGTGTTTTGCCCATGCAGAGCATAGCAACAGGTACCTTTCTGCAGCACATACTCACTTTCCTACAAAGCTTGCGGGCTCTCTGTGTGTCAGCGTTGACTGGCCCAGCACTGTCACATGAGATGAGTCACATGCTCCTCTATAGCACAATGTCATGGCAATCTTCTTCAGCTCCCTTAACTGGGTGGTGGTGGCACTGAGTAAAGCCCAGTACACACGGGTCAAATGCCGGGCGACATCGGCCGGTTCAATAAAAACCGGCCGGCATTCAGCCTGTGTGTATGGCTGCCGATCTGACAGAAGCTGGCCGTTTGACCCAGAAGGCCCTTCATTAATGGTACTGCTAAATGAAGTGCAGGAGTAGAGGAAATTGTTGGATGAACCTAGCCATGGAGAGTAGCCAGGGGGGGCAAAAGACACTTATAAGAAAAAAGGACCCAGCAGGAAAAGTTGTGAGTCAATTCACAGGAGACAGGACACTCAATTATCTACATATTCCTTTTATGAGGTCAACATTGTCATGATTAAGACTTTGCATAATTTAAAGGTGGAGGACATGGGAGGAGTCCTTTATACACTCTACCTACTGTACCAGAAAGAAACTTTATTAAATATTATATCACAATTTTAGCAAACAATTTTTTCTTTAAGCATGCTGCAAGATTGTCATAATACTTTTCAAATCTTCAGTTGTTATATTACATGTATAGTATGTAGGCAGTTATAGTCTGTATTCTCCACTGCTGGTGGCTCTCAGCCATGGCGGCAATGCAGATAGAGAAGGCAGTTGAGAGAAACTCAGTTTTAGGGAGGCAGCTATCCGATTGGATGCTGGCGCCCATGTGACTTTGGCAGCCATCTTGGGTCAGGCAGAGTCTACTTTAGACTCTAGCTCTCAAGCTTGGTGCGCTTTATGCGAGTGGCTAGCATAACGGTACCCTGTCTGGAAGGGACAGTGCTTAGAGATAAGGAAAGGAGTAGTAGGGACAGTGCAAATACTATGTCTATCTCTTCTCTAGGAAGCCTCCCCTTTGGGTGTGGACCAGCCAGGCCGCCTTTTGTTCCTTGTGGCAGACACTGTCGGCATCTTCCAGTCTTCATTCCGCTTATCCACCGCTGTTACAGTTGTAAGGGGCTCTGGAAGGGTGTGACTCCCCGCCGGGCCTGTTTGTACTTGCTGAACTTTTCTACAATGAATTGCCGTTGTCAAACTTGGACTCTGTATGAACACTGCCCCCCGCACAACACTGCACCTAGCTCACAAGTATGCTAGACTTCGGCAGTTACACTGTGGCCCCATGGAGTTGCCTACCTCCCCACTCCCCTGCTTTGATTTAAAGTGGTTGTAAACTTTAGACATGAAATATGAACAAAGCATATCCCTCTATAGTATGTACTTGTCTCAATTCTGGCTTCCTTCCTCTGCCATTAGAATTAGTCACTTTTGACAAGTTTTCCTGACAGAGAGAAAAAACGTGACAGGGGAGGGAGCTTCAGCACACAGCTTGTGATTGGCAACCTTATGTATTTTGCTGTGTGAAGGGGGTGTGTCCCTTCCCTCCAATCAGCTCTCAAAGCTCTCCGCACTGAGCTCTGCAGTGTGTAGTTTCAGCTCCCTGTCCCCTTTTTTTTCTGAAATCTCAGGCGGTGGGCGGGGTTCTCTCTTGTTCTCTCATATGATATTGCCACAGTCTGTCCCTGGGACAAGGTGTGACCCAGATCTTGGTAGAGAGCCTATGATGAGGCTTTTTACCAATGTGATCAGCTTTGTCCAATAACAGCTGATCACATGTAAACAAGGAAATGCCAGTTATCGTCTCTCTTCGCCTCACACTGACAGACTACGGGGAGAGAAAAGCCGATCAGCAGCATTTCCTCACAAGGGAGACCCATACAGATAATCAGGGCACTGATCATCAGTGCAGCCCTAACAGTGCCAAGCAGGGATGCCAGTCAGTGCCCATCAGTGATGCCAGTCTGTGCCCATCAGTAATGCAAGTCAGTGCTGCCTTTCAGTGTCCATAAGTGCCTGCTCATCAGTGCCACCCATCAGTGCACGTCAGTGCTGCCTATCATTGCCCATAAGTGCCGCCTATCAGTGCCACCTATCAGTGCTCATCAGTGCTGCATATCAGTGCTGCCTATCAGTGCTGCCTATCAGTGCCCATCAGTGCTGCCTATCAGTGCCGCCTATCAATGCTCATCGGTGCTGCATATTAGTGCCTCCTCATCAGTGCCACCTCATCAGTACCCATCAGTGGCATCTCATCCGTGTCCATCAGTGCAGCCTGAACAGAGCACACCAGTGAAGGAGAAAAATTACCTATTTACAAAATTTTCTGACAGAAACTAAGAAAAACTTATTTTTTTTTAAAAAAAGTTGGTCTTTTATTGTTATTTTTAGCAAAAAAAAAAAAATCCAGCAGTGATTAAATACCACCAAAAGAAAGCACTATTTGTGTGAAAAAAATGATCAAAATCTTATATGGGTACAATTGTCATTCAAAGTGTGACAGTGCTAAAAGCTGAAAATTGGCCTTGGCAGGAAGGGGGTAAAAGTGCCCAGTATTGAAGCGGTTAAACGACTGTATTGTTATCAAACTTTATTATTTTAAATGCTGTTATTGATTTTTTTAACCCCAAATCCAGTAGCATGGGCAGTTTAAAAGGCGCTTCATTTTTGTGCGGTTGTGTTGTTATTTATTTTTGTTAATCTTTCCTTTGTGGTTTCCTATTTGGAAGGGTGAGCGGTAGTGTGCAGTCTCGTGGTATTGCACAAATAGGCAGTTATAGTAAGTATAAAATATTTACGTTCCTCAGCAGTCCTATGAGCAGGTAATGATTTCCTTGGCTTTTCTGCATCCGAATATACCCAAAATGCCAGCATATTTCTTAGTGATCACTGACATCACACCTTGTGTCAGTTGCTTAGCTACAGACACCTAACTTGAATAGGAGAAAATGTAATGATTTCTATTAGCTGGGCAATTAGTTTCATATGCACGTCAGTGAATGCTGTGCCATTTTCTGTTTACTATGCCTGGAACTGTACACAAATTGGAGACAAGCTATTTTCCCCAAATAAATACCTTAATTGCCCATTCTCTGTGTCCCCGGCACACACATTTGACTCACAGTTGAACAGCTTTTCGAAAATGTTGAAGAAAAAAAAAATGTTTCCAAAAACATACATAAAAACCTTGTTCTGATGACGGTGGAAAAACAAAGTGAATTAAAGACTTTACAGCCATATATAATGGGAGGCTTTGGCTTGATGTGAATGGGTGGTTCTTGGAAAAAAAAGCATTGCCTCAATGCTTTCTGGATAATGAAATATCCTGGTGGAACAATATATATTTTACTTGCCTAATGAATCAAGCTTCATGGATTCCAAGCAATGTTCAGAAGCTAACAGCTGGGTTAGGATATTGCATAATGTAACGGTAATAACATACAGTGGGTGGAGAAAGTAAAGGAAATGCCACATAAAAAAAATAATAAAAAGCAAAAACCTTGAAGTACCTAAATCACAGCAATTACAAATACAGTTGCAAAGGTAAGTCTTATTCCCTGTGTATAACATGTCAGCGCTAAAAGAATGGATCAATGAGGATTGATATAGGAGTTTTCGAACAAACGCGAGTCCACTATTTTCAAACAGGATTAACAGGAGCAGGGTTGCAAATGCTGTGGTTGAACATACACCTTCGGTGTTAAAGTGTCATTAAACCCACATCTTTAAAAAGTTTAGATAAATGGTGTGTTTTATACTGTTCATACACACCCAGTCACTATGGGAGTCATTTTCTGTATTCTGCAAAAAAACATGGTTGATCCTGCTGTTCTCTATCTCCCCCCTCCTGTCCATGTCCCCATTGCAGTTGGGGATTTTGTAGATCAGTGTTGGAAGCTAGTGCACATGCTCAGTTTTTAGTGTATTTTCTACCCTGAGCATTTCCTCCCTATCACATTTGTGCTATCCCTATCACATCTCAAAAAGGATATTGGGGAACTGGAGAAAGTGCAGAGAAGGGCAATCAAACTGATAAGAGGCATGGAGGAGCTCAGCTATAAGGAAATATTAGAGGAACTGAATTTATTCTCTCTTGATAAGAGGAGATTAAGGGGGGGGGGGTATGATCAACATGTACAAATATATAAGGGGTCCATATAGTGAACTTGGTGTTGAGTTATTCACTTTACAGTCAACAAAGAGGACAAGGGGGCACTCTTTACATCTAGAGGAAAATAGATTTCATCTCCAAATATGGAAAGGTTTCTTCACAGTAAAGCCCCATACACACGCTCGGACAATCCGCGGACAAGGTCGGTCGGACTTTGTCCGACGTACTTTGTCCGATGTTGTCGTTGCGTACACACGGTCGGACTACGTTGTCGGAATATCCGGTCCGGAAGAACGTCGTGACGTAAGTCGTCGTCCACGAGATTACAAAAGGGAAGTTCAGCACCACGTCAGGCACCCGTTGGGCTCCTTCTGCTGATCCCGTGTTTATCGAGAGTTAGTGGAAGTTTGGTGACTTAAGATTCGCGCTTCTCAGTTTTCTGACTCAGATCGTTACTGCTCTTCAGTTTGTGCTTGTCGTGCGTATCTGTTTATTAGTGCGTGTAGTCAGTTCGCATTTGTTGGTCATTGCGGCCTATATCTTGATATAGGACACTTTGATTTGCACTGCTTATTGTCTGCTCGTTGCTGGTATTCACTTCGTTCTTTCAGGCCTTGCTGTTTATCGGTGCTTTCTGTTTGTCCGTTCTGACCAGCCGACCTTTTGTGACCTTCTGAGCGATGTTTCCCGTGCGTACTCGTCGCCGAGTTCGTGCTGTATGCGGAATTGGTGTCGGGCTTTTAGCTTTGACCCAAGACCCGTCCATGAACAGAGTGATGAGGAGTATGTGGACCAAGAATTGGTTGCTTCAGCGTGACCAGTTCTCGCACATGCCTTTGCTTCGTGAGATCCGGGAGAATAATCCTGATGATTTCAGGAACTTTCTCAGGATGACGGACCCCGATTTTCACCGTCTTTTGGCTTTGCTGACCCCCTTTATCAGCCGGCAGGATACCTGCATGAGACAAGCCATTACTCCGGAGCAGAGGCTTGTTGCCACGTTGAGGTACTTGGCGACAGGGAGAAGTCTTCAGGATTTGAAGTTCTCTTCAGGTATCTCTCCCCAGGCCCTGGGAATCATTATTCCAGAGACCTGTTCTGCCATCATTCAGGTCCTGCAGGAGGACTATATTAAGGTAACATTTCTACTTTACTATTCCCTTCTATGTATGCTCTGTTTGCTAATGACTTGTATTTTTGACCTCCTTCCCTAATTACCATGATTGCAATATGTTCTAATATGCTGTGCCCCTTTTCTCCTTCGTGCATTTTTCCCTTCACTTACCTCACCAGCATGCTCTTCTGCCCCAATAGACACCTATGGCCTACTCACTTAAGCAATGTCTTTTGTCTGCTGCATAGTATTGTTTGCCCCAAAACACCCCCTAAAATATGCACAAATGTTTGCTGTGTGGTTTACTTCATGTAGAGCCCCCTTTTTTTGTTCTTTTGGTGGGGGGGGGGGCAAACTCATTAGGAACCCCCTCCCCCAACTGCTCTGTCAGATGGTACCAATCCTTTATCTGCTGGCTTTCCCAAGGTCCATACACACTATATACCTACCTCTTTATAGTGCGCATCTTTAGGGATGAATTCAGCAAAGCATGTAGTGCAAGGGACTGCCTCCATACATTCCATTTCCTATTTTTTTGTCTTCTTTCCCTCCTATTAGCTTGCTTGGTAATTTAATAATGTCACACTGTGCCTGCCTTTTTTGGGGGGGGGGGGGGGGTGGAATGTTATTTGATCTTTCCTGTGGCCTGCCAATAGTGTTAAGTACAGAGGGTCTGGCCAAACTAGGCCACATTATTGAGCCATTTGCCAATCAATGAAGTGCAGAGGGTTACCTGTCCACCACCCCCCCCCCCCCAAAACCATAGTTATTGCCAATGTCCCATCAGAAGTGGGGGGATTGATGGGGGGGTGAGTAATCTGTGAAGGGGAGCCTCTACTTTTCTGTGTAAATACTTTCCAGCCTCCAATTTTATACAATGCTCTTGTTCCAAGATGTTGATTGTCTAATCTGCTTGCAATGTTTAGGTGCAAAGTGACTAATTTTTTTTTCTTGTTTCACTCCACAGTTCCCTTCCACGCCACAGGAATGGCAGACTGTGGCCTCCCACTTTGCCAGCCGTTGGGACTTTCCTAACTGCGGAGGGGCAATTGATGGGAAACACGTCCGCATCGTCCCACCGCCCAACTCGGGGTCCTACTATTATAATTATAAAGGGTTTAATAGTGTAGTGATGTTGGCGGTGGTGTCGGCAACATACGAGTTTATGTATGTGGACGTGGGGATGAACGGCCGGATATCGGATGGTGGGGCCATTACGCACACGGAGTTCTACTGGCGTCTCCAAAGTGGCAGTCTGTGCTTGCCACCTCCAGAGGAGAATGCCGAAGGACTCCCCTTCGTCTTTGTCGCAGATGAAGCGTTTGCGCTGACTCCCCATGTGATGAGGCCGTTCCCGATGAGGACCCTCACCCGGACCAGAGGGTCTTCAACTACAGGCTGTCCAGAGCCAGAAGAGTGGTGGAGAACGCTTTTGGCATCCTGGCCAGCCGCTTCCGCCTGTTCCTGACGGCATTTAACTTGGCGGAATACAAACTGAACCACATAGTTCTTGCCTGTTGCATATTGCACAACTTCCTCAAAAGACATAACAGGAACTATGTGGTGCCCGTTGGCCCAGATGTGGAGGGCCCTCCAAATGCGGACCTCACAGCCCTTCGAGTGGCACGTCCAGGCTTGCCCCCTCTCAATGCCCGCGTGGTCCGGGACCAATATATGGAATACTTTGTGGGTAGGGGGGCCATTGCTCTGCCTGACGATGTGTGAGAGGCATTTTTTAATAAATCTGATATTTTAACCAACCTCTGATTTCTTGTCATTTCAGTCTTCTTTTTAGCTTATTTTACTTTGACATTTTTTCCCTTTGCCTTCGACAGTGGTAATGCACTTTCTGGGCAAAAGGAGGTAACAGTCTCTTCTTCCCAAAAAGATTTTTCTCATGTGTGTTTGCTACCTAATCTTTGGTCTAGAGAAGGTTTGTCCTGCATAACTGACACCCAAAATACTCCTTTTCAGCACCAGGTGTGACATGTGTGTATTCTCCAAAATGCTGTGCTCCGTGTTTTCGTACAAAGCACTGTGGGTGTCATTTACATAAGTCAAATCCGCTATGCTCTACAAGTGCATTGAAAAAGTTCCCTGGGAAAGGAAATTGCAGTGCAAAGTGGATTTGCCTTTAGTAAATAACACCCATTGCCCCCCATATCCTTTACATTTTACATACATAATGCATTGTTTTATTTAAATAAGGAAGCCACACATTTTGAAAATTAAAAAAGTTTACTTGGAAAACATTCACAAGTGCGTTTACAATCTTCACGCCAAAACTGACAACATCTTGGTTATTTACAACATTATTTACAAAGATTACGCAATTTGTAAAACCAGGCATGGAGCTAAGCAGAACCTATGAAGTAGGAAAGTTCAACTTTGTAAAGTGAAGACAAGATCAGACATGACTATATGTTCAAAGTGTGTTTGATCTTGCCTTCATCACATGGGGGGGGCACCCCCGAAAAGTGGAAATTTGGAACATGCACACAATTTGGTTCTGAAAATGGTCATTAGATGGTAAAACACATGCCTAGAAGCTTCAAAAGTGCCATTTTCCATCATGGGGATGAATGGACGTTTTTTGGGGGTGCAACCCCTTCACCACAACCACTTTCGTAGTTCGTAAAGTGTTTGCACCCCCAAAAAAACGTTGCCATTCATCCACCATGATGGGAGCTAGCACATGTGGACACAATGTGTGCATGTTCCAAATTTCACACAGTTTTTAAGTTGCAAATGTGTTCAGAAGCTGGCACAAATGTGTGTAAATTACTTGGTGCTTTTTCATATTTTTCCTAAAACATCAATGATGTTCTTCAATTTTTGTTGAACATCATTGATGTTTTGCTTTATGTAATCTAGATCTCGATTGCAGACCATTATCTCTCCGATGAGTACGTGGGCACTCTCTGTGGTAAAGTGCGATTTTTCTTCCACAACATCCACGTCACCTAAAAACCACAAACAAAAAAAATGGGGTGTTGGAAATGAGGCAGCCATACATGGATTAGCTTACCAGTAGCTGTGTTCTCCCACACTCACCTGTTGTGGTGACAATTTCTCCAAGTTCGATGATCTCTCCTTCCTCCTCCTCCTCCTCTGCTTCTGCTCTTTCCCCTTTTTTGGGAGGTGTTGGTGGGGGTTGGTTTGGGGGTTTCCTCAGACGGACACTATTTTAGTTTGGCCAGTTACAAATGTCAACTACATGAATGTAGTCACTTTGTAAAGGTGCTAAACTGACTAGCTTTTTGGTAGAGTTTGTGTGATGGAGACCCCCCTCTAGTATCCACTGGAGCACATGTGTGGAAAAGGCTAATAAAAAGGGGGTTTGGGTGTCCCAGCACTAGTGCTCTCGAGTCCAGATGGGTAAACACCTACTGGGTGACCTCTCCTTTACATTGAATAAATTGCCTTTACATTCTGGATGACATTTCTAGGGAGAACAAACTTCCTTTCCCCCCAAAAAACACCAAACATCGTATTATAAGTAATATACAAAAAGGCAGAGAGGGTCCACTAAGTAATACAGCACCTCATCCCTTAATATAGGAGTATCAAAAAAGAAGGGGATGGTGGACTAGGGATTATAGCGGTGCAAGGACAATGTATGAAGGTCGGGGCAGACTCACAGTTCAAGGCTCGTAATACTCGTTAGTTAATAAAATAGTTTTTATTACATATAAACATTAGTATCAATATACACAAATGGGAAAAATTATATATAGATGCAAAAAATATTAGCAATATATATTTTTTTGAGAATAAAGCTCAATTCAATAGGTCAAGACAGATAATTAAAATGTCACTTATAGCGATTTACAATCATTGATATAGAAGAAATACAGAAACAGCGACAGAGTCAAATTATGCTTATAGAGTTAAAGGTACAGTTCACATGTGATGTGAAAAAGAGACCTGAGATGGATTAAATAAGTCTTAGTAGACTGTTCCGACATGTTTCGCCATAACAATGGCTTCCTCAGGGTATGTCTACTTTGCGTACTTGATGTATCTATTGAAAAAAGTATCATAATTAGTTCCATACTCAATGAGAGAGGAAATGGGAGCCATTTGGATGAATAAAAAATCAAATAAGAGAACAAGTGTAGTATAAGGTGGAATATCTCCAATTACTGACACAAAGGAAGTGCCTGTGCCCCTCCCTCCCAAGATGGAGAAAGGAGAGGGGAAACATCCCCCCTAAAAACATCTTTCCAAGCTTACCCTTATCGAGGTGTAGATCAGATTCAGCCGTAACCATAGGGTAGGGTAGTCATATAGGGTGCCTGAAGTGCCTAGTAGAAGGCGGGAGTCACCAGATTGGACATATGATATATTATCTAATTAAAGAGGAGTAGACCAAATAAGTATGAACAGAAAACAAAAAGTAATTTAATAGTGTTGTGAGTCCATGAAGGATTGATTCATGGACATAGCGCCATACACTACATGAAGGACAATGTCTCAAATAGTTACTTACATTTCGTTTGTTTGGAGAAGTATTTAGAAGAAAAAAAAAATAGAAAGGAACCAAAGGGTTCTGAAAAAATGTAAACAGGAGGCACCTGAGAAGACAATGAATAGAGAAGGGATTATGTTGTTGATCAAGGAATTGATTAAAGATGAAGGAAGGAGAGATGTTAGATTGGGTAAAATTATAAATGAGAGTCATTTACCTGTTTTTAAAGTTTAAGATACAAAAAACAAGGTCCAGTTCGGCTTGTGATATACAATTACAGGCGCCCTTAAAACAAGGGAGAACGGAGAAGGTGTCCGGTCAGTCAGGAGTCTGCAAGAGGCTAAAAGGGAAGGATGATATTTAGATAGCCTAATAAGTATTCAATGAACTAGGAAAGATACCAAAGGAAGATAGTAAAAGGATTTGGTTGCTTACTTGGGTTCAGACAGGTGTAGTGCGTCAGGTGCCTCCAGAGTCCTGTGGTGGACTGAAATAGGAGACTGGTTTAAATACCGCCTTCCAGATCGAGGAGGCGTGGAGCCGCCCCTCGATCAGCGGACATGAGAGCCTAGGCGCATGCGCACAGCGCGTCATAGCCGGGAGCCTACAGTACCCATAGTTCCCGGCGATAGGCGCGCTGCGGGCGTGATGACGTCATCGCCGCTTAGCGGCGAGTGAATGGCTAAGGCTGGAGGTGGGCGGACTTTGTAGGTCCGCCCTCGGGTGTCCATACTAGGCAACAGGGCTAGCCCCAAACGTGACATATCCGCCCCCTGGGCGGCGGCCCGATCAACACGCCGAATGATGATGGGAGGGCGCCTGGAAAGGAAGGGGAGGGGGGAGAAGAGGAGGGCTGGAGTGGAAAAGGCCAATAATGGCTATATGTTGGCGACATTCCAATGGGTTGGAGAAGTTGGGGATATTATCACCTGCAAAGGGTCCACGGTTATCAATACCAAGTCCAATAAAGTTTATGCATGTTTGGATCATGGCTCAATAGGGACCTTAGCTGGTTAGATATATAAAAACATGACAGTTTGGACAAAAGTATATTAAGGAATCAGACATACCAAGCCAAATTAAAGTTGGTCAAGCGTCTTTTACAAAAGTCAGGGGCAGTTTTGCAAGAGAAAATGTATACAGTCAGGATTCTATGCCCATACAGTATGCTTAAGAAGATTTCAAAATGGTTTCTATACATAATACAGAGCATAGTATATTAATTGATAATAAGCATAAAAAACAAATTACATAAATAATGAAAGCAGACGAAACGGAGCAGGCTTTGGCGCATGGTGGTGGGGACCCCACCGGGCAGGACTCCAGAAGGGGGGGAAAGACCATTTATATCCGAGAAAGATAGTTCGTATTAAGGATGGTGGTTGTTAGAGAAAAGATTTGAAACTGATGTACTCGTTCATACCTGGGTATCTGGTGGCATCTAGGGTGTATATCCACCTAGTTTCGAGTTGGAGAAGACGGTTGTCAATGTCCCCTCCGCGTATATTGAGGGGTAAATGTTCTAGGGCAGAAAATAGCATTGTGGTGGAATCAAAGTTGTGTTTTAAAGCTACATGGCGGTTTACCGCAGTTGAAATTTTCTTTTTGGATAAAGGTTTAATGTGATCCTGTATACGAATAGAAAAAGCTCGTTTTGTTTTACCGACATAGAAGCAGCCGCATCGGCAAGTAGCTAAATAGATAACCCCTACAGTGTTACATGTAACCCGGTGTTTGGGCTTATGTAAGTTCCCATTGGGTAGTAAGGTATTAGTAGAATTGGACAAAAACAGACATGAGTCACAATGTCCACAGGGGAAGGTACCAGCTTGGTCCATTTTTTTTGGATCATCTGGGGCATAGAAATGACTAGAGGTGAGTTTATCGCTGAGGGATGATGGTCGGCGATAAGTGATTTCTGGGTATGTTTTCACATACTGTCCTATTATGGGGTCTGACGATAATAGGGGCCAAAATGTATTTATGGTGTTTCTAACTTGGGCAGACTGATTGGAGTATTGAGTAATGAGACGTACAGGTTGGTTTAGTTGAAGATTTTTGTCCCTAAAGATTAGTTCCTTTCGTTGCAAGCGTTTAACTCTATTAAATGATTGTTTAAGTAAATTATGGCTGTAGCCTCTGGATTTCAATCTTTGATATAGTTCAAAGGATGCTTGGTAAAAGTCTTTATCATTAGTACAATTTCTTCTTATTCGCAAATATTGACTGTACGGTATGCTTTTTATAAGGTTTTTAGGATGAGAGCTAGATGCATGCAATATGGTATTGCCTGCCGAGATTTTTCTGTATAACGAAGAATATAATTTACCTTCATTATCAATAGTTATAGTGAGATCAAGAAAAGTGATCTTTTCTTGGCTATACTCCAAGGAGAATTTAAGATTATATGTGTTGATAGAGATTTTTTCAAAAAAGCGTTGTAGTTCTGGGTAGGTACCAGTCCAAAAAATTAAAATATCATCGATGTATCTCATCCAGGAGAGGATGTGCTGAGTATAGCACCTCATCTCCGGATCCGAAAGAATGTCTTTTTCCCACCCCCCCAGATACAGATTGGCGTAGGAAGGGGCACATTTAGTGCCCATTGCTACGCCCTGTATCTGGAGGTAGTGGGAGGTTCCAAACGTGAAATAATTTCTGGTTAAGATGAACTTAAGCAAGGATAAAACAAAATTGTTATATGATTGTGCATTGGGGCCAAGAAATTGTAGTTGTTTGGCTACAACTTCCACTCCTCTGTCATGAGGTATGGCGTTGTAGAGACATTCAACATCTAATGCAACAAGGTATGAGTTTACAGGTAGTTGCTGGTTTTCAAGGATACGTAATAAATGTATGGTGTCCTTAATATGTGAAGGAAGAGCAGATACCAATGGGGCAAGATGTTTATCTACGAGTTCACTAGCTTTTTCTGTGAGCCCTTCACAGCCAGAAACAATGGGTCTGCCTGGGGGTTTTTTTATTGATTTATGAAGTTTGGGAAGAGAGTAAAAGGTTGGGGTTTTGGGGTGGGTTACATGTAAGAATTTCCAAGTGTTGGTATCTATAATTCCCTTTTTAGTTGCATGAAAGATTAAATTTTGGTAGTCTAAAATGTAAGACTTGATTCTAGTGGGGCAGATGGGTCTATACCATTCGTGGTTGTCAAGGATGTCGTGGCACATATTCATGTAAGCCAGGACATCCATGACAACCACGTTCCCTCCTTTATCGGAGGGTTTGATAACTATATTACGATTGGACTGGAGGGATTTAAGAGCCATCTGTTGTACTTTGGTGAGGTTTGACATACCTGATTCATCTAGGTTAAGTTTTTTTAATTCCTTAGTGGTTTGTTCCACGAATGCCCAAATAGCGGGATTTGTGGTTAATGAGGGGAAATTTCTAGATTTCGGTTTAAAAGAAGTGGGACACGAAAAGATAGGGGCCGGGCTGGTAATTTCATTTTGTATGTTATCCAACAGGTCATCATCAGTTGGATCAACTTCGTCTAAGAGGGTCATTAGGTCCTCAAGTGCTTGGATTTCTTCTAAGGTTGGAACTGTATTATCTGTATTGGCCAACTGGGTAGATGTGGTTTTTGAGTGATAGATTGTTTTGTACAATAGTTTTCTCGCAAAGAGATGAAGGTCTTTCACTAATTGGAAACAATCAAAGTCCATGGAAGGGCAAAAGGTGAGGCCCAGTTGTAAGACTTGGATCTGGGGTGGTGTAAGGGGAGTAAGGGAAAGGTTTACAACATCAAGATTTGTTGCTGCAAATAGTTCTGTGGTGAGCTGAGGAGTTATGTCGGTGTTAAGGGTAGGTCTTGGTTCTGTCCTAAAAAAATAGGTGCCAGTTTCAATTCCTGGGAGGGTACGGGGAACATAGTAGGTAAGCACGGTTCGCTGGCTCTTCTAATGGGTGATGCAAGTGCAGGGGTTGAAAAGTTGGAAGAATCCAACGTGCACAAGTGTGTGGTTGGAGGAGGTATAGTTGAAGAGGAGGATTGGTTTTTTAGATGGGGAGTCGAAATATTCGAGGTTTTTGGACGGGTGCTAGAGGGTCTAGTTAGAGTACTTGTATTTAGGGCTCGTTTAATTAGCTCTGTAGATGAAATATGTTGGTCATTCTTTCGTTTTTTTGTAATGGGGTCCTGGGAAAGTTCATGGTAGGTTGTGCTCGAGCTAAAGGAATTGGATGAAGTGCTAGGTGGGTCAGTATTATTTTTGGGTGGTTGAAAATTAGATGATTTTGTTGGTCCTCTGGGAAAAGTGGGATTGTCCCATTTGTAAGCATAGCCATTTTGATGAGCAGATCTATCTCTTAAAAATTTATTTTCTTTATTGCTGATAATGCTTAGGGTATATTCCTCAATATGTGCCCGTAGGTTTTTGTCCTTTTGGGTAAAGCGGGGGGACGATAGACATAAGATATGATTTTCATACCAGTCAGAGACCGAGGTATCGAGTTGATCAAGTTCACATTCATACTGTTTACATAATATGGATATCATGCCAAATGAGCAAGTTTGAAGATTGAATTCCCAAGAGGATTTGAGAACATCATTGACTTTTTTCACGTTGGGAAAGATTTGAATTCGTAGTCCCCATGGGACAATTTTATATTCAATATATTTCTCAAAGTACGTTTTATGCCAATATATTCGTACCTTCTTTTCCAAAAGACGTTGGAGTCGCATAAAGTCACGATCTAGGTCGGCATCAGAGATGTTAGTGGTGTTCTGGGACTGTTGTATTTTGGTCATCAATCCCTTCCATGCCTCCCCGGTGAGGTCAACCATCATGCGCCAAAGCGTTTTAAAGCTCTCAATGGTAGACAAATATTCGTTATCAAGATAATAATAATAAACAATTGATTAACAATTCATTATAATATATTTCTAGATTTTTTTCCTCTGAGGTAGGTATTTTGTAAAAAGAGCTATGAACTGTGTGTATCCCCCAAAGCTAAATAATTTAGATGAGATGGAATTGTTTGAGGACCATCTGTCAAGGATTGGTGTATTGAAACACCTAGGACAGAAAGTAATATACAAAAAGGCAGAGAGGGTCCACTAAGTAATACAGCACCTCATCCCTTAATATAGGAGTATCAAAAAAGAAGGGGATGGTGGACTAGGGATTATAGCGGTGCAAGGACAATGTATGAAGGTCGGGGCAGACTCACAGTTCAAGGCTCGTAATACTCGTTAGTTAATAAAATAGTTTTTATTACATATAAACATTAGTATCAATATACACAAATGGGAAAAATTATATATAGATGCAAAAAATATTAGCAATATATATTTTTTTGAGAATAAAGCTCAATTCAATAGGTCAAGACAGGTAATTAAAATGTCACTTATAGCGATTTACAATCATTGGTATAGAAGAAATACAGAAACAGCGACAGAGTCAAATTATGCTTATAGAGTTAAAGGTACAGTTCACATATGATGTGAAAAGGAGACCTGAGATGGATTAAATAAGTCTTAGTAGACTGTTCCGACATGTTTCGCCATAACAATGGCTTCCTCAGGGTATGTCTACTTTGCGTACTTGATGTATCTATTGAAAAAAGTATCATAATTAGTTCCATACTCAATGAGAGAGGAAATGGGAGCCATTTGGATGAATAAAAAATCAAATAAGAGAACAAGTGTAGTATAAGGTGGAATATCTCCAATTACTGACACAAAGGAAGTGCCTGTGCCCCTCCCTCCCAAGATGGAGAAAGGAGAGGGGAAACATCCCCCCTAAAAACATCTTTCCAAGCTTACCCTTATCGAGGTGTAGATCAGATTCAGCCGTAACCATAGGGTAGGGTAGTCATATAGGGTGCCTGAAGTGCCTAGTAGAAGGCGGGAGTCACCAGATTGGACATATGATATATTATCTAATTAAAGAGGAATAGACCAAATAAGTATGAACAGAAGACAAAAAGTAATTTAATAGTGTTGTGAGTCCATGAAGGATTGATTCATGGACATAGCGCCATACACTACATGAAGGACAATGTCTCAAATAGTTACTTACATTTCGTTTGTTTGGAGAAGTATTTAGAAGAAAAAAAAAAATAGAAAAAAACCAAAGGGTTCTGAAAAAATGTAAACAGGAGGCACCTGAGAAGACAATGAATAGAGAAGGGATTATGTTGTTGATCAAGGAATTGATTAAAGATGAAGGAAGGAGAGATGTTAGATTGGGTAAAATTGTAAATGAGAGTCATTTACCTGTTTTTAAAGTTTAAGATACAAAAAACAAGGTCCAGTTCGGCTTGTGATATACAGTTACAAGCGCCCTTGAAGCAAGGGAGAACGGAGAAGGTGTCTGGTCAGTCAGGAGTCTGCAAGAGGCTAAAAGGGAAGGATGATATTCAGATAGCCTAATAAGTATTCAATGAACTAGGAAAGATACCAAAGGAAGATAGTAAAAGGATTTGGTTGCTTACTTGGGTTCAGACAGGTGTAGTGCGTCAGGTGCCTCCAGAGTCCTGTGGTGGACTGAAATAGGAGACTGGTTTAAATACCGCCTTCCAGATCGAGGAGGCGTGGAGCCGCCCCTCGATCAGCGGACATGAGAGCCTAGGCGCATGCGCACAGCGCGTCATAGCCGGGAGCCTACAGTACCCATAGTTCCCGGCGATAGGCGCGCTGCGGGCGTGATGACGTCATCGCCGCGTTAGCGGCGAGTGAATGGCTAAGGCTGGAGGTGGGCGGACTTTGTAGGTCCGCCCTCGGGTGTCCATACTAGGCAACAGGGCTGGCCCCAAACGTGACATATCCGCCCCCTGGGCGGCGGCCCGATCAACACGCCGAATGATGATGGGAGGGCGCCTGGAAAGGAAGGGGAGGGGGGAGAAGAGGAGGGCTGGAGTGGAAAAGGCCGATAATGGCTATATGTAGGCGACATTCCAATGGGTTGGAGAAGTTGGGGATATTATCACCTGCAAAGGGTCCACGGTTATCAATACCAAGTCCAATAAAGTTTATGCATGTTTGGATCATGGCTCAATAGGGACCTTAGCTGGTTAGATATATAAAAACATGACAGTTTGGACAAAAGTATATTAAGGAATCAGACATACCAAGCCAAATTAAAGTTGGTCAAGCGTCTTTTACAAAAGTCAGGGACAGTTTTGCAAGAGAAAATGTATACAGTCAGGATTCTATGCCCATACAGTATGCTTAAGAAGATTTCAAAATGGTTTCTATACATAATACAGAGCATAGTATATTAATTGATAATAAGCATAAAAAACAAATTACATAAATAATGAAAGCAGACGAAACGGAGCAGGCTTTGGCGCATGGTGGTGGGGACCCCACCGGGCAGGACTCCAGAAGGGGGGGAAAGACCATTTATATCCGAGAAAGATAGTTCGTATTAAGGATGGTGGTTGTTAGAGAAAAGATTTGAAACTGATGTACTCGTTCATACCTGGGTATCTGGTGGCATCTAGGGTGTATATCCACCTAGTTTCGAGTTGGAGAAGACGGTTGTCAATGTCCCCTCCGCGTATATTGAGGGGTAAATGTTCTAGGGCAGAAAATAGCATTGTGGTGGAATCAAAGTTGTGTTTTAAAGCTACATGGCGGTTTACCGCAGTTGAAATTTTCTTTTTGGATAAAGGTTTAATGTGATCCTGTATGCGAATGGAAAAAGCTTGTTTTGTTTTACCGACATAGAAGCAGCCGCATCGGCAAGTAGCTAAATAGATAACCCCTACAGTGTTACATGTAACCCGGTATTTGGGCTTATGTAAGTTCCCATTGGGTAATAAGGTATTAGTAGAATTGGACAAAAACAGACATGAGTCACAATGTCCACAGGGGAAGGTACCAGCTTGGTCCATTTTTTTTGGATCATCTGGGGCATAGAAATGACTAGAGGTGAGTTTATCGCTGAGGGATGATGGTCGGCGATAAGTGATTTCTGGGTATGTTTTCACATACTGTCCTGATTATGGGGTCTGACGATAATAGGGGCCAAAATGTATTTATGGTGTTTCTAACTTGGGCAGACTGATTGGAGTATTGAGTAATGAGACGTACAGGTTGGTTTAGTTGAAGATTTTTGTCCCTAAAGATTAGTTCCTTTCGTTGCAAGCGTTTAACTCTATTAAATGATTGTTTAAGTAAATTATGGCTGTAGCCTCTGGATTTCAATCTTTGATATAGTTCAAAGGATGCTTGGTAAAAGTCTTTATCATTAGTACAATTTCTTCTTATTCGCAAATATTGACTGTACGGTATGCTTTTTATAAGGTTTTTAGGATGAGAGCTAGATGCATGCAATATGGTATTGCCGGCCGAGATTTTTCTGTATAACAAAGAATATAATTTACCTTCATTATCAATAGTTATAGTGAGATCAAGAAAAGATCACTTTTCTTGATCTCACTATAACTATTGATAATGAAGGTAAATTATATTCTTCGTTATACAGAAAAATCTCGGCCGGCAATACCATATTGCATGCATCTAGCTCTCATCCTAAAAACCTTATAAAAAGCATACCGTACAGTCAATATTTGCGAATAAGAAGAAATTGTACTAATGATAAAGACTTTTACCAAGCATCCTTTGAACTATATCAAAGATTGAAATCCAGAGGCTACAGCCATAATTTACTTAAACAATCATTTAATAGAGTTAAACGCTTGCAACGAAAGGAACTAATCTTTAGGGACAAAAATCTTCAACTAAACCAACCTGTACGTCTCATTACTCAATACTCCAATCAGTCTGCCCAAGTTAGAAACACCATAAATACATTTTGGCCCCTATTATCGTCAGACCCCATAATAGGACAGTATGTGAAAACATACCCAGAAATCACTTATCGCCGACCATCATCCCTCAGCGATAAACTCACCTCTAGTCATTTCTATGCCCCAGATGATCCAAAAAAAATGGACCAAGCTGGTACCTTCCCCTGTGGACATTGTGACTCATGTCTGTTTTTGTCCAATTCTACTAATACCTTATTACCCAATGGGAACTTACATAAGCCCAAATACCGGGTTACATGTAACACTGTAGGGGTTATCTATTTAGCTACTTGCCGATGCGGCTGCTTCTATGTCGGTAAAACAAAACGAGCTTTTTCCATTCGCATACAGGATCACATTAAACCTTTATCCAAAAAGAAAATTTCAACTGCGGTAAACCGCCATGTAGCTTTAAAACACAACTTTGATTCCACCACAATGCTATTTTCTGCCCTAGAACATTTACCCCTCAATATACGCGGAGGGGACATTGACAACCGTCTTCTCCAACTCGAAACTAGGTGGATATACACCCTAGATGCCACCAGATACCCAGGTATGAACGAGTACATCAGTTTCAAATCTTTTCTCTAACAACCACCATCCTTAATACGAACTATCTTTCTCGGATATAAATGGTCTTTCCCCCCCTTCTGGAGTCCTGCCCGGTGGGGTCCCCACCACCATGCGCCAAAGCCTGCTCCGTTTCGTCTGCTTTCATTATTTATGTAATTTGTTTTTTATGCTTATTATCAATTAATATACTATGCTCTGTATTATGTATAGAAACCATTTTGAAATCTTCTTAAGCATACTGTATGGGCATAGAATCCTGACTGTATACATTTTCTCTTGCAAAACTGTCCCTGACTTTTGTAAAAGACGCTTGACCAACTTTAATTTGGCTTGGTATGTCTGATTCCTTAATATACTTTTGTCCAAACTGTCATGTTTTTATATATCTAACCAGCTAAGGTCCCTATTGAGCCATGATCCAAACATGCATAAACTTTATTGGACTTGGTATTGATAACCGTGGACCCTTTGCAGGTGATAATATCCCCAACTTCTCCAACCCATTGGAATGTCGCCTACATATAGCCATTATCGGCCTTTTCCACTCCAGCCCTCCTCTTCTCCCCCCTCCCCTTCCTTTCCAGGCGCCCTCCCATCATCATTCGGCGTGTTGATCGGGCCGCCGCCCAGGGGGCGGATATGTCACGTTTGGGGCCAGCCCTGTTGCCTAGTATGGACACCCGAGGGCGGACCTACAAAGTCCGCCCACCTCCAGCCTTAGCCATTCACTCGCCGCTAACGCGGCGATGACGTCATCACGCCCGCAGCGCGCCTATCGCCGGGAACTATGGGTACTGTAGGCTCCCGGCTATGACGCGCTGTGCGCATGCGCCTAGGCTCTCATGTCCGCTGATCGAGGGGCGGCTCCACGCCTCCTCGATCTGGAAGGCGGTATTTAAACCAGTCTCCTATTTCAGTCCACCACAGGACTCTGGAGGCACCTGACGCACTACACCTGTCTGAACCCAAGTAAGCAACCAAATCCTTTTACTATCTTCCTTTGGTATCTTTCCTAGTTCATTGAATACTTATTAGGCTATCTGAATATCATCCTTCCCTTTTAGCCTCTTGCAGACTCCTGACTGACCAGACACCTTCTCCGTTCTCCCTTGCTTCAAGGGCGCTTGTAACTGTATATCACAAGCTGAACTGGACCTTGTTTTTTGTATCTTAAACTTTAAAAACAGGTAAATGACTCTCATTTACAATTTTACCCAATCTAACATCTCTCCTTCCTTCATCTTTAATCAATTCCTTGATCAACAACATAATCCCTTCTCTATTCATTGTCTTCTCAGGTGCCTCCTGTTTACATTTTTTCAGAACCCTTTGGTTCTTTTCTATTTTTTTTTTTTTCTTCTAAATACTTCTCCAAACAAACGAAATGTAAGTAACTATTTGAGACATTGTCCTTCATGTAGTGTATGGTGCTATGTCCATGAATCAATCCTTCATGGACTCACAACACTATTAAATTACTTTTTGTCTTCTGTTCATACTTATTTGGTCTATTCCTCTTTAATTAGATAATATATCATATGTCCAATCTGGTGACTCCCGCCTTCTACTAGGCACTTCAGGCACCCTATATGACTACCCTACCCTATGGTTACGGCTGAATCTGATCTACACCTCGATAAGGGTAAGCTTGGAAAGATGTTTTTAGGGGGGATGTTTCCCCTCTCCTTTCTCCATCTTGGGAGGGAGGGGCACAGGCACTTCCTTTGTGTCAGTAATTGGAGATATTCCACCTTATACTACACTTGTTCTCTTATTTGATTTTTTATTCATCCAAATGGCTCCCATTTCCTCTCTCATTGAGTATGGAACTAATTATGATACTTTTTTCAATAGATACATCAAGTACGCAAAGTAGACATACCCTGAGGAAGCCATTGTTATGGCGAAACATGTCGGAACAGTCTACTAAGACTTATTTAATCCATCTCAGGTCTCCTTTTCACATCATATGTGAACTGTACCTTTAACTCTATAAGCATAATTTGACTCTGTCGCTGTTTCTGTATTTCTTCTATATCAATGATTGTAAATCGCTATAAGTGACATTTTAATTACCTGTCTTGACCTATTGAATTGAGCTTTATTCTCAAAAAAATATATATTGCTAATATTTTTTGCATCTATATATAATTTTTCCCATTTGTGTATATTGATACTAATGTTTATATGTAATAAAAACTATTTTATTAACTAACGAGTATTACGAGCCTTGAACTGTGAGTCTGCCCCGACCTTCATACATTGTCCTTGCACCGCTATAATCCCTAGTCCACCATCCCCTTCTTTTTTGATAATCGTATTATAAGTGGCCGCACGATCGAGGTTGCGTACGATCGAATGGACACACACACGACCATGACAGTGGCAGAAAGATCGAGGCTGAGTACGATCGAATGCACAGACGAACATGAAAGTGGCCATTTTGGAATGTACAACTTTGTAAAAATCAAACCACATGGAGCAGTATGCAAGCAAGAAATCAAACACAAAACACAAAAGAAGTCTGACCAGCGTTTCCTCAGTTGCTCCTTGGATCGTTGTACCCCAAAATGATTGTACAGCCTCCTCACAACTTTAGACATGATCTTGGCCTTGCGGACATTGGGGTTGAGGTAAGGCCCATACTTCCCATCATAGTCGCTCCTCTTTAATATGTCCACCATCTCCAACATTTCTCCAAATGACATATTGGAGGCCTTGAATTTCAGGCTCCGGGATCGGGACGTTTCTGCCTCCGGCCTTTCCTCGTCCTCCTCCTCGTTGGGGGGATATTTGGGGCGCACCTGCTGTGTCCCCGCCATGTGCTCTCCCCACTGCGCCGTAAAGAGAAGGGGTGGGGAATAGACGAGAAAGATCGTCAGGGGCGGGCGGAGTTTGACGCATGCGCACTGTATATAAAACGTCACACGCCTGTGTCGTAGCCACGATCTGGGAGACGAGGGGAGAGAAAGCTCACGCACGAGACGATCGCTACAAACAAAGGTACAATTTGACGTTGGTACATAACTAGCCTAGACTGATTAGAACTTGAGGCTTCTTTATGGAGAAGATTAGGAGTGTTTAGGCTGACATTATTTATATTGTTTTGTGTGGCGTTGTGTCTTGCAGAGGTGATGGAGGCGTTCTACAACGTGAGCTTTCTCCCACACTTCATTGATAAATACCGGCAATTCCCCCTCTTATGGCAGGCAAAACACAGGGATTATAGCAACAGACCAAAGAGGTACGCAGCCCTGCTGAAACTGGTGGCATTTGTAAAGCCTACCCTGCCCATGGCAACCGTCGCAAACTTAAAAGTGAAGATAAACAACATGAAGACTACCTATTTCCGGGAGCGCAATAAGGTCCTGAAGTCACAAGCATCTGGAGCTGCAGCAGCTGATGTCCATGTCCCCACGCTCTGGTACTATGACAGGCTCCACTTTCTCAAAGACCAGGCTACTGTCAGGAAGTCACTCTCGACTCTTCCTTGCACGCGTCCTTCCACGCACGCCACCCCTGATGAGGCTTCCGAGGACCAACCTGGGCCTTCCAGTCAGGAATATGTGCAGGTGCCCAGCTTGTTCCAGGTATAGTAGTTTTGGAACCAGTTTGTTGAATAATGAATGATGTTCAGTTAATTCAGGATCCCCAATTGCTTATTTCCTAACGTGATTGACATATCAACAGACAGTGGTGTGGGAGACATTTTTGGGAAGAATCTAAACTGCAGGGCTGAGAATTGTATGGTTTTGTATTTGAAAACATTTTGCAACAGTCACTAGATGAGAATTGTGTGTGTTTTGATGAACAAATAACTGAAACTATGTCCCTTTTTCAGACACAGGAAGACCTCAGCCAGGAGGTGGCTGTGGAAGGTGGCAGTCAGGAGGAGGCAGGGGGTAGTGGCAGCCAAGAGGGGGGTAGGCGTAGGAGCCTGACTGTCTCCCAAGTCTCTCCCCTCCGCCTTCCCTACAGAAGGGCGAAAAACATGGGGGAGGTGGGAGAGTCAGCGCTCCAGCTGATAAAAGATGCCTCAGCCTCCCTCTATGCCACACCCACCTACGAGGAGGCCTTTGCCTCCTTGGTTACAAGTAAATTTACGGGTATGGAGGCGGGGCAACGCAGCATGTGTGAGGAGGTCATCCTCAAAATCCTAAATGAGGGGATGGCTGGGGAGATGACTCCCCTCACACATGTTTGCGAGAGTGACCTTGCTCCGCCTCCTCCTCCTCCTTCTGCCACCCCACCAGCACCAGCACCACGGCGTGGAAGGAAGCGTACAAGGAAGACAAGAGAGTGACAACCTGGACTCAGTCTGGTCTGAGAGAAGATGGAGCCTCTCGTAGTACCAGAGCCTGGGGACCTAGATGGCATCTGCTGCAGTTCCGGATGTTTTGGACTTCAGGACCAGATTGCGCTCCCTTATTATTTAGATAGGTAGTCTTCATGCCCCCAATTGTTTAAGTCTGTAAAATGATGGTTGCCATGGGTGTCCAAGGCTTTGCAAATTCCCCAAGTTTCACCATGGCTGCGTTCCTCTTTGGTCTGTTGCTGAGACCTAAATAAAGGTTTTTTTGCTTTGAAATAATCATTGACTATTGTGTTTTACTTTTCTACAATGACAGTTTTTCTTTGAGTAGGCAGGTACATTTCACTAATCCTAGAATTAACAAGGGGCACCAACAACCAACAAACTCCTAGTAAATGTAAGCAAGAAATACAAATGTTAATAATGTGGTTTTGCTAAGTTGAGACATACAAACCCCCTCCAAAAAAAAAAAAACCTCCTTCAAATATGTATTCCCCCAAAAAAAATAAATCTGGGTAAAAAAATAAGAAAGATTGTATTACGATCTGAGTAAAAATAAACATGTAGTGTATAAATGCTGCAAAGTAATAAAGAAGTAAGTTTGTGAGAAGTGCGGGTGAATAGGAGCAGCTAAAAGATGTCATTCTTGTTGCATTTTAAAGAAAAAGAGAATGCGCTGCATTAAAGACATTTTAACATTGCAGCGTGACGAATGTGCTGTGTCGATTAGGAAAGGTAGTTTTACCTGACCGAGCGCTTCCGTCACAGAATTTCTTCTGAGCATGCGTAGCACTTTGTCCGTCGGACAAGCGTACACACGCTCGGATTTGGTGTGATCGGACCGGGTTGACGGGAAATCTTTCCAGCAGGAGATAAGACTTTGTCCGACGGACAAACCGACGAACACTGTCCGATGGTGCATACACACGGTCTGATTTTTCAACAACCTTGTCCGATCGGACCAAATTGATGAAAAAGTCCGACCGTGTGTATGGGGCTTTAGAGCTGTGAAAATGTGGAATAGACTCCCTGCAGAGGTGGTTCTGGCCAGCTCAGTAGATTGATTTAAGAAAGGCCTGGATACTTTCCTAAATGTACATAATATAACTGGGTACCAGCATTTATAGGTAAAATTGATCCAGGGAAAATCCGATTGCCTCTCGGGGGATCAGGAATGAATTTTTTCCTCCGGTTTAGCAAATTGGAGCATGCGCTGCTGGTTTTTTTTTGCCTTCCTCTGGATAAACTGTGGGTATAGAATGGGGTATATGGGATTGTATGATATTATTTTGGTTGAACTGGATGGACTTGCGTCTTTTTCAACCTAACTAACTATGTAACTATCTGAGCAGCCCATGTGACTATAGAGTCACACATGTGGGTGTATACACAATGGTAACTGACAGCTCACTCCCTCCCTCCTCCTTCATACCCACTAACCAGCTAAACACAATGGGCATGGGATATTACATCTTGGTTGATGGAGGCTTCACCTATTCTAAAGCCTCGTACACATGATCTGATTTTCTGCCAACATAACCGTGAATTTTTGTCCGAAGGGTGTTGGCCCAAACTTGAAATTATAAAAACCCAAAGGTTAATGCTGCACTAGAAAAAGAAATCTATTGAAAAATAAATATGAAGTTGCCTGCATCATAAAGTCCAATACTAAACTCAAATACAAGAAAATAAAATAAAGATGCAGCGCTAATATAATGAAGTGATAAATATGTTGATCCAAAAAAGTTTTTTCACCATGACTTTTTTGGATCAAAATATTTATAACTTCATTATATTAGCGCTGCATCTTTATTTTATTTTGTTGGCCCAAACTTGTCTTGCATACAAACGGCACACAATTGTCGGCCAACAATCCTGAACGTAGTGACGTTCTTACGTGGTTTTTCATCTCTTTAGCCCCACCCTTTGGGCTCTTTCTGCTAATTTCATGTTAGTAGAAGTTTGGTGAGTGTTGATTCTCGCTTTTTATTTCGCGCTTTTCATTTCGCGCTTTTCATTTAGCGCTTTTCAGAACCCACTTTTCATTTCGTGCTTTTCAGTTCGTCAACCAGCCATGTTACGGAATAGGAGGAGATAACGTGTTATTTATTGTTGGCCTTGGAGTTATTGCTTTGACATAATTTTTTTGGTTGAATAATGATTTGATTTGGTATATTTTATATAATTTTGGATGCATAGAATGCACGTTTTGGTTAAATTCTATTGGCAGATAGCATGTCTAATTTTATTTGTTTTCTATTTTTAATGCACAATAAAAATATTGTGGAGAATAATACTTGGCTATGTGTTTTACTTCAAATCACAGTTTGGGAGTAGGCAGTTACATTTAAAAAATACAATGTAAAATTGACAAGGGACACCAATATAGTTGTATTTTTGATCTTAAAACTCCGGGATAATGGTGTTGTGGTAACTTGCCCAAAAAAAAAAAAAAAGCATTATAATTTTATTCTTGTTATCACTAGAAAAAAAAAGCATTTGAAAATTCGTTTGCAATAACTCCATCAGTATCACCAGCAAAGCAGCTTCATTATTATCCCATTAAAGAAGAAGAGAATGTGCGCTGCATTTCGAGATTTCGAGATTTCATAATTTCCCACATCACAAATATTAATTCTCCATTACGAATGCTAGTTTACAAGACCAACCGCTTCTGGCTCGTCCTTGCTTCTGAGCATGCGTGTGTGTACTTTGGACTTTTGTCCGACGGACTTGTGTACACACGCTAAGAAAATCCGATAACAGACATTTATCCGCGGAAAATTTTAAAACCTTCTATCCAACATTTGTCCGCGGAAAATCCAAAAACAATTGACCGATGGAGCATACAAATGGTCGGATTTTCCGCCAACAGCCTGTCATCACACGTTTCCCATTGGAAAATCCGATCGCGTTTACGAGGCTTCAGACACGGGCTGGAGGGGTGTGAAACATCCTGTGACTGGCAGAAATTCCCCCACACCCATGTTATTGCCAAACATAATAAATATTTGATTTCAAATATATATATACAGTATATGACCATTTAAAACAGTAAATTAATATGAATTATTTATTTTTATTCTGTATCCCAAGGGCTGTTTTCTTTATTTTGGAAAACACAGGAAAAAACTCTAATGGGACTTTAGCGGCCTGTAGCACATTATCAAATCATAATATGAATTATCAAAACAATATTAATAAAAAGAGTACAAATTTTATTATAAAAATCATTAAAACACAGTTAAAGGCTGGTGTATAGTCAAGTCAACGTAGTGCAAAATTATAAGTGCATACAGTTCTACATGTTCCAAGAGCTTCCGTGATGAAGACACTGTGGTAGAACATACACGGAGGACACCCACTAGGAACATGTAGAACTGTATGCACTTATGTAATTTTGCACTGTTGGCTTGACTATACAACAGTCTTTAACTGTCTTTTAATGATTGTTCTCATAAAATTTGTACTCCTTTTATAAATATTGTTTTGATAATTCATACTCTATGTGGGTATATAGTCGATAAGGTAATCAGGCCAACACCCCCAATTTTAACTGTATTGGAAAACACAGGAAAAAAGCCCTAATGGGGCTTTAGCGGCCTCTGGCACACTATCAAATCATAATAGAGTGTGAATTATCAAAACAATATTTATAAAAGGAGTACAAATTTTATGAAAAAAATCATTAAAAGACAGTTAAAGGCTGGTGTATAGTCAAGTCAACGTAGTGCAAAATTACATAAGTCCATATATAGAAAGAGAAGGGCTAATGTAAATTAAACAGCATCTGTTTAGTATCGCTTTAAGATGAACATTGCAAAAAAAAAAAAAAGATAATTTTTTTCAATTTTTGCAATTGGTTGCTATTAAAATTAAAAAGTGAAAACTTGGAAGCCATCCCATTGGAAGAATGTTTGTTTCCCCATAAAAGTAAATTGAAACAGACATGCAAATGTTCTCCAACCATTTGTCAGAAATTGTTGTTGAGAAAAAATAAAGGATAAAATGACACAGGAGAGATCTGTTCTTAGTGATTCATTTCAAAAGATATATGGTACGGTTGAGAGAAGCCTATCCAGGGATCAGGAAACCTATATGAAAGCCTGTGGAAATTATACCTGCCTCCACTCAGATACTGATGGGTGGTCACACTCGATGCTCATTGGCCTATTCCAGATGACCCTGTGCTGTACACCATTTGGACTCCAGAAGGCAACACAGTGGAAGACTATTTAGCTTCAAAAGCAAAGGAAAGGTGAGGTCAGCAGAGGTAAAAAGAAGGAACATCTTCCAAACTCGGAAGGCTGCACTTTTTACAAAGCGGCTGTGATGCTTGTTACATAAATGACCAAATGTTGCCTTTTTAGATCAATCACATTAACCTAGTATGGTCATGTGGCTATATCAAGTCAATGATGTCATGAGCATCCCTGCCCCTTTTTTTACATACAGCTGTGGGGCAGGGAGTCCGGTAGGGGGGGGTGCTCGCTCGTGCTCTCCTCTTTTCCTGCGGCCTGCCAGGTTGCGTCCTCAGATAAGGGTCTGGTATGGAATTTGGGGGGGACCCCTACGCCATTTAACATTTTTGGTTTGGGGTTCCCCTTAATATTCATACCAGACCCAAAGGGCCTGGTAATGGACTTGGGGGGAAACCCATGTTGTTTTTTTCAATGAGTTTTATCTATATTGCTGAGACCCAACAATTCATTACAGCCACGAGCAGTTTTAAATTACTTTTTTACTTTTAGAAATGTCATTTTGTTGTGGTACTGTTCTAAACATGGGAAAACTGCGCCACTTTACAGACATACTATAGACACCCCCAGGCATGATATTTAAAGGAATATTTCATTTTTATTGTTTCACTTTAAGCATTATTAAAATCACTGCTTTAGAAAAAACATCAGTTTTTAAAACTTTTTTTTTGCATTGATACATGTCCCCTGGGGCAGGACCCGGGTCCCCAAACACTTTTTATGACATTAACTTGCATATAAGCCTTTAAAATTAGCACTTTTGATTTTCATGTTCGTGTCCCATAGACTTTAACGGCAGGCGCATGTTCGTCCAAATTTTTTGCCTGTTCGCAAGTTCTGGTGCGAACCGAACCAGGAGGTTTCTGGCTCATCCTTAATTATCAGCAATCAGCATGGATTCATAAAGAATCGTTCTTGCCAAACCAACCTATTAACCTTCTATGAGGAGGTGAGCTGCCATCTAGATAAAGGAAGGCCCATAGACGTATCTGGATTTTGAAAAGGCATTTGATACAGTTCCTCATAATCGATTACTGTACAAACTAAGGTCTGTCGGCATGGACCATAGGGTGAGTACCTGTATTGAAAACTGGCTATGGGGGCGAGTTCAGAGGGTAGAGATAAATGGGGAATACACAGAATGGTCCGGTGTGTAGAGTGGGGTCCCCCAGGGTTCTGTCCTGGGACCAATCCTATTTAATTTATTCATAAACGACCTGGAGGATGGGATAATGTGCTGTGTTTGTAAAATCATGATTTTTTTTATATTAATCAGACATAACATTACATGGGACAATATTACAATAGTAGTTGGTCATTGAAATCTGATTACTGTCAGGTATTGGTTTGAGTAGATATTTCCCAAACAAATGCTGTTGGGTACAATGGAACGTAGATACCATTGTTGTATTCAATTGACAGTTTGAATAGGCTATTGTCTCTATAGCTACAGTAAACAGGTAAGAGAGGATCTCTCAAACTGAAAGAATGTGTCAGACTTCACGCACCTGACTGATGAACCCGAGATAGCAGGGGAAGACCTCCCTTACGTGTCTGGTTCGCGGCCCCTGGTAGCATGGACAGGAGGCACGGGAGCGCAGAGTGGTATGAGAGCCTGGCGGGTTGTTGCAGGGGAGATGGCCCAAGGGGCTTGATGCAGTAGGGTCGGTGATCTCCAATCAACTGGACACTGGCAGCAGATGCAGAGCAGGAGCTGAAGAGGCAAGTCCAGTAACAGGCACGGTGCAAGGGATCAGGCAAGTTCAAAGTCCGGGCCACAGGCAGGGTTGGCAACAGGTGGGCAGCGCGGTACAGTGGAGCAGGCTGATACAGGGTCAAAGACAGGCCGGGGTCAAAAGGCAGACAGCAGACAGGTCAGTTCAAAGGTCAAGCCGGGTAGTTAGGAGATCAGAAGACGGGTAACAGTTATTAGGACACAGGGAGCTGCAGATCGGACAGCACCGGGCACAATGTGGGAACAACCTAAATAGGCTAATTGGCGCCACTGACTGATGCCACTGACTGATGCGCACTAACGCCTGCGCCCATGCGCGCCCGCACAGGCACGCGCGCATATGCGCACAAACACGTGCACCCGCCCACACCAGTGCACCCCAGAGCGCCCAGCACCGCATCTGCTCTGAGCATTTCCCTGACAGAATGACTGTTAGTCGGTTGTTATAGAAAACAACCTAAGCTATCTAAAGGTAGCCAGGCATAAGCTGGGAGACACCCCTCATGCATTAGAACCAAGGACAGTCTGTAAGAGACTTCAACATGGGTTAACACCAAAAAGACTCTCATCTGTAATAAGTGAACAAGAAGGTTCCTGGTCTCCAGAAGCCTTGTTGTCAATGGAGATCACAAACACAGTAACTGGAGCTAAGTAACTTTTAAGTGTATTTCTACTGTTACAGATAATAGGCTGTTTATTTGCTATGCATTTTGCGTGCTATAAATACCTGTCAGTCTTGTACTGTATTGCTAATATTGTAATAGTTTTGTATGTACAGCATTTTTGTATAGTAAAAGCACATTTATACACTGAAGAAGTCTCAGCTTCCTTGCTTATAACACAAAGTAACCTTGCTAGATAGACGCAAGCAAAACAGGTAAACGGTTCAATCTCAGTATTTGCGGACGATACTAAGCTAAGTAGGGCAATCATTTCTCTGCAGGATGTGGAAACCTTGCAAGAAGATCTGAACAAATTATTGTGGTGCGCAACCACATGGCAAATGAGGTTTAATGTAAAAAAATGTAAAATAATGCATTTGGGTGGTAAAAATATGAATGCAATATACTCACTAGGGGAAGAACCTCTGGGGGAATCTAGGATGGAAAAGCACCTGGGGGTCCTAGTTGATGATAGGCTCAGCAATGGCGAGCAAGCTGCTGCAAGCAAAGCAAACAGAATATTGGCATGTATTAAAAAGGGGATTAACTCCAGAGATAAAACAATAATTTCCCCACTCTACAAGACTCTGGTTTGGCTGCACCTGGAGTATGCTGTCCAGTTCTGGGCACCAGTCCTCAGGAAGGATGTGCTGGAACTGGAGAGAGTCCAGAGAAGGGCAACAAATCTAATAAAGGGACTGGAGGACCTTAGTTATGAGGAAAGGTTACAAGCACTGAACTTTTTCTCTCAGGAGACGCTTGAGCGGGGATATGATTTCAATGTACAAATACCATACTGGTGACCCCACAATAGGGATAAAACCTTTTGGCGAAAGGGAATTTAAAAAGACACGCGGTCACTCACTAAAATTAGAAGAGAATCAGTTTAACCTTAAACTGTGTAGAGGGTTCTTTACTGTAAGAGCAGTAAGGATGTGGAATTCTCTTCCACAGGCAGTGGTTTCAGCAGGGAGCATCGATAATTAAAAAAAACTATTAGATGGGCACCTGAACAACCTCAACATGCAGGGATATACAATGTAATACTAACATAAAAGCACACACACACAGGTTGGACTTGTGTCTTTTTTCAACCTCACCTACTATGTAACTATATATGAACGGACATTTTTTTTGAGGATTTACAATATAACTGATCATTTTTTGTTGTGAATAAAGAGGACAGAACAAGTCTATGACACTTTCCCAGGGAATAAACTATTGATCCAAAAATGATAATTGATTTGAGTAACAATTATAAAGTTCTCAGATTAGTCCTGTCTGTTGGTTTGTGACATTACTTAAATGTAGAATTACTCTCAACCTTCCCTATCTTCCTTTCTTGTTTCCTCCCTCCTTATCTTTTTACAGAATGGCTTATCTCAATGCCTTACTTCTCACCTTCCTTCCTTGTAAACTTTTTGCTGAATTCCTTATCTCTGCGCCTTATTTTTGGAAAGCCATTTACAGATCTATAACCAAGTCATCTCAACAGTTTCCTGTTATTAATATATGATTAGCAGTATCCACCAGTGAATAATTAAATGGTGGTAGGGGCTAACGGAAAGTTGAACTCTTCCTGTATTTGTGATAATCACAACTCGAGATGTATTCTTGGACAAGATAATAGATGGATTCAGATGCCACCAAGTCACTGAGCCGGAGATGGACTTTTGCTAAACTCTTCTGCAGCCAAGAGAAAACATTAGGAAGAAAGAAATCCTTACATACATTTTTTGTCAGACTATCATAGAGCTTCAATCTCTCCATGCATGATGATAACTGCTGATTATATAGTAAACTGCATTTTATGGCACCTTGAATTTGGGGGTCCATGTATTCAGTATTAGACATGTGCACACTGAAATATTTTGTTTCCGAATTTTCGTTTTCGTCCGAAAAAAAATGTATTTAGTTACTCCCGAAATTCGTTTTTATTTATTTTGTTTCGTAAAAAAATGCATTCGCCCAAAAATCCAAAATAAATAAGGTTGAATCTGTCATTGAAGGCTTATGGTGTCTGTCGAATATTCTAAGAAGATTTGATGGAGCAGCTCAACTGTACGGCGCCCTTTGTCAAATTTTCATGTCAAATCTTTTCTCTCTATGTCGAATAATCTTGGACTAATAGAGTTAGGTTAGGCACATTCAACCTTTTTTGCTATTGCCTCTATAATGTTGAATCTTTTCTCTCTATGTCGAATCTTTTCTCTCTATGTAGAATAATCTTGAACTAATAGATCTAAGGTTAGGCACATTCGACCACAGGTGCGATGGACACAGATCCCTATTGTCAGCGTCATGTCGAATCTCCTATCTATATCGAACTGTTGCAACGAAAATAAAGCATTTGTTTATGTTGGATCTTTTGGTTTTCAGATTCTGCATGTTCGTTATCGTTTGTTAAAACGATAACGAAAATACCCGAAATTCGTACGTAAATGCATTCGGACAAAAACAAATGCACATGTCTATTCAGTATGACAAGTTTAAACACACGTTAAATAGATATGTGAAAAATAACAAAAGCTGAAAAAAAGTTGAGATGTTTATCCATTTTACAGGCACATTACTGGTAATGTACATCTGACCCAATCACATATGCTCTGCATTGTTATATACCTAAAATGTCATTGTATCTTACAGCCATCAAAGTCAGTTCATACTGCATACAAGTCCTACACCCACAGAAAGTTTGCTCCATCCTGCTGCTGGTGCCTCTCCTCTAAGTAGAATGGCATCCAAAATCATTCCTCTCACTTCCTGTAAGCCCAGAGTGTCATGGACAACAACTTCAGAGTCCTCTGGGTATCGGCTGTATTACAGCCTTCAATAACAGTCTCCACCTTGGACTCCTGCCTCCATGTTACTGAAAGCTATAATACTGATATCCAGGGACTCCACATTTGTCGCTTTCTGCTCTCAATTACTCCTGGTCACCCCTTGCGGAGGGGGGAGTCTCCACTATGCTGTGGGTGGGGTCTTGATTCCGCTGGACCACTGTAATGAACTATGGGTCCTATACCTAGACCCTGTACTCTGTATTGCCTCTTTTCTCCTGAGGATACAGACAGTGAAATGCTTTGAGAAAACAGCCATCTGCCTTTTTATGTTACTGAATCTAAGCATATTTTTATATAGGTTTCAAATTCATGTTGGTATTTGGAATAGTTAGGATTGCTAGTATTTAGCTAATATATTATTCTTCTGTTCTTTCTTTATTTAATATTATTTATATACCCTTTCTTTCTACTTTCTATCCTACTTTTGGCTGGTAACCATAATGGGTTTTGCAGGTATATTAAGGCCTCTTTCACACGGGATGGATCCGTGATGATCCGCCCCATGAACATCCGCTTGCTCAGCTCCATCGATCCCCGCTGAGCAGGAAGATGACAGGTCCGTCTCTGCACACTGTGCAGGGACAGACCTGTCAGAGCGCCGCTCTCCTCTATGGGAGATCGGATGACGACGGACCGCAGACTCCGTCGTCACCCGATCCGATCCGCAGACGGATGGAAAAGTAGTTTTTTTCTCCATCACACTTTTTCGGATCGAAGTGGGTCAGATGTCAGCGGACATGTCACGGCTGACATTCAACGCTCCATAGATGTCTATGGAGCATCCACTCAGGTCCGCCTAAAAAACTGACAGGCGGACCTGAACGGATCGTTAGTGTGAAGTTCCTTAATATGAAGTTCCTTTAACTTTTTCATAAACTCCTTGAGGTTGTCTGTATTTAAACACATGAGCACTGCACTTTAGGTCTAGATATCCCCACAGCCGTTTAGGTGTTGTGGGTTTCCTGAAAGGAGTGGGCATGTGTTGAATGAGTCTTTGTGTCATCAATTAGACTAATTTGCATATTATTTAAGAGACCCTCATACCATGCTCACACATGCTCTGAAGAAACTTGATCACGAGTGAAACGCGTCAACACGAGCCACCACACCATCTGTAGTTTGTACACATATTGGTCGCAACATCTATTCCCCTTCCAGACATCCACGGAAGCTGGGAGGACTCTTGGAATGCTGAAGTGTTTCAAACTCTGAACAGAGGCAGCAGCATGAGAGACCACTACACAAGCAGATACGCTGACCTGATCTTTACCTGCTCGTGGTGGACAAACTCCCCTCTCCGCCCCCTTTCTACTAGGGAGCTACTAGGGAGCTTATATGGATCACTGGGCATTGGTAAACCTTCATCTGTGTGTATGTCCAACTAGCCGGCTCCAATTCCTGTGTATGCTTTAATCTACTGCTACATTGCTGGCTTTGGCAAGATAACGGTGAATGGCAGGACTATGGTGCCCACAATGAGAACTGTATATTGCAGTGTTAGCCCAGCTAGTTTCTCATCATCATTTACTTTGATTTATTTTTCATGAACTGTCTCTTCTATATTGAAAACATATTCCGCCTCTAGAATTCTACTGCAAGCCCCATAATAGGGCCACTCTCCCTGAAGCATCCAGTTTTTACCTGGAATCGTACTTTATACACGGTACTGGTGTCTCCAGTGGATGTGTGCTGAATTCCCTATGAACTTTCCCATTGATTTAATAGCGGTCAGCTTCTTCATATGTGAGGAATATCTATCTAGGGACTCATCAACTTACCAGCTGGTTTACGATCTGAATGAGGGTTGAATGTTTGTTGTGGCCATCTGGGTTTTGATAACCTTATCATATTTTAATTCATATGGTGGAGGTATTGTTTTCTGTTTTGAACTATTATATGGTGGATTTTTCTAATAAAGAAAATTAATTTTTTGATAATACCTGCTGTACCTTTTTGAAGAATCCCTTTTCTGGACTCTCTGGTCCTTCCCTCCCATTTTCCATATACATATGTGAAGTGGACTTCCAAAATAAGTATGTTGTAGATATATTGTCACACTGTAAGGGTAGATTTAGACACGCGGTCCTCAGCGGCGATGTGATGCGTCCTCAGGGACTCCAAGGTTGTTTTAATCCCATATTTGCCAACGAAAACAACTCAACCGCATGCATTGCATGCAACTGTAGGGCGTTTGGGCTATACTTCATTCGCTTAATGGGTTCGGTTCAGCGAGCTTGCCTTCTGCTGATTGCTTCATGTTGGGTAGTTTTTGCCGCAGGTGTGAAGCAAAGGAATCCCGACCATGGCACATAAACTCCCCCATCCCCTGGCTATTGCAGCTTAAGGGGGGGCCCAAGTGCACATTTTTACCACCTCCAAATGCACATCTAAATGAGGCCTAAGGGTGAGATGTGCAGAAACCCTTTAGTATAGTTATGGGTGGCTGAGAGTAAAAACCAACTAACTGTTCATACCTGAATTTTTATTTTAAAATGTATGTGCTACTAGAAATTGTCCTTTTCTAATGGTTGTTTGTGATATAAATGTCTAAAGATGTAATATAAAATTGTTGTTTGATTGTTTTTGGAACCACTCAAAGTAGAGGTAAAGGCAAGTCCCTGTGTCCCAGAACATGTCCTAACACCAATCTAGAGGGTTAATAAATGTATAGAGGAAAGAATCACCGCTACTCCCGACCAGCCCAGGTGAATACACGATAAAGAGTGGCCTCGGCCTACATGTCTCCACAAAACCACGCACCCTGAAGAGTGAGTATGTATGTTTTTTTTTTTTTTTGGGAACCCATCTCTTTTAAACCCGAGTGCTCCAACGCAGGAACTTTGTGCTCCAACATTTCATACAACACTGGCCAGTGGGAGGGACTCAAGAGACTGAAGGACCTTTTAGCTTCCAGTACTACCCTTTAGATAGGACCTCTTGAGATTCAGGGTTCAGACAATTAAAGAGATCCTCTCATTGTTTGTGATATTGTACAAAATGATTATCTGTCATTGCTATTGCCATCATGTATGTTACTTTGCAGGGAGCAAAATAAAGCCTCGCTCTTTAGCCTTGGTGTGGCAGAGGGTGTGGCATTTCCAGAAGAGTTGTTTTAATCTGGACTCAGGGGACTTGTTCATTAACTGCTCCTTTGAGGGTAAGTGCTACATATTAAGATTACTCTGTCCACAGGGTGACAATGCTGGTGCACGATTTTGTAGACATGTGCAATTCGTTTAGTTTTTTTTAGTTTTTCGTTTTTTTTCGTTATTTTCGTTTGTTCGTTTTCGTACGAATGAACGAACGATTCGCTAAAAATTTTAACGAATAACGAATCGTTCGAATTGAACGAATCCGATTAACGAATCGTTCGAATCGAACGAATCCGAAAAACAACGAAAATTCGAAAAAAACTAATTAGACACAACGAATGTACGAATGAAGAAAATCCGAAAAACGAAAACAGGAACAACGAAAATGAAAATGAACGAAAAAATTCGTACATTCGTAACTTTTTTTTTGTTGAATTGGTAATTTTCCGTGTCCCTTACAATGGTGCTGCTTAACGTGCTTCGAATAGATTGAACGAAAAAATTCGTACATTCGTAACTTTTTTTTGTTGTTGAATTGGTAATTTTCCGTGTCCCTTACAATGGTGCTACTTAACGTGCTTCGAATAGATTGAACGAAGAAATTCGTACATTCGTAACTTTTTTTTTTTTTTTCGAATCGTAATTTTCCGTGTCTCTTACAATGGCGTTGCTTAACGTGCTTCGAATGGATTGAACGAAAAAATTCGTACATTCGTAACTTTTTTTTTCGATTCGTAATTTTCCGTGTCTCTTAAAATGTAATAATAGCATACACATTACATAAAATTATGAATTATGCTCCGATTACGAATCTACGAATGTTACGAATGTTACGAATGTACGAATAAATACGAATGAGTCCGGATTTCGAATAAACGAATAAACGAAAATTAAACTAATGAAAAAACAAATCAACAAAAAATAACTCTTACGAATGTACGAATCGTTACGAACACCGACGACTTACGAATGTACAAATCGTTACGAATACGAACACTGACGACTTACGAATTTACGAATCGTTACGAATCAACGGAAACGAAAAAAAAACGAAACGAAAATAAACAAATTTTTTTCGGAAACGAAAAAAACGAAACGAAAATAAACTAATTTTTTTGTTGTGCACATGTCTACGATTTTGTCACGTACAAACAGGGTTGTCACCCTGTTATCGGAAGTGGAATAATAAGAGAGCACAGATAATAAAACTCTGTTATGAGGGGGAGAGACAAAAAAAATGCTCTGTTGGTGACAGATTACATCATATATCTCATTTTTTTATTTTGCCCATATTTACACTTAATTATGTAGATATTTTCCAAAACCTAAACAGTACAAATTAAAAATATATAATAAAAAAATACAAAATCTCATATAAAAAAATATATATATTTCCTGAATATAACTTACAACACGCACATAATAAACGGATAAACGGTGCCACTAAGTGCCAAATGAACTAATTCCGGACTATCTGATTAAAAGCAGCTCCTTAAAATAAACTCATTAACCGCGTGTGAAATGGTTGTTTCCTGGTGTTAGTTTAGTTATGTTCTTTGACTCATGAAGCAGGTGTTGTTTTTTTCACAACAGGATACACTGCGAGACTGAGCTCAGATGCAGATCCTACACTCTTAACATCTGTGTCATACAAAGTGTGTTCAGCAGTCTTAAATCGTAATGAGATATTCCAGCTTTACACCAGGATCTGCAGAATGCAATTAAATTCTTTCCTTCGCTGGGATGTCCTAAAAGCTTTTACACAGCAGACTGTTACATCCTCAAAGTTTCATTTGCATTTCCCAGCATATTGTACAAGAATGCTCACACTAACAAAATCCACACTGCATATTAAAGTGACACTAAAGTTAATTATTTTATTTTTTACAATAACAAACATGTTATACTTACCTCCACTGTGCAGCTCGTTTTTCAGAGAGTGGCCCCGAACCTCGTCTTTTGGGGTCCCTCAGCGCCTCTCTCAGCTCCACTCCACTTCAGAAGCGCTCTCCCGGGGGGGTTACCTTGCATGCGTGCTCCCAAATCCAGCATTCGGCGTCCATAGACTCGGCCCCACCCCCCGGCGGCCACGTCATTGGATTTGATTGACAGCAGCGGGAGCCAATGGCTGCGCTGCTATCAATCTATCCAATCAACAGCCAAGAACACCCAGGCAGAGAGACGGCGCGTCCCGGTGGGACAAGTTTAGGGGTTCGGGTATGTAAAACGGGGGGGGGGGGGCTGGGGGCTGGTCATTGCCAGGTGTTTTTTCATCTTAATGCATAGGATGCATTAAGGTGAACAAACACTTAGCTTTACAACACCTTTAAAGCGGAGCTCCACCCTAAAGTGGAATTTCCGCTTATCTGATTCCTCCCCCCCCCTCCGGTGCTACAATTGGCACCTTTCAGGGGGGAGGGGGTGCAGATACCTGTATAATACAGGTATCTGCACCCACTTCCGGGACTAGCTAGCCGAAGCTGGCCCACCCATATCCAAAGATGCCCCGTTGTGTCTTGGGAAACACAGTTCCCAGGACACAACGGGGACCAATAAAGACGCGCAGCGTGACTCACGCATGCGCAGTAGGGAACCGGCAGTGAAGCCGCAAGCTTCACTTCCTGATTCCCTGACAGAGGATGGCGGCGGGGGCAGCCGAGAGATGAGCGATCGCTAGTCATCTTCTGCCGACATCGCTGGAACATGGAACAGGTAAGTGTCTATTTATTAAAAGTCAGCAGCTGCACTATTTGTAGCTGCTGACTTTAAAAAACAAAAAATTTTCAGGTGGACCTCCTCTTTAAGGCCCAACCCCAGCAGAAAAGGGATAGAATCTCTATTATGTTTTATATAATAGACATGTGCACCATAGAAAAATTTGTTTAGTTTTGTTTCGTTTCTGTTTGTTTCCGCTGATTCGTAACAATTCGTAATTTCGTAAGTCGTCGGTGTTCGTATTCGGACTCGTGTTCGTATTTCGTTGATTCGTTTTTCCGTTTTCCGTCTAATTTTCGTTTATTCGAAATTCGTATTTTCGTTATATTTTGTATTCGGACGCATTCGTATTTTCGTAGATTTAGTTACATTCGTACTTTCGTAACATTGTTTTCATAGATTCGTAATCGGAGCATAATTCATCATTTATGTAATGTGTATGCTATTACATGTTTAAGAAACAAAGAATTTCTCTCTCACAAGTCGGAACTTAACTCAAAAATCCACCTAAACAGTGCCTTCGACCCAACCACGTTTATCAACTAACCAAAAAAAGTAACGAATTTACGAATCCATTCGAAGCAAGTTAAGCAGCGACACGGAAAATTACGAATCAACAAAAAAAAAAAAAAAAAGTTACGAATGTACGAATTTTTTCGTTCATTTAGATTTTCGTTATTTTTGAATATTTGTTCGGTATTTTCGTTGTTTCTGTTTTCGTTTTTCGGATTTCCATTCTTTCGTAGTTTCGTTGTTTCTAATTGAATTATTTTGTATTTTCGTTGTTTTTCATATTCGTTCGTTTCGATAGTTCGTTATTCGTTAAAATTTTTAGTAAACCATTCGTTCATTCGTACGATAACGAATGAACTAATATAACTTGAATTTGAACGGAAAACGAATTTGTAACTAAACGAATTGCACATGTCTATTATTAAACATAGATATATATATATATAGCGCAAACGATTTACATACTGTATGTTTACATTAGTCCCTGCCCTTAAAGCTTACAATCTAAGGTCCCTATTTAACATGCATGTACACATTTTGACAGGAGCCAATTATCGGTTTCTCCAGGGGAAACCCACCCAAGCACAAGGAGAACGTGCAAACTCTATAGAGATAGTGTCCTGACCAGGAATCAAACCTGAATTTATGATATCCCTATATGCTCCACAGTTACAATTTATTTTTTACATAACAGGACCTATTGATTATTCACCATGACCGGCCTGTAGAATTATTGCATTTTTGTGAAATGGAAAGGAGGAATGATAGAATCTATCATTAAATCAGGGTGGGCCAGGCTCAGCACTGAAGGTCCAGATTGTGAAATGTTTGAATGAACAAGCAATGAAACAATTAACATGAAGGGCAGTGTAGGGGAACAGAACCCACTTAAATCTAACTTATTGTGAGGCAGTGGCTTCTTGTTAAGGAGCGATTCCTAAATACCTTTTGAGGAAATGAAAAACATCTACATTTCATTTTACAATGAACAGCAGCAACGGAACAAAGAAATCAACACTGGCTTCTTCTTCATTCTTCTTTCTTTTCAAAAAGTTAATTATACAGTAACTAGACTAAATGAATACAGATTGCTTTATGAACAGTTTGTCACGTCAATTTGTACATCACGAGCTGATATAGACAATGCACTTCACGCTTGAATTCACCATTAAAAGTTTCTTAAATAGTGGATAGATTCTTGGTTCCCAGTTGTGTCCACTGGCCGTGGCCTTAAGAAAGGGGTCACTGAACTCTTCAAGTATTTCTTTATTTCATATGACACCAGAAAAGGTGAACTACCTCACCTTGGTTCATAACAGCTGGGAGGAAGCAAATGGGATGTAGAATCTGGAACTGTCATTGGAGGGACCAGGGGAAACTGCTGAAGGTATAAAGTGCAGGCCCCTTTCACCAGCCTCCCAAACCCCTCTGTCATGGTGGAATGATGATCCATTTCATGGGTCCAAACTGTCCCTGCATTGGAGGGATTGTCATTCTTTTGAAAGCAAGTCTCTGTTTCCTCCTCTATTGTCCCTCTTTTTGCTGTGGCATAAATAAATGTTATATTTAACTGACAAAATTGTTTATTTTATACCATATATACTCAAGTATAAGCCGACCCGAATATAAGCCGAGGCACCTAATTTAACCACAAAAAACTGGGAAAACTTATTGACTCGAGTATAAGCCTAGGGTGAGAAATGCGCAGCTATTGTAAGTGGAAAAAAGGGTCAACAATGCCCATTTGCAGACTCACTGTGCCCATTTGCATGCCTCACTGTGCCCATTTGCAGCCATAGGTCCCCCAACTTCAAACTCTGTAGTTAAGGGTTCTTAGATGTTTCTTAGCTGCAGCCAAAATGTGGGGTCTCTGGACCCAAAGGGTCCCGAAATGACATTGCTGCAGATGGACACAATTGACCGATTTTTAGGCCCCGTATCTTGGGGCCACTTGGTGCTAGGAACCCGAAATTTGGTGTGCAAACCCCAGCTGGAGTTCCTAGCACTAAGTGGCCCCGAGATACGGCGTCCCAAAGTCGGTTCGGAAAATGTCAAGCACTTTTCTGCAGCAGAGAATGACATTTCCAAACCGACTTTTGGGGCCCCCGTATCTCGGGGCCACTTAGTGCTAGGAACTCCAGCTTTGTAGTGCTACTTCCACTGGGTGTGCAGACCAAATTTTGGGTTCCTAGCACCAAGTGGCCCAAGATACGGGGCCCCAAAGTTGGTTTGGAAAAAGTCCCTTTCTGCTGCAGAAAAGTGCTTGACTCGAGTATAAGCCGAGGGGGGGCACTTTCAGCACAATAAAATGTGCTGAAAAACTCGGCTTATACTCAAGTATATACGGTACTTATTTGCATTTAAATCTATATTGCATTAGATATAAATGCTAATATAAAGGCAAGCTAGCCTAAAACATTCCCCAGTGGGTTAAAGTGACCATACTTGTGTTTTAACTTCCTTGATTGGGGCTAAAGGGGGGATGAATGTTTGGTGGTGTGTCCTTTCATTACATATTATGTGTTAAAAGGTGTGTGTCCTTCTTTCCCAGAAAGTTGAGAGGCATGTCTTGGCTTGCTGCTAATACCCATCGTTACAGATTCCTATTGGCCCATAGCTATGGTGGACAGCCCCATTGGTCAAGAGGAAGAGGCTGGCCAAGCTAGTTGTTTTGGTTTAGGGTTGGCTTTGGTTGGTTGTTTTGATTTAAGAGGCCCCAGTGACTTGTAGCATACAGTATATAGGGCTTCTTCTATTTACGCCCACGGGTGAGTGGAATGGTGAGGTGGTGATGGGAGGGTAACTACAAGTAGATGTGGGAACCAACATTTAATGAAACCTACTGCACAGCACCGATTCACCAAAAAAAAAAAAAAAAGTACATAACATAGTACATGACATAGTACAGGACATAAATGCATAGATAAAAAAATCATATATAATAAAAAAATATGAATAAAGTTCAATGCCAAGTCACAGGATGTCCCCAGTCCTCCAGATTTAATGGCACCCAGTGTCACTCAACCAGAAAGATTGAGGATATTCTGTGTGTGGAGGGTGCCATAGGCCCACTCCCTGATGGGTGTAATTATTGTGCCTCTCATTCACTGTGTAAAGGTTTTTTACTATTCAGCACTGTGCTACTTTAACTGGCAATTGAACAGTCATGCAACACTGGATGCAAATTACATTTTTATCATTTATTTTCACATAAATAGAGCTTTCTTTTGGTGGTACAGTATTTGAACACCACTGGGTTTTTAATTTTTTTGTGATATAAATGAAAAAAGACCAACAATTTTGAAAAAAAAAAACAACAATATTTTCCACTTTCTATTATAAAACATATCCAAAACATATCCATATCCATATATATATATATATATATATATATATATATATATATATATATATATATATATATATATATATATAAAACATATCCAATAAATTTAGGCCAAAGTGTATTCTGCTACATATCTTTGAAAAAAAGTCCCATAAGTGTATAATAATTGTTTTGTTTGAAAGTTATAGCGTCTACAAACTATGGTATATATACTGAAATTTATGCAGCTATGACACTATACTGGTAATGGCGGTGATCAGAGACTAATAGTGGGACTGTGATAGTATGGCGGGGAGTCTGATGCTAGCTGGGGCTGGCTAGGAGGAACACTAACTGACTAACTGACATCAATAGTAACACTAATGCAGTGATCAGTGCTAATAATGTACACTGTCACTGTACTAATGATACTGGTTGGGAAGGGGTTCACATCTAGCAATCACAGGGTTAACTGTATGCTTAACAATGTGCTTTTACATTTCCATCTGTCTGTTTTTTCTCTCTGCTTTGCAGGGAGAAGAAACAACTAGATAGCTGTTCACAGTAGACAGAACTCTGTGTGTGATTGGCCACAGTCATAGTCACAGACCAATTGTTGGCTGAAATCATCTGCCAAACTTGTGTTGTGTCCAACTACAGCACGGGTCAGCATGTGTGCCCAGAACCCGGGAGAAAGGCCATGACCTACAGGTACGTCGCCTAGCCTGGAACTTCTGCTCACTGGCAGTACAACTACTGTGGGCAGACGGCAAGAGGTTAAAATCAGCTAAATATTAAACTAAATTATCATTCTGAAAAATCATGATGGAAATGCTAATTAATCAGACCACAATTAGAAGAGAAAGAAATAAAATGAGCGAAAAAAAAAGGGGAGAGGTCACATAGAGACTAACAAGCCAATGCCATCCCATAAATACTTCACACTTTGATTATTTAAATTTGGATGTGTATATAAAATTCAAGGTCTCCAATTTTTTTTAACATTCTGAATGACTGTCATTCATCAGGCTCATTAATTTTCCATTAATCACGAAGCCATCAGATCTCTTCATTGCCTCAAGGAAAAATTTCTTCTTCCAAGAAAGAATGATAGTTTGTTTAGCTGCTAAAAGCATAAATGTTGGTAACATTGATAGCCTGTCGTGTTTGTTAAAATATATGTAAACTTAATCACTCAATTCTTATATGAGCTTTAACATGGTAATGTAATTACAGAAATGTATTTTCGATTTTTTTTAAATCTGTAGATTTCAATAAAATAATACCTGGTGATTTTGCCGTAAACGTCCTTGTTCAGAGCCGTCCTGGTATAGGGAGACCACACTCTGCCCTATCACCTAATTGCGCTCCTGTGGTGTCTCATTGTCACACAAACTTCGTATGAAGACTAAAAGTGGCCACTAAGGCATTGTCCATTGTCACCATCAGGAAACCCATTCTACAAAATGTCATTCAGCTGTCACTAAAGTGCATGTAGACTGGAGGTGGCTGCATGGAGTCAGCAGGAGATCAACCATGTTAAGATACATCAAAGAATGAAGAAAGGTGATAACAAGTATTTTATAAAGAACAAAAAAGGTACGGTAATTATTTTTGATACATTAAATATGAAGTACTTGTGTGCTGCTATGGACCTCTCAACCAACCAAAACTAATATACAAAATAAATACCAAAGAATAATATATCACCCTAAAAATACACATGAAAAAGCTGCAACGATTAACAAGTGACCTTAACACTGTAAAACAAAAAAAATGTTCTTATTCATTTTTAAAACATAGTGCTCTAGCAAACTTAAAAGCATTCAGTTATGCCCCGTACACACGATCGGAAATTCTGCCAACAAAAGTCCGATGCTCCATCGGACTTTAGCTGGCGGAATTCCCACCAGCAAAAGATTGAGAACAGGTTCTCTATTTTTCGGTTCGGAAAAAGTTCCAATCCGAAATTCAGATCGTCTGTACAAATTCCACCGCTCAAAATGCCTACGCATGCTCGGAAACAATTAGACGCATGCTCGGAAGAATTGAACTTAATTTTCTCGGCTCGTCGTAGCGTTGTGCGTCACTAAGTTCTTGACGGTCGAAAGTTCAGAGAACTTTTGTGTGACTGTGTGTATGCAAGCCAAGCTTGAGCAGAATTCCATCGGAAAAAACATCCAAGTTGTTTCCGACGGAAAATCCGCTCGTGTGTACGGGGCATTAAAGTTTACACATATTTTAAGAGAATCTGGCTTATGTTAAGGGGGCGCTATCAATGGGTCTTTATAAATTCTCAGGGATTATTCACACACAAAGACACTTAATGTTAAATGTGGCCAAGCATGACCATTACCCTACCCAGCTCCCCTTTTCCTGAAATTCCTCCTGATAGTTAGCAGTGCATTACCTGTCCTTTGCATATGGCCTCATAGCTGTATATCTGCAATATGTGATCCTCTAAGGCAGTGATCGCCAATCTTTCAGACTTGACAGAGCCCTAAACTCACAATTTTGAATCCCACGGACCACTAACATGAATTTTACATGCTTATACTGTAGACTCATCATTGGATCTCACTTATCCAGCTATGTGCTCTAGATCCATGCTCCCTCCCACAGTCTTTGAACAGTGTTGCCATTGGAAGTCCCCTTATTCTTCACCTCCCGCTCTCTGCGCTACTCCCAGAGCCTCTCTCTGAGTTCACAGGACCCGGGAACTTCAGAGGAGGCATCAGGTATCAATGCGCACTGACAGTATTGACTGTTAGCACGCATTGAGAACAAAACTGGAAACAACATTGGGCGGTATACATCAGCCCCAATATTGATCTGACCAGACCACCAACATTTTCTCATGGACCATCAGTGGGCCACAGACCACTGGTTGGTGACTGCTGATCTAAGGCACTGTGTTTCCATAAGTAAGTCGTTTGTGGGATGAAACACATTGGAGTGGGGTGTGCACTTGTTGGGAGCTGGAACTACTATTGATTCCATAATTTACGCCACTGCTAGTTTAACGAGATTTGGTGAAGACACTACTGTGCTGCTTACTGTACTCTATACTGGACCGGCAGTGCAAGAATTTTCTGCTTCTTCTTCATTCATTCCTCAAATATATGCTTCATCCTCCTCTTCTGCTGCTTAATCATTCCTCCATCAGTCATCAGACCTCCAATCATTAAGGGCACAGGTGTGACATGTAAAAGCAAGCCCCACTCCTCTACCAAGATGGCCACCTTAACATAGAGACACCCAGGCCCGGACTGGCCATAGGGCGACACCGGGCATGTCAATTTCGGGCCTGACTCTGACTTCCTGGGCAGCTGCTTGGGCTGGCCCTGCTTAACCGCTGCTGGCCTCTCCGCGGCCGGCTCTGTCCTTCTGGCCGGGTCTCCAGTCCCCACTGCCCACTCCCAAGGAAGCTGGGCTGCTCCGTGGGTTTTTTTTTGTGTTTGTAATTGTGGTATATTTAGTACTGGCTGGCTGTGTAAGTGGAGTGCAGTGTTAACAAAAATATTTATACACTTTAAATGCAGGACACCTTTTGGATTATATTATATATCAATTTGGGTAATATATTTTTAATGTGCCCTAAAATTAACTGTTATCTCTTAGCCTGGGTTCACATTAGATGTGGTGCGAATTCACAGCAAATTTGCTGCAGTTTCAGCACTACATCTAAATCGCAACCTGTCCATGTGAACCAATTGCAGAGTGTATGTTAAGTTAACGACACACCGCAATCAGTTTGCAAAATGCAGCGCAGTTTGCTGAATCGGAAAGCATTGGTGTGAACACCCATGCGATCTTATTCTGGTGCAGACGAAAAAGGGTCCTGCACCAGTTTGGTGTGAATGCAGTGCGATTTAAACCATACAAATCCATGTCTCATATTGCACCCCAGAGACACCACATGTAATTCACACAGGAATGTGCTGCGATTCCTGTGCGAATTACATGTGGTGTCTCATACCGGCCGCTGTAGTGTGAACCCGGGCTGAGGCCTTAAAGCCAGCTGCGGCATTTCCCTTGGCACTGGTGAGCTCAGGTGTGTTTGGATCCTAGTCTGAACTACACTGAGCGTTTCAGCCAGGATAGCCCCGCGGCCGCACATATGCACTCCTCTTGTATATGTGCAGCTGCAGACCATTAAATGTCTCAGCTGCTTAAGACTGGCAGCACAATGTAACAGGAGGGGGCCGGGGGGGGTTGGTTAAAAAACAAACATGTCATGCTTCACTGATCTGTATAAAAAAAAATGGGCTGCTCAGCCTAAAATGTGGAGACATTCAATAATGGGGAATATATCAGTTGTAGGGTAACCGCTGGCATACTAGTGACCCATCCGTTGCCTTTTTTTTTTGGAGGGGTATCGCTTCCATAGTTCAGGTCCTCTTTACAAAAATGAATGGGCCATCAAAACACCTGAAGCCATTAAAACCACACTCAGGCTATGTTTACACATGTGGCAAGGACTGCGGTGTCCGTGTATGGCTTTTCAGAGGCATTTGAAAGGTGGCGAGGAGGCGATATGTCACCTCTTCACCACCTGTTTTTATGTTTTAACCCCTTAAATGCTGCACTACTACACAGCTACTGTGTGCATTGCAGGCAGTTAGACAGCAGCTGCAGTGCAGCTTCATTGACTTGAATGGGTCATGTTCGATTGGTAGTACTGCCAACTAAACGCAACCAGAGGGGGCGGTTTGCAGCTTAAAGGGGGCAGTTGGGGGTGGTAAAATGCAGCTTCTTTCCTGGATACCGCCATGCTCATACCAGAGCCAATATACCTGTTATAATGTGCATTGTAGTACTCATGTTACCCCAACACATATGTGAATGAGCGATAAAATACATTTTTTTACAAACAAAGGTGCTTTATTGCTGTCATGTAGGTGAATTAAACAGTATATCTATTGGTGTGATACAGAACAATGCATGAAGAAGCATTTGTGCACTTACAGATCAGGATACAGTGTACAGCAAAACAAGCATCAAAAGTACACAGTCACATTAACAGAATTACACATGTAGCGCCCACCACATTTAGGTGGGTGCTACTAGGTAGATGTTAGGAGAAATTGCCAGTGCCTTACTGTTCTTTGTTTAGGCCTGGTTGTTCGGTTTGGGTTTGGGTTTGGGGAGGAGTAGTAGGATAGAGGGGGGTGTGACCACCTGTACTTCACCCTGGAAGACCTCCCTTGATTCTCCAGGGTAATGTTCTGGAAAGGAGGCGGGTCAGGGACTGAAGAGCAGGCAGTGTATATGGCCCTGGTCCAATCATTAATTTTTATGGGCAGGGGCGGGACAGACATATATACTGAGGTCACATGCTTCCTGGGGGGAGATGGGAAGAAACTAGGTCCAGAGAAACTTCACAATGTGACCTCAAGGAGCAGGCTTGAAGGCCCGGGGGTTCAGAGACCCCAGCGCTGGAAAGCAGGAACCTAACCTGAAGGCCTGAGGGTTCAGAGACCTCAGCGCCGGATGGTTCAAGACTACAAGCTGCACAAGAAATCCTAGGAAAAGGAACCAGGCATCCCGGCTGGGATGGATCATTGCACAAGAAACGGGAAGTAGCTGAAAAGCGGATGGAGTAGACCGGGGCAGCTGGACTTTCCTGAACTGGCTTGGGGAGGATTGCAGGAGGCGAGAAAGGGTGGAAGAACGGGGGTTAAACCAGCAATACTGTAATGAACTACCTAGCAGCTCCCAAGGGAGTAGTGCGCTACACACAGTATTTACAATCCAAACATTATCTGGCAGTATATAGTAATCAGTATCTATGCTAGTATATGTAGTCCTCCTTGGTGTACTAGCCTGAGGTCCAGGAGGCCCACACTTTTTCATATTTCCATTGACAACCCCTGTTTATATATGTAATTCTATACATGGGCAGGCAGCTCGAGTCTGTGCCCTCCAGGAGGAGAGGGGGGGGGGGGGGGGGGGGCGGGTTGGCATAATCCATTTAAGGAGTATTTATTTTTTAGCATAAAAGAGAAGGTATGTGATTAGTAATTTAGAGTGATGAGAGCATTGTCCGTCATCATGAACCCCCAATAAGGCCAACTCAGGTAGCATTGGGAGGGACAGCTGCAGTCTAGAGTTTATTTCCCCAAATACCTTCGTCCAGTAGGCTGAGATGACGGGACAGTCCCACAACATATGAAAGAATGTGCCTATGTGTGCTTTACATCTAGGACACTCAGGGTCCCCATCTGGAAATATTCTGTGAAGTCTTTGGGGCGTATAGTATATTCTGTGCAAATATTTTACCTGTATGAGTTTGTCTTTAGAGAAGATAACTAATTTGGGGCCATATTCTAAACAGTCCTAACATCCCTCCCTGTCTAGTGAGGGTATGTCACTGTGCCATGTTTCCCATAGTTTCTCTAGCTTGGGGGATTCATTGCCCAGGAGTGCACCATATAGAGTGAATAAGGGTTTAGTTAGGTCCCCCGGGTCCAGAATTTCCTCTATGGGGTCAGCCCATTCCATCCAGCTAGGTAAGTTGTATTTGGCCTTCAAATCTGTAAACTGCAGTAGGGCACCCTGGGGCATGATATGTTCCAGTGTTGTAATGCCATATCTGGCCCACAACTGGGGATCTGGGAGGGATCGGAAGTGTGGTAGGGTGGGGTTACCCCATAGGGGTTGTGCCGGAGACCACTGATCCAGTCGCTTAAAAGCGCCAGCGGGCAGCAGTTCATACCCGCCATGTCGCTCTAGTTGGTCCCAGTGTCATCTCGTATGCCCTCGGTCCCCTGTAGGCAAAGTTGCGGAACACAGCCAGTGAGCCCAAACAGTTCACCTCCAGGCAGACCGCAGCATTGGATTTAGACCCCTGGTACCACCACTGGACCGTCACTAGAATAGCCGCCCAATAATAGACTTGGAAATTGGGAAGGACCAGTCCACCCAGGTGGGCAGGCAGCCAGAGCGTGGAGCAGGCCAATTCTGGGATCGCTCCACTCCAAATAAAGGATCCTATGCACTTGTCTATTTCTTTAAAGAAGGCAACAGGGATCCACACCGTACAAGAATGAGTGATAAAATAGATAAAAAATATTTGACCAAAATCAGAAATTCTTTTCTAAACTGCAGTTTTGGGGATAAGCATGAATAAAGTAAAATTTTGTGCAGATGCCCTAAACCAATGTAGCCAGGAGCTGGCTAAATTGCCTGTGTTATCAGAGGACACTTCTACAGCATCTGCTATAGTGAGGCTGTTCCCTGTAGTGCTCAGCCTGGGATCTGCCTCGTCACATCCTGAATGCAGAGTGAGTGAAAACTTACAGAAGAGTGGAGGATCTTGGTGCATGTAGTCCAAAGAGCCTCAAATCTACATTAACGTGGATCAATGTGGACTACAAGTTCCAGCTGGCTGAAGGAAGATGACAGGATGCTGAGAGAGGTGATAAATAGCCTGTGTTGGGGGGCAATCGGTCTCTTAGGACTACGGCCTTAATCTAGGAGCAGTGATCCGGACGGACAGGGAGAGGGTGGATGTGCTGTGGCCTAGGTGGCAAGGGAGAGTCTACGGAGAGCATGTGTGGATACACATGATATTGGCAGGGTCTGGCCATCAGATGGCAGCTGAGAGGTCACCCACATCACAGATCTAGCTGAGCTGGGGCTGGGAGGTGCAAGGTCATGCACCGTCCATTGAGCACACTCTTTGCAGAGGTCTGCTGGAGGATCTTCACACCATCCCTCCTGAGCTTGGTATCGCTTGGACTGGTGAGCGGAAATATGCCCACCCTCTTTGCACCCAAGGACACTGTATTCAGACACCTTTACTTTGCCTTCCTCATTAGAGCTCTATAAGGAGACATCTACAACTCATATTGTTGAGTTGAGTTGCATCTTTATATAGCGCGGTCTAACCCCGTAGGGTCCCGACGCGCTTACAAACACATACACAGATACTAGGGCCAATTTATAGACAGGATCTGATTAACCTACCAGCATGTCTTTGGAGTGTGGGAGGAAACTCACGCAGGCACAGGGAGAACATTCAAACTCCAGGCCGATGGTGTCATAGTCGGGATTTAAACCAACAACCCTATTGCTGCTAGGTGAGAGTGCTAACCACTACACCACTGTACTGCTGAATGTCATTATCTCACAAGTACTTTGGGCCCCTTCATTTCCATTTAGCTGAAGATTGAAGACTTCTGCATTAAAGGACTACTGTAAGGGACAGGAACATTGTGGTAGAATATCTTTACGCAGCCCTCAGGGGGGTGGCGCTACCCCAATGCATAGCAATACAGATTCAGCACACAGAAATGTGTATAGAACATATAGTTGCAGACGATCAAATCTCTAACCAAATCTCTGGTGAGTAGGCTGAAGAGCCTGTATAAAATTTATATACTGCAGGGCTATGGAATCCTGAGCGGAAGGGATTGGATAAATCTACAGGTAACATATAAAACCCTGTTGAACAGCAAATGCATTTAACACATGCACCATCACATACATTCCTAAACTGTCCTCTTCAACTGCACTAATCTGAAATGACAGATTGTCTCTAATGTCTGGCCAGCTGCGTGTCTAAATCAATCAGTTCTGCAACACAGGGACTTGTAAACAGAAAATTCTTTTTTTTTTTTCTCTCTCTGCTTTACTCTTATATCACAGTTCCAAGTCAGTTCCAAGTCAGACCCAACCATCGCCATTATCAACCGGGAACAAACTCGCCCCAAAATTTATGTGATCTCTCTACACTGGAGAGTCTGGAGTGGAATTTACCATAATAGCAGCTCTAGGCAAATGTCAGAGTGCACTCCATTCCTTTGATCCATGACAGATGCTTAGTGGATGTGGAACAATGCGAGACCTTGCTATATACTGTATAACGTAGGACATGAGTGGGCTTACCGCAAGTCCACTTAACAGCTCGTTTACACAAGTCTTGCTCTTTGAGTGGCAATCTGCATTGGATCGCTTTTCAAAGGGTGTTTGACAGCAGTAAGGAGACGCAGCTCCCCACTTGGTTTAGCCCCTAAAAGCATGCGCCACTGCACTGCAGGGGCGCTTTAGCCAGGTAGTTGCATCACGGCCCCATTTACTTGAATGGGATGAGCTCAGAGGGCTGCCTGCCAAATGTGACAGAATGTGTAAATGCCTGAACAGCTTCCTTTATAGCTTGGGGGGCAGCATGTTTTTAACCCCCAAATTACAATTGTACACTAAGCCTGAGTGATTTTTGCCTATAAAGTAGACATGGGAACTGTCAAAAAATTTGTTTCGTTTCGTTCCGTTTCGTATATAAAAAAAATCGTAATTCGTGTACGAAATTCCATTCGAATTCGTACGAAATACGAATATCGTACGAATCGTATTTTTTTTTTCTCGAATCGTTCCGAATCGTTAACGCGGCTAATGAATTATCGGTTCCCGTAACACAGAGAACAATTCGAACCCAACTACAAATATCGAATTTCAAGTAATACGAAATAAATTATTATAGCGGATATAACGAATGATTCGAATGAATTCGAGATTCAGTATATCTAATATAGAGAACTGTTCCTGCACAAAGTGTCATTTTTGCAGGAAAAAAGCTATTTAAAATCACTCGCGGCTAATGAATTGTCGGCTCTGTAACACAGAGAACAGTCATTCATTGATAAAAAAAAAAAAAAAAAAAAGCGTGGGGGTCCCCCCAAATTCAATAACCAGGCCCTTCAGGTCTGGTATGGATATTAAGGGGAACCCCAGCCAAAAAAAAATTGCGTGGGGTCCCCCCTAAATATCCATACCAAACCCTTCAGGTCTGGGGTGGATTTTAAGAGGAACCCCGGCCAAAAAAAAAAATGGCGTGGGGTCCTCCTCAAAATCCATACCAGACCCTTTATCCGAGCACGCAACCTGGCAGGCCGCAAGAAAAGAGGGGGGACGAGAGCGCCCCCCCCCTCCTGAACCGTACCAGGCCACATGCCCTCAACATTGGGAGGGTGCTTTGGGGGTCTGAGACCCCCAAAGCACCTTGTCCCCATGTTGATGAGGACAAGGGCCTCATCCCCCACAACCCTGGCCATTGGTTGTGGGGGTCTGCGGGCGGGGCCCCACTGTGTGAAATGGTAAGGGGGTACAAAAGTACCCCTACCATTTCACCAAAAAAGTGACAAAAATGGTAAAAATGACAGGAGACGTTCTTTGACAATTCCTTTATTAAAATCTTCTTTCATCTTCTTTCTTCTGGTCTTCCTTTCTTCATCCTTCGGTTTCTTCATTTTCTCCTTCCGGCATCTTCTTACATCTTCTTCTTCCTCCGATCCGCTTCTTCTTCGATCCGGTCTTCTCGTCCTTCTCGTCTGGCATCTTATTCCATGGCGCCGGCGTCTGTTCTTCTGTCGGGCCGGACGAGAAGACCGGAGGAAGAAGAAGCAGATCGGAGGAAGAAGAAGATGGAAGAAGAAGATGGAAGAAGATGCCGGAAGGAGAAGATGAAGAAACCAAAGGATGAAGAAAGGAAGAAGGAAGAGCAGAAGAAAGAAGATTTTAATAAAGGAATTGTCAAAGACCGTCTCCTGTCATTTTTACCATTTTTGACACTTTTTTGGTGAAATGGTAGGGGTACAGTACCCCCTTACCATTTCACACAGGGGGAGGGGGCCTGGACCTGGGGGTCACCTTTGTTAAAGGGGGCTTCCAGATTCCGATAAGCCCCCCGCCCGCAGACCCCCACAACCAATGGCCAGGGTTATGGGGATGAGGCCCTTGTCCTCATCAACATGGGGACAAGGTGCTTTGGGGGGGACCCCAAAGCACCTTCCCAATGTTGAGGGCATGTGGCCTGGTACGGTTCTGGAGGGAGGGGGGGCCGCTCTCGTCCCCCCCTCTTTTCCTGCGGCCTGCCAGGTTGCGTGCTCGGATAAGGGTCTGGTATGGATTTTGAGGGGGACCCCACGCCATTTTTTTTGGCCGGGGTTCCCCTTAAAATCCATCCCAGACCTGAAGGGTCTGGGATGGATATTTAGGGGGGACCCCACGCCATTTTTTTTTTGGCTGGGGTTCCCCTTAATATCCATAGCAGACCTGAAGGGCCTGGTTATTGAATTTGGGGGGACCCCCACGCTTTGTTCTTTTTTTTTTATCAATGAATGACTGTTCTCTGTGTTACGGAGCTGACAATTCATTAGCCGGCAATAGCCGCGAGTGATTTTAAATAGCTTTTTTTCCTGCAAAAATTACACTTTGTCATTCGAATTCATTCGAATCATTCGTTATATCCGGTATAATAATTTCTTTCGAATTAGTTGAAATTCGATATTGGTAGTTTGATTCAAATAATTTGGAGCTGAAATTCGTAAACTGAATTTTTCCTGCAAAAATGACACTTTGTCATTTGAATCATTCAAATTCATTCGAATCATTCGAATTCATTTGAATCATTCGTTATATCCGCTATAATAATTTCTTTCATATTAGTTGAAATTCGATATTTGGTAGTCGGATTCGAATAATTTGGCGATGGAATTCGTAAACAGAAATTTTGTATTCCGTATGGAATTCGTATTCGAAAAATTTGTACTACGGATTCGTAAATTCGTACGAATTTCGAAAAATTCGTACGAATTTCGAAAAATTTGTACGAATTACGAATTCGTATGAAACTAATCGCACATGTCTACTATAAAGTTGTCACTATAAGTCCCCATGCACGAGACACCAATGCAAACTCTGCTGAACGCATGTTTTAAAAAGCAGAAACCTGCGTTTAAAAACGCATATTTTGCCGCATTTTCATGCCGCGTTTAGCCGCGTTTAGCCACGTTTTACCGCGTTTGTGTCTATAAACGTTTGTAAAGATAACATCATATAGACCCTTCCCAAGCTCAGAAAGCATGTATTAATAACTATTGCTGCCATTTTGATCAGAGTGAGCAGCAGCAGCAGCAGAGAGAGCAGTTGTACACTTGCATTTGCCTCTCTTTCTGTGGGTTCTTTTTGGAAATGGATCCCATATTGAATATATGTCAGGAAATGCTCCTGATGTTGCTCTTGATGAGGCAGAAACGTTGTCGCAAATTGCGTGAGGGGTCCACAGTCAGAGCTCGTTGATATTGGACCCATCCGTTGATGGCACAGCGAATGTCCGTTGGATATTTCACGGTGGGGGGTCAGGGCTGACTAGACATTGGTATGCAGGTTTTTCTTTGTGAAAAAAAGACATTGCTATGCTTTGGTCAGACTAGGTGGAGTCACTGATTAGATTAGAAATTGGATGAAGGGTTTGAGCAAAGAAGTGGAGGCATTCCTCTTTGTCTAAGCTACTAGACTAGAGTTTTTTATGGCATTGCATCAGTGAGTATATATGCTCTATGAACTATCTACTAACTACGACATTTTAAACCAATTTTTTTAGTATTTTTTATGGTTTACCATCATATTTCTGAGTTTTCTGGTCAAAAAAATTGGGTTCCTTTAAAAATGCTTATAAACGCGGGTGCCGCGTTTAGCCGCGTTTTGCGTCTGAAACATGGAAAAGCAAAGTGTCTGAACCCATTTATTTGCTTCTGTAAAAACGAGGTTAAACGCAACTGCATAAAAACGGGAAAAAACGAGACTTTGTACATGGACACATAGGATAACATTGCATTAGTTCAGAGGCAGTTGAAAAAAGTGTCCAACTGCCTCTGAACGCGCGTTTAATAGCATCTCGTGTGCATGGGGCCTTAAGCTGTCCACAGGCTTTTTAGCCAGGGAAGAGCAAATTTTCCTCTAACATTTTTAGAGAAAATCTAATTTTGAAAACATGAAAATGTTTTCTAATTTATTGGGAGGGCAACATGAAGCAGGATTTTGGTCATTTAAAAAAAAGAGTTCCATTTTCCAAGAACCTTTTTCAGTTTGCATTGATGTGGCTGCTGTGTGCGCAGCAATGTACTGTAGTAGCACTAGCTACATAAAAATAAGCGGCGCTGTGCTTCGGCAACAGTACGGGCAACTTCCTGTCTGCTGCTGGAAATAAATAAAGTCGCTCTGAGTGCTTATCTGCCATTCAGGAGAAGCCTTGTATTTTTATTGGTGAACACAAGGCTTCCAGTGATTGGCCAAGGTGGAGAGGCGAGTAGACAACATCATTACCACCTCCACCAGGAGGAGGATGTTAGCGCTGCACAATTAATCAGTGAAAAATTGTGATCTCGATTCAACCCCCCTGACGATCTCTATTGCAGAGTTTGCCGATTCTTTCATATAACAAGTGGAGAGACTTATCTGCTCACTCAGCTGTCAAAAGAAAACATCCGGGCAGTCTGCCAAGTTTTTAACATGAAACATTGTAACTAACTCTTCCTTCTTAGAACAAAGGGAAACTTCTGCGTGTAAAGAAAAAATCCAGGCAGTCTGCCAAGTTTTTAATAATGTGTAAATGCAGGAAGTTTAACTACTTAAAGTCTAAATATTTTTCTGACAATTGTTTCTTAAAGTGGAGTGCCCCTTAAAAAAAAAAATTTAAAGTCAGCAGCTCCAAATACTGCAGCTGCTGACTTTTAATAATCCGACACTTACCTGTCCCAGGGTCCAGCGATGCGGGGGAACGAAGCCCCCCCTCGTTCCCTGCTCAGCTCAGCGGCACCGGCATTCTTACTGTGGGCACCCGGCTGTGGCTTCACAGCCGGTACCCACTGCGCATGCGCGAGCGGCGCCGCGTGCCATGATATGCCATTCAGTCATCTGGGACCTGTCACGTGTCCCAGATGACTGACTGCGCCAAGGGGCAGTGATGTCACCAGCCCAGGCACTGAAGGAGGCAGACTACGAGGGACCCCCTAGCAACAGGCATTTAGAGGTGAGTTAAAAAAAAAAATTCCAATTATTTTTATTTTTTTTTTTAGGAATTTTAAGCTATTTTTTTATTTTTTGGGGGAAACACCACTTTAAGTTAAAATCAATATTTTTTGCTAGAAAATTACTTGGAACCCCCAAACATTATATATATTTTAGCAGAGACCCTTGGGAATAAAATGTCAGTTGCTGCAATATTTTATATCACGCTGTATTTGCCCAGCGGTCTTTCAAACGCAATTTTTGGGGAAAAAATACACTTCAATTAACAAAAAAAAAAAAAAAAAATAGTAAAGTTAGCCCAATTTTTTTGTTTTAATGTGAAAATTATGTTACGCCGCAAAAATAGTTAGAGAATCGTGATCTATCTTCAAAGCAAAAAAATTGTGATTCTCATTTTAGCCAGAATCGTGCAACTCTAGAGGATGTATGTTGTATGCATGTGCATGCATGCATGTTTATGTGGTGTATATGTATGTTGCATGTAAGTATATCCAATGTGTATGTATGTTGTATGCGTATGTGTATGCAGTATGTATATGTGTAGTCAAAAGCGACTTCAGGAACTTAATTTTTTTACAGTCTGGGCTTCCCCGCTGACAGCTGAAAGAAAAAAAAATGTTGGTAAAAAAAAAAAGAGAAACAAAATTTGTGGGGTCCCCCCCAGTCCCCACCCCAAATGTTCGGAGAACACCCGAACGGGCGAAATTCGGCACGAACCGTTCGACCAACACTATTCAGGACCAATCATATACAGCTAATCGCTTCATTTTCAATTACATGGAATCAACTGTGAATGTCTACGAGCGCTCTCAGCCTCTCATTGCTTTGAATGGGCAGATTTTTGCAGGAACACCACTGAGTCTCCCGCAGGCAATTGCTGTTGACCACAAACGGAGGAGTGAATGAGGCCTAAAGGTTCTTCAGTGAGTATAAACAATTATTTGAAAATATTGCTGTTCAGCAAAGACAAATCAGGGAGTTCCAGAATTTACTGATCACAGCCTCCATCTACAATACTGTCACCAACACCACCGATAAAAACATATTTACAGTAACAAAAAAATAGAGCAATCAATCTCAGTCACTCTTTCTGCCTACTCACAACATGAATATTGATGGTCCTCTGCTTTAGGAACACAATTTTCCTAGAAATGAATTCCACCTTGTCCCGGTGAACTCCCCGCAGCTGAAAATGAACCGAACTCCACTCCAACTTTTCTTTTGCTGTTGTCCTCACAGCCGGGATTCGCATATTTCATCAACGTGAAGGTCGTCTAAGCTATGAAAATTAGACGCCGAAGTCAATAATTGCTGTTACCTCATGCTTGTACCTCTTTGCGATTGCATGTGAAGTCAAGGCCAATACGGATGCTGGCAGAATTTTAAATGAAAACTTGAGATGCAATTAAATCATTTTTTCCTAATTGCTGTAGTTATTAGACTAGAGATTTATGCTGAGTCTGATGAGTTTTTGCTGTAATGCAGGAAGTGTCCCAGGCCGAGAAATTATTCAGCAAAATCTGTGGTTTATGTTGTCATTTGGATAATGAATGGTTGGAGGGAGTGTGAGATAACAGATAATGGCTCTGGAATGACCGCATGACCGTATGCTGCAAGATGTTGTCTATTCACAACCCACATTTATGTATAGAAGTAATCATCTTACCATCATCAATTTTTTTTTATTTAATTCAATTATTTTTTTAACCTGTCCTTGGCCCCTTGTACTACAAACTGTGGTTAATTGTCCCTGAGCCGTTGTAGTTGCGGCTGGGTGCCTTTGATTGGGTGGCAGATACAACAGTTAATCGTGAGTATATAGGCTTTCAAAGACCTTAGACCTTATTTTCTTGTCATAGCAGCAGGCAGGGGTTCTATTGGGTCTTTGAAGGCTGTGCTGGTTAAATAATTGTGAAAAATTGTGGGTTGGGCCCATCTGTGGTATGTGTGTCCCTTCCTAATAATACGGTGGTAACATCAGGGTATTAATTAGGCTGTATCTGGTAGTACGTGAGTGGTTAATTGTCCCTGAGCCAGTGTCGTTGTGGCTGGGGGCCTTTGATTGGGTGGCAGATACAACCAGTTAATCGTGAGTATATAGGCCTTCAAAGACCTTAGACCGGGCATAAGCTGAGGTTGGTTTATTTGTTATGCATTGACTGTATTATATGCATTAAACTTGTTTTCTTGTGAATGTTGTATTTAATGGTTTGTAATAAAAGACTGCTATGGCCATTCGACTCCAGATTAAATGTGTTGTCTAGTCCTTTTGGAAGGGGGGATTGGTCAAGTGTTTAATATTTTATAGATAATTGGAGCCTCTGCATTCTGCAGGTCCCTCAGTCATGCAGAAATTGACTTTCTGAACTACAAATCTGTGTGCACATTTGATGTCTGTCCAGAGAGGCTGGAGCGTTTGTCAAGTATCTTCTCACCCTGCTGTTCGACAGAGGCTTCAGGGAGAGACTAAGGGGCCCCCTTCAGCCGCAGACACATACAGCCATACTCTGGGAACTGGTGAGAGGGCTTGACTTTGCTAACAGAGAATGATCTGCTGAGAGCAGGACGCCAAGTGTACCCAACTCACACCACACCTCTACCAAATCAATACTGCACCCATACCAACTCTTTACCACCATTATACCGAACTGTCACTGCTTCTGTATTTGTGTCAAGTCTGTTTTGCACCTATATAGTATGTTTATTGCATGCAGGTTCATTAAGACTGTCACTAAGTGCAGCAATCCTTTTTAAAGGGCCCCAACAATAGTCGCAGAAGAAACAACATAAGAACTGCCCCTGTCATTAAAACTGCCTGCAAATTTCCTCCATCCCCTTAAACTCAGTGTTGTCATCTGAAATACTGACATGGGATGGTCCCGATGTTCGAGTCAAACGAACAAACATATGGGGCGTTCGCGGCAAATTTGAGCAAGATCGCAGTGCATTGGCGGCTGCTGATTGGTCAGAGCATGCACCTGACCTGCATGCTTTGGCCAATCACAGCACAATCTGTGCCAAAGGACCTTCTCCCACTGTACATTTTGGGGGGTGGTATTTAAGGTACGGACACCGTGTGACGGGGAGTTATTTTTTGTCTATTTGGTTCTGGTGGTCCTCCTGACCCAGCCCTATGGCCTGGGGTGCAGAACCGTGCATCCTGTGTCTCAGGGCTGGCTAGCCCGAGGCAACGCAACTGAAGGGACAGGCCCAACTGAAGTTCGGAGCCTACTGATCCAAGGAAGGTCCAGTGCCGTCTCATCTGAAGGGAGAGGCCCAGTAACTGAAGTACCCCAGGGGAGGACTCGTTCAGGAGAAGGCCGTGCGCAAGGCTGGCTTCTCTGAAGGAACCTGGAGACTTAGTTGAAGGATGCAACCTGGATCAACATTCATACGGTATCACCGGATCGGCTGAGAGAAACTGGTACTGTATGTTAGTTCTTTAAAATTCATCCGATAAATGGTTTTCAATTTTTTGCAGACTCTAACAGGTTTTCTTCTAAGATTGCCCTGTATTTGGCTCAATCCATCTTTCCATCAACTTCCATGTCCCTGCTGAAGAAAAGCATCCTCACAACATGATGCTGCCACCACCTTGTTTCACGGTGGGGATGGTGTATTCATGGTGATGTCCAGTGTTAGTTTTCCGCCACACATAGCGTTTTGCTTTTAGGCCAAAAAGTTTATTTTTGGTCTCATCTCACCAGAGCACCTTCTTCCACATGTTTGCTGTGTCTCCCACATAGCTTTGGGCTTTGTTCTTGCCACTCTTCCATAAAGGACATATTTGTGGAATCCATGACTAATAGTTGTCCCCTGAACAGATTGTCCCACCTGAGCTGTGGATCCATAGATTTCAATAGGGTTCGCATGTTCGCTCAAACTTTTTGTCTGTTCCAATGTTCTGGTGCAAACCGAACAGGAGGGTGTTCGGCCCATCCCTAATGCTGACAGTGCTTACCAGACATAGTCATCACCTCCGGTGGTCTATAGTTCAAGTCTCTTCCACTGCTCACTGCTGCACTTCAGATGGCATTGTTACTGTTTATGCTTAAGTGGCATCCTACACCTTGTCCTTACTGCTAATTACTCTGCTAATTACTCTGTATACTAAAGTGTATTATTACCATTTTATTTATTTTACTCGTTATCTTTGCTTACCTGTTACTAACTCTGTTGGTGACAATATATTACATTTGTTTTTACTAATTGATTTGGTGCCTGAGTTCTTTGAAATAGCAGTCTTGCTGGGTACTCAGTATTACTGTCAGTAATTTCTTTTGATATTGTGTTTTTTTGTACTGAGCCAGGTGTGCCAGAGGGTTCTGAGTTCTTTAAGAAGATTGAGGGTCCATCTCAACTAGTGGCTCCTTCGGGGGTAGCTCTACATAGGAAAAAATAATATATTGTAGCTTACCAATCCTTAGATGTAGTGGCTGCATTAAATTATTGTTTTTGGGTTCAATGCCGCCTTAAGCCCTATAATCAAACTGCTAAAATACGATGTGATGGATGAATACTATGAAAAGTGTCTACAGTTGGGCCCTAAATGCCATAATCTCCACACCTATACCTGAACTGAAAAACTGATCTTGTAGAACAGAGGGGCAGAGACATGAAATGCATAGCGCAGTTATTAGATGGTAGTATGTTGCAGTGGAAAAAAAGGGAAAATCAATGGAGCTGTTCGGCAGCAAATAAAATTAGAACAAAAATAGAAACAGTGAACAAAAGCAATAGAGCATTGCAAATAAAAACTGGTAAAGTGCCACAGCAGGAAAAATAAATATAAAAGCAGAAAGATGTGAACTTATGGCAGTGTATTATAAAAGGTCACTGCTAAGAACTGTAGACTATCTTAGGGCTGTATGTATGCATAGTAGGAGACTCATGAGTACCATAGCTCTACTTTGCTTCAATTTTGTGGATGTGATCCAAACATTTGACTTATTATTTTAAACTTTTGTTCTTACTTTGTGAAATATATAACAAATATATTACTTTGAGCGTAATTACTTCTAGCAGAGTACCACTGGCTCCATAGGAATGAATGAGAGTGTACAGCAGATGTGCAGAAGATTTTAACAAGTGGCTTTGCAGCATTGTGCATGATACCTGGCTGGCATGGAGGGCTGGGGGCAAAAGACAAAATAAGCTGTAACCTCATCAAATATTTAACAGCCCATGTGCGCCATGTTTATTGGGCTCTGTTGATCAATACAGGTCCAATGCAATGACAAGCTGAATTCCATTGTTACCAAAAAAAAAACAGTGTAGTCCTGGTCTGTGGCATTCCTCAGACCACGGCTAGATGGACTGGGCTGTCACCACTAGTGAAGTGTGTGGAGCGGCTTCACGGGGAGAGTGAGAATACAGGCACTGTAACAGGACTGCAATTGCATCCACAGCCAACGGAGGAGAGCCTTGCTTGCTGCCCAGGATACAGAGGACACTGTAATTGGCTGCAGGGTAGTCTGGGAAAGGGAAAGCTGGCTCAGGAAACTGTGATAGGAGCTGCTTGGATTTGTTGGGAATGTAGTCTCCAGGGAACAGCTTCTATTACGTGGAGAACCGCATGAGACTACAAAAAGAGAAGATAGGGCTCAGTGCAGTCTTACATGGAGAGCTAGTGGAGATGATTAGAGGGTTGATGTGTCAGAAACTTTGCTTGTCACCAGTGTTCGCCCTTGTGTCAGAGTGAGACTGTACTGCTGTATTTACCGAGAGGCAATTGCTATTGTAGACATCCAGCAAGCTAGAAAAGAGGGGCATCACTGGTTTCGTAAGAGATCATCAATACAGTGTCCAGAGTTGTCTCCAAAACACCAAGGGTTCTGTGCGAGCCCTTGAACGTACAGAGCTCCAGACATCAGAGAATAAGAGGGTATTCACAACAGACTGCATAGTCTTGAGAGGCCACTGGCCACAAGTCTATTACCCTCCTCTTAAACGGATAGGGCCACCCTAACTTGGGACCTAGCGTTGGAATTTACACTGTTTCTCGTGATATACAAATTTACCTTAGAGCTCCAACACAGGACTCTGGGCCCCAATGTTTAGTACCACACTAGCCATTGGGAGGGGTTTTGTAGATACTCTATGATAGCGGTGGCAAACCTTGGCACCCCAGATGTCTTGGAACTACACTGCAGAGTGCATGAACATCATTGGAAATATAGTTCCAAAACATCTGGAGTGCCAAGGTTCACCATCACTGCTCTAGGATCTTTCAGAATCTAGGCAAACATTGCCTTTGGTTATGAACACCCCCCACCCCCCCCCCCCACACACACACACACACACACACACCTAGATTTAGGATTCAGGCACTTGGGGGGAGTGCATTGTTTTGGTGTATTGTACACATTTTTTTATTGTTTATTGCTGTTGCCATTTTTTTTTTTTTTTGTTGCCTCATTTGGTGTATAGCACAAATAAATCCTCCATGGTGCGTCAGAGGGTGTGACATTGCGTGACATTGCCAAAACGGTCATTATCATCCAGAATCAAGGGACCCATACATCAGAGGCTCTTTCGGGAGTGGGAACTACACCAGTTCACACCAACATTATAGGTTGATGTGCGTGGGGTGAAAATAAAACCTGCTGCACTTAACCTAGTGCGGTCAGGCAGTTAGACAGTGACAGGAAGAAACAATGAACTACCTAATGCGCTCAACATCACTCTAGTAGTTTATTGAGAACTACAAGCCAACAGCTGCAAAGAATGTTGGTACTTGTAGTTCTCCCATTCACAGAACTCTGTGAATGAATGATGCGACCAGGTGACCAGAGTCCCGCAGTGCCGTATTTTTTTATTTTATTGTGACAGTGAGTTTGGGGAGAAGATCCCCCAGCTTGCTGTCACTGGAGGCAGCAGGTTGAGGATGGTCTACAACACAGTGCACCCGGCCTCCACCTGTCTACCATTCTGTAAACACCAGACCTATTAATGGCAGGTTGGCTCCCAGAAAAAATTAGCTTTTAAAAAAAAAAAAAAAATGGGGATAATTATTATAGCAAAAAGTACAAAATAATGCGTTTTGTTTTCAAAATTGTAGCTCTTTTTTTGTTTATAGCGCAAAAAATAAAAACCGCAGAGGCGATCAAATACCACCAGAAGAAAGCTCTATTTGTGGGAAAAAAGGACATCAATTTAGTTTGGGCACAACATCTCACGACCGCGCAATTGTCAGTTAAAGCGACGCAGTGCCGAATCGCAAAAAGTGCTCTGGTCAGGAAGGGGTAAATTCTTCCGGGGCTGAAGTGGTTAATTATGCCAGACCTATCTTTTAGTGAAGTTTGGTCAAATGCATTATTTGGCGCTGCCCACCAACCCACCCACAATCCCCAGTATTACAATTTCTAAAGTTTTCCAGTTATGTGCATATGTGGTTAATACCTTTCTCAACACTAGGGATGAGCCGAACACCCCCCTGTTCGGTTCGCACCAGAACCTGCGAACAGACCTAAAGCTCGTGTGAACTTTAGAACCCTATTAAAGTCTATGGGACTCGAACATTCAAAATCAAAAGTGCTCATTTTAAAGGCTTATATGCAAGTTATGGTCATAAAAAGTGTTTGGGGACCTTGGTCCTGCCCCAGGGGACATGTATCAATGCAAAAAAAAGTTTAAAAAACTGACATTTTTTCAGGAGCAGTGATTTTAATAATGCTTAAAGTGAAACAATAAAAGTGTAATATTTCTTTAAGTTTTGTACCTGGGGGATGTGTATAGTATGCCTGTAAAGGGGTGCATTTTTTACGTGCTTAGAACTGTCCCTGCACAAAGTGTCATTTTTGCAGGAAAAAAGTCATTTAAAATCACTCGCGGCTATAATGAATTGTCGGCTCCCATAATACAGAGAACAGTCATTGAAAGTCATTGTTAAAAAAAAAACAAAATATGCGTGGGATTCCCCCCAAATTCAATTACCAGGCCCTTCAGGTCTGGTATGCATATTAAGGGGAACCCCGGGTCAAATTAAAAAAAAAAGACGTGGGGTTCCCCCTAAATATCTATACAAGACCCTTCAGGTCTGGTATGGATTTTAAGGGGAACCCCGCGCCCAAAAAATAACGGCGTGGGGGTCCCCCTCAAAATCCATACCAGACCCTTATCCAAGCATGCAACCTGGCAGGCCGCATGAAAAGAGGGGGGACAAGAGAGCGCCCCCCCTCCTGAACCGTACCAGGCCACATGCCCTCAACATTGGGAGGATGCTTTGGGGGTCTGTGACCCCCCAAAGCACCTTGTCCCCATGTTGATGAGGACAAGGGCCTCATCCCCACAACCCTTGCCCGTTGGTTGTGGAGGTCTGCGGGCGGGGCGCTTATGAGAATCTGGTAGCCCCCTTTAACAAGGGGACCCCCAGATCCTGCCCCCCCCCTGTTTGAAATGGTAAGGGGGTACAAAAGTACCCCTACCATTTCACAAAGAAAGTGTAAAACATATTTAAAAAACACACAGATACCGTTGGGAAAAGTCCTTTATTAAAAATAAAAAAAATAAAAAAAGATTCCAGTGGTGGTAATCCACTCTTGCTATCCAGCGATGAGTGATCTCTTCTCCGGGGTCCAGCGATGGCTGATCTCTTCCGATGACGTTCAGCGCAGCGCATCCTGTCTCCATGGAGACACTGTGGGAATCCCGTATTAGCTGAGGAGGACCGGGCCACCCGTCGCCTGACCCTGGCCCCCTCTGACGCAACGCAAGGGGGAAGCCGGGCCTCTCCAGTGACGTACGGGTGACCCCGCCCCCCTCTGTTATTTTTTTTTATCAATAATTTTTAATGACTGTTCCCTGTGTTACGGGAGCCGACAATTCATTATAGCCGCGAGTGATTTTAAATGACTTTTTTCCTGCAAAAATGACACTTTGTGCAGGGACAGTTCTAAGCACGGGAAACATGCGCCCCTTTACAGGCATACTATACACACCCCCCAGGTACGAAATTTTAAGGAATATTACACTTTTATTGTTTCACTTTAAGCATTATTAAAATCACTGCTCCCGAAAAAAAAGGGCGTTTTTAAAACTTTTTTTTTTTTGCATTGATACATGTCCCCTGGGGCAGGACCCAGGTCCCCAAACACTTTTTATGACAATAACTTGCATATAGGCTTTTAAAATTAGCACTTTAGATTTCTCCCATAGACTTTTACAGGGTGTTCCGCGGCTTTTCGAATTTGCCGCGAACACCCCAAATTGTTCGCTGTTCGGTGAACAGGCGAACAGGCAATGTTCGAGTCGAACATGAGTTTGACTCGAACTTGAAGCTCATCCCTACTCAACACTAGTTACACAGAAAGGCTGAGTGATTGCTAGATCGCAAAGACCGCCTTCTACTGGAAAATTTACAAATATTCATATTTAATAGTAACAAAAAGTAGAGAACAGCAAGCAAGTAAAAAATGTAAAAGTGACATAAAGAAACACAACTAAAAAGGTAAACAGTATAAATAACTCAGAATTGTCTTCACTGCAAAAACAAATGTTTTTACTACTGTTTTATATCACTGATACCCTGTTTATGGGCACTTTTAGTCATTTTGAATATTGGATGTTTCCATATGTAATTGTTATCCTATTGAGCGCATTAATCTCATTTTGGCAATTCATCTTTCCCATGGCATGAATTACATGTGCTCAGAATTTAAACACTGTCTGCCATTGTTCCATTATTAGAATTTTATTGCTAGATACAAACATTCACCAGGTATCATACGCAAAATACAATAAAAGACTGTGACGTCAAAGTACTAAACCACCAATGTGAGTGAGGTATTTTAATACCTGCCATGTTCAATGAATGGATAGATGAGATCAAAGCATAAAGTGGTTCTATTGTCTATTGACTGTGGTCAGTCTGTCGCTTTTGTTGAGACTACGTTAGCATTTTACCACACTGTGACGTATGTAATAGCAGGAAAATGGTAAAAGACGTCTGCTTTCTTAGATGTTGTTTTACATGGATGACTCATTACTTGACGCGGCTAGTAAACACATTCAATAGGTAAGATCACATGGCTAGTAAACATTTGAAGTTACTGAGTCATTCCAGCATATCCAATGCCGTTTTCAAATAATAAAAGGGTCAAACCAACAGTATTGCAGATGTTGTTAAAAAGACTATGGTCATTAAAAAAAATAATTAACCCTTGAGAGGTAACCTGGTAACTCGTCAGCTCAGCCCAGCATGAAATGGGCTCAAACTTGGCTTTTAAAACTCCAAATAAAGCTGATGTTGCCAATTGTCCAATAAAGAATTTCATTCAATTGCACTCTGCCTGGGACAGCAACAGCCGGCGATACCTGAATGGAAGACTGTTATTAAAGGTAAGTTTAATACTAAAATCACAGTGTATATATGGGCATATCTCTTCTGCAGTGGTTACTGGGCTGCTTTCAAATTGATTTGCAGGTGTAGCGCAGAACACCTGTGGGTTACCTGCACTGAGCTATAAACTTCTGTTATTACCTGCAGGTTTGGTGAGCTTTCAGAAAATGCATGACACCTGCAAGATATAATAGAAGTCTAAGGTAAAGTGCAGCTAACCCGCAGGAATGCCACAGGTGTACTGCACTGCACCTGCAGTACAGGTAAACCAAAGCGCGTCAGTGTGAAAGGAGCATTAGGCCCCCTTTGGCATGAATGGTCCGACCCAGTCGGACCCTCTGTTCACCTCTATTGAGCCACAGATGTAAACGGACTTGTGGCCATATACACCCACCTACACCAAAAAAAACAGAAGGGGGATCCGTCCCATTCCATCATGGCAGATCAGATCGGAGGACCCATAGAGTAGAGCGAGCCATGTCCGTGTGCGCTCTGCCTGCTCCACTCATTGTGGCCCACGACTGGTTACTAAGTCGCTTAAGTGGCCCTCACTCTTTAAAAGGTTGGGCACCCCTGCTTTAAACTGACCATTCATGAATCCAAATTCATCTAGTTCAGCAGGGACTGCCCGAATTTCAATCCATGTGTGGCCACTGTGGGTGAACTGATTGTCTTCTGTCCACTTTCCCTTTTGGTATATTTTCTCTCAATCTATAGCCTGCCTTGCAGTGCTGATTTGTGAATTCTGATGGCGGGGGAGCCGCCCCACTATGAGAATACAATGACATTGAGGAGGATTCCCCCATCCACACATAATGTGTGGATGGGGGAATCGGGTCAGTTTTCTTCTGTTCAATCCGCTGGTTGAATTAAAAAAACGGACCCATCTATGGCCAGCTTTAAAAAAGATATGTGTTCAAGAAATATGCAGGCTGCCATTGCTTAGTTCTTCTTATACCTGTACATGTGGATAGATCATAGCAACATTTCAAATTTTTTTCTTAAACCTAGAATAACCCTTGAAACTATTTTGGAATCTCAGGGAACCCATTATAAAATCATTAATTTGAAAGAATGCCCCTTATATTGCAACTTTGTGGGCAGAATGTTCAACTTATGGTGATTGTCAGTGGGAAAAATGCCTCTTATATTGGAGATCAGTAAGAAAAATGTCCCATTTACAGTGATGGTCAGTGGGGAGAATGTACCTTAACACTATTTTCACACTGGGGCGCTGGGTGCGCTGGCGGTAAAGTGGCGCTATATTTAGCGCCGCTTTACCTTCGTTTTAGCGGCGCATTTCGGCCGCTAACGGGGCGGTTTTACCCCCGCGAGCGGCCGAAAAAGGGTTAATACCGCCCGCAAAGCGCCACTCCAGCGGCGCTTTGTGGGCGGGTTTGGAGCGCTGCCCCATTGTTTTCAATGGGAGGGGGCGCTTTAGGAGCGGTAAATACACTGCTCCTACAGCGCACCAAAGATGCGGCTTGCAGGACATTTTTCAGCGTCCTGCAAGCGCACCGCTCCAGTGTGAAAGCCCTCGGGCTTTCACACTGAAGACACAGCAATGGCTGTTCCAGGTCTGTTTGCAGGCGCTATTTTTAGCGCAGTGTGAAAGGGGCCTTATAGTGGTGGTCAGAATTCTATCGTTACAGACAGCTAAAGAAAAAAAAATTGTGTCATGTTGCTGACTCTTCCATGTGGCATTGGACGCAATACTATTCAGATACTATCAGTTGGGATGTCAACCATCCACAGTTCAAAGAACCCCTATAAACTCTTGGAGGAACCATGGATGAGAATGACTCAAGCAAGTATTAGGAGCTGTTTGGCTACACCCCTTCAGCATGCTACAGGAGTCAACACAACGCAACATGAGTCCTATTGATGTCCACAGGGAAGGCACATGTAAAAAAATGATTTAGACGGTTTGAGTGATGCTAATATGAGGGGTGCATATGAGCACCCCTTGAGCCTTAACAATATTATTAACAGGTTATATATAGATATTTGAACAGTTCTGCGCTTAGAAGCTTAGTTCTAATAACAATTCTGCTCTCCTCTTTCAGATCAAGATACAGTTTTTCAGCTTCAGCGCAAACTTCTAACTAATCAGATCCAAATAAATCTTCACTTGCCATTTAATGACCACCACCATACACTGATTAGTTATGCCACACATGTTGGCACACATAGCACCAATGCTCCTTAACCCACTTCTTGGCCTCTTGGCTTTACATACCACCAGTCTGTTATCACTGTGACCTTCCATGGAAAGGTGTCTTGTGCTGCCTCTAAGAAATGTCAGCAACAGCCTGCCATTGTGTTCTTGCCCAAAGCCTTCCTCTGTCCACTTATGTATGTATAGCACTTCAACAATCCAAAATATTAGATAGTATAAAACTATTTATTAAAATATCATCATAAAAAAGCCACCTTTGGATGCTCCTCTGCCTCACATACCGCCACTCTGCTTTTGTTGTCACTCTTCATGGAAACCCCATCTTGGCTACCCTAAAAACTATTGAGTTCGAATTGAAAGGGTTAGTTCACCATTCAATGGCCATTTTCCAAAATATTCCCTATGCATTCCACTGACGAGTGATCCAAGTCGATTCTTCCTTCTGCAGTGACTCGTCCGGTTCTGCTGGTTTCAGCGATGCTGCTGAGATGCCTCTTGCTAGCAGTGTCGGACTCGCCTAGGGTCGAAGCTTGTTGCCGCGTGGTAGGCCGCAGTCCTCTCGCACAGCAGCAGAGTAGATGTTTACTTGATGAGATCTGAAAGCAAGAGGGCTTGGGCCTGATCTGCTGACCCCTTTATAGCCTCACTCCATTCAAGCTCCTTGTGCTCTCCCCCAGATGACTGCAGCAGCTGAGTCCATTTCTTTCTCACATAATGGCTTGTGTCTGGGCTGACTAGGGCCTGCAGCAGAGAACATCCCGTATGAGCCACAAAATGTAGCACTGACCCCTTGGGGGTTGCTTAGAATTGTATGTTCATCTGCGCCGCCTTGACCCTGTGAACCTTTCAGCCCTCCTGACCCTCTAGGTTCAGACATGTTGTGTATACTTTTAAATAACACACTGATACAAAGTATATAGATTAGCTCTCTCAATTTTTACTTAATCAAGAGGCGAGTCTTGTAACAGGGTATTAGTCAGCCAAGTCCTGGATAAACAGCCAAGACTGAGTTGAAAAAGTCCCCCAAAGCAATTAAATGACAATTGGCAATGACAGAAATATAATATCAAGGCATACAAAAAGCAGACAATAAATGAATGGATTTCTAAAGGGTTATTGGTTGCTGAATATAATACCACTGCTAAAGGGGAACCCCAGGCTGGCCTATTATACATTTAATCCTAATGAGAGATGAAGTAATACAGGGGCTAGTGGTGTGTCCCTTTTAAATGGAGATAAAATTAGCAGAGTTCAAAGATGCAAGGCCTTGCAGTTATCTTCACCAGCATGTTGGAGCTCAAAGAAACAAGACTTCTAAATGTGGCACAGTGATATGCAGTTAAGGTAAAACAGCTGAGACTGACCAGTGGCAATCCTTAAGGTAATTCAGAGGTAAGATGTTTGTATACAGTGTCCTGTGGAGTATGGTAATGACTGGTATGGGATTTGCAGGCAGGTGCCCGCTCACCAATCTGGAGACAGTGTAAAAACTTCCTGAAGAGTGATCTGAGTCGATTCTTCCTTCTGCAGAACAGGCTGAGATGACGGACTGGCTGCTGGTACAATGAATCGTCCGGTCCTGCTGGTTTCAGCGATGCTGCTGTGGTGCCCCTCATGTAGCTAGCAGTGTCGGACCCATCTGGATCAGAGCTGGGAGTGCCTTGTTGCCACGTGGTAGGCAGCAGTCCTCTCGCACAACAGCGGAGGGGATGTTTACTTTATGAGATCTGGGAAGCAAGAGGGCTTATAGCCTCTCCCAGAGCAGATGGCCTGCTGGGAGGTGTAGTTCTTGGATAGTTCTGCAGGTCAGAGATGTCTGTTCAGGAGACTACAGTTCCCACAATGCTCCCTGCTTAGCTTTGGAATATGATGCATGTAATTCGAGACCAGCACTAGGAGAACACAGAGGCAGTCTAAGAAGGGAGAGGATAATTCTGCAGCGCCAGATAACTGTAGTCCACTGTCGGCTGTACTACCGTGCACAGCTGCACCAGATGCTGAGTGCTCCAGTTTTAGTAAATCTACCCCAGTGTGTTCTCTCAGTGGCTGAACCACTGCTGCAATGAAGGAGCTCATTGTTTAAATAAGCAGAGCAGCCACTGGGGGCACACTTCTCATGTCCAGCCTGTCCAGCCTTAACATGGGGGTCAGCTACTAAGGAATTTTTTTTGGACAGGCTGCACATGGCCTACATGTATGGAGGGGGACAGGAGCAAGTATTTGAACAGCAGAGGAGTTATATGTATTGTGCTGGGGATGTGGAAATGCACAGGAAAATGTTTCGGAAAATAAACATCAAAGATGAACTAACCCTGTAATTTATGAAGAGAGTTGCTGATCCGAATAAACTGGCAGCCAGCAAAACCCAAAAAGTATACATTTCTCCATACATCCTGGTTCTAGGTCAATGATTGACTAGGTAGATGACAACCATGAAGAGACCTTTAAGGCTAAATGGTATCTAAAGCCAAAACTTTGTTTTGGAAAGACTAGGAAATGGTTAAAACCTCTGACAGGTTTTTCTTTTACTGTGTACCCCATTGAGGAGACATCCCCTCTTTTAATTTTCCAGGTAATGAGATGACACATATCTCCAAAGTGATGGAAAAAAAATGTCCCTCTTCGACAGGAACAGGTGTCCTCATCGGAACATTTTCTCTCTACTCCTGTTCCAGTGACAACTGTACAATACTGCATTTCCCATTACTACTTGTCCTGGTGACAAAACCTTCCACAATCCATCCATAACTAAAAAAAAAAAAGAGAGAGAAAACACGGCTTTTGATATGATTTAAGTAGAAAACCACACACACATATAGCCTCCTCATGGAAACGAAGGGCTTGAGCTATTTCTACACTTCTTAATGCAAGGCAACACATCTGAGAGATATTATAATTATAACGAAATGTAAAAGTGACAGGGTGCTCCTAGATAACTTGTTCTGAGAGGCTTTCTGTTGCTCTCTACTCGCCGGATGATCTTTCAACCAGTTTAATGAGTATTCAGCTTTGGCATGTGAAAATATTTGAAAGTTCGGGTAACAAATAATTAGAAACAAACCTTTATCCCGCTATGCTTTCATTGTTAAAATAGACCCATCATTAAAACTACACATAACATAAATCAGTAGGCGCATGTCAGCATTGCCTAATAATATATATTTTTTTAATAAAAAAAAGTTACCTCTTTCTCAGCTTGACAAAAAAAAAAGAAGAAAAAGAAAATTCTACTCTGAGCTTCACTGTGTCACCTTCAGCTGAGACAAAGATGACATGTTCTTTGGCCAGAAGGTACAATATAGGTGTTTGACATCATACAGACTGAAGGGAGCAGTATTTATCGGCGTATAACACGCGCCGGCATATAACACGCACCCCAAGTTTAGGAGGGAATTTTGATGAAAAAAACTTACATTTAAATGTCCATCAATGCAGCCTTATCAGTGTCCATCTGCAGCCTTGCACAGCGTCCATCTGCATGCTTGTCAGTGTCATTTGCAACCTTGCAGCCTTGTCAGTTTCCATCTCCAGCCTTGCAGCCTTGTCAGTTTCCATCTCCAGCCTTGCAGCCTTGTCAGTTTCCATCTGCAGCCTTGCAGCCTTGTCAGTTTCCATCTCCAGCCTTGCAGCCTTGTCAGTTTCCATCTGCAGCCTTGCAGCCTTGTCAGTTTCCATCTGCAGCCTTGTCAGTTTCCATCTCCAGCCTTGCAGCCTTGTCAGTTTCCATCTGCAGCCTTGCAGCCTTGTCAGTTTCAATCTGCAGCCTTCTCAGTTTCATTTGCAGCCTTGCCCAGGCTGCAGTTAAACTGCAGTGACATGTCAGCGTCACTGCAGTTTGAAAATGCCGCCGCCAAGATACACAGAGCCGGTCCTGTGTATCTTGGCTCTTCTCGGCTCCTCTCGTAGTCCCACCCAGTCCCGTCCTATGATGGACATAACGCAGGTACAATGGCGGGACTGGGTGTGACTGTGAGAGGAGCCAAGTGCCGCCCATATACATACAATAGCCGAGTGTACTCGGTTAGGCTCAGATAGCTCCGCTCACAGTCACGCCCAGTCCCTGTGTTATGTCCATCATAGGGTGGGACTGGGCGTGTCTGTGAGCGGAACTAGCCGAGGATAGCCGAGTATACTCGGCTATGTATAAATATCGGCGGCACTCGCTCCTCCGCTCACAATCAGCGGGGGATCGACGGGGATCGGCGTATAACACGCACCCGCGATTTTTTCCCCTGATTTTAAGGGGAAAAAAGTGTGTGTTATACGCCGATAAATACGGTAATTATAAAATCTGCATAAAAACAAGGTTTTAAAAACATTAATGAGACCATGCGGTTGATTTACTAAAGTCAAATAGACTGTGCACTTTGCAAGTGCAGTTGCACTAATTTTCCCCAGAGCTTAGTAAATGCGGTAATGCTCTGCTGATTTCCATCATCCAGTTATCCATCATGTTCAAGCAAAAATTTGTTTTTTTCCTTGCACTTGATTGAGTATTCTTTAACCGCTTCAGCACCGGGCGATTTTACCCCTTCCTTACCAGAGCACTTTTTGCGATTCGGCACTGCGTCGCATTAACTGACAATTGCGCAGTCATGCGACGTTGCACCCAAACAAAATTGACATCCTTTTTTTTCCCACAAATAGAGCTTTCTTTTGGTGGTATTTGATCACCTTTGCGGTTTTTATTTTTTGCGCCATAAACAAAAGAAGAGCGACAATTTTGAAAAAAACACAATATTTTTTACTTTTTGCTATAATAATTATCCAATTTTTTTGAAAAAAAACTAAATTTTTTACTCAGTTTAGGCCGATATGTTTTCTTCTACATATTTTTGGTAAAAAAAAATCGCAATAAGTGTTTATTGATTGGTTTGCGCAAAAGTTATAGCGTTTACAAAATAGGAGATAGATGTATTGCATTTTTATTTTTATTTATTTTTTACTAGTAATGGCGGCGATCTGTGATTTTTTTCGTGACTGCGACTTTGCGACGGACACTTCGGACACTTTTTGACACATTTTTGGGGCCATTCACATTTACACAGCGATCGTTGCTATAAAATTGCACTGATTACTGTGTAAATGTGACTAGCAGGGAAGGGGTTAACACTAGGGGGCGCTGCAGGGGTTAATATATGTTCCCTGCAAGTGATTCTAACTGTAGGGTGAGGGGACTCACAAGGGGAGGAGACCGATCGGTGTTCCTCTGTTCTGGGAACACACCATCGGTCTCCTCTCCAGTGACAGGATGTGGAGCTGTGTGTTTACACACACAGCTCCACGGTCCCGCTGTTTTCACGGGCAATCGCGGGTGCCAGACGGACATCGCGGCCGCCGGGCACGTGCACCGGGTCCCGAGCGACGCCGCGGGTGCGTGCGCCGCGGGTGGCGCGCGCGCCCCCTAGACGGCCGGGAATAGGAGGATGTCATATCACGTCCACCCAGGATGGGAGATCCACCTTGTGGACGTCATATTACTATAGGCGGGTATTGAAGTGGTTAAAAAGTGAAGCTTCACCACAGGAAAATTAGTGCAACTGCACTTGCAAAGTGCACAATCTATTTGCCTTTGGTAAATCAACCCCTACATATCTATGACAATGTGGTAGGTAGAGTAGAAAAGGTTTCAGAGAGGTATATTTATCAAAGATTCCTGTAAAAATGAACCCAGGGAATATTCACCCATAAAGGTTTGATAGGATTCATCCATCAGTTTCTAGCAATATTTATAACCTGTTTATTATACAGGCAGCAGATCTTGAATATTCAAATCTTGCCAAATCAAATGTTGAATGTACAGTGGACATATTTTTAACTATTTTGGCAAATTATTTGGTAAATCATTTGGAGAATCTTCATATATCACCTGATACCAAATCTATTTACTTCATAAGCATAACTACACTTTCAATGGCAAATAAAGAAAAAATAATTTAGCGCAAATAATTGCGTCACTAATCATATTGTAATTGAATGTTATTAAAAATGACCTTTCCTTTTTAATCTGCAGCCGCTGTAATTTTCTAAAAATGCATTGCAATATATCTACATGGAGTTTTTCTGTACACAAAGTGTGAGCTGACCACTCCCTAGAAACTTCATTTCCTGCTTGTGTGATTGGCTCACCAATTTTCCCAGAAGTCTGCCTAAGATACAAGTCAGATTTCAGGCATCCCCTGCAACAAAAATGTAATTTTTGGAGAGATACTTTCAATAAGAGAACGTCTAAAGCGATGCAGGCCCAGCCAATTTCCTCATTAGAGCCCTGCAGCTGCACACCTGACAGTTAATTATAAAACTACTCCCATTAGACCCACTCAGTACAGAGGCACGGACAAACACAGAGGGATTTCTTCAGAATAACAAAAGTTAGGAATCTGCAATAAAGTTTGTTATAATACTTGCAAGGTACATAGATCACCCCAAGGGGGATTTTTTTTTGTCAACAAAAGTGGAGTTACACTTTAAGGAATGTCACAAACATACCATATTTACTGCTCAGAGCTGCATCAAATGGACCAGAGGAGGTACAGAAGGAGTTTCTAGACAACAGCTGTGGCCTGGCCCAGGGGTGACCAAAGATGGACCACAGTAAGGGGAGAGCTTGCACAGAAAAGTTTAATGCCTCCAACGTTCCTGTCCTGAAGGCTTCATGTAAGTACAAAGCTGTACCACCTATCCCTGCTTTTAGCCCACAAAAGACTCTGCAAAATCTCCATTATCACTGCTCTGTAGTGCCAGCCACCTCCGCTCCACTGTCCCAGATCCACAATCCTTTATAGAACTGCTAGGTATCAAAAGGCAAATTTTGGAAAACTTGTCCATTTTACATGTATTCCCAGTCTGAAATACTGGCGAAGAGGTGTAGCTGCAGGTTCATTGTGTGTGCTGCTGCCTATGTTCATGTTTGCAGAGAGATATAGTGGACAAATGCTTCTATAGAGAGGATTCTGTGTCTGATCAGTGACAGAGACTATGCACAGCTGTAAGAAGGGACTGCTATTAGGCTGCTTTCACACTGGGGCGGTTTGCAGGCGTTATTGCGCTAAGAATAGCGCCTGCAAACCGACCCGAAACAGCTGTTGCTGTTCCTTCAGTGTGAAAGCCCGAGGGCTTTCACACTGAAGCGGTGCGCTTGCAGGACGCTCAAAAATGTCCTGCAAGCCGCATCTTTGGCTCGCTATAGCGCCCGGTCCCATTGAAAACAATGGGGGAGCGCGCCGAACCCGCCCGCAAAACGCCGCTGCAGCGGCGGTTTGCGGGCGGTATTGACCCTTTTTCGGCCGCTCGCGCGGGGTAAATACACCCCGCGAGCGGCCGCAATGAGCCGCAAAAACGCTGGTAAAGCGGCGCTAAGGCTGCTTTCACACTGGGGCGGTGCAGGGCGGCGACGGTAAAGCAGAGCTATATTTAGCGCTGCTTTACCATCGTTTTACCTGCGGTATGCGGCCGCTAGCGGGGTGGTTTTAACCCCCGCTAGCGGCCGCAAAAGGGTTAAAAACCTCCGCAAAGCGCCGCTGCAGTGGCGGTTTGCGGGCGGTATCCCCGCGGTTTCCCATTGATTTCAATGGGAAGGAGCGGTATAGGAGCGGTAAATACACCGCTCCTTCACCGCTCCAAAGATGCTGCTAGCAGGACTTTTTTTGCGGTCCTGCTAGCGCACCGCTCCAGTGTGAAAGCCCGCCGGCTTTCACACTGGAGTGAATGGGGCCGTTTTTTTCAGGCGGTGTACAGGCGCTATTTTTAGCGCTGTACCGCCTGAAAACCGCCCCAGTGTGAAAGCAGCCTAAATATAGCGCCGCTTTACCGCCAGCGCCCCCACCGCTCCAGTGTGAAAGCAGCCTTACAGAACTGTGTACAGCCAGTGTTAAGCCCGCCTTCTACCCAACAGGAATACATAGAGGGAGTAGATGTAGACTGCTAGAAATGCTGGGAGGAATGGAGGATTGGGGGTGGTGTAGTTCTTTACAGACTGAGCTGACTTGGCAAACTGAGCAAAAAAATGACAGATCCCTAATTCATTGGAGCTCTGGACAGAGGAAAGGAAGACATTAAGAGAGAGAGAGAAATGCCCCGTACACACAGTCGGAAATTCCGACGGAAAATGTCTGATCGGACCATGTTGTCGGAAAATTTGAACGTGTGTGGGCTCCATCGGACTTTTTCCGACTCCTTTTCCTGCTCTCAAATTTTCCGACAACAAAATCTGATCTGACTTTTTCAGATCTTGTGTAGAGAATTCCGATGGACAAAGTGCCGCGCATGCTCAGATCAAATTACGAGATGTCCGCCAGGGGCCCGTGATTGTGTCACGGAGTGGAAGAACGGGGAGATGCCTTTGTAAACAAGGCATTTTCCCGTTCTGCCTAGTGACATGACAGGGATCTACTGTGATCACAGTGATGTCAGTGGTAGCCCCTCCCCCCTACAGTTAGGACACCTCCCTAGGACATACTTAACCCCTTGATCGCCCCCTAGTGTTTAACCCCTTCCCTGACAGTTTCATTTACACAGTAATCAGTGCATTTTTATAGCTAGATGTATAAATGACAAGGGTCCTAAAATAGTGTCAAAAGTGTCCGATCTGTCTGCCATAATGTCGCAGTCATGATAAAAATCGCAGATCGCTGTCATTACTAATAAAAAGAAATAATAATAAAAATGCTATAAATCTATCCCATACTTTGTAGACACTATGACTTTTGTGCAAACCAATAAATTTACGCTTATTGCGATTTTTTTTTTTACCAAAAATCGGCCTAAACTGAGAAAAAAAAAATTTAGATATTTTTTGCCAATATTTATTATAGCAAAAAGTTAAAAACATTGCTTTTTTTTTCTAAATTGTTGCTCTTTTTTTGTTTATATCAAAAAAAAAAAAAAACGCAGAGGTGATCAAATACCACCAAAAGAAAGCTCTATTTGTGAGAAATTTTGTTTGGGTACAACGTCGCACGACCGCGCAATTGTCAGTTAAAGCGACGCAGTGCCGAATCGCAAAAAGTGCTCTGGTCAGGAAGGGGGTAAATCCTTCCCCGGGCTGAAGTTGGTTAACATGAGAATAACATTTTCAGAAAAAAAAAAAAACATTAGCCCAGAGGCTTGACTTGGCATTTTAGAGATGGCTACAGGTCAACTTTAATATGCATATTCCCGTCAACATTAAGGCAGTTACCGAAATGCTTACTAGAAACGTTTGTAAAAGAAGTGTTACAAACCAAACAAGGAAAAATGAGAGGAAATGTTGTGTAAGATTAATGTTGTACATTAGCTGTTGCCTGTAATAAGAGATTGCTATCAGAGAAGATGAATGTTGTTTGGAAAGTGAGGGGAGTCTGTATCTTAATGTTCATCCTCCCCATCCCTGTTACATGTACATTAGATGTACTATTGAGTCTGACATGTCACAAGAACTCAGCATTGGGGAGCTAAAGGCCATCCATTTTTTAATATCTTGGTTTTTATTTATATATCCTGACAAGTAAGCACGATAACCTATAGATGTTGACATATAAACACAGATAACCTTTCCAGAACATTGTTTAACATAGTGAATGAACCCATGAAAATACATTGATGCTACAGAATAACAATGGAACTTCTACAACCATCATTCTGCATGACCACATCAAGGTGAAGAAAAGAGCACAAGAAAGAGAATTCTATATCATCTTTAATATCCTTTATAATTATTTATGTCCCGCATGCCAGTTATAATTGTATGTAATTGTTACGACATCACCTGGAAGGTGACGCAGGCTACCCCAAGGTATGGATTCTCAGGGGTGGTGCAAGGGTTTTTGACACCCTAGGCAAAACCTAATTTTTTCGCCACCATTGGCTCCACCCCCTTTACACTGTCCCTGTGACAGAAGGCGGCGCTATACAGAAAGCATCGGCTCTGATTCCTCTAGCGCTGGCTCCAGTGCTGCGCCTCCAATTACACTACCGGTCAGACTTAGTTAGTTGCATTCTGCAGCCTGCAGAGCATGCAGACGCGGAGGGAAACCGGTGGCCGTGCGCCCCTAGGCAGCAGTGCACCCTAGGCGGCTGCCTAGTTTGCCTAGTGGTAGCACCGGCCCTGTGGATTCTACATCTTCACCAGAGCTCTTGATGGTGGAAACCAGAAACTCTAGTTTATCCCAGAACTTCTCTTCATTGCAACTGACACCAGGTCATGGCCTCTTGGATTGCTTACTAGGGAGTAAAGGCAGGCAGTCTGGGATGGCAACGAGTAGTCTGTAAACTAGACAGCAGACTAGAGAGTAGTCAGGTTAAGGCAAAGGTTTTGGCAGGCAGCATGTAGGCAGGATGCATCAAAGCAGAAAAGGAAGGAAGTTGTGAGGAACTTTGTTCCTTTTTGACTTCCTGTGTTCACAAGGAGACAGCTGTCCAATTGGATGTTGTCGTCCCATGTGACTCCAGCAGCCATCTTGGGTCAGGTAGAGTCTATTTAAGACTCCGGCTCCTGGGTTTGGTGAGCTTTATGCGAGTGGCTAGCATATGATCGGTTCTCTGTCTGGCAGGGATAGTGCTTAGAGCGAGGTAAAGGTTTAAGAGGAGTAGGGATAGTGCAGAGACTAAATCTACCTCTCTTCAGGTAGGCTACCCTTTGGGTGTGGACCAGCCAGGATGCATTCCACTCCTCATTGCAGATGCTGACGGCATCTTCAAGTCTTCAGACCGATGTGCCTACCCGTCGAGCCTGAATAAGTTGGGTTGAATCTTGCTACAATATAACTTTATTTCCTTACTTGGACCCTGTGTGTTTACTGCCCATCACACCACGCTGCACCGTGCTCACAGGCAAGCAAAGGGTAGTCAGAAAGTCTGGGTCAGCAATGAAGAAATCAGAAGATATGAGAACAGTAGGCAATTTGGGTTACCAGCAACGGGTAAGCCCTCGTACACACGGTCGGAAATTCCGACCACAAAATCCATCGGATTTTTTCCTACGGATTTTGTCCGACACTGGTGTTGCATACACACTGTCGGACAAAGTTGTCGGAAAATCCGATCATTCTGAACGTGGTGACGTTCGTTGCGTACGACGGAACTACGTAGAGGCTAGTAGCCAATAGCTTTGGTCTCGTAATTTGATCTGAGCATGCGTGGCACTTTGTCCGTCGGAATTCTCTACACACGATCGGAAAAAGTCTGATCGGATATTGTTGTCGGAAAATTTGAGAGCAGGATCTCAAATTTTTTCTGTCGGAAATTCCGACGGAAAAAGTCCGATGGAGCCCACACACGGGCGGATTTTCCGACAACATGGTCCGATCGGACATTTTCCGTCGGAATTTCCGACCGTGTGTACGGGGACTAACAGGTGGCTGGTTTAAAGACACATCATCAGCCACTTTAAAACCAGGAACTTAAATACGTTTTGGGTCAGGAGCATGATCAGCATTGTTTTAGAGAACTCTGGAAGTCCTTGCAGGGTTAGTACCACGGAAAGCACTGGCAGGGATTCTACAGGTATCATGGGAAGTACTGGCAGTGATTCTGCAAGTACCATTTGAAGTATTGGCAGGGATTCTGTGGATACTACAGAACAGTAGTGCTTGTCTCCCCCATGGGCTTTCTCATCTAGCACCAGATACATCCATGGCAAAAGAAGAATATTGGAGCTTTCACAGCAGTACTGTATTTTTGGATTCTACAAACTGTAGTGCTTGTCAGAAAACAGTAAAAGTAAAAATATTCTACCATAATTGTGTTAATGGAAAAGTGCACTCCACTGTGCAATGCAAATGAAAACTTGATATACAAACTTATAGCTGTATATCTGCAGTGTGAGATCATCTAAGGCACTGCTGCCTCTGACTGCTAATTTTAGGATATTATGAGTGAGATTGGGAGATGTCACTGTGATGCTGTTCACTGTTCACCCTCCTTTATTGGAAGCTGTCCCTGATGATCTACAGTACAAAGGATTTCCCTACTTAATTTATTCTGTGGATCTCTGCTTCCTCCATCTCTCCTGCTTCTTCTTATTACTCCAATAGTCATAAACTCACCAGTCATGGGAGTAATGGCAATTTGCAATGCTCAACTCCTGGCTTCATTGTTTTCTGAGAACTGAATCTGGGACACATTTGCAGATGAATGCTGACTTCAGTTGCTGTATGATTTTTCTGGGTAAGTGACTCAGGAATTATTGAAAGCCAGGCAACCATGTGTGTCCGCAGAACTTTTTTCAGGGGAGGGCATCATTGTAAGGTCACCCATGCTCTGACCCTTTTCGACAATGTCATTATCAAATTATCACGGTCAGAGACTGCAGACGTAGTACAGGTGATGGTCAGAGACTGCAGACATGGCACAATAGACTGTCAGGGATTGTGGACATGGCACAAGAGACTGTCAGAGACGGCAGACATGGCACAAGGGACTGTGAGTTACTGCATACATGGCCCAAGAGACTGTCAGAGACTGCGGACATGGCACAAGAGATGACAAGAAACTGCATACATGGCCCAAGAGACTGTCAGAAACTGCATACATGGCTCAAGAGACTATAAGAGACTGCGGACATGGAATAAGAGACTCTAAGAGACTGCATACATGTGGGGGGTGACAGAAAGAGACAGGGGGTGACAGAGAGAGAGAGGGGTGACAGACAGAGGGTGTGACAGAAAGAGACAGAGGGGGTGACAGAAAGAGACAGAAGACAGAGGGAGTGACAAAAAGAGACAGAGGGGGTGACAGATAGAGACAGAGGGGGTGACAGAGAGAGACAGGGGGGTGAAAAAGACAGAGGGGGTGACAAAAAGAGACAGAGGGGGTGACAGAGAGATACAAGAGGGGGTGACAGAGAGAAAGGGGGCGACAGAGAGAGAGGCGGGTGAAAAAGACAGAGGGGTGACAGAGAGAGAGGGGGGGTGACAGAGAGGGGTATGCGGGGTCAGAGAGAGGGACCCCCTAGCCCTGTCTGCAGTCCCTCAAGTGCCCCTATGTCCCAGTGGTGTGTGTAATGCTCAGTACGGTACCTTGCATGCCAGTAGGATGTCCATGATGACCAGCAGCTGGCAAGACCCGTTTTCAATCTGGGTGAGGACAGGAGGTGCTCTGTTCCTTCCATCAGATCTATGATGTGACATGAAGTGGTCCCTGGCTGCTTGCATTTCCTGCCCGTCTTTGTTCTCTGCACCACCGGTCAGTCTGTCCTCCAGGCCTGGGAGCAGTGAGGAGGTTTAAGGAGTCCACGAGTTCCAGGCTCTGGGAGACGCTGGGGACATTGTGCCTGCTGTTCCTGGCATCTTGCTGCTCTCCTTTCCCGCGGCTTCCGCCTCATGGGCCGCTCGCTCGCACTATGTAGACCGAGTGATGTCATTCTGCCCACCCCTTGAGGCCTTCGCTGTCCCGCTCCTCACACCAGCTGTCACCTGCTAAACTGTGTACAGGTGCGAGCAGGGCCGACTGCCGGCGCTAGGATAAATACAGAGTGGGGAACTCCTGATCCGATCTCTGATTCCAGGGGGGGGGGGGCACTTGCCCCCACTTGCCCCTACCTGCGGACGCCCATGCAGGCAACTAGAATTTTAAGGAGCCATGCAATGGAAGCCTCACACATTTCCTTTGTAATGGGTATGCACTGAAGCGGTTATATGGGCATCCTCACATACAGTATATCTAAAACTTTAAATATTTAGATTCTCTTAAAAAATATGTAAAAATCTTTAAATAATAGATTCAGTTTAAAAGTATGTAAAAAAAATCCTATTCATACTGAATTTTGCTGCTTCCTTTTACTATGCAGATGTTCCATTTATTACGCATATGCTGGTGGCTGCAGACTGTGCAACAGAGACAAATTATACTTTACTGTTCTCTAAGCATTGCAAAAACAAAAATGGGTTTTGACCTTGTCTTTCTTTTCCATAAAAAAATAATAAACATTTTAATGTCATTACATTTTAATGGGATTAAATAATGACATGTTTTAATAACTTTAAATTTTCAAGTGTTTCCTGATTTGAGATTAGAAACAAATTAGTGACTGCTGTGAGCTTGAAAAAAACTCCAAACATTCAAAATAATTTGTTTGTTTTCAGCATCGAAAAAACACATTTTTTTTTTTCTTCTTTTTTGGCATGGAGGTTTTAGTGCAAAACCGTAAGTAATCTTTGCCCCACCCCTGGTGGGACCTCAGTATTTAATTTTTAATACTTTTCTCACCCTACCCTGAAACTATTGCTGGCCATACACTATACTAAAAATCGTCCGAACCTATTTTCAAAAAACGAACGTTCAGCCGTGAGCGCAAACGATGGTGCCATCATGCAATGACTGATAAATCGTTCAGTGGACATAAATAAATACATTTTTTGTTTGTTTTTTTACATATACCTAGTGCAGACAGTTCGGACGGGAAACACATCAACTTTTAAATTTATTGTTCGTTCGGCAGAAAATTTTCAAACTTGTCCTTCGTTTTTTTTGGCTCAAAAACATCCAAACGATTATCGATTTTGTGCCCATTAAAGTGGAGGGCCACCCTGAAAAACAAAACTTCATAAAAATGTTAAAGCGGAAGTAAACCCATCGATTTAACAGTCTAAAAAAAAAAAGGCATGCCGTGAATGCTAACTGCACATTGGCTGTGCTCTCAACCAAACAGTCAAACCATCCAATGGCTGGTGTCATAACAGATCACATGTGCAGCACTGTGGCAGTTGAAGATTAAACAGAGGCAAAGATGGCCGCTTCCTTGGCTAAAAATGATAGGGGGGTTTACTTCCACTTTAATAAAAATGTAAAATTAAAAAAAAAAAAACTTTTTTTTTTACTTACCAGAAATGGCTGTTGCTAGGCAGATCGTCCTAATCTGCCTCTTCCTGTTCCTCTGAGCTGTTCTGTCTTCTGCTCCTAGCGCCGCCTTCTAGTAAATGGGGCGTGGTGTGTTATGGGAACTGTGTCCCACAACACATCGCGTTCCCCATTCACAAAGTGCCGCGCGACGACTCGCGCATGCGCAGTAGGCCGCGCGACGACTCGCGCATGCGCAGTAGGAAACGGGCAGCGATCGCTGCCCGTTTCCCTTACTGAGGATGGCGGCGCTGGGACCAGAGCGCCGAGGGACATCTCGGCCTCCACGACCGGCATCGCGGGTGCCCTGGGAGGGTAAGTGTACTTATTAAAAGTCAGCAGCTACTTTTTTTTAGCTGCTGACTTTTACATTTTTTTTTTTTTAGCTGAAACACCGCTTTAACTGGGCGAAAATGAACGAACGTTTTCGTATAGTGTATGGCTAGCATAAATCTAACTCTAAAGTTAAAGTGGTTCAAAAGCCTAAACATTTTTTGCCTTAATGTTTCAATGGTTTTGTACAGAGCAGCCCCGATCCTCCTCTTCGGGGGTCCCACGCCGGCGCTCTAGGCTCCTCCTCTTCAGCGGGTGCCCCCACGGAAAGCTGTTTTCCTTGTGAGCACCAGTGCGTGCTTGCTCCTGAGTCCTGCTGATGCATCCATTGACACAGAGAGCGGGACTCGGCCCCCGCTCCCGTGTCAGAACGCTTGATTGACGGCAGCGGGAGCCGATGGCTCAGAAGGTTTTTCACCATGCATTGGTGGTGAAAAATCTTAAAGCTTTAGAACCACTTTAATGCATTTTGTGCATTAAAGTAAAAAATGTTTAGGCATCATTATCCCCCTTCACCCCCCCCCCCCTTTTTACATACCTGAGCCTTAATTCGATCCAGCACTGTGCACCTCTGCAGCTATTCTCTCCTCTCACTTCCGGGTATCACTGGCTTTGCTGGGGCACTGAAAGCCATTGGCTCCCAGTGTTGTCAATCAAAGCCAGTGACGAGGGAGCGGGGTGCACGACAAAGTCAATGGATGCAGCAGGGCAAGTGGCTTCACATGAGGGCAGTGGACAGAGAGGAGGGACCAGGAGAGAGTCCCAGCGGGGGGGGGGGCAAGAAGAGGAGGTCAACGGCCACTCTGTGCAATTCCATTGCACAGAGAAAGTAAGTACAGGGGGTCCCCGAGTTACGAACTCGTTAGGGACTGGCCGCCTGTACGGAAGTCGGAAATGTTCGTAAGTCGGCCGCGCATGCGCAGACCGACAAATACGGAGATTTCCGGAGATTTCCGATGTTCCGTCTAATGCCGTTCTGCGCATGCACGGCAAATTACGGACATTTCCGGCATTTTCCGACGCTCCGTATGGCCGCGCATGCGCAGAACGGCCGAAATACGGCGAAAACCACCGAAAAATGGCGGAGGGTCCCCGCAGCACCCCGTTCGTAAGTAGGGGTTGTTCGTAGGTCGGGTGTTCGTAAGTCGGGACCCCCTGTATAGACATGTTTGCTTTTTTTTTTTAACATTAACACCCAAATTTAATACCCAGAGGGCCAGTCCACCAAAAATTATATTTTAGATATAAATGATACATAGCAGTGACCCTCTGGATTCTTCTAGGTACCAAATACAGCAACATTTCCCTGTCATAAATTTCTACTGTAGTAGGAACATACACTCTTCCACTCTGAAATCTACCCATCAAGGCATCCTGGTATCTGCCTAACTCCTCCCAAGATCCATCCCTCTGCTTGCACCAGGGCTGAGGGCTCTTGAGAGGAGTAGAGGATGTTTTCGGGAAGCTATGTACAGCATCCTACTGACCCTCCTATTGGCCAGAATTGGCCTGCATTGTATAGAGACCATTGTGATGTCACTGGGTCTATAATATGGTTTGTATTGAAAACTGAGAAGCTTTATTTAAAAATGTCGTTATTTTGTGGAATATGGGGGTAAAGGAGGAACCAGGGAAAGTAAAATATAAGCAGGTTTAACTTTAACTTGAGTTTGTGGCCTTTGCATGGCCTTTTTCAGCTCACATCATGAAAGTCTCCAGTTTCGTCTTCCTGTACAGATTTTTATGATACTCTATTTCCTCTGGAACACACCAGTTACATTTTTAATGCTAAAGACATTATTACAGCTGTGTTACTATATCACCCTGTTATTGTGCTTGGATGTGGTTTTCTTGTCTGAGCTCTGAGCTGCTCTCAGTCACATTATGATTTCTGTATATCTTTAATTCATTGTTCACAGTTTTAATTACATTCTTGTAGATCACTTTTTCTGCCTTTGTGTTCCGGCGCCGCTCAGTACGTTTTGTTCTGCCGCAGGTTTTTATATACTACAAATTAAGGGTATCCACCTACACTTTGCAAGAACTTCCATCAACTAACAAACATTTCTGTCTTTGTATTTGCTCACTGAACAAACTCAGTGTAAAACTTTTTAATTTAACTCATTATGACACATAAAAAATAACCTGTAGGCTCCTTTTTTATTGTAAAGTGCTTCCAGGACCACAGAACAGGTACCCCTGGATGATTATCTAAAGAGCAACCCCCCCAGTATCAGAATTCTATTATACGAATGTCAATCACAGCTTCAGTAGTTGAGTTTTGGCCTGCTTCCTTTTGCCCTCTCTCACAACTAAACGTGGCTACCATGTGTTGACCAAACGAGACCTCAGCTAGTTCCTGACCACATCATACGAGTCTGTGGGAATACTAAGAAGGCTCAGGGGGAGAGAAGAGACATACCAGGGTTCAAACCCAAAAGCAAAAGCTTTGACCAATAATTGCATTACAGAGCTCCTGGTTTGTGATATTGTGGGGTGTGCTGAAGACATAGCAAGCCAGCATATGGAGGCATCTGCTTGATAGGTCTAGGTCTACTTTAAAAGGTAAAATGAGCCCACAGGTTTACTTTTACATGTTTTTCTACTTATATAGTCCTTCTAATATTATATTATATTATATTATACAGTGGTGTGAAAAAGTGTTTGCCCCCTTCCTCATTTCCTGTTCCTTTGCATGTTTGTCACACTTAAGTGTTTCGGAACATCAAACCAATTTAAACAATAGTCAATGACAACACAAGTAAACACAAAATGCAATTTGTAAATGAAGGTGTTTATTATTAAAGGTGAAAAAAAATCCAAACCATCATGGCCCTGTGTGAAAAAGTGATTGCCCCCCTTGTTAAATCATACTATAACTGTGGTTGTCCACACCTGAGTTCAATTTCTCTAGCCACACCCAGGCCTGATTATTGCCACACCTGTTCACAATCAAGGCATCACTTAAATAGGAGCTGCTTGACACAGTAAGGTCCACCAGAAGATCCTTAAAAGCTACACATCATGCCGAGACCCAAAGAAATTCAGGAACAATTGAGAAAGAAAGTAATTGAGATCTATCAGTCTGGAAAGGGTTATAAAGCCATTTCCAAAGCTTTGGGAATCCAGCGAACCACAGTGAGAGCCATTATCCACAAATGGCAAAGACATGGAACAGTGGTGAACCTTCCCAGGAGTGGCCGGCCGCCCAAAATTACCCCAAGAGCGCAGCGACGACTCATCCAAGAGGTCACAAAAGACCCCACAACAACGTCCAAGGAACTGCAGGCCTCACTTGCCTCAGTTAAGGTCAGCGTTCATGCCTCCACCATCAGGAAAAGACTGGGCAAAAATGGCCTGCATGGCAGAATTCCAAGGAGAAAACCACTGCTGAGCAAAAAGAACATCAAAGCTCGTCTCAATTTCTCCACAACACATCTTGATGATCCCCAAGACTTTTGGGACAACATTCTGTGGACCGATGAGACAAAAGTGGAACTTTTTGGAAGGTGTGTGTCCAAGTATATCTGGCGTAGAAGGAACACTGCATTTCAGAAAAAGAACATTATACCAACAGTAAAATATGGTGGTGGTAGTGTGATGGTCTGGGGCTGTTTTGCTGCTTCAGGACCTGGAAGACTTGCCGTGATAAAAGGAACTATGAATTCTGCTGTCTACCAAGAGATCCTGAAGGAGAATGTCCGACCATCTGTTCGTGTACTCAAGCTGAAACGAACTTGGGTTCTGCAGCAGGACAATGATCCTAAACACACCAGCAAGTCCACCACCGAATGGCTGAAGAAAAACAAAATGAAGACTTTGGAGTGGCCTAGCCAAAGTCCTGACCTGAATCCTATTGAGATGTTGTGGTATGACCTTAAAAAGGCCGTTCATGCTCGAAAACCCTCTAATGTAACTGAATTAGGACAATTCTGCAAAGATGAGTGGGCCAAAATTCCTCCAGGACGCTGTAAAAGCCTCATTGCACGTTATCGCAAACGCTTGGTTGCAGTTGTTGCTGCTAAGGGTGGCCCAACCAGTTATTAGGTTTAGGGGGCAATCACTTTTTCACACAGGGCCATGATGGTTTGGATTTTTTTTCACCTTTAATAATAAACACCTTCATTTACAAATTGCATTTTGTGTTTACTTGTGTTGTCCTTGACTATTGTTTAAATTGGTTTGATGTTCCGAAACACTTAAGTGTGACAAACATGCAAAGGAACAGGAAATGAGGAAGGGGGCAAACACTTTTTTCACACCACTGTATATATTATTATTTTCTTTACAATATTTTTAGGAGTCCTGTTAGGGGGTTTGGTGAACTATCAGGGGTCTAAAGAGGGGAATCTGCACCACACGGGGTGATTAGGGTGTGCCCTGGCACACCTGACACTCTCTGTGCGCACACCTATGGTCCCTTATCTAGGTCCCTTGCCACCACCATTTCTGGGTGCAAAGTCAGCTAATCCTGTGCTGTAGAAGGACCTTGCCTGAAATAAACAGAAAAGAAAGGAGATTCATGACTGCAGAATCATGTGTCCATGGCTTTAGGTATATGAAAAGGGCATTCGATTTTATTTTTTTACTTATGCATTCTATGCATTAAGATAAAACGCCTTCTGTGTGCAGCATCCCCCCCCCCCCTCAGCCCCCTTAACACTTACCTGAGGTCCCTCTCTGTCCAGCAATATCCACATGTGTCTCAGCCATCCAAGATTCTCTTTCCTGATTGGCTGAGACACAGCAGCAGTGCCATTGGCTCCCGCTGCAGTCAATCAAAGTCAGCTAGCCAATCAGGGGAGAGAAGGGGTGGGCCAGGTTGGGGCTCTGTGTCTGAATGGACACAGGGAGCTTTGACTCAGCTCCGGTGTCCCCAAAGCAAGCTGCTTGCTGTGGGGGGCACCGAACAGGAGGGAGAGGCCAAGATCACAGAAGAGGGACCAGAGAAGAGGAGGATCGGGGCTGCTCTGTGCAAATCCACTGCAACAGAACAGGTAAGTATAACATGTTTATTATTTTTATAGGAAAAAAAAACAAGACTTTACAATCACGTTATATAGAATGCCTGGTCTGTCTAGATAGGACAATATTCCAACACATACAGTACAGTGAAGAGTCACATTCTATCTAGAGACACTTACCTCCACCATCCCTTTGTTTGTTACACTCAAGCTAAAAGCCTAACCTCTGCCAAAACACAAATGAGAATGGCTCATATAGGACAGGTGATACCATGGAAACACACATCTTTGAGAAACGTTGAACCTTTTAACATTTAACCATAATGGTTCAACAGAGATATGGATACATCTATAGTTGAAGTTGTTACCCTCTTTAAAATAAAGGCAATATAGACATCACTATACAGATTTTGCTAGAAGGCAAAGTTATTTATAGTTCTGCCTATGTTAGTATTTCATATGCCATACAAAAATATGAGACGTGACCCGATTACTAAGGCTTTGTCTAGTAAATTGCGTGGGTTGCTTTTTTTTTTTTTATTTAACTCTCCCCTAATACACTACTCTTTGATATCTAATACAAACTTGACCCACTTCCTCTTTTTAATCCCATGCCTATCCAGTTTATATTCTATGGGAAAAGTGCTGAGTGTAACACCTAGAATTTTATTTTTTTCTTAAGCAACTTCCTGATATTTCCCTGCTCTGTATCATCTACTTGTCTGTGACTGTCTCTTCTGTTCGGACTTATATTAGCTTAAACCTGCTGATTCCTCTTCTCTGTCTGGAGATGTCACCCATTCTGTCATTTCAATGGTTGGCACTGGCAGAGTAGAACTCTTACAAGATGTTACTGAAAAAAAAGTCTACCTGCATGGAATTTTGTATCGCCTCTACATTTGTGTGGTTGTCTTTTCACAGGACTAAATAAATAATATTAAATAAAAGGAAAGGTAGACAGCTGTATTGGGTTGCCCTTGTTAGGTTTGATGAGTACAATGTGAAGGACCTCAGTAGGACTTGGTACTATTTAGATGCTTTGCACTTAGATGAGTAGCCAAGCACCAGTAGGACCATTGCTTCAAGCCATCTAGGTAGAGCGCAGAAATGTGTGCTGTTATGTCCAGTTTGGGAACTGGGTTAAAACGTCAGAAGTCAGGGACATCATCAGCCAAAACTACTTATATTTTTTATATGAAGCAGGGATTTATTTTCAAGGTACCAATAACACATTCAAATATTTTTAAAAGATCAACATTTTTTATTGTAGAAAATAATGTACCGTATATACTCGAATATAAGCCGAGTTCTTCTCGAGTCAAGCACTTTTCTGCAGCAGAGAATGACATTTTCCGACCCGACTTTGGGGCCCCGTATCTCAGGGCCACTTGGTGCTAGGAACCCCAAATTTGGTGTGCAAACCCAGTGGAACTAGCACTTGGGGTTCCCAGTGGAACCCCAAATTTGGTGTGCAAACCCAGTGGAACCAGCACTACAACATATCCAGATGGGGTTCTTAGCACAAAGTGGCCCCGAGATACGGTGCCCCAAACTCGGTCAACTGTGTCCATCTGCAGCAATGTCATTTCAGGACCCTTTGGGTCCAGAGACTGCAAATGGTAATGTTGTAGTCAGTCAGTTCGGAAAATGTCATTCTCTGCTGCAGAAAAGTGCTTGACGTTTTCCGAACCGACTTTGGGGCCCCGTATCTCGGGGCCACTTGGTGATAGGAACCCCATCTGGATATGTTGTAGTTCTAGTTCCACTGGGATTGCACACCAAATTTGGAGTTCCTAGCATCAAGTTTCCCCAATATACGGGGCCCCCAAACTCTGTCAACTGTGTCCATCTGCAGCAATGTAATTTCAGGACCTCTAGGACCATCTAGGAACCATTAACTACCAAGTTTAAAGTTTGGGGGACCTATGGCTGCAAATGGGCACAGTGAGGCTGCAAATGGGCATTGTTGACCCTCTTTTCCACTTACAGTAGCTGCGCATTTCTCATCCTAAGTTTATACTCGAGTCAATACGTTTTCCCATTGTTTGTGGTAAAATTAGGTGCCTCGGCTTATATTCGGGTTGGCTTATACTCGAGTATATACGGTATTCAAAATCAAGGATAATAGATTCAACAATATATGCATAAAGAGATAACCCAGTGTGATACATTCTACTTACAGAATCAAGCCATTACACTAGTTCCAGACTAGTGCATGCAGGGCCAGAACAAGGGGTGGGCAGGAGGGGCAGCTACCCTGAGCACAGCGGAGCAAGGGGACAGAGAATGGTCACAGGGCAATAAACTCATTCTAAGGCCTGCAACAGTAGGGGAAGGGGCACAGTTCCGCATTCTTGCCCTGGGCGCAAGATGAACCTGCCCCTTAACTGAGTGCATAAGTAGAACACAAAGCCTTGTGTCCACCCCAGGGGGCTTGATAAAGAGTAGAAAAGATGGGCTAATGCAGCAGAGAAAAAAGGGACACCAAATTTCCCTTCCCCAGATAGTGATTTTCTATAATGTATAAACAACACTTAAATTGTGCTTCATTAATGTCAATCCATCATTGAATCCCACAATATTCACACCATCTACCTTTAAATATGGAGGGAGTGTTAAGATAATCAACCAGCCATGCCTGGCATTATTACAATTCTGCTCTCAGAGTATACTGAATATAAGGACAGATATGTAGGGTTTCTTAGGACACAGTGGAGAGAGAATTAAAGGTGGTTGAGGTTTAAGTAAGCCAATACCAGGGGTCCACGGACAATCCCCAGGATTTGCAAACAATCATGAGTGATGAACCTTTGGCCAAAAACTTTGCAGGTTCACCAGATATAAGGAATAATGCAGGACACAACCTTTGCTCCTTGTCAAGTGTCAATAATTTGAAAGGAATCGATAACCCCTCCAAGTTTCTATAAAGTGGTTGGCTCACAGCAGCCATATTGTCAGTGTTTGTTAACTCTGTTAGAAAGAGCCAACAATTCTGCATCTGGAAAGATACCTTTATTTTATTTTCCACAATAAAAGTATTTATTTTTTAATTTTGAGATGTGACCCCCATGGTATATCTTGCATCACATTCCTTTTTCTCTTGACTATAGCTTGCCTATTATCCCTACAAATTGCCAGATTTTAATAACAATTTTCACCCCCCATAGACTTTAACCACTTCAATACCAGGCACTTTCGCCCCTTCCTGCCCAAGCCAATGATAATTGCGCGGTCATGCTATACTGTACCCAAACAACGTTTTTATCATTTTGTTCCCACAAATAAAGCTTTCTTTTGGTGGTATTTGATCACCACTGGGGTTTAATAAAAAAAAAAAATTTAAATTTGGGTGGGCACTGATGAGGCTGCACTGGTAAGGTAGCACTGATGAGTATAGATGAGGTGGCAGTGATGAGATGGCACTGATGATGGGCACTGTTATGCAACACTGATGGGCACTTCTAGGTGGCACTGATTGGCACTGATGGGCAGCACTGATATGTAGCACTGATGGGCACTCATAGGTGGCAGTGATGGGCACTAAAAGGCTACATTTATGGGTACTTATGGGTGGCACTGATAGGCAGCACTGATAGGTGGGCACTGATGGGCATGGATGGGCACTGATTAGTGGCACTGATTTACACTGATAGATGGCACTGATGGGCATCGCTGCTATTGAGGCACTGGCAGGTATTGCTGCTGGGCACTGATTGGCATTATGTGTAGGCACAGATTACCACCCATGGCCACCAGAGATGCCAAACCTGGCGGTCATCAGTGTTAGCCATCCTTGGTTGTCCTAGTGGCATCACTGGTGGTCCTGGGTGGGCAATCAGCACAGACCCCCTGTCAGAGGAGTAGCTGATAGGCTCTTCTCTACTCACATCTGTCAGACAGGAGTGAGGAAAAGCCAATAAACGGCTCTTTATGTTTTATGATTTGGTGGTGGAATAGTCCAACGAGAGAGTTAAACTGTAAGATCGAAGGCTGCAAGGGGCCTTATTTGATTGTCAAGTGGTTGGGAGGAACAGCAGGGGTAGAGGCTGTAGTGATTGCTGGGAGATCATTCCAGTAGTGTGAATGAAAGGAAAAGTTTCCCCCACCCGTCGCCTCATTTCTTGTCAACCGGATTAGATTATAAATAGATTTGTCATTGTCGTTTGGCAAGTAGGAGGTATTTGGGGGGGGGGGGGTCTGTGGAATAGTGAGTTAGCTACAAAATATGGGGCTCATATTGTGTTATGCTGCTTCCTCTTTTTATATCAGTTGTCTAAACTGGGTCTCAGTCATTTGGGAAGGCAGAAAATAGTCAATTTGAAGCTGACCTCAAGCCAGTGAGGTGTGCCTGGGGACAGGACTGGATCATAGTCAAGCCTTAGGGCTCCTTCACACGGACGTGTCCGTGTACGGAGCCCACTCTGCTCAGTCTGTCTGTCTCTGCACACTGTGGGGGATTGGATGAAGACGGACCGTAGAGTCCGTCGTCACCCGATCCGAATGGCAGATGGATGGAAAAAGGTTATCAGATACCAAAAAACCCTCTTGGAATTAAACAGATCTAATTTTATTTATCCGGTATGGTTTATTTTGTTTTTGGTTATTTTTGTTAATATGTTAAACATTTTTATTGTTTCATGATTAAATAAAGGACTGCTGTGGCCATTTCAAATCCATATTGCACTGTCTATGTATTTATTAGGATTTGATGGGGGATGAAATTGACAAATCCAGCGGCCTTGGGGTTCACTGCAAAGTTCACAAGCTTCAAACATGATTCGCAAATCTGTTTGTGCGCTAAACCTGGACAGATTTGCTCATTCCTAGAGAAGACATGTGTTCCACAGAAAATAACGAGAGGCCAAAAATTTGTAATATTTCTACAAGACTATAAAACTGGATGAGGGGTAATACAATATCCTTTCATTAAGGATGTTTGTTAAAGTAGATGTAAAACTTAACTGAAATACATGTCATTTTTTATTTTTTTTTCATTTGTTACATCTCTGTGCTGCTGATCTCTTGCAGAATCTTTGCAGACTTTGCATGTATACTTGCATTCCAGCAATGGCAATTGCATTTCTCAAGATTATTTTCCTGATGGTGACAATACCTATTAAATGTGTCCTGCAATAGCCACTTGGAGTGGTTATTGAAATTAAAATTGAATTATCATATATGTATATGTATATGAAATTTAAGTTATTGGGTTTACACGTACTTCAAAGATTGCAAAGTGCTCTTACATATTCTATTACACAGCTGCTTTAATAACAATGGGAGTCTGGCTATTTACTTTATTGTTACTCATTTGGATACCCAGTGCATAAAAATTGAAGTGTGGATTACTGCTTGTCACATAAAGTATATTTACTCAATTAGGACTGCAAATGTTATCCACGAGGCCTGACTAAGTGGAGTGCTGACATGAATTAAAGACAATTTCCTGCATAGTGACACAGATACAGCTGTGTGCATTTTATTAGCACAAAAAAAATAAATTAATGATTTAGCCAGTCATTTAAAGCACTCCAATTCAAAAGTTTTTTTACCTGTTTGTTTTCATTTTGGACGGGACCATTTAGAACCTCTCTTAGATTTGTACAGCTACATCCCCATTGGGTAGATTTCCCATTATGTCGTGTATAGTGACCCTTACCTATGCAGTTGTGTCTCTAGCTCAATCTAAATTTAGTGTGTGTTGTTGCTAGGCTGTAGCCAGCCTTAGCCTTAAAGTGCAAGTAAACCCTTCCAAATGACTTTGGCCTACAAGTAAGCCTAGATTAAGGCTTACCTGTAGGTCCAATAAATATCTCCTAAACCTACATGGTTTAGGAGATATTTAGCAATAAAAAGGCATCGCTGTCTACGGCGCATGCGCCGTAGACAGCGGCGTGCAGGCGCACTGAGGATGCCGAGATCACTGCGATATGCCGATCTCGTGTGCATGCGCAGAAGTGACATCATCGCCACTCCAGCGAATGATAGCGCTGGAGCGGCGAGACCCGGAAGTCACTCTGGCCCTGGATAGCGGCGCAGAAGATGCTATGCATACTAGTTCATTATGCCTTTGCCTTGCAGGGTGTCTTTTTTTTTTTTTTTTTTTTAAGAGTCTTTACTTCCTCTTTAATTTACTGTACCTTTTTCTAGGCTCTTTTGGTTTTCCCTTAGCCTGGTAGGTTGATTGCTTCAGCTTTTAGCTGGAAGCAGGTTCCAGTAATCAGTGTGGGAAGGACAGTCCCTAAAGCCTCCTCCTAAAGCTGGTTCAGAACACAAAAGAACAGCAGGGGATGTATACAGTATATAATACAGTGTGTACAGTTTCTAATACACTTAAGGTAATGTACACAGTATATAATACAGTGCAGCCGTTGTACCGTTTCTAATACAGTGCAGGCGATGTACACAGAATATAATACAGTGTGTACAGTTTCTACTACACTTCAGGTGGTGTGCACAGTATATAATACAGTGCAGCCATTGTACAGTTTCTAATACAGTGCAGGTGGTGTACACAGTATCTTAAACAGTGTGTACAAATTCTAATACACTTCAGTCGGTCTATTAATATATATATACAGTCTAGTGTATATATATATATATATATATATATATATATATATATATATATATATATATATATATATATATATATATATAAATACTCTGCATTCAGTGTAGCCTATGTATACAGTGCATTTGGTGGTGTACTGTTTCTAATACACTTGAGGCGGTGTATACAGTATATAATACAGTGTAGTGTGGTGTTACAAAAAAAAATCATGTCCGGAAGGCCACCAAGGAGAGGCAGACACTCACAAGCCACTAAAAGAGGGCAAGCAGCCTCTGTGTCAGTCAACAGTGGTGGTCGTTGACATGGTGTATCCTCTGCAGGTGGCCATGGGGCACGCTTGTCCTTTTTTTCTGCTGCTGGACATGTTATTGAGCCACAACATGCAGAAGAGTTGGTGGAGTGGATAACAAAGTCGTCCTTATCCTCCTCATCCTCTGTCACCCATGCTCAGAGTAGTTTGCCTTCCAATGCAGCTGCCAAAGAGGCCTATTCCCCTGGCTCCTTATCCACAGTCACCCCCTCCGTAGCCCCCCATCATGCACAAAGGAGTCTCCAGAATAATGCGACCACAGTGTCAGTTACATGCTGCTGGAAGATGTGCAGCGATTTGAGGGCTCCAATGTTGGTTCCCAGGTTAAGGAAGTGACTAACTTGAGCCTAGAGAGAGGGGGTGCCACAGAAGGACAAGAAACTGGCAGTCATGTTCTCCCAGCTGCAGCATACTGCCAAGTTTTCTCCAGTGACGAGGAGGGAGGGGATGATGAGGTCACTGACTGTACTTGGGTGCCTAAGAGAAGAGAGGAGGAAAGTGAGGCGGAGGCACAACTCCACGAGGCAGGATGTCTTCCAGGGGGCAGCTTAAAGGCAGCCACCCTATTGCATCACACCGCAGAGCTCTGCAGGTGCAGGGCGCTGCTGACTTTCCACTGAATTTTAAAAGTTCCTTGGCGTGGGCCTTTTTCGACACGTGTGCAGCAGATCACACCATTGCTGTTTGCAACCTATGTCTGAAACAGATCAAGCGTGGCCAGAACAGCAGCCGCTTGGGCACCACATGCTTGACCAGACATATGACGTCCTGCCATGCAGTCCGTTGGCAACAGCACTTGAAAGACCCACATTATAGAAAAAGGTGAACTCCTTGCTCCTCATCTGGGATCTCCAATCCTACTATACCTCCAGTCCTCTCAAAAACCTGCACTGAGAAGAATGAAGGTATAGCTATAGGTGCCACAAGTACTTGTAGCCAATCTGCTAGCAGGACACCACCAATTGATTTCAGCAGGAAAATTTCCCTACCCCAGTTGCTGAACCGTAAAAAGAAATTCTGTCCCAGCCATCCATATGCTCAGTGTCTAAATGGTAGCTTGGCCAAATTGTTAGAACTGCAACTGCTGCCTTTTCATCTGGTAGACTCTGCCCCCTTTCGTGAATTTGTGGAATGTGCTGTACCACAGTGGCAGGTTCCAAAACGGCATTTTTTTTACGTAAGGCCATTCCAGCTCTCTACCGGCATGTGGAAGGCAATGTTTTGACCTTGTTGGACAGGGCAATCAGCAGTAAGGTTCATATTACCACTGACTCATGGTCCAGCAGGCATGGGCAGGGACGTTACCTTTCCTTCACGGCGCACTTTCTGCAGCAGCTCTGGCATATCGGGGTAATTTTTAAGGAACCTCTGGACCACCAAGTTGAGCACATGCACCAGGCAAGGGATGTGCGTCAAACTGGCTAGGCCCAGAGCTGCTACGAGTTTTCTCCCATTATTGCACACCACCAGGCCGGGCTTGAGGCTCACTGCCACCAACAACTCATCAGTCTGTTGTTCCATGTCCCTCCACAACTCCTGTGTGGTGTGGGGTTTTTCCCCCAAACAGGAAAGTTTTAAAACTGCCTGCTGTCGTTTACCCCTGGCTGTGCTAAAGTTGGTGGTGAAGGTGTTACGCTAACCGGATGAGGAGTCGGTAGAGGATGAGGAAGCGGAGTAGGAGGAGTTAGCAACAGGAGGCAAACTGAAGCGCCCTGCAATCCTTAGTGGTGGAAGGACATCCGCCTCAGGCCCAGCCACCACTGCATTTACCCAGTGTGCTGTTAAGGAGATATAACGTCCCTGACCGTGCTTACTGGTCCACGCATCCGTAGTTAGGTGGACCTTGCCACAGATGGTGTTGCGCAGTGCACACCTGATTTTGTCCCCCATTTGGTTGGGCAGGGAAGGGATGGCTCGCCTGGAAAAGTAGTGGCGGCTGGGCACGACGTACTGTGGGACAGCCAATACCATCAGGCTTTTAAAACTGTGTCTCCACCAGACGGAATGACAGCATTTCAAAGACCAGGAATTTTGAAATGCTGGCACTTAGGGCCAGGGATCGCTGGTGGGTAGGGGTGTACTTCCTCTTCCGCTCCAGTGTTTGGGAGATAGAGAGCTGAACGCTTCCATGGGACATTGTGGAGATGGTTGGTGACCCAGGTGGTAGTGTTGCTGGCAGATCCTCTGTTTGTGGATTGGCGGGTGCCACTGTCACTACAGAGGTGGATGAAGAGGCAGAGACTGCAGCAGAAGAGGAAGCAGGAGGAGCCAGAGACCTTTCTTGGTTTTTGAGGTGTCTACTCCACTGCAGCTCGTGCTTTGCACTTAGATGCCTGTCATGCAAGTTGTGCTCAGGTTGAGAACGTTTATGCCAAATTTTTTGGCCTTAAATTATTATTTTTTTGAATAGCAAAATAGAAGAACAGTATCTAAAGTGTGTATCTCACACGCACAGATATGCAGGAAACACTGTAAAATAGAATAGCAGAATAGAGCAACTGTATCTAAAGGGTGTATCTCACAGTAACATATGCAGTGCTGGTGCACTGAGCTTGCATAAAATGCCCGCCGACGCCAACCTAACTAACAGACAGATAAAAGTTATCTTTTCTCTGGCACTGGGCTGAGGGCAGGGTAAAAAGATTGTGCACTGCACCCACACAACAAAATCAAGGTAGATCGCTGAGTAATTCGATTTCTGAATCAGGACTCCTATCTAATTCTCTCCCTCAAAGCAGCGGCAGCAACCTTTCCCTAAAGCAGAGTGATGTGCTGTGCTGTGTGCCATATAGCTTATATAGAGGCTGGGTCACATGCTGCACTGGCAATCACAGCCATGCCATTAGTAGGCATGGCTGTGATGGCTTCTAAGGCCACACGAGTTAAACGAATGTTGATTGGCTTCCCTGCAGCTCTTTAAAAAGCGCCATTACATTGCCGAACACGGACATACAGTAAATTGTTCGGGTCCGGGACCCAAAAACCCAAAAGTCCGGTACGAACCCGAACAGTACAGTTCGGGTTCGCTCAACCCTAATCCTGACGCTTGCCTGAACATTAGTTGTATTTCTTGGGGAAAGGTAAGATTTCATGCTGCTTACAAGGTTGTGTCATAGACGTGGTGGTGCAATTGATACCAAACAAGAATGGAGACATTGCTGTTCAGGGTTTGTAAAATGATAATGGCGGTATTTGATGACGTTCTTCAGTGAGTATGGCAAATAAAATTCTGATACGATGATATACTGTTCCAAGAGGGGGTAAAATGCTGCTGCTGAAAAGGCAGTGTGGTATGCCATCAGGCAACTTACAATTTACAATACAAACTATATATATATATATATATATATATAGTATTCCACTGCCTGACATATTATGGGCTTTGATATTTTCTTGCAGGGTGACATAAGATTTCATTTGTACATGTGCTGCATAGAGATAAATGAACTTCTGAAAATCTCATTCTACCGGGGTTCAGCTGAACATTTAAAAAATTAGCAAATGTTCATAATTTGACATTTCTGGAACTGGAATTATCATTGTAGTCAATCAAAACCCAACCAGCCTTCAAAAAATGTGTAGTACAGAGCAGCAAATATACTGTATAAAATACATAATCCACACTCACTGTAAAATAATTGTCAAAAAAGACTGCGTACTTTAACCACTAAAGCTCCGAAAGGTTTTACCCCTTCAAGGTTTTTACCCCTTCATGACCAGGGCTTTTTTTTGCTATTCGGAACTGCCCTACTTTAACCACTTCTGGACCAAGCCTATTTCTGACAATTGTTGTTTACAAGTTAAAATCAGTATTTTTTGCTAGAAAATTACTTAGAAACCCAAAATATTATTTATATTCTTTTAGCAAAGTCCCTAGAGAATAAAATGGGGATTGTTGCAATATTTTATGTCACACGGTATTTGCGCAGCGGTCTATCAAACGTGATGTTTTTTTTTTTGGAACAAATACACTTTTTTAATAAAAAAATAGGAAAACAGTAAAGTTAGCCCAATTTTTTTGCATATTGTGAAATATGATGTTACGCAGAGTAAATAGATACCTAACATGTTACACTTTAACCACTTAAAGCGGAGTTCCACCCAAAAATGGAACTTCCGCTTTAAGCACTCCTCGCCCTCTTACATGCCATATTTGGCATGTCATTTTTTTGGGGGGGGGGGGCTTCCTGTCCCACTTCCTCCTTCCACCCAGGGACCGCCAAGGCGACACCTCCTTTCGCCTTAGGCGGCCCCTCCCTCTAGGCGATCTCCTGGGACACGTGACAGGTCCCAGGAGATCGCCTGTCCACTCCGGGAGTGCAGCACAACTCGTGCATGCACCATGCGTGCCCGGCCGTGAAGCCGAAAGCTGTCAGGGCCGGGTGCCCAGAGTGGCAATGGAGGCGCTGGCGGAGAGGAGGGGGAAATGAGCGACACCCCATTCGGCCGCATCGCTGGATCGTGGAACAGGTAAGTGTCTGTTTATTAAAAGTCAGCAACTACACTTTTTTAGCTGCTAACTTTTAATAAACATAAAAAGCCTGGAACTCCGCTTTAAGGACCGAGCCTCTGTCTGAGATTTGTTGTTTACAAGTTAAAAAATGTTTTTTTTGCTAGAAAATTACTTAGAACCCCCAAGCATTATACATTTTTTTCTAACACCCTAGAGAATAAAATGGTGGTCGTTACAATACTTTCTGTCACACCGTATTTGTGCAGCGATCTTACAAGCGCACTTTTTTGGGAAAAAATACACTTTTTTTGAATTAAAAAAATAGTAATGTTAGCCCAATATATTTTTATATTGTGAAAGATAATGTTATGCCAAGTAAATTGATACCCAACATGTCACGCTTCAAAATTGCGCGCGCTTGTGGAATGGCGACAAACGTTTACCTTTAAAAATCTCCATAGGCGACATTTAAAAAATTCTACAAGTTGCATGTTTTAAGTTACAGAGCGGCGGAGGGCACCAATTTGCGGCTTACCAGAAGACAGGAAGAAAACAGGAAGAAAACGTTTCAAAATTGATGTGCACTTTCAAAAGAATATAGAATGGTGAAGACAGCAGATATACATGTAAAACTTATGTAGGGAGATTTGTTTCATCCCTGTGTATTATCTGAGGCTGTTCACTTCACTCGGTATATGTGAGGGTTTCAATATCTAAATGGTACAACGCTATTCTCATACAATCTGCTCCACTGTGCATACAATGTATCACACTAAATGAATCTGATAAGACTTAATAAAACAAAAATTGGAAAGTACAATAAAATAAACATATAATCATAATGTGTATTAACTAGTTACGAACCGCCTGAAGTACAGTAGTACTGCGGCATATTATATATATATATTTAATTTACCAGCTCCTTCCTTTTCCAAATGCACGGTCATTAATCATTGACTGTCCATTCATACCTGAGCATCGTAACCTGTGTTAACAATGTTTCAGTTTATGATTGGGGAGGAACCTCTGCCTCCTGTCCATTCAACTTTAGTGCAGCTGAGGCTGCTGAGAAAGGGACTGGGGAATCTCTATTCTCATTTTCTGTCTCAAAGGGGAGATGTCAGTGGTCTTTTTAGACCCCTGATATCTCACCAAAGCACCCCCCCCCCCCCCCCCCCAACAAAGCTGATAAAAAAAAAAATAATAATACAAAAGAAAGAATTGTAATAAATATTTAAAAGTTGAAATTGTAAAAAAAATAGAGAATAAAAAAACACTGACCACACCCCTCTGACCATTGCATTTTTATATATATAATATAAAAAATCATAAAAAACAAAATTGTGAAAAATAAAATTGTAAAAAAAAACAAGACACTGACACGCCTCATTAGTGCCCATCAGTGCTGCATATTAGTGTCACTGTCACATGACGTTAAAAAAAAGTATTGGCAATCGGTATCCGTGTAAAAAAGTATCAGTGCTTATACTCGGTCTTAAAAAAGTGGTATCAGTGAAATTCCTAGAAAGAATGTGAGTTAGGGACCTTGGATTGTAAGCTTCTTGAAGGCAGGGACTGATGTGAATGTACAATATTTATATATATATATATGTAAAGCGCTGCATAATTTGATGGCGCTATATAAGTACCTGTAATAAATGAACATCAAGGAAGGTTAGCTTTGGGTGAAGACATTATTGACATCATCATTTTTGACAATCATTAAATACAAATAGAAGAGCTACGTTTTGGAGTGCAGTATACATCTTTCATATATTTGACAGAGTGGAGACAGAGTGATGTAGACAGAACCTGGGTTGTTCGTATGTGATCAAAGGAGCAAGTCCTGAGCGGAGCCATGAGTTTAGGTATCTAAGAAAACCAGCATAGCACACATCTTGTTGCAGCCATGTTTACAAGTAGTTTTGTGGTGATTGTAACACAAGAAATTGATGTGCACTTTACCATTATTGTAGGTACCATATTTATCGGCGTATAACACGCACCCCAAATTTAGAAGGGAATTTTAAGGAAAAAACTTTTAGGAGGGAAGTTTAAGGAAAAAAAACTTTTAAATGCCCATCAATACAGCCTTGTCAGTTCCACCTGCAGCCTTGTCAGTTCCACCTGCAGCCTTGTCCCAGTTCCACCTGCAGCCTTGTCCCAGTTCCACCTGCAGCCTTGCCCCAGTTCCACCTGCAGCCTTGCCCCAGTTCCACCTGCAGCCTTGCCCCAGTTCCACCTGCAGCCTTGCCCCAGTTCCGCCTGCAGCCTTGCCCCAGTTCCACCTGCAGAATTTAAAAATGGCGCCGCCGAGATAAAGAGCTGGATGTCCTGTGTATCTCAGGAGCACTCGATAGTTCTCGTCGGCTTTCGGACGCTCTCGGAGGCTTTCAGTCGCTCTCGGCAGCTTTCGGCTGTTCTCGGCAGCTCTCGGCCATTCTCGGCGGCTCACGCTGGACTGAATGGCTGAAAGTGGCCGAAAGCCTCCGAGAACGGCCGAAAGCGGGCAAAAGCCTTCGAGAACGGGTGAAAGCCTCTGAGATAGCGGCCGAAAGCCGCGAGAATGGCCGGAGAGGCTCAGAATCGGCGGGGGATCGGCGTATAACACGCACCCGCGATTTTTTAGGGGGAAAAAGTGTGTGTTATACGCCGATAAATACAGTATACACTTTATGTGTGAATAAATTTGTTTTTATTGGTATAAGCGGCACACACTGACCGATCTAGATCGTGCAAGACCAATCTGGTTGCGACGGATTGGTGTCGATCTGATTTGTTTGTGTAATGAGCCACTGTATGCCCACTTTATTTCTGATCCGTATGTGCAATGTATTAATATTCTTCTGGATATAAGTATCCTGGGTGGCGAAGATATCCTATGTTTGAGAAATTAACATGTAAATAGATATATAGCATTGCATAGGTGGACATATACTGCAGACTGTGACTGATGGGCAGAGTGCGCCATCAGACAGGTCTGCAGCACACGTGATTGCTGGAGGAGGGATCCCCGGATGGTGCAGTGTGTATTTAATGTCCAGAGCTGCGCTGCGCTGCGTAGCCGTAGCCACGCTCTCTGACGAAAGTGATGACAGAAACGCGTCAGGCCGTCGCTACGCAGCATTCTACAGTGTCGGCTTCTCCGTGTCTCTCCTTCCCGGGAACACCGCGGGAGCGGTGAAAGGTTAGATGGGAACGTGTGACTAATATATGACTGTTGTTACATGCCCTTTTTAACATTTGCATTGTAAGCGTTTTATCGTGAGTGAATTCAAATTAATAAATAAGAGTTGTACTGGATGACGCTATGTGGATTTCTTTTATCCATTGCTTGTAAGGACCACACCATAGATGGAAAGTTTGCAGTGATCAGCGATTGCTTGTTTGATTGAAACGCTTATTAACCAGCAGGTTCTGGTAAGTGCATTACCGGTAGGGCTGTGGCACAATTGGTGTGGTGAAGGAGACCTGAACACATTGGGATCGTTTAAAGACTCTCTTCTATGATGTTTTATGTTATACTTACCACCGTTTTTTGATGGACTTTTCACTGAGTGGATCACCATCTTTACATCTTTCTTTGAGTGGACTTTTAGACCCCTTTCACACCAAGGGCGTTTTGCAGGCGCTATAGCGTTAGAAATAGCTCCTGCAATCCGCCCTCAAACTGCTGCTCCATTGTCTGCAGTGTGAAATCCCGAGGCTTTCACACTGCAGTGCTGCTGCAGCTGTGCGCTGGCAGGATGTCAGGAAAAGTCCTGCCAGCAGCTTCTTTGGAGCGGTGAAGGAGCGGTAAACACTACCACTCCTCCACCGCTGCTCCCCATTGAAATCAATAGGGCACCGCTGTAATACTGCCGGCAAAACGCAGCTATTGCGGCGTATTGTGGGCAATTTTAGCCCTTTCTCGGCGGCTAGCAGGTGGTAAAAGCGCCCCGCTAGCGGACGAAATGCGCCCCAAATCCGACAGTAAAACACCGCTAAAAATAGCGGCGTTTTACCACCTACGCTATAGGCGACTCGGTGTGAAAGGGGTCTTAAGAGATATATAGCGATTGCAATGCCTATTACCTCCGCATGAACGCTGTTAATGTTTGAGGAATTTTCTTTTAACATATATCTGATGAACCCACTATTGTTATTGTTATTTTTTATATCCGCTAATTGTCCTACAGCACTGCTAATGTTTTAGAAATATTTTTTTCTCTGACATATATTTGATGAGTTTAGGTATGTTCTTGGTACAGAGCAGCAAATGATACAAAATTGTGCGGGATGATTTGGGAAGCTCCTGGCCAGCTCTGAATGACAAGACGATAGGGACAAAAAAAAAAAAAAAATAGCCTTAGCCACTTCCTTTAAAATGTCTACCAGTAATAATAAGATAGAAGGGATAGACATGATAGCATGGTCGGTTAAGCTAGAGGAAATGGATAAAAACAGAGGGTGCACTGGCCTAGTGCATTATCCAACAACAAATTTATTGAAGATAAAATATAAAATATAGCTAATCACAAGTGTAGGTAGTAAAATCGCTCATCAAGCCACTACAAGTGGCTGCAATCTCCCAGCTTTGCCAAAGCCTCTAGCTCAAGGAGGACCTCACCTGGGTCCCTGCTGGATGTTGAGGCAATACCAGAAGAATAATACAAGGCAGAAACAGTCTTTGAAGCAAACTCTGATCCCTCTCCACAAGAAGCCTTTCGGGAATCCAAATTGCCAAAAATAACACCTAAATTCAAATTTAGTTTGCAACATCCACATTTAAGAAATGTGGTCTAAATCTATTATTATCAGAATTTCGGGATCATCTCTAGTGGCATAGTATAACAGGCTCAATAAACTAAGCCATAAGGCATATTTGTCATACCATTTTTTTTTTCAACCATGTGACTTTTTAGTTCGCCCTTGACACTCATTGCTGAAAAAAATGATTGTTATAATCCACTGAATTGAGCAAAATGTGCTGTTGTGGCATGATATGCTTTTGCTAGGCAGTATAATTTGCTGTTGTCGCTTGATTTACTGTAATGTGTCATGGCAGTGCGATATGTGCTGTTGTGATTTGATACATTTTTGTTGGGTAGTATCATATGCTGTTGCAGCATTTAATGATCTCAGCAGGTCCTGTAAACACACTAAATGTATGGGAATAAATTATAGTAGGCATTGCATGGACATAGTAAAATTGTTTTCAAATAACTACTCTGTCATACGACTATGATCCTTATGTCACTGTTTCTCAAACAGTAGTGTGTGTACCCCGGGGGATGGGGGGGATAATCGTTCTTCTTATAGTAGTAATTTAATTTTACCAGCTTTCAGTCTTTAGTTTTCAGTAATGTGCCGTTTAGACTTCATTTATAGGATATTTTTTGGATGTACTGGTAATGTAAGAAAATGAAGAGGTACTTGTGATTAGATGACCACATCAGGGGATGTTGTGTATCCAACTTTTATAAGGCTGTATCTACTTCAAAATTCATTAACCCATGTTTGCCTAAGGTTAATTTTATTGTTTTATTTGCTCATTAAAATTCATATTTTACCTAGAGCAGTAGGATATAAATAACTCCCACCTCACTACTGTTCCAATATTGGAACAAGAGGCATTAATGGGTTAAACCTCCCCCCAAAAAGTAAAGCCTTTTAATATATTTTTAAATGCCTTTGTGCCCTTAGTTTGTGTATACAAACTTGCCTTATATATAAATTAGCTGTTGATGCTGTCAATCGATCATCCTTCCTTATTATTGGTGGTAACAATCTTATAGAACCTCTGCAGTGTTGCTACCACAGTGCACATGTTCCACTTCTTCTACTCAGTAAGCCGTGTCTTGGATTCCTGAGTAACCCACCTATGTCAGCATGGCCTAAGTAAGGGGTGGGACTAAGTCACAGTGGGTTATATGTCCTATGAAGCTGTCAATCAAGATTCGGATCCGCCTTAGAGGCAGCAACGCCTGCAGGGGCGTTCTGATGATTGACTGACTGGCAGCTCCACTCTGCTTGGCATGACTTGGCAGGAGGGTCTGAAAAAGCTGAAGTGTCTTCACAGGGTAAGTGACCCACTGCAACTCAGCCCATCCTTGACCCAGTCAATGCTGAGATAAAAAAGAAAAAAAAAAAGAAAATAATGCACATGCCCTGGAAGGTCTGGAATCTCTGCCCATGTAAGCAAAGGGGTGGTAATGTAAGCAAAGCTACATTTCTATGGGTCCAGAGCAAACCATAGGCTTAGGTTCCAGTTTTCATCCACAAGGGGAATGTTCTGCAGTATCAAGTGATCTTAGACTGCCCAGGATAGGTAAGAGTTAAGTTCTGACCATCAGTTTCCCAGGTTTGTTTTGGGTCCTGCCTTCCTTCCCGGTAGATAGATAGATAGATAGATAGATAGATAGATAGATAGATAGAGGTATGGCTGGGCTATGGGCTCTTCTGTTGAGCTGAGGTAGAGGGTTCATGTTTTGGCTCAAAGCCTTGATCACAGCATCATGTGATCAAGGCTTCGAGCCAAAACATGTAAGCTGTTTTGACCAAACTATATGTAGCAATAAAGACTGTAATTATTGCATTCTGGAGTTGCCAGATACCTTCTTTTGGATACGTATAAAGCGTGGTACCTGACATAGGTGACAGATCCTTTGGTAATGAGGGAGTCAATGTTCTGCCTCCCTTCCTAGTGGTTGGTTCTCCCAAAAGTATCCAGGACTGAACCTGCAGTATGGAGACCCATAGCTGTGTGGTACAGGAGAGCAGAAGGAGTTAAGTAAGTGCACACATGAGGTCTTTGCTATGTACTTGGCGGAGCGCCATTCTGTTACTAGAAGGGAGGTGGCAGAGGTACGCTGGACTGGTGGAGAGGGCACAGGTATAGTTTCCCTCCTAAATGAAACATACATCAAGGAATATATGTAGTACTATGGGACAACATGTTTTGTACATTTAACTACTACACACAGTGTACAGCTCAAATAAATGTGGCCCTGCCTGGTTCCGGACATTGATGAGTGCACACACACACGAGAAAGGTACCCCTGCGTGTGCAGGGTGTGGTGCCCCCCCCACCCAAGCATAGAACCCACTGATCGGACAGAATCTGTCTAATGATCCACCACCATCTTTCACTGCAGACATGTACTTATATATGTAATTCAGGGGTGCCCAACCAGTGGCCCACGACCTCCTGTTTTGGGACGGCGGATCGGCAAGCCCAGATTGCGGGTTGCCAACCCTCTATCCCAGAGCATCAGTGTTATGAATGAAGCTGCCAATAGAGGAAGAAAGCGGCTGCGGAGGGAGCAGAGCCGCATAAGCTTCCTGTATAGCGCCGGCTCCTGTCACAGGCGAAGTGATACCAAGTGCACTCTGCCTGAGACTGCAACAGCCGGTGATACCTAAATGGAAGACTTTTATTAAAGGTACATTTATTTCTAAAATCACAATGTATATATGGACCTATCTGTTCTGCAGTGGTTACTGGGCTGCTTTTAAAACTGATCCACAGTGCACCTGTGGGTTACCTGCACTGTGCCATAGACTTCTGTTATTATCTGCGGTTTGGTGCGCTTTCAGAAAGGGGACTACACCTGCAGGATATAATAGAAGTCTATGGCAAAGTGCAACTAACCCGTAGGAAAGCCACAGGTGTACTGCGCTGCACCTGCGGTGTGGGTAAATCACAGCACATCAGTGTGAAAGCGGCCTTAGGCCCCTTTCATGTGATCAGTCCAATCCAATCAGACCCTCCATTCACCTCTATGGAGCGGCAGATGTAAATAGACCATTCACACCCGCCTACCTCCAATTCGATCCATTAAAAATCTGTCCCCTTCCATCTGAGCGGATTGGATTGGAGGGCCGATAGAGTAGAGTGGGCTGTGTCCTTGTTTTCTCTGCATATACAGTGTGGACATGGGCCTGTCATCATCCCGCTCCACTCATTGTGGCCCGCAACTGGTTGCCAAGTCGCTTAAGTGGCCCTCGCTCTTCAAAAGGTTGGGAACCCCTGATGTAACCTGTAATGTAACATGAACATGCTGAGCCCCCTGTTCTAAAGCCACTGGGAAGTATTAGTATGAGATTTGCCTATAGTGTTGAACCTGTAAAATAACAAATTACTTTTTCTTTGGATTATTTTTGTGAAGCAGCTCTCCATGCCAACAAAGAACATGCACACAGCTTACTAAACTCCATTATAGCAGAAGATTTGATGCAGCTGCACAGGTGACAAGCATTTTTCTAAGAGGATCCTGAAATAACACATAGTTCATTGTCTGCCAGCTGAGCAATATCTGTAAAGATCAGAAACACCTCCAGACAATGACAAAGCTCTTTCATTGTGTTCACAATGTAATAATTAGAAATATAAAACTAAAGTTCAACATTTTAAAATGATGCAAAAAAACATAAGGTTCTTTCATACCAGGTAGTCTGATTAGCACTGATCAATGCAGGCTCAATGCAAGGCCCCAGACCAACACATTTCCTGTGTCCTGTTCATACCATACATGTGTGGTTATGTGGGCTGTGTACAAATGCAACATGTAAAATGCACTGCATTGAGAAGAATGAAATGTAATTTTGAGACATTTCAATAAAGTTGAAAAAAAAAAAAAAAAACACCAATGTGTTTGGGTTATATGGAGCATAACCTGTGTGAGCTTGTGTGAATGAGCAATTTTCAGTTTGAAATAAATGGCTCTATAATAATACTATATTTGTGCTATACATAGAGGAGAATGGAGGTCACTACATAGAGGAGAATGGAGGTTCCAACCAGGTCCCCCTGAAAAATGGATAGACCCAACCAGGTTCTTGTGAAAGTGGCCTTACAAAATATATGTTGGGGGCATCTCACAGGAAAAATGATAAAGGTAGGGGTCCCAGAGTGGGTATACATAGCCCAATTCCTCTCTCGTTTGGATAGTCCCTTACAATGCTCACACTATTACAGCACCCTGATCCTAAACAGGGCTGGTGATCAATCTAGTTGTGCTAGGTGGTAACTAGCCTGGCTAATTGGCCAGGTGGTTTTGATCCACTGATTTCTGTCCTAAGTCTGAGTTCAATTTGTGGTCTCTCTCTTCTGTCAATAGATGGCACTGTTGCTTTTGGCTTATGGATTACAGTGAATTCAGGTGATGAGTAAATAAGTTGCCTCAGCCAGTTAGTGGGAGACTCTTTTGGCCTCTTTGCATGTTGGGATAGTCTATTTAGGAGTCAGGTGATCAGGGTTTTTCCTGCTCAGGGCTGCGGTCTGAGTGTATGTGTGTTAATTGTCAAACAGCTCCTGGCTGCTAGGCCTGAAGTCTATCCAGGAGTCCTACTGGCTGCTAGGTTTACGTAAGACTATCCAGTAATTCAAGGGTCCGCAAAGGAGGAGCAGCAGAAGTTCAGCCCACAACCTGGGGCAGAACCACGTGTGTTAGCGGTTCAGCCCGAGGGGAGCCTGTTCATTGCCGGAGGTAAAGGAGAAGCAGTTATTGGAGGAACGGCCACTCCTGTTACCAGAGGCAAGTTTGGAAGGCATAAAGTTCTGAAGGAGTACCAGAGCAGACGCTTCACTAGCCGGGGATGGTGAAGTAAGTGGGAAAGTTTCAGTGGAGACTCGCCAGGAATACAGCGAGTAGATGTGAGTAAAGCTTGAAGGAGTAAGGTGGGTAGCTGTAAGTAAAGCTTGAGGATCTACAGTGGGATACTGTGAGAGAAGTTGTTGCTATAGGAGTCAAGATACAGATTGCTGCATTCAGCTTAAAGGCCTGCTTTCTGTATTGCTGTCTACCTAGTTCTAATTTTGTCTGTGGAGTTTGCCTAATTGCTATTGCATTTGCCTACGAATGTCCTGTGCCCTAACCCTCTCTCCCACCGTTTCTGTTAAGAGAAATACAATCTCTTTGTTCATTTTTACAAAAAGTGACTGGCGCCCAATCTTTTCACCTTGCACCACACCCACTATGCCTAGCAACCTGCACCCTGAGGAGGAATGTCAGTTCTCCCTGGCTCCTTGGTTTACCATCAGGCCTTTGGAGGTCGAGGAGGCCGCTACACTAGAATCAGGCCATGTGTAGCTGTTAATAGATCTCTGTTTGATACTGGGAAGTCTTCCCTCCGATGATAGGATGGGAAAAGAGTAATTTAACTACTAAAAAATGTGTGTATGGATATGTGTGTGTATATATATATATATATATATATATATATATATATATATATATATATAATATACACACAATGAGAACTTTCCAAGCCAAAGATAGCTGACCTCCTTCTGCATGTGGTGGGTTGTGAGGCATAGTGGGTGCAAGGTGGGAGCCAATTGCATCTCAAACAATGAGGAGGGAGAGTCTCAGGCAGCCAAGACTCTCATGCAACATCGCTGGATGGAGATGGGGCTCAGGTATGTATTAGGGGGCTGAGGGGAGCTTCTGCACAGAAGGATTTTTATCTTAATGCATAGAATGCATTCTCAGCCCGCAGCGGGAACGTATGTCAAAAAGACCATGCGTTTTCCCTGCGGCCACGTTCACGCAGCACAGCAGCCCATTAAAATGATTGGGCTGCCGTGCCCGAGCAAACGTGGGATGCACGGGCCCCACTAGTGTAAACCGAGCATAACTGTATCCAGAACTTATAAAAAAAAAGTTTTGGATTTAGATACCATTTTACATAATGCTCTTCAGAAGAACTAAACAAGCCAAGACTAGAAAATACCATACTTCAATATTTAAGTCCGATAGAATGTTAGTACTTTAAACATCTGTTCTTTCTACTGGATTGCTTTTTGTTCCTACCAAGTGTTCTTGTTCACGCTATAAAATTTGCTAAATCTTAGAGAAAAGAAATGATCTTGGAATATATAAAAAAACATATATTCTAGTTTCCGATAGGGACCATTACATTACTAAGCGGAGATAAATATTCTGCTGAAAAGCTTAGAACGAGCTGGTGCAGCTGTGAAAAGGAAGCTTTACAATTGAAACAATTTTGTATCCTTCAAATAATATCACTGCATCAATTTGTCTTCAAAACTACCAGATAATTCGTCTTCTTATTATGTGATCAGAAGAGAGGGAGGAAGAAGAAAAAAAAACAGTCTCGGCAATTTGTACAAAAGAATAGATAATGTAAGTGCTTCTGCGTGTTTGAATTATACATGAGACTGGAGAATGACACTGGTAAAAAAAAAGGGCTAGATTTGTCTCTCTTGAACTTATTCTCCCATCTCTACGGACCTTTAATTTCAGACTCAGCTAGATTCCGCCTGCAAGAAAAACAATCCGTCTTGCACCTGCAGGATTCAAGATGTGTTCTCAGGGAAGCAGGAATAAAGTTCTCATAGTATCTCACCAGCATAAAGCTTACTGGGAAGGGAAGTGAGCACAGCACTTCAAAACTGGATAAACCTTCCAGCCACCCACATAGGGGAATCTCCTGGCCCGAGAAGCAGGAACTGCAAACCACCTTCCCAGATGACTGTTTCCAAGTGTTGATGACTCGGCTTGGGTTGGTCAGTAGAAAATTATATATGGAGCAGAGGTTAAAGCTGAACTTTGGGTCTGGCAGTTTTGTACATAGTTACATTGCTCTAGCTTGGTCCAATGTAAGTATGTATGTGCCATACCTGTAGGATCCCCGTGAAAGCTGGAAATTATTGTAGTGCTAAAGTGATCTCCACTAGCTTCCACATCCGGTGCCATGTAGCTTCCCTGCTGCACTGTAAACACAAGAGGTTACTCACTTGGTATGGGAGCTATATCGAAAACACTTTGCATTTTCTTAATAAATGCAAAGTTTATTCTGACTGAATGAGATAGAGAGGTGGGACAGCAATGTCACAATCTCCACCTCACCCCTTATCAAAGAACAGTTTGCATCCTTTGAGAAAATGAAAAGTGTTCTTTAAATGGCACCCTTGCCGAGCAAGCAACTTCTTGTAATAAGCATTAGGGCAATCTGGTGAGAGATTGCTGAAGAATAGGTTCTCTACTTGCAAGTGCACTAATACAACAAAAGTAATCTTAACCACTTTCAGACCGGACCAATTTGCAGCCAAAGGACCAGGCCCCTTTTTGCGATTCGGCACTGCGTCGCTTTAACTGACAATTGCGCGGTCGTGAAAAGGTGGCTCCCAAACAAAATTGACGTCCTTTTTTTTCCCACAAATAGAGCTTTCTTTTGGTGGTATTTGATCACCCCTGCGGTTTTTTTTTTTTGCGCTATAAACAAAAAAGTGTGACAATTTTGAAAAAGAAACGCATTGTTTTTTATATTTTGCTATAATAAATATCCCCCAAAAATATATAAAAAAAACATTTTTTTTCCTCAGTTTAGGCCGATACGTATTCTTCTGTATATTTTTGGTAAAAAAAATCACAATAAGCGATTATTGATTGGTTTGCACAGAAGTTATAGCGTTTACAAGATAGGGGATAGTTTTATAGCATTTTTATTAATAATTTATTTTTTATTAGTAATGGCGGCGATCAGCGATTTTTATTGTGACTGCGACATTATGGCGGACACATCAGACATTTTTGACACATTTTTGGGACCATTGTCATTTATACAGCAATCAATGCTATTTAAATGCATTGATTCTTGTATAAATGACACTGGCAGTGAAGGGGCTAACCACTAGGTGGCAGTGTAGGGGTTAAGTATGCCTAGGGGTGTGTTTCTTACTGTGGGGGGGGCGTGGCTGTCAGCTAGTGAATGCTGATCTCTGCTCCAATCACAACAGAGATCGACGTCACTAGTTGCTAGGCAGAACGGGGAGATGCTGTTTATTTCCGCATCTCCCGTTCAGCCTTCCCGTGAGACGATCGTGGGTGTCCCCGCGGCAATCAAGTCCGTGGGACCCGCGACCGGCCTCACGGGGGTCCCGACCGGCGCGGGAGCGCGCCACTCGCGGCGCGCTCCCGATGGCACGGCGGCCTTTTAAAAGGGACTTATATATACGCCCTTATGCCTGTCCGTGCCATTCTGCCGACGTACATCGGCGTGCGCTGGTCGGGAACCGGCTAAGTGGTGAAAATGAAGTCACCGTGGAAACACTGGTTTTCGCTTATTGAATTGCTTAGGGGAAATTTGCTTTAAAAAAAAATTACCCCTAAGCATATGTTTGAAATAAATTAAGTTGGAACAATTCCAAGTGGCACCTTAATATCCACTTGTGAATGTTCCTGTCTATCTAATGGACCTTTAGCTCCTGGTCCACTATTTATGTGAGCTGTGGAATGAGCCAAGCAGCAAGACAACAACAGAATTCCCCACATAGATGATCCAATCACATGAGACCTGCTGCTTGGTCTTGTAGTGGTATCAGTATGAGAAAGGATCAACATGTAGCAATATGGACCATGATTGCAACAAACCGCTATTCCCTGCCCTATCTGTAGATCATATTATTCCTCTAGTGCCCAGTGTTATTAAACTGACATCATATTTGTGAGCCCAACCAAGGGGATTGTTGGATTGTAGTTCCACTAGATGGCTGTTCCCTTGCATGACTATACGCTCGGACTACATATCCCAGGGATCTTTCCTACCATCGGAGAGCTTGCTGGGAAGAGCTAAAAAAGAAACCAGAGACCTGACCCAGGCTCTCTTCTTCCCGTTCCTCGTGTGTGATGGATCTCTCACAGGGAGAGTAAGGTCGTGGCCTACCACGCAGGTGTACATCATTCCTACCCGACCGAGAAGGGGTCCAGCGCTGCCTGCTGCTCATCTGATGTCTGACCAGCATTAACTCGACCGTACAGTAACCCACAAGGGGGATCATCACAAGTGAGTCCGCTATCCGGGGGTCGCTATCTGCAAGTCGTTGAATTGGCATGGTTGTTGGTGAGAGGGCAATTGCCTACCTTTGCAAGTCTTTCCTTGGTTGTTTTACTGGGACACTGTGTACAGACAGCTTTACCTTGGGAACACTTCACTGCATTTCTATTCAAACACTGTGCATAGGCATCTTTAGCTTCAGTCATCATAAGATAAACTACCACTCTGTTACTAAACCTTATTGGATATAGTTAATGAGCTTCCGACTGCCAGTGAAGACCATCAGATCTACAACAGGGACATTCTGTCATTGCTGCTTAAAGGGCCCTCATACCATCCTTGTTAAGTGTCATCTCCCATTAGAATAAAAAGATTGAACAGGCCGGCCTGGGTTCTTCTCTGGAAGTATTGTCAGAATTGATGCTTAACCTTTGGTCATCCTTTCAGGTTATGTCCAAGTGGTGCTCTATTGTACATATGTATATATAATAATCTGTTGTTTACTAACTATCGTAACTGTCATTTTTGGAGGAATCATTCTACTGAGCTTGCACTGTTATTCAAAGCTCAGTTGAACCATGATTACCTCACTTGTACAACAATACCTTATTTGAAGTATTCCAGTAAACATTAATAGAACATAAACACATTGAGTGTTGTCTTATTACTTAAAGGGGTTGTAAAAGTTTGTTTTTTATTTTCTAAATAGGTTCCTTTAAGCTAGTGCATTGTTGGTTCACTGGTACGGCTCAGGAGGGGGGGGGGGGGCGCTCGTTCGTCCCCACCCCTTTCCTGGCCGGCCAGGCTGCTTGCTCGGATAAGGGTCTGACATGGATTTGGGGGGAACCCCCACGCAGTTTTTCGGTGTGGGGAGTCCCTTTAAATCCATGCCAGCTTACGGAGCTAGCGCGGCGGCATTTACTGCCTACGCTAGCTACGTAACCTGAAGTTACGTTCTAAATGAACGGACTGCTCCGTGTGTGGGCAAGTCCGTTCATTTTCAAAAGTCCCGCAGACTTTTGCCGGCGGATTGTCCGCCGGAGAAGTCCGCGCGTGTGTGGGCAAGTCCACACGCTCGGAAAGTCCGGCGAAGCCAGCTGGAAAGTCCAGCGGATTGTCCGCTGGACTAGGTCCGCCGGCAAAAGTCCGCACGTGTGTACGCGGCATTAGCAAGACCAGACCTTCATGTGATATGGTTCTTGACTGTTCAACCACCCTCCCAGGTAACTACAGAAACATGTAACTGTTTGGAAACAGGGAACATTCTTGCCTTGCTTTGAATAACTCAGATATAAAGCTCTACAGAAGGTGAGCATACATTTCTTTCTTTTATTTTGAAATACATTTCAAGATAGAAGGTGCCAGGAGCTGCACAGCACGAAGGTGCAGTGCCATGAGTGAGCCTAAATGCTTTTCATGCCTAGCTAGAGTGCCCCTTTAAAGGGTAATGTTTGGTTACACCTTTTACAAAGTCATGGTACAGGCATTTTTTTACACAACCATACAGTTTGCATTTGTTTAGAATGCACAATCTCATTTTATATTAAAGATTCTAATTATACTTTACTGGAGTCTACTAAAACCTGGCACGCATAGCTTGATCCAGTGCAATCCACCCCCTCTGTGAGCTCCAGTAAGGTCGTGTAAGGTGGGCAGTGTGTTATTTTTGCTAAAACTGTCAGATATGTGATATGTTTCTCATAATCCACTTTGCATTGAAGGTCTATGCCAAAAGTGTGTTTGGTCTTCTCCACCCTCATGTTTTGTAGATCAGAGCAAAAAACGGGAAGGTAATTATGCTTACACGGAAGCCAAAAACCCAGCTCTCAAAACACAGTTATTTAACGTGTTATGTAAAATGAACTCAGAAATGCACCAGCCTGGAAAGTGATGCTTATACTAGATGTGGTGTTTGTCATTCATATTTAGCTGGACTTGTGTCTGAGTCCTTCAGGTGGGAATCTTATCATCACATCATCAAAATATACTGTATATTTAAGGCAATGACAACTAAAGTAGCTTTCACGTGTGTTGCTCTGTGCAGTAGGTTTCTGATAGACCTTACTCACAGCGACGGACAACTAGGGACAACAAGTTTTTGGAAGTCCAGCAAGAAAGTGAAAAGGCCCCTAAATATCTATTGCTGTTTTAGAGGGAGGAAGTATTTAAAGTGGTTGTAAACCCTTACAAACCACTTTGACCTACAGGTAGGCCTAGATTAAGGCTTACCTGTAGGTCCAATAAATATCTCCTAAACCTACATGGTTTAGGAGATATTTAGAAAAGAAAAGGCACCGCTATCTACGGCTCCTGCGCCGTAGACAGCGGCGCGCAGGCGCACTGAGGATGCCGAGATCACGGCGATATGCCGATCTCGTGCGCATGCGGGAGTGACGTCATCGCCGCTCCAGCGAATGACAGCGCTGGAGCGGCGAGACCCGGAAGTCACTCCGGGTTTGATGGCGGCGCAGAAGATCATGGATGAGGGACGCTTCGGGGGCTTCGTTCTCAGGTAAGTCATTCATAATGAGCTAGTATGCTCTGCATACTAGCTCATTATGCCTTTGCCTTGCAGGTTCCATTTTTTTTTGTTTAAAGAGGCTTTACTTCCTCTTTAAGGCCTGCCTTGTGTACATGTAGACTATGCTGCCTTGGGCGCATATAGCCCAATCACATAATGTGACTATTGCACACATTGAGGAGCACTGGGTCTTAAATAGACTCTGCCACACCTAAGATGAATGTCAGAGTCACATAAACAGCCAGCATACAAACAGATCGCTGCCACAGGGACTCTGGAAACCAGAGAGGAACCATATTTCTCTCGACTTATTCTCCCTCTGCACTGCCGCTGCGGTCAAGCACTACCTGCAGTGGAAAAAACAAACTGCACCTGCCTATATGCATTCAAACTAGTCACCAATGAATACTAATCTGTTTCGACTACTTGGGTTAAAAACAGAGGTTTCAGTTTCGCTAATTTGCAAATACATGTGAAACCCACCTGTGATAAGGGTGATTCCTAAAGCCTAATACACACAATCAGAAAATTGTATGAAAAATACCGAAATTGTACCATAATGTGATCATTAATACACAGCTTTTCAAGAGCCGAACGCAACAGTTCATCTGTAACTGTCCGTATGATTTTTGTTTAATCAGCACAGTTTTTGCTCTAAAATACAATACAAATGCAATACCGTACATTGCATCACTTCCAAAGTTGTATTCTGTCATACAAGAATATTCGTAAATTGGGAAACCTCTTAATTTTTTAAATGGAGGCTAGCATGCAAAAAAAAACAAAAACGAGCGATCATTTGTCCTTTACTTTAAACGATCCCAGCTATGGGACATACCTGTACATAGGACTGCCCCTGGAGGCAAGTATTTGATATGTTTGAAACTAGCAAAAAAGGAAAGGTGCACATGAACAAGGCAATACAACCTATACAAGACAATAATGCCGTGTACACACGGTTGGAATTCTCATCGGAAAAAGCTCTGATGGTTTTCCCGTCGGAATTCCGACAGAATTTCGCTCAAACTGTCTTGCCTACACGCGGTCACACCAAATTCCGACGGTCAATAACACCACGGCATACAACACGTTCGAGTGCACTATAAAAGGGAAGTTTAATGCTTCTGAGCATGCGTCGAATTGTTTCCGAGCATGCGTCGGAATTTTGCGTGTCGGAATTGCATACACACGATCGGAAAATCCAATAGAACAGGTTCTCAATCCAAAGTCCGTCGGAAATTCCGACAGAAAAAGACCGATGGGCATACACACAGTCGGAAAATCCGATGAAAAGCTCCCATCGGACTGTTTCCATCCGTAATTCCGACCGTGTGTACGCGGCATAAGAGTCCATTCACACAGGGGCAACTTTGGATCCGACTTGAAGTTGCCCCAAGTTGCCTCAAGTCGTGTGACATGATAAAATCAATGTAAGTGAATGAAAGCCATCTTAATGTACACTACTGCAGTCGCTCCGACTTCAGAAAAGGTTTCTGTACTACTTCAATCCGACTTCTAGGCAACTTGTACCCATTGATTTCAATGGAAGTTGCCTCCAAGTCGGATCCCCTGTCGTAACTGAAGCAACTTTCCAGGAAGTAAAAATAGTTTTCTTGGCAAACCCCTCCCTCCAACAGAGCTGATTATTATGTGATTGGCCACTGGCAAAGTCCCCTGTCCTGGAGGCAACTTCGAGTTGCCTTGTAAGTTGCCTCAAGTCGTGCTGTGATTCCAAGTTGCCTCCCAAAGTCACGCTGGAAGTCGTGTTGCCCCTGTGTGAATGGACTCTAAGGGGTCTCCAGCAAAGTTTCAAGACAGCCAGCAAAAAAAAAAAAAAATAACTAAAGTGTCTCAACTACTCCTTTCCTGATTTTAGATCAAACTTTTTTTTTTTATTAACTTCGATTTTCTTCTTCCGTTACATTTTTTTCAAGCATACCCAGTATGCATTTTGAAATCCATTCTCTCTCTTTCAAATGTCTCCTTCTTATTGTTAACAATTTTATTTTCCATACGATCTAATTTGTCATTAATCTGAAATCTCCACTTCTAATTTGCAAAAGTCTGGTTTATCCTTATATCTTTGCACATTAGATTCTAATTGTGAAATATCCATTCTTAACTTGTTCAATTTAAGTTCCTTATTTGCCACCAACATTTGCATGAGTGAAAAGGCCCATGTGTTTAATGTGGAGATCCAAGCTTGCCTCATTTCATCGCTGTAGAATTCAAAAGGGGGAAATGTCTTTATCCTTAAGCTTTGAGGAATACGCTATATGGATAGATATATTTCTTTAGAGCTGTTACCTCCCACCATTGTTTGACCTCTTTAATGAGGGCTCTTTTTAGTTTAAGGAAAGCAACTTTCATATTGCCTTGTAATTCACTTGTATGCTCTGATAAAGTTTGAAGCATTTGCGTGGAGCAAATTTCTCGTATTTGTCCTGAAACTTCTATTTATTGATGACTCCGCTGTCCTACTGTTGCAGCCATAATGATTGTGCTAATCTACCCTTGCACTATTGCAGTAATGGCCTAGTACAGAGGTGCCTTCAAGTGGCAGAGTGGCTTCCACATGTATTTGCAAATATACGCAACTAAAACAGATCATTTAGATTTTTTGTTGACTACCTTGAAAATATGCAGGAATGTATACTATTTTGTATAAAGTATATTATTTTTTTATTTTTTTCATTTTTTTTGAGTCCACGTGACAGGATTGCTTTAGGGTCCATTCACACCTGCATGTTCTGGTGCACTGCATTATGTTTGTTTGACTTTTAATGGCTGCCAACACATCATAATTCACAAAGAAATGGAAAAGCAGGTGTGTTGTGGAGGTGTGTGCGGGTGTCATTGAAAATAAATGTCACTGCAACAAAGCAAGGCATAGGTGTGGATGGGCTCTTAAAGTTTACCCAATGGCACTTAGACTGTAATGACGTCAACATGATCTATCAAGAATGTTTCTAATGGTTTTGTCTAGAGAATATCATCTGTCATTTATCAATAAGATTTTAATTTGAAAATGTATTTGCACTGCTCATAGCAGGATAGCATTTACATTTAATGTTTTGTTTCCTTCGTGGGTGGAGACCCACTACAATGTCTTTATTTATATCAGGCACTGATATTAATATTACAGCCCCGGAAACAGCCTCCAGAAATCTACAGCTATCTCTATTGGGCTACTAACCCAATACAATACTACTAACCCAATACAATACTACTCCCGCAGTTTTCTGCAGGCAGCCTGTAATGGAGTACAGTCCAGTGATGATGTCATAGGGACTTTGAAGAGTATGTTCAACTTTAAACTGAAAAGGTAAGTTAATTCCAAATATTATGGCCAACCCTTCAGACTCCCCTGCACATCTCGGCCATGATGCCCTTCACTGCTGGTGTAGCAGTCTGTACATTGCAGTGCCCTGCCCCGAAGTGGTATTTTGTCATTGGTCAGTACAGCCACATGACCATGCTGACCAATGAGAAGTGCATCTGAGGTCTCTTATTCCAGAAGAAAGGAGTGCTTCTCACTGGTCATGGAGTCACATGGTCACACTGACCAATGAGTGCTTGCCATTGCACACATTAAGATTGATACCCACTCCTGGGGCAGTGTATGGTGTATGGACTGCTACATTGGCAGCACAGAGCATCATGGCTGCAATGTACACCTGGGCGGGGGGGTTAGCCAAGATATTTGGAGTTAGTTCACCTTTTTATTTTTCATGAAAAAGTGAACTGGCTCGTTAACAAGCTAATACCTAGATTTGCAAAGGAATCAGGGAGAGCACAGACAGAGGTGCACAGTAACATGTTGTATGTTACACCCTAAATATGGGTGTAACATGTAATATGTTACTAAAGGTGAACTTGCCCTTTAAGGAATCCACCGATCTCCATTCATGCTCTGCTACCCAAGTCTTACAGTGGTCGCTGACCACAGCACAAGTGCAGTCTCTCTAGGCAACCACTTAAATGGAACTATACTCAACTTCTCTCAAGTGATACAGTGTCACAGAGCTCCCTGCTGACTGTTGGCATCTTCAGTTGGCCTGCATCTAGGTACCAATCTCTGGCTGTTTCGATTACCCGGTCCTAGGTGACATCACTCCCGCACATGTGTGGAAGTTTAGTTGTGAGGCAGTGGCAGGCTGCCTCTTGTATGGCCATAGCGAACAGCCAACCCGTCCCCCAAAGTAACACTGACCTTCTGGGCAACACAGAACATTGTCTGCCAACTATCCCTGATCTGTGGTTGGCAGGCAGAGACCCTAGATCCACCCTTCTAACTGTGTGCTTCATTCCCATCACTCCTAAGGGTTCTAGACACTGGGCACCTTCTCCAGACCTGACAGCCAGGGGACACCAGTAGAAGTCACACTCCCACTCCTCAGGGCAGCATTCTTAAGAAATAAAGGCACTGCCAGGCTGGATGTGATTAATGTTTGTTTACTGAAAGCCCCAATCAATCATGGCTCCAATAGAACAGCACAGGTAAGTCATGTAACAGACCCTTGATCCCAGGCCCTGCTGGCAGCTGCTCTTGTCCCTGTAGTTAGATGGGCCTATGTTCTTCCTGACACAGGAAGGAGGAAACTAAAGGGTAAACCAGCTCCATGGTTCTCTCTTCTCTCTCCTGGAACTAGGATGCGGAACACCAGGGCACCCTTCCCTCCCCTAGGAGGGAGATGAGCAGAAGAGCAGCAGATGATGTGACTGCTTCCTCATGCTTCCCAGAATGACCCACCTCCCTCCTAGGTCCTCCCTAGTCTCCCAGCCTTCTCCCAGGGGAAGGAGGCACCTTAAAGGGGAACCCACTCTACCACCTGCCTACACTGTCATCTCAGCATTGCTGAATTGATATGCTGAGCTGTGCATGTGCAGCGTAGTGTACAGGGGGGACAGGGAAGATAAGAAACTTTAATTCAGAGACATACAGGCCAATTCATAAAGAGTGTCTAAGACTCTTTAGAGTTCCATCCTGCCTTCACACGACAAATGTCAGTGCAGGCGACAGATTCAAGTACGGCAAGGTTACCTAAACATTTTTTAATCTGACGCAGGCCATTTTAAAGGGACATAGCACCAGAAATCTGTTGGTAGTGCTGTATTGAATTCCCCATCAGTATGTCTCTTGCTTATGTCCACCTGTTTTTTTTTTTTTCTTCTGATGTTTAAATGACCTGTAAAACGCGCTGTTTGGCTGACATTGACAAATCAGAAGGCAGGGTTTGTTCTTCATCAGAGAAGACCCTCCCATACAGTTTGAAACCTAACACCACCTTAGAATATTACCGACCCAAAACATTTGCGAATGAGCCCTTTTCCTCGTACACAGGATCTTCAAACGCAAAAAGGCAGGCACAGTTAAACAGATAAGCTCCAGAGGACGCGCTATCGGGTGAAACATCTGTAGAGTGAGTGAGGATATCTGTCTGAGGTCCCGCCGCCACTCTGCTCCATTGTGTTGGCTGAGGATATACGTTTTTTAATCAGTGGCATTTACATATTTAGCTAGTGAGGATATTTGCCTGAGGTCCCGCTGCAACTCTGCTGTGTTTGTGATGGCTGTGGAAGTTGACACAAGCGGCATGTGTATTCATCTTTGAGGTTACTTTTTATAGCTTTTACTTTGTGAATATCTTTTTGGAACAATAAAATACTACACTATGGTCAATATCTGTTTTATTGCTGGTGATTCCAGCTGGATGTGAACATCACCGAGATGCAGTTTACATACATGATATGAACGAGCGGAATATCCTTGTGGAATGCTAAATGAATGGAGTAGTTATTCCCTGAAGGAGTGACAAAATATTATAAAATGCATTGTGCTGTCCTATAATCTAGACAGCCAATCAGTCTGGTGAGTGTGCACCTTTTCTACTGTTGGAGGCACAGCACCTTGGGAATATTATTTGGTGAAGGACTTGATATTTGCCAAGGTGGATCACAATATTTTTCTGCACATTCATTCAAACTTTTATTCTTTTAATGATGATCACTGTTTTCCAAACATCATTTATGTACACAATTATTTGCACTGGGTGTTATTATATTGTTTTTCTAAGTGCTACATGTTTTGTTTTGAAGTTATTGAAGTATAAATTATGCCGCGTGCACACGAGCGGATTTTCCGTTGGACTTTCCGTCAAAATCTTGGATGGTTTTTCCGACGGAATTCCGTTCAAGCTTGGCTGAACTTTCTACCGTCAAGAACGCGGTGACGTACAACACTACGACCAGCCGAGAAAATTAAGTTCAATGCTTCCGAGCATGTGTCGAATTGTTTCCGAGCATACGTAGGAATTTTGCGCGTCGGAATTGGTACAGACGATCGGAATTTCCGATTTTGAACTTTTTCCAACCGAAAAATAGAGAACATGCTCTCAATCTTTTGCTTGCGGGAATTTCGGCCAGCAAAAGTCCGATGGAGCATACACATGGTCGCGTTCTCCGACCAAAAGCTCTCACCGGTCTTTTGCTGGCCGAATTTCCGATCGTGTGTACGCGGCCGATCATGCGTACACTGGCCACTTAGGTGCACCTGTTCAATTGCTTTGTAACACAAATTGCTGATCAACCAATCACATGGCAGCAATTCAATTCATTTAGGCATCTAGACCTGGTGAAGACTACTTGCTATAGTTCAAACCGAGCATCAGAATGGAGAAGAAAAGGAAATTTAAGTGATTTTGAACGTGGCATGGTTGTTGGTACCAGATGGGATGGTCTGATTATTTCAAAATCTACTGGGATTTTCATGCACAACCATCTCTAGGGTTTACAGAGAATGATCCAAAAAAGAGAAAATATCCAGTGAGCGGCAGTTGTATGGAGGAAAATGCCTTGTTGATGTCAGAGGAGAATGGGCAGACTGGTTTAAGATGATAGAAAGGAAACAGTAACTCAAACAACTAGTCATTACAACCAAGGTATGCAGAATACCATCTCTGAAGGCCCAACACATCAAAACTTGAAGGAGATCTGGAAACGGAGGCTACAATTCACACAGGCCAACGAAATTGGACAACAGAAGATTGGAAAAATGTTGTCTGGTCTGATGAGTCTCGATTTCAGCTGTGGCATTCAGATGGTCGGCAGTGGCGGAACTACCGCCATAGCGACACACGCGGCCGTTATGGGGCCCGCAGCCGCTATGGGGCCCCTGGGGAGAAGGAGGAATGCATACTGCCGGGAGCCCGGGGGGGGCGAGCACTGCCCGCACGGTCCTCCAGCCAGGGGAAGTGAGGAGAGAAAGAGGCGCGCTGTCTGTACAAGTGGGACGGTGCGGGCGGTGTTAGGCAGTATTGGTCACAGGTGAGGCAGTATTGGGCACTGGCCACGCTGCATTGGGCACAGGTGAGGCTGCATTGGGCACTGGACACACTGTATTGGGCACAGACCATGCTGCATTGGGAACAGGTGAGGCAGTATTGGGCATGGGCAGACCACGCTGCATTGGGCACAGGTGAGGATTATTGAAGCGCTAACACCAGGTGTTTGGAGTATCTTAACTGTTGATTAAACTTTCTGGAATACATATATTGCTATTGTGGTGTAGGATCTGGGCTCTCTTTCTTTCTTCCTTCCTTCTCAGACTCGAACCACACACCCTTTGAACCCCGCCCTTTAAACCACGCCCACTATTTAATTTAAGCCCCGCCATTTTTTTGTGGGGGGGGGGCATACAACATTTTGCTATGGGGCCCTGTGATTTCTAGTTACGCCCCTGATGGTCGGGTCACAATTTGGTGTAAACAACATGAAAGCATGGATCCATCCTGCCCAGGAGAGTTGCATCGTGGATGTGCAACAGACAAATCTGCAGCAATTGCGTGATGCTATCATGTCAATATGAACCTAAATCTCTGAGAAATGTTTCCAACACCTTGTTGAATCTATGCTACGAAGAATTAAGGCAGTTCTTAAGGCAAAAGGGGGTCCAACCCGGTACTAGCAGACACTAATAAAGTCTCTGGTGAGTGTATAGCTATACTTATTTGCATGCAGCTATTCTACGTTTTACCATTAAGCGCTGACTTACACACATTATTTTGATTCTCCACAGTTAAACAGATAAACAGCAATTTACTACTTTATTTTGTTTTGTTTGCGGTTATTGTCTAAATTTCGCAAATACTGGAATTAAAAATTGAAGCTTTCATTCGAACGGTCTGTTTAAGCGTATGCGTAGCCAATTCTGTGATGTTAAAAACTTCCCCACATTAACCTAAGAACTAATTACATTATTCATTTGCCTTTAAATGGTTCCTTAATGCCTTGCTCGTTGATGGGTTTAATGGCATTGCCGCAGCCAACTATTTATTATCTTCACTGTTCTGTTTCTTGTAAACTGGATAATGTGTTTGAAAATATAAATATTACAAAATGAGTTTTAAATGTTCTCTTCTCCATTAAACAATGATCAAGTAATGACTATATAAAAAGCAACAAACGATTGCCTCTAGAATGTAAATTAATCTGCACTTCCTATCTTAACCCCGTCGTTTTAATCGATGTGATGCCACCCCATGAATGAATTAAAAGTCCTTCCTTCCTTTACCACAATCAACCGATCAATAGTGAATTGAGCATTAATGAGCTTTACAATAAACCTCGTTATGTTTTTTGGTCCAGGGAGATATGCAAAATGGATTATAAATGTATTCAAGATCATTTTCTGGTTTTACCCAGAGACCAACGTAACAATGAAAACGTAAATGTCATCGCTGAGACGGACCTTCGAGGTTAACATTGTGACATATTCCTACATCACCTCATTGAATCCTTAATATTTGTAAACACGATCTGAAGTGTGATTAACCCATCAACGCTGAATGCATTAATCAGTCTTTAAAATTCAATTTGATAAACGCTTAACTAGCAGTGCGCGGAACGTCATGATTAATGAGGTTCCGCATTATAAATCATTTCACCCGCCCTGGAAAAACAAATCTTTCATTTTATTTTGAACAGTTTTAAGACAGATTGTTCTCTGCAAACTTTTGCGGACTTACACGGAATGACAGAAATATGCAATATGTCATTAAGGAGAAACATCGTTGTGGAGGAATATATAACAGTACATATAATGCAGCAATTATTTTGTTTGGCGTGTAATTTTTTAAACATGCCATTTTAGATTACCTTGCCCGTTTTTGCATTGTCAGTTATTGTAAGTGAGGACAAGGACAAGGGCGCATTCAGTTTATGAAATGTACTAGTCCTCCACACCCCCTCAACAGGATACCAACATACCTCCTTCACTGTTCCGGCAGGAGCACACACCCTAACGGTTTCTGGATTCCTTACTCCCCCCTCACTCCTAGATAACACATTGCTACTACAGAGCTTCCTCTCAATCATATGGGTACCGAATAGGTTAAACCACATTCACTACTACACATGGCCCCCACCCATTCCCATTTAGGGGTGAATGGGTTCAAGGGTGACTTTGATCGGTACATAACATTACCCCGATTGGACCCCTACCCCCACACCCACCCCTTCTCCCTTACCCAGAGATGCGTAATGATCCTCAGTTAATACACTTGTTAATTAAGGTATTCCCACTTTACCATAGGCATACTGGGTCGGAACTTCACCTGCACCACCATTGCAGAAGTGACCTAGTAAGAGGCTCAGTGAACTTGTTATTACATTTCTGCTATTCATGTTTTTTGTACGACTTATTGATTGTATTAACAGCTTCTGTTTCAATGTATACCTGATAACTGTGATTTTATGTATATCTGAAAAATTTTAATAAACATTTATTGGAAAAAAAAAATGAAATGTACTAGTCTATCAGTCTTAAAGTGGAAGTAAACCCCCCTATCGTTTTCAGCCAAGGAAGCTGCCATCTTTGCCTCTGTTTAATCTTCAACTGCCACAGTGCTGCACATGTGATCCGTTATGACACCAGCCATTGGATGGTTTGACTGTTTGGTTGAGAGCACAGCCAATGTGCAGTTAGCATTCACGGCATGCCTTTTTTTTTTAGACTGTTAAATCGATGGGTTTACTTCCGCTTTAAATCTCTAACCCAGCCTTTCTCAAACTTTTCAACACAGAGGAACCCTTGAAATAACTTTCCGGCCTTGAGGAACCCCTGCTAAGAATTGCTATATTTATAGCTCATGGTACAATAGTGAGAGTGGTCAGGGAGGAATGTCCCTTACACTTGTGGTCATTGGGAAGAATTACCCGCCTAAAAATAACAAAAAATTGGGGTCAATGGGAAATTATCTGAAAGGCAGATATTGCTTATATATCAAAGAACCAACCTACCAACCTCTGGAGAAACCCTGGTTGAGAAACCCTGTCCTAACCTAAGCAAACCCAGTACCCCCCCCCCCCCCCCCCCCCCAGCCGTCCGCTTATTTAACTCAGCAAAACAACAGCAGCAGCCTTTTCCCTTGTTTACCTTACCTCCTAGGTGAAAATCTTTTTTTAGTTCTGGACACTTCTGTGTAGTTACCCCCCATAGATTTGAATGGGACCATACCTGAATGGCCACACAGTGGTTGAAGGAGAAAAAGGTGAATGTCCTTGCATGGCTTAGTCACAGCCCAAATTTAAACCCCATTGAAAATCTGTGGAATTATTTGAAGACTGCAGTCCACAGATGGTCACCATCAAATTTAATTGAACTTGAGCAGTTCTGCAAAGAAAAGCGTGCAAATATTGCAAAGTCTAGATGTGTAAAGTTAGTAGAGACAAATCCTAACAGACTAAAGGCTGTAATTAAAGTAAAAGGTGTTTCAATTTTTTGATTTTTAATTTTTTTTCTCACATGTTAGTTATATATTTCACTTGGATGTTATAAGTTGCACTAGTAAATACAGCTGGATAAAACATAACCTGCATCTGTCTTCATTTCACGCTGCAAAGCAACAAAATGTGATTATTTTAAAGAGGGTTGATTCTTTTCTATACCCACTGTAGGTGTTTACAGGCGTATTTGAAGAGAAATGTTCAGGGCAGAATAAAAAAAAACCATCACATGCACATTTAATAGAAGAGCATTTGAGCAGAAAACATACCCAATGTACCTAAACACTTCTAAACGCTAGGTGTGTTTAGCGCTTGAGTGTTCATTCATTTCAATGGCCCAAATAAATGAATATATAGGCCAATGGAATGAATGCCCAAACGCTTTATGCAAGTTTTTTTTCAGCTGCTTTTCCCCTGGCAAAAAAGGCATCCAGAAGAGCTGGGCAAATGCCTAACTGTGCCTCTACTAGGGTAATATATATGATTACCTGCCCATGCGGGAAACTGTATATAGGTAAAACCAAGCGCCCTTTAAGGGTCAGAATAGGGGAGCACATGCGGGAGATTAGGGCCCGAGACACAGAGAAGCCCTTGGCTAAGCACTTTTCTTTAGCTCATGATGGCAACCTCAGAGGTATGACGGTGAAGGGCATTTATATGCTTAAACTTCCCCCTAGACGTGGCGACTTTAATCGCATATTATTACAGAAAGAAAAGTGGTGGATTTACCGCTTAAGAAGTTTACATCCAATAGGTATGAACACCGAACTTAACCTACAGGTTTTTCTTGAGGAATGATTGGGGGGACACATAACCCCCCCCCTCCCCCTCCCCTCCCCCCCCCCCCCCTTTTCTATCCACCTCTACCTCTCTGTTACCATTCTAGTAGTTCCATGGGAGTAACTCTATCTATATCCATGCACTACACTACCAGGGCATCTCTCTGACTTTGGCCACTCCCCCATCCTGACCCTTACTATATTGCATTCATATACCATTTACGATCCTTTATAAAAGTATCTTATAATAGCTGCAGTTTACTGTTACCACCTGTACCCTAATCATACTCTATATAGTATATTACAGAACCATCACTACCCTGGCATTGCTGCCCCTAGTCGGGTGTGTGACATTTACCTGGGGTATTACAACGGAAGCCCAATACACATAGCTGTTATTCAATTACACTGTACAGCATACGCACACCTTGTCTACACCTAGATCAGGCATAATACATTAAGGGTTGTTAAAATTATATATTTTTTTTAATTTTAATGTTAATTTCAATTTTGATTTTGGTTTTGATTTATAGATTATGAACCAGGGAACAGGGTACGTGAAGTACACCAAATGCAATATATATTCCCTTATCCAAATGTATTTACAATGGCCAATCCATTGCATAAAATATATTGTTTCTTCTTACGTTAACCAATCAACTTGGTGACAATCTATGCTCCTATGTAGACCCGAAATGTCTCTATTTGTCCTTATTGGTTTTTTCAACATACTGACTCTCCCCGTCGCTATGTAAGATATGTCTCCCCATTATTTGGAATGTAATTCAATTTCCTTCCCCTAACCCATCCCCCCCCCCCTTCCCCTTCCCCCTCCCTTCCCCTCACCCTTTCCTTGGCCATCAAACCTTTATGCACTAATCAAATATAAATAAAGAAAATTATTACTTTGTACTTATGAATGGTTTTATCTTGGAAATTATGTATGGACACATATCGCCAAACATTTTGTCCCTTTAAGAAAGATCCAACCCGGTGTGAGTCCTGTGTAGCATTGCGCTATAAAAAGGGACGACTCAGGCTCCACCAGTACGTCCAGACGAAGCTACGCAATCGTGCTTGCGAAACGCGTTGACGTCACCGCGTCCTGAGACGCCGGCACACCTCCCGGAAGCCAGCCCAGCCAGGGCAGGGAGACGGGGAGAGTAGACGGAAGAAATAACGAGGAATCAACTACTCAACACAGAGACGCTGAGACATCCGAGGTACCGGAGACAGCCAATACACCTTGTGAGGCTATTTGCTTCTGAAACCAACTGCATCCATCGGTACAAACTGTCACAGACCCAACCACCGGAATACTACCAGGTACCGCTATTCACATTATGGGGATAAAAGTATACATTTCTCACTGACGGGACATTATCTGTGTGCTTTTTTCTCTTTGAGAGCTGACTGCAGCCCAAACTACCCCTGGTGATCCAATTTAGCGGTACCACACTAGACTGTTCATCTACCATACTAAATTCCGGGATTCTGGTGAATAATTGAAATCAATTAACCGTAATACTGATGCAGGTCTGACTGTGTATCTGGAAACATATAGATACCGGATTGAAGTACCCATACATTCCCACGGGTGTAACCCTATTTCCGGGCACCACAACTTGTCCGTTTGTCTCCATCAGAAACCCACTATATCTGCTTGATGATTTTTTCTTATTTGGAAATTAAGACAGTTAGAGGAGAATCCAATTTCCCCTCACCTTCTTAACACGGTGGAAGATATTTACCATCTTTTCGATTCAGCAACAAGTGTCTACTACCACCAGCTGAACTAAAGAGTGACCTCCCACAATACTTCCCTGTATTTTCCACCCTCAAGCATTTTTCTTCCCGGGTTCCTCCTCCATACCCCATCATTCCCATCCCTCCCCCCCCCCTCCCTCATCCCCATTCCTGCAGCTCGAGCTTCCCATTAATCTCTGTGTGGATTCCCTGACCTACAAGTAATTATACTCACTACATATTCATGTAATATATATACAGGTTCTCCACACACAGATTGCCGGCGTCCGGACGCTTTGTTTTATGTTGTCCAATTTTTGTTTTGTGTTTATGTGTCTTTTCAAGTTTTCTTTGTTGCTGCATCATATACTCATCAAGTGACAGGCTGAGTCATATGAAGGTATAACTGCAGATGTCACATAGATAACATCTATTTATATACAGTGATCATCTGTGATTACACTGATGCTCTGTTTTTTCTTTTTTGTATTTTCAATAAAGTATCACTGTTTTTATCTAAGCCCTCACTCTGTGTATGCTTTTGCCACTCATTTGGTCTCCTGGTTCCTGCCAGCCTTGATAGGAGCATTTCAGGTTTTTTGTTTATTTGTTAATATTTTCTAGACCAGAGTGACATAGTCCATATTGGACATAGCCAGACTTGAGGAGACTTTTAGGTGCCCCCAGTGGCACTAGCTTACTCCATTCCCCTTTGCTCTTTCCCCCCTTTTTTGTTATGAACAGTATTTCTTTAGATCCTAGTGATCTTTTTTCTCTTGCTTAGGGAATACATGTTTTGAACTTTTGCAGCTAGTTTACGGGCATCATCCCCAGCAACATTTTATTTACATACCAAGTTCTCCATTCTTTGACTTTTTCTTTTCTACATTTTTTTGATTTTTTTGATTTGCATATTGGTTATCACCATTTAATCTCAGTACTATATGGCCTATGTACTAGGGGATGACTTTGACAAGGAGATCCAGGATACCTTTATTAAAGATGCCCCTGTAATACTCAATGACGAAGAGGAAATAAAAAAACGTTTCAGGGAGCATAAGAAATTAATTACTAGACACCTCAACAGAAAATGGGATGTATGTTTCCTTGAATCCTATATACAACACAAGATCATACCACGAGGATTACGTGATAGAGTAGTCCCAGCAGAACACTTGCACAATGAACGTTTTTTAGAAAAATGGAAAACACTTTGTATTGATCATGGTTTGGGCATTATAAAACTTATAATAGAAGAAGAAAAAATTCAACTCACAGAACTTAGCACACTAATAAATGATAGTACAGAAGGTCTGGATCCGTTCAAGGAATCTGAAGAATTCCAAAAACAGAACGCCCTCCTAAAAAAAGAAATTGAGAAGACCCAATATAATTTGAGAGTTACCAAACAGTCTAAATTTAGAAGGGATTTAAACGATTGGGAAAAAGGGGAAATCTTTGACCTAACGGTTCAACGCGGTAGGAGCGGGTCAAGAAGGCGTAATCAACGCCATAGATCCCGCTCCGATACTGGTGGACAGCACACAGACGGAGAAGGGGAGACTTCAAATAAATCGGTGACTTTTTTAGTACCAGGGGAGGTGGAAGGGGTCGATTTAGACAACCAACCATCATTACAACCTCCCAACACGATACTCGTGAGAAAGACACAAGACATAAGAGGGAACACCCAGGGAAAAACAAGGACACGAAGTCAAAAAGATCAACGTCCCCGCTAAATAGACAGAACCTTATTCCCAAAGACGATATGAAAGTCATTAATTTATCCAATTTTGAATTAAATGATAGACATATCAAACTACTGGGTAGGGGTATGTCATTTTCCCCGACTGATGACATGGACGAATTCATGGTATATAAGGACGTAGTTTTATTCTTACGCAAAGTATACTATCGTTCCCTATATAATACTGAAACAACATCTACCACAGAGATCACTACCTTAGATGACCAGGATGAGGAGGCGTTGGACATCCTCAACTCCTTACTTGAGGAGAGTGAGGGAGTAGATCCCAATGAGACTGTCACTCTACGTAAATCTAACCTCACCATTAGGTCCACAAACATGCCACACTACGGAAAAAACAAATACCTCAGCCTTTTCCAGGAATTAGTAAAAACTGACCTAGGTAAAATAGATTGGATACAAAAGGGTAATGACAATTTGACCAAAAAAGACAGAACAGCTCTAAAAGAACTACAAGATGCCAAGGGCATAACAATTAAAAGGAGCGCTAAGGGTGGGAATATTGTACTTCTGAATAATGACATGTATGAAAATGAAGTTAAACGACTATTGGGTGATGACCATACATACAAACTGTTGAAAGATAACCCGTTCCCCCTAATAACCCAAACTCTGAACGAAAAATTAAAGTTTGCAAAAGAAGAGGGACTTCTTAACAACCGTGAATACGAGTACCTCAGAGTTGATGAATATAACACACCCATCTTCTATATAATCCCCAAAGTCCACAAAAATCTAAAAAACCCCCCCGGTAGGCCCATAGTGTCCGCTATTAAGGGACCTCTGGATAAAGTCGGGAAATATCTCGATTCCCTTTTAAAGGACATGGTTACCCACCTTGTATCCTATGTACAGGATACAAGAGATGTTCTAGCTAAGACCAAAGACCTCAAGATACCCCATGACGCCTGGCTCGTGGGAGTGGACGTCGAATCACTATACACGTCAATACCCCACCCCGTAGGGCTAGGTGCTGTGGAGGAGTATCTATTCCACCACTACCCAGGATGTGCTCACCAAAACGAACTGATAATGGAGTTACTGAAATTTGCTTTGGATAACAACTGTTTTCAATTCCTGAGCAAATTCTACCAACAAATTAAAGGCACATCGATGGGGGCCTCTTGGGCACCAGCATATGCATGTTTGCATTTGGGTTTCTGGGAGGAGAGTATCGTGTATCACAACTCGATGTACCTTGGCCATGCCCACACATGGCTAAGGTACATCGATGATGTGCTACTCATCTGGACTGGTACCCTGCCGGATCTCCACTCATTCATGGAACAACTGAACACTAATGATTTTAACATCCGGCTGACCTTTACATTCAGCCAAATAAAGATTTCTTTCCTGGATCTGTGGATATCTATATCGGGTGACACCATCAGCACCTGTACATACCGTAAGGAGACGGCAGCCAACACCCTCCTTCAGGCAGACAGCTACCATCCCGGATGGCTAAAAGATGGTATCCCAGTGGGTCAGTTTCTTCGCCTTAAGCGAAACTGTTCCAAACCCTCGGACTATAGCAATGAAAGCAAAGACCTCTATAAGAGATTTAGGGAACGCGGATATACCCATAACCAGCTTAGAAGGGCTAAAAATAAGGTAGCCGACCGTAATAGAGAGGACTTATTGACCACTGTCCCCAAAAAAAGGCTTAACACCAATAAGAACAAAAAGAATGGCTACACAAGAGTAATTACGCAATATGGGGTTCAATGGGACACAGTCCGCAATATCCTCAACAAACATTGGGGCATTCTGACAAGCACACCCGGACTGGCCAAAATAGTGGGCCCATCACCGAACATGGTGGCCAAAAGGGCAAAAAACTTAGGTGATCTCCTTGTCAAATCGGAATATAAGAGTGAAACCGATGAGACATGGCTGGCAGACTTCCCGCGCAGCAAGGGTATGTTCTCATGTGGCCATTGCCAAGTATGCCCCTATGTGGATCGAACCAACAGATTCCACGATGCACACGGCAAAAATGAATTTGAGATTCGGGATCTTATCAACTGTGCCTCTACTAGGGTAATATATATGATTACCTGCCCATGCGGGAAACTGTATATAGGTAAAACCAAGCGCCCTTTAAGGGTCAGAATAGGGGAGCACATGCGGGAGATTAGGGCCCGAGACACAGAGAAGCCCTTGGCTAAGCACTTTTCTTTAGCTCATGATGGCAACCTCAGAGATATGACGGTGAAGGGCATTTATATGCTTAAACTTCCCCCTAGACGTGGCGACTTTAATCGCATATTATTACAGAAAGAAAAGTGGTGGATTTACCGCTTAAGAAGTTTACATCCAATAGGTATGAACACCGAACTTAACCTACAGGTTTTTCTTGAGGAATGATTGGGGGGACACATAACCCCCCCCCTCCCCCCCCCTCCCCTCCCCCCCCCCCCTTTTCTATCCACCTCTACCTCTCTGTTACCATTCTAGTAGTTCCATGGGAGTAACTCTATCTATATCCATGCACTACACTACCAGGGCATCTCTCTGACTTTGGCCACTCCCCCATCCTGACCCTTACTATATTGCATTCATATACCATTTACGATCCTCTATAAAAGTATCTTATAATAGCTGCAGTTTACTGTTACCACCTGTACCCTAATCATACTCTATATAGTATATTACAGAACCATCACTACCCTGGCATTGCTGCCCCTAGTCGGGTGTGTGACATTTACCTGGGGTATTACAACGGAAGCCCAATACACATAGCTGTTATTCAATTACACTGTACAGCATACGCACACCTTGTCTACACCTAGATCAGGCATAATACATTAAGGGTTGTTAATATTATATATTTTTTCAGTTTAATTTTAATGTTAATTTCAATTTTGATTTTGGTTTTGATTTATAGATTATGAACCAGGGAACAGGGTACGTGAAGTACACCAAATGCAATATATATTCCCTTATCCAAATGTATTTACAATGGCCAATCCATTGCATAAAATATATTGTTTCTTCTAATTCGGTAACAATCTACGCTCTTATGTAGACCCGAAATGTCTCTATTTGTCCTTATTGTTTTTTTCAACATACTGACTCTCCCCGTCGCTATGTAAGATATGTCTCCCCATTATTTGCAATGTAATTCAATTTCCTTCCCCTAACCCATCCCCCCCCCCTTCCCCTTCCCCCATCCCTTCCCCTTACTTTTTCCTTGGCCATCAAACCTTTATGCACTAATCAAATATAAATAAAGAAAATTATTACTTTGTACTTATGAATGGTTTTATCTTGGAAATTATGTATGGACACATATCGCCAAACATTTTGTCCCTTTAAGAAAGATCCAACCCGGTGTGAGTCCTGTGTAGCATTGCGCTATAAAAAGGGACGACTCAGGCTCCACCAGTACGTCCAGACGAAGCTACGCAATCGTGCTTGCGAAACGCGTTGACGTCACCGCGTCCTGAGACGCCGGCACACCTCCCGGAAGCCAGCCCAGCCAGGGCAGGGAGACGGGGAGAGTAGACGGAAGAAATAACGAGGAATCAACTACTCAACACAGAGACGCTGAGACATCCGAGGTACCGGAGACAGCCAATACACCTTGTGAGGCTATTTGCTTCTGAAACCAACTGCATCCATCGGTACAAACTGTCACAGACCCAACCACCGGAATACTACCAGGTACCGCTATTCACATTATGGGGATAAAAGTATACATTTCTCACTGACGGGACATTATCTGTGTGCTTTTTTCTCCTTGAGAACTGACTGCAGCCCATACTACCCCTGGTGATCCAATTTAGCGGTACCACACTAGACTGTTTATCTACCATACTAAATTCCGGGATTCTGGTGAATAATTGAAATCAATTAACCGTAATACTGATGCAGGTCTGACTGTGTATCTGGAAACATATAGATACCGGATTGAAGTACCCATACATTCCCACGGGTGTAACCCTATTTCCGGGCACCACAACTTGTCCGTTTGTCTCCATCAGAAACCCACTATATCTGCTTGATGATGTTTTCTTATTTGGAAATTAAGACAGTTAGAGGAGAATCCAATTTCCCCTCACCTTCTTAACACGGTGGAAGATATTTACCATCTTTTCGATTCAGCAACAAGTGTCTACTACCACCAGCTGAACTAAAGAGTGACCTCCCACAATACTTCCCTGTATTTTCCACCCTCAAGCATTTTTCTTCCCGGGTTCCTCCTCCATACCCCATCATTCCCATCCCTCCCCCCCCCCTCCCTCATCCCCATTCCTGCAGCTCGAGCTTCCCATTAATCTCTGTGTGGATTCCCTGACCTACAAGTAATTATACTCACTACATATTCATGTAATATATATACAGGTTCTCCACACACAGATTGCCGGCGTCCGGACGCTTTGTTTTATGTTGTCCAATTTTTGTTTTGTGTTTATGTGTCTTTTCAAGTTTTCTTTGTTGCTGCATCATATACTCACCAAGTGACAGGTTGAGTCATATGAAGGTATAACTGCAGATGTCACATAGATAACATCTATTTATATACAGTGATCATCTGTGATTACACTGATGCTCTGTTTTTTCTTTTTTGTATTTTCAATAAAGTATCACTGTTTTTATCTAAGCCCTCACTCTGTGTATGCTTTTGCCACTCATTTGGTCTCCTGGTTCCTGCCAGCCTTGATAGGAGCATTTCAGGTTTTTTGTTTATTTGCTATTGTGCATGAGGCCTAATACTGCTGAAGATGCCTGTCCCCTTACTTACTGTCCCAGAGAAAGAGATGAGAGGAAATTTCATTAAAGGGTTAGGTAATCTCTTCAGAAAAAAATAAAAGGTGAACTAACACCTTACACCCCCACCCCCATTGCGGTTCCCAATGTACTTACCTCCATGAGTAATGAACTGTCAGCACCCAAGAGCAGTGGTCTGAGGATTTGAAATCCCCACTCTTATCTCTCTTCTGGGACAGATCAGTAAAAAACAAGTAAAAGGCGCAACACACTAGTACCCACTAGTATGGGTCTGCGAGCGAGGGCTGCAACCGATATAGACCAGAAGCCAGAAATCCAGTAGAGCTGAGAAAGACAAGGAGAGGGACACCTCTGAATAAAAGTAACACTTTAATAAAAAAAAAAAAAGAAACATAAAAGAAAGCGGTGTTGCACATGGGTAAGCTGGATACTGTCCAGGAGCAGAGTAAAGGGTAGATGATCAGGTCACAGTGATGTGGAAGTCCTGCTGGGACCACAGATATCCAGGGGAGTAGACGTGGTGAACTGTCAGAGCTAGGGTGCTCAGCACTGCTGGTCTTTACCTTTTCCTCACTGGTAATGGCTGCAGAGTGGAGAGATGGCCATGTGGTGTCAGATGTCATCCAGAAAGAGGCTTGGAAAGCATGTAGCAGCGTGGCGCAGGGCTGTGACGTCACAAACATGCAACACGTTTCAGATCATACGTGCTGCGAGTGGTATGGCAGCTGCGCTCCTTCTTCAAGCATGAGGGATGGGATAGGGGAGAAGTCTAATATAGTGGGACTGTGGGAGGAATCAATGCATATGCAATATAATTTATTGAAAACTAAAGTGCATCATATAAAATACAACAAACAGATAAAAAACAGATAAAAAACTTCATAAGAATCCCAAGCTAATGCTGAACACAGGGAAGGAGGAAGGGCTCACGATAGGGTGGTATGATTATGCCAGATTTTTGCGTCTCAAAGCAGTACAATTATTTTGCATAGAAATTTGGCGTTTTATATTGTAGGCCTGTAATTCTTAGCAATAACACACTTAAATCTGTCCAAACAAGAGTCTAGTAGACATCCCGGGTATGATAAAGTTTGAAACACAAAATCATAAATTATAATATAATAAATAACTATAAATAATTCTAAAAAATAATAATATAATAATAATAAAATGAATAGCCCCACGATTCACTATCGCTCAATTGTGCAAGTGTTCTAATTTACTATCGCTGGTCTAAAACCACTTTTGACGTAAAGGGACACTTTTTAGTTGCTATGGACAATCTCAAGTTTACAGGCAGAAAGAACAGTATATATAATGTAAAACTGCATGCAGGCCATTAGACAAAGCACGGGGGACAAAAGGGATGTGAAATGATTTCATACAGTAATGTAATCTGTAAGTTTACAGTGTACTCTATGTGTTATGAATTTTCAATTTTTTTAATTTGCCGCCGGGCTCCGCCCACGTGCGTTGCGGTGCTCGCAGGGAACAGAGCCCGGCACACAGAGGCATCGGGAGGTGGACAGAGCCCACTGACACAGCGGGGGGACATTGCAGGATCCTGGGGACAAGGTAAATAACTTGCACCAGGATCTTGCAATGCAATCCCGAGTGTAGCTCGAGGGTTACCACTAATGGTACTGAAATTTAACCCCGATCCACACTCGGGAAAGCCGCCAGGGAGGTTAAAGTTGAATTAGAAACTAAAAACTAAAATCAATTAGTTAAGTTAATAGCTAGTGATGTTGAGATGTGAAACAGTTGCCCAGTATACACTGCTCTCAACACAGCAGCACATACTCATGTGTATATAGATATATACATATATGTGTACATATAAACATACACACACATACATATAAGCAGAAAAGCAGAGATGCATGTATACGCATTCATGTGCACCATACATAACATGAACATACATCAAAGGCAACTGATAAATTCATAAATTTAACCAGATAAAATAATTATATTGAGCCCTGGTACAGTGTTATTATAAAAAAAAAAAACTGTGTCCCCTGAAGAACAAATTTTAAAAAAGTGAAAGTCTGGAATTCTTCTTGAAATCTGTAGCTGTTCTAAGTCATATCTTACAAAATAAATCCATGCATTGGCATGTTATACACAGCTACATTGGTCCAGCATGCATGTACTGTATATGGCAGGCATCACTAAATGGCGGACCACGGTCCAGATCCGGACCGAGTCAATATCTCATCCGGACCCCTGCAGTCCGACCCTTTAGGAATCGTTCTGCCCACAGCCATCATCACTGCCATTCTTACAGGGCTGATAGCTGGAGGCAGGACAGCTCTGGACAGAGGGCAGGGGCAGCCCGAGTTAACAAGCAGGTGATTGGTTGCGAGGATGCAAGGCAGCCATCACACAAACATGTGATTCAGACCTCTGCTGGAAGAATATTTTACTGAATGGACCTCTGTGAATTTTAACTCAACACTAGAAGATGGCAATCACTGAAAAAGACACCGCTACACCAGTGACATCCACTTACTTCTGGGTCCCGTGCTGAGTGGCTGGCCTAAAGCATTGTGACCACAGGAGGTTGGCCACTTTTTTTTAAACCATCCAAATTTAAAAGATAATTTCTTCTGCCTATGGCTCCTAAGCCTGCATACAACACCAACCTACTTCCCTTTTCACTGAAAGAAGCTTTAGGTACAAATCTCCAAGTACAGGTCACGGAGTCTTGTGATCCCACGTTCAATAATCTCAACACATTTTGCTGTGTGGTAGCTGTTAGTAGAGTCCCTATACTTTCTTGATCATGTCATGTTTGTAAATGAGTGTGGTGTTCGAGGTGTATGGTGTGTATGTAACATGTATGCATTTTTTTCCATGTATAGCACTGCAGTATGCCAGCACTTTTTATATGGTTTATCATTTAGAGACCATAGACACCTACAAACGACCACATATTTGTTTACAAGGACAGAACAAAAAATGGGGCAAAGAAAAATGAAAGCCTCCATGTAGTGTCTCATCAGGAAGAAATTCAGAGTCCTCGAGTGACCCAGCCAAACAGAATCCAACAAGAAAATCTCTGATAAGAAATCAAGGCTGCTCGTGTGATGACAGATGTTGTTTGCTACATTACAAGTCCCGCAGTAATCTATTTCTCTAGTGAGATATCTTAGCACACATACTAGAGAAGTGAATCTCAATTAGAGGAGCTTCGGCTGATGAGCAAGCAACAGTTCAGAGAAGAAAAGAAGAATTACAATAAGGCTGCATATTTTTTGGCACTGCAGATTGCATTTATGTTTAGTGCTTTGTGCATTGCGTCGGTGGTGCATTAGCCTTCAGGCCTGGAAATATTTGGCATGGAGCTGTTGTTGCTGAGATCATGTGTAAATGCTACAGTCACCTAAGTGCCCCTCTGGCAAGTGATCCTAAGACCAAAGAAGCCCCTAGAACTTAACTCTGCCTGAATCCCTAAATTGAAACAAAAGTCTTGCTTTGACAAACTGTGATCAGCAGGCTCTTTATTGCAGAAGAGTCATGCAATGTCTCTTATGCAATAAAATACACCTACCTGCCTGCTTGCAGCATTCTCTGGCATGAGTGATGTCATCCCGTGCTGGTCAATGAAGATGGTTGCAGACTGGCACCCAAAAGAAGATATGGGTGCCAGCGAGGGATGGGGACCGTTGAACGAAAGTTAAGTGTAGCTCCCTTTAGTTCTGCTTGTTAGCAGGCCCCTGATTCTCCTGCAGCTATGGTCATGCTGGCCAAAGGCCCCTCCCACCATTCTCCTGCAACAGGAATATTTACTGTAGCAGGGACAGAGTGTTCTGTACTTTGTCAAAGCACCACTTTGCCTCTTTACACCCGACATCAGTAACGCTGTGCAGTTCAAATTCAACTTTAACACAGAGTTTCCATCCAGCTCTCCCAGTTTTCCTCACTGTATGTCCCCATAGTTGGGTTTGCCAATGGAGCCTATACCGGCCTACACCAAAGGGATCTCTTCTTTAGGTTTTAAGCTTACACGGTAGAATACTAAGGATACTCCGCCCGGGCTCTTCTGGCTCTAGATTATTAAAGACTAATCTACCACCACCCATAGTACCCACTCACGGGAGGGATCTCCCTAAAAGGGTACTAACCCCTGCTTACATGCTTTAACCACTTCAATACCAGACACTTAAGCCCCATACACACGGTCGGAAAATCCGACCACCAAATCCATCGGATTTGGTCCGACGGATTTAGTCCGACACTGGTGTTGCATACACACGGTCGGACAAAGTTGTCGGAAAATCCGATCATTCTGAACGTGGTGACGTTTGTTGCCTACGACGGGACTACGTAGAGGCTAGTAGCCAATAGCTTTGGTCTTGTAATGTGATCTGAGCATGCGTAGCACTTTGTCCGTCGGACTACGCTACACACGATCGGAATTGGTGTGATCGGACTTTGTTGTCGGAATATTTATAGAGCAGGAGATAGAACTTTGTCCGTCAGACAATCCGATGGAAACTGTCCGATGGTGCCTACACATGGTCGGAATTTCCGACAACATTGTCCGATAGGACAGAATCCATCGGAAAATCCGACCGTGTGTATGGGGCTTTAGACACCTTCCCGCCCAGGCCAATTTTCAGCTTTCATCGCTGTCGCAATTTGAATGACAATTGCGCGGTCATACTACACTGCACCCAAATAAATTGTTTATCATTTTGATCCAAGAAGTAGAGCTTTCTTTTGGTGGTATTTGATCACCTCTGCGATTTTTATTTTTTGCGCAACAAACAAAAAAAGACAGAAAATTTTGCAAAAAAACAAGTTTTCCTTTGTCACTGTTAATTTTTTTTGTAAATAAGTGTGTTTCCTTCTTCAATGACGGGCACTGATATGGCTGCACTGATGGGCACTGATAAGGCGGCACTGATGGGCACCGATGAGGTGGCACTGATGGGCACTGATGATGGGCACTGATGATGGGCACTGATAGGCGGCACTGATGGGCACTGATAGGTGTCACTGATGGGCACTGATAGGTGGCACTGGTATGCAGCACTGATGGTCACTCATAGGCGGCACTGATGGGCACTCATAGGCGGCACTGACGGGTACTTATGGGTGGCACTGATGCATACATATATGGTCCCAGCATGACTTCCACATCACTGTGACCTGATCATCTACCCTTTACTCTGCTCCTGAACAGTATCCAGCTTACCCATGTGCAACATCGCTTTCTTTTATGTTTCTTTTTTTAGTAAAGTCGTAGGGCAAGGTCACTTAGAGGGGTTGCAAACCCTCGTGTTTTTTTACCAAGGTGAAAAAACACCTGCCAGTGACCGACCCCTAGCCCCCCCCCCCCCCCCATTTTACTTACCTGAGCCCCATATTTCCCTCGGTGGGGATGCACTGTCCTTCTCTCCACGGGGTCCCAGCTCTTGATTGGACAGATTGATAGCAGCGCAGCCATTGGCTCCCACTGCTGTCAATCAAATCCAATGACGCGGGCGCCGGGGGCGGGGCCGAGTCTGGCAATTGTGTCGATGGATGCAAATGCTGGACTCTGGAGCGCACCTGCAAGATAACCCCCCGGGAGAGCGCTTCTCCTAGGGAGTTATCTGATGTGGGGAGGAGCCGAAAGAGCTGCCAGGGGACCCCATAAATAGACGATCGGGTCACTCTGTGCAAAACGAGCTGCACAGTGGAGGTAAGTATGATATGTTTGTTATTTAAAAAAAAAAAAAAAACAAGCCTTTACAATCACTTTAGCTCTCCCCTACTAGCATCACATACTCTGTTCCATTGCTCAGCTGTCACTGGGAGTGAAGTAAAAATACTCAAATGTCACGAATGTTAAAGTCATGAAGGTGCAGAATTAAATTTTGATTAGGGCATAGGATCCAGGTAGGCTGCATATGGACACAGGGACTGATTGAAAGCTAACATTTAATCTCCTTTTATTTTGCTTTCCCTGGTTCTTTTCTCACCCCCTTATCAACATGCCAATTACATTTTTAATAAAACCTTTTTATTTTCATAATATACCTTATTTTAGACCCAGTGCCATCATCATTGGGTCTCTCTGCTTCTTTTTGCAATGTGGACAGATCATGGCCACTGGGAGGGGCAGACAGGCTTCCTGAAATTACTGAACCTGGCCTCAGTACTCTCAAGAGCCTTCAGCCCTGATGAAAGCAGTGAACAGACTCTTGATAGGAGTTATGCAAATATCAAAATGCTTTAAGGGGTGATGTCAGTCTAGAGTAATGGGCAATCCTTGGCAGTCTGCATTTGCATGCATATGACTCTTGGTAATACTAATGTTGCACCCCCCTAGGGAAGCGTTAGTGTTTGTTTTTGATAGGTAAAAGAATAGTTTGGTTCACTGTACTCAGTAAACTGCAATGGTTTAGTCAGGCCTGATCTGTTTGCTCTGCTGCTGCTAGTTTGCCTGATAGCTCCCTCTGTATCTCGACAACTTGAGAAGCTTTTGGATGATAGGTGTGAAGCTATGCACATGGTAGCACGAATATTGATGCAGACTTGGCCTATCCCAGAGAGGCAGACTCTAAAGGTGGGCTGGAAGACTGTGCTGTATTTATTCAGTTAGCACACAGAGTGTTGGGTCTTGTCCCAGAGTGGAGGAGTCCAGCCTAAAGGGGGGCACGCTGCCCTCTTAGGCACAGGCTGCTATGAGAAGCCTCAGGTGGGCGACCTGAGGGAAGGATGCAGAGACCTGGGAGCTTGGAAGAAGCTGACTCAGAGGAGCTGTCTGCCATTGATCTGCCTGGTATCATTGGAGGGCATCGCTTGGAATATTGGAAGAGGGGATGCATCTGTCTTTGGGCCTTGTGAGTACAGTCATTACTGGATGTTGGGGGTCTGGTGCTTTAGCTATCCCTCGAGTGCCTAGTTATAGTTAGCTGTGGGTATATTAAAGAGGAGACTGGCTGGTGTCCTGAAGAGCTCTGTCCAGACACTTTCCTACTTAAAGGGACTTTTCTGTATTGGCTCTACTACTACTACTTAAGTGAAAAAGGAAAAGCAAGTCATCAGTTGTACATAGTTCTTATCTTTGGAGTATCCCACCATTTTTCTAATCCCTATCCAAGTTCTCCAAAAATAAAAACAACATCCTCTAGACTGTTTTTTAGAGAAAGAGTGAATGAGCCTTTTGCGTGCCTGGCTGCAGGGCTGAAGTTGGGAATACCTGGACAAGCAATTCCCATGGCTCCTACGAGAGTAGCGCAACATCAACATGTGATGCTGAGCCTCAATGATTGAAATATTTGGGAAGCTCACAGTGTGCAGTAAAATCCGTAAGTAAGTCATTTCATTACAGAAAAGGAGCCTGGGCTAACATAATCGGAAGGCTGGAGTACAGCTTTAAAAATGAACACAGACGCTTGTAGGCCCCACAAGGTATCTGCACATCAGCACTGCTGCTACTTTATAAAAGCTTAAGGCCAGATTAAGTTCACTTTAAATTATTTAAACTTGGAAATACAGTATGTAGCCTACACCCAGCAAGAGGGGCTTTGGTTTATTGAAGACGACTGCTATTTTATGACTCCAGGGGAACAGTAAGGTTACTGAATTTATAAGGTAAGTGCACAGCATGATGAACATCAAGAGCAAATCCCACAACAAGAAAATTAGTCATTAAACAGAGATTCATTCTCATTAGCCCATGCCAGGAGTACCCACTGAGGAAAGAATATAGAGGAGAACGACAGCTCATTACACTGTATTGTTCTGTGGTGATGTAACCTCTGCGGGAACAAAATTAACTCTTATAAAACAATGCAAATATCCTCTAATTAAACATTGAAGAAAAAATGTCTTCCAAAATTGAAAAACTTTCCATCAAAGAACTGCAGTGAGAAGAATTATATTCTAACACAGACATACAATATAGTAAACTTCCTGATGAATTTCTGACACCTTGTAAATGAAATATACAATACAACGATATTGTATGTGTGTGTGTGTGTGTATATATATATATTTATATATTTGTTTCTTTTTAAATTATGGGATATCTCAGGAGGCTGCAGGAGTGGGGCACATCTTTTTTTGCCTATGAAACAATAGCAGGGGGTGGGGGTAGGGGGTAGCAGGGCCATAGAAATAAGCAGGGAGTAGCTGAGGCAGGGACTTAGGCTGGGTTCACACTGATTCCAGATGCGGCTCGCAGCAGGGGTCCAATGTGTCCCTGTTCTCTGTTTCAGGGACAAATCGGCGCTAAAATTTTTGCCCGAATTCGGCCCTGTAACAGAGCCAAAGACACACAGGACTCCTGCGCAAGCCGCTCCGCAGCCCAGAATGGTCAGTTTCCTGGATGTGCTGTGAACTCAGCCTGCTGTCCTCCATAGATCAGACTTCTCTCCCTCCCCCTGCACAGCCATTCACTGGGGAAGACCAGTGTACTACAGTTTCTCCTCCCCTAGCTCCCTGAGCTCCTTATGCAGCTAAGAACAGGGGGGTTTGTGACAGCTTCTACAAAAAGGAAAAAATAGGTATTTATATTGTCTTTTTATATGTATACACACAATTTTGCCTTTCATTTTTATTTTTTTCTGTTTTAAACTGAATAGGTTGTTTTACAAGGTAAGTGTTCATCTATGGAAAAAGAAAAAAATGACACTTGTTCAGGAGTATGAATTGCTGCTCACCCCTTCAGAATGAACTAAAAAAGAGAAGTTTTCCCCCCCAAGGAGGGAAGTGGGGTTTTTAGGCAGCACAGTAGATGAAGTGGGATAATTGATACGACATAAGTCAAAGATAAAAGAAAAAATGTTTTATTTTATTGACACCACTGTGACAATAGGTTTAAAAGACATGAGCCTCATTCCAAGAATGCCATACAACAATCATATAATAAAACATACAGTATTACATGGACAAGCAGTGCTTTTCACAGTGTCATATTTCCTGAAAGCAAAAAACGGAAACAAAAAAGTAAAACCTGACGCGTTTCAACTATTATCTGTGTAAGTCTTCTTCAGAGGAATACTTTTTTAGAAAAGATGTCTTTATCTGCTGGAATATAAAACATAATGGTATAACATGCTTGTAAGCATGGAATAAGTGCAGTCATCTCTTAGTAACTATACATGATGAGTGCTGACATCAATCATTATAATAAAGCTTTATATATTTACCCACGTCTGTGTGATTGATATTATGGGCTTCTTTACTTGAGGGTCTTTCTAAAATGATTCTCCTTCTCCGTGCGGCTCCGAGACGATTCCCCACCGATCAAGGCGAGCCAGGCATCAAATTTCCGGGTGCAGGGCTTACAGGGGGTCACACGGGTTTTGACCAGCGGCAGCCGATTGAGCTGGGTGGGGTTCGGGACGGGGAGGAGAGGGATAGAACCCAATTCCTGCATCGATATTCCAAAATAGGGAGAGGGTTGAGAGGATATTGTTCTAGTTCTAATATATAGATTATTTATCTTTTTTTGTGCATAATATATGCATTGTATTAGGATGCCTTATCAAAAGACCTATCCCTCATATAGGTAATATATAACCTAATTACATATAACCTATTATGACATACGCACTGTGGCCTGTCTATCCCATATGCACCACTTTTTCTTCACATGTGTGTGTACCTTCCCTTTCCTCTTTTGTTGTAATTTCTGTATATTAGGTGTTGTTGTAAACAGACCAATGTGAGAAATGGGGAATTCGTGTGAGGGAGGGATGGAAGAGAAAAGGAAGGGGGGACTGGGGGGGGGGGGGGGGGGGGGGGGGGGGGGGGGGAAAAAGAGGGGGAGAGGGGAAGGATGGGAAAAGGGATAGGAAAAGGAAAGAAAAAGAAAGAAAGAGGAAAAAGGGGAGAGGGAAACCGGAGAAAAGTTGGTACGTGGGACTTGAAAGGATGGGGACGAAGGGGGGAAGGGAAGAGGGAGAGGTGTGGAAAAGGAATGGGAAAAAGGCAACGGAGGGCAAAAATGGGGGAAAAAGGGAAAGGGGAGAAAGACAAAACAAAAAAAAAAAAAAAAAAAAAAAAAAAAAAAAAAAAAAAAAAACATGACTGTATGGCGCGCACATACAACCAAAGGAAAAGAGGTGGGAAAAGGAAGGGGGGAAGGACGGGAGGAAGAGGGAAGGGGGGGGGGGGGAAAGAGCTGGGGGGGAAAAAGGAAGGGAAGAAAAAGGACCGGAAGGAGTGATGGGACAGGGATTGTGGGGCAGGGACGGGAAATGTGAAAGAGGGGAGGGGGAAAGTGGGAAGGGAAAAAAGTGGGGAATATGTGAGGGACTTGTTGGTGTGGTGAGGGGGAAGTGTATGGGTATGTAGTGGGAACCTAGTATAATGAACTGTGTGCAGTGCAAAAATGGTGTGCAAATGGGGGTGAACTGTGAAAAAAATGGTGTGCATTACCAATGCCAAATGAACGTAAGTAGAAGTGAATGATCAGTGTGAAGAAATCGTGGACAGGACTGTGTGTTGACAGTGCCGGAAAGGAAAGAATGACGGGGGAAGGGGGGGGGGGGGGGAAAGGGGAAACGGAGGGTGGGAGGGGAAGGAGGGAGTAGTATGGTACAGAAGATGAAATTGTGATGGTGTATCTTAGGTATGTTTGACCAAACACATAATACAAATACTCTGCCAAACACATAATATGTATTTAGATACATATGAGAAACGACATGGTTAGTATCGATAATTACCTTGCTGGGTCAAATGCTAAAGGCGCCCCCCTTAGTAGTGTTGCTATTGCACAGATCCTAATCCCCACAATGAGGGGAGCCACAGTACCCTCTTGGGGGACCGTGCAGGAAGAAAAGAGGGGGACTTGTAGGGGTATAGGTCTACAGCATTGGATGTATGTCTGCAGTTTTAAGCCACCTAGTAGGATAAGAAATACGCAGGGTAAGTACTCTAGTCAGTAATATAGACAGGATAGTTTTTAGGAAGGGAAGGTACACTTACTGATTCGGTGCTGGTTGAGTGCATACCCTCACATGGAGATGAAGATTGCTCTCACCTGTGGGGTATTTATGGGTGTAGGCTACTGCGATGAGATTGGACTTATGGATATCAGGTGTATGGGAGCGGATGGTAGGGGTGGGGAATGGGCGGGAGGAGGGGAAAGGAGGAAAGAGGAGGAAAAAGCAGGAAAGGGGAGGGCCCGATAACTTGCCACTCCAACGCTCGACTGTGGCTGTCATGGCGGTCATTGGACCGCCTCGTGTGGCCTCCTCGGCGTTCCCGAAGGCCAAGACGGTCCCGCAATTGCGTTGTCTCCGTCGCAAATGCGTGACGTCACGCGCTGTGCGCACGCACGCGGCCTCGCGCATGCGCACTAGCGCTAGACTGTTGTCCGGAAGACAATCGGGGATGCCGCCGGCAAGGGGAATGTTCCTCAACGCCAATTACCTGGACCAGCCAGGACATTGGCCGAGGGAATGTATGGAGGAGACAGTGTTGGAAAAGGCTCCTCCTCCCCTTGCCGTGAAGCCGTGCACCTCGGTATAGCCTGAACATACCTAGACCGATGGGGGCGGATGGGAGCCACCTAGAGGGGACAATCAAAATGAAAAAAGTGTTTTTATAAATACAATAATTGCAAGAATTGTCCTTACTAAATGGGCATAGTGATCTAAACAGATTTGAAATGCAGAGATCGTTCTCCATCAGTGGACATATAAATGCCATATAATCTTTGACAGTACGTGTAAAACATAATACACATTGCATTAGATTTTTAAAAAAAATGAAGTATCAATTTTAATATTTGATAGACATGAAATCTTAGGCGCATAAATACATATAAAGGGAGTACCATGCAGAGGAGTAGTGTAGGACCGTGTGGTTATGAAGAGAAAGCAGGAGTCCCACCCAGGAATACTGATAGTCCAAACATGTCCACCCATAGACCCAAAGGGGGATGGAACAGCTGATTACTGTTATTGTGTTTTTCCCGAAACGAACCCCTTCAAAAAGGGGGCGAAAGAAATGGACTCGTTGAGTCCTGGTGGTGAGGTGGCATCTAAGTTGAAGATCCATCTCTGCTCACACTGTAAAAGTGTTTTATTCCAGTCGCCACCTCGATCGGGGACATGTATCCGATCGATTGCGGTGAATGTTATATTGGGCATTTTGTAGTTGTGCTTAACCACCACATGGCGACCCAAAGGCAGATAGTGATTGCCTATCTGCATCGAGTAGACATGTTTGGACATCCGGCGGTGGAACTCCTGCTTAGTCTTCCCCACATAGTATGCCCCACATTCGCAGGACATCAAGTACACTATACCCCTGGTTTGGCAGTTGGCATAGTGCCGTGGCTTAAACATAGTCCCATTTGGGAGACAAAAGATTTTTGAGCGATTTATATACCGGCAACAAGAGCAGTGGCCGCAGGGGAACGAGCCAAAGGTCACGCAATGTTTCAATCTCTTTATCTCGTTCTTATACTCACTTTGTACAAATTTATTTTTAAGTGATGTAGCTTTCCTAAATGTGATTGAAGGACTGTTAGGGATGAAATTGCTCACTTTTGGGTCATCTGTCAAGATGCTCCAGTGTTTTTGAATGGCGTTTTTGATCTCGTTATGTTGTTTCGAAAATCGAAGAATAATTCGGGTAAAATTATTGTCATGATTCTTCCTTACGGTTCTCTTTGTGAGAAGATCAGTGCGAGATTGTGTGCAGGTTCTATTGTAAGCTTTCCGTAGGCAACAGCGGCTGTAGCCGCGTGCTAGTAGCCTAACCTGTAAATTTTTAGCTTCTAATTTAAATGAGGACTCCTCAGAGCAGTTTCTGCGAATACGTAAATACTGCCCATAGGGAATCGAATCTTTGAGGGGTTTGGGATGAAAGCTATCAGCATGGAGAATTGTGTTCCCAGCTGTGCTTTTCCGAAACAAGGTTGTAGAGATTCTGTTTTCGTGACTACGCTCCAATTGGACATCAAGAAAGGTGATCTTGTTTAGGTCATGTGTCATCGTGAATTTTAGATTGTATGTATTGACATTGATATAATTATAGAATTCTAGCAACATTTCTTCTGATCCCTCCCAGACGACGAGGACGTCATCGATGTACCGTAGCCATAATTTAATATGGCTCGTGTACACGAGGAGGTCCTCGTCGCCTAGGAGGGATTTCTCCCACTCCCCCAGGTACAGGTTGGCGTAGGCCGGGGCACAACATGTGCCCATGGCCACGCCCTGCACCTGGAGGTAGTGGGAGTTGTTGAAGGCAAAAAAATTGTTATTGAGAATGTAGTTCAAACTGCTGGTAATGAAGTCATTCAGGGTTGGGTCGTATTTACCACTCCGTCGAAGAATGTCCCGTACAGCTGCGACCCCTTTAACGTGGGGGATCGAGCTGTACAGGGCCTCGACGTCTATAGCCACTAAACGGGAGTTGGGTGGTAGTAGTACAGTTTTGGTGGCCTGCAAAAGATGGATAGTATCCTTCACAAAGGATGGTAAGCTTATAACGAAGGGTTGCAAGAAGGAGTCTATCACCTTACTGAGATTCTCGGAGATGTTTCCATTTCCCGAGACAATTGGTCGTCCCGGAGGTTTACTATGCCCCTTATGTATTTTCGGGAGACTATAAAAAGTTGCTACTCTAGGGTGTCTAACCATAATGAATTCATATTGGTCCTTGGTGATGGTGCCATCAACAAGGGCCAATTGTATCATGTCATAAAATTCACTGTATGAGGTGTGTATTGCCTTAGTAGTGACACTTACATACCAGTTCCTATTATCTAAAATATTCTGGCACATGCTTACGTAGTCCTCATTATTCATCAGTACAACGTTGCCACCCTTATCTGAGGGTTTAACTGTAATATTCACATTTTTACGTAGAGATTCTATGGCTTTAAATTCTTCGGAAGTTAAGTTAGTGGGAGGGGTCTTTTTTTGTGAGAGTTTCTTTAGATCTCTTATAGTTTGTTTTACAAAGGTCTCAATACTTGGAATCAAATTAAGGGGGGGGAATCTGGCTGATGACTTTTTATGGTTCGTAGGGGGAGTCTGCGTATCTTTCCCTGCATCTGCTAGCAGTGTTTCGATGTCAATTTGGTCTATCAGATCTATTGTATTGTTTTCTTGGTATAATAATGTAAGGTCACGTAAGGCTTTGAATTCCTTCATGCTGAAGGTTGACCAATCTGTGTCATCGATATTGTCCGTCTTTGAATGTAGGCTCTTGAGTAGGAGCCTACGTGCAAAGAGTTGCAAATCGGTGACTAGTTGGAATATATCAAAATTCTCCTGGGGACAGAAGGTTAGTCCTCGGGCTAATACATTCTCTTCCGCTGTTGATAGAGAATAAGAAGAAAGGTTTATAACACTGTAGGACTCACTGGTGCCCGTGTCACAAATGAATCCAGATTTCCCACTCCCTTGTTTGTTTGGGGTGAGAGGGATCCCCGTGTTTGGTTTAAAGGGCTTTTGGGACCCTGCCGGAGGTGCTCGATTCTCGGGTTTGTGCGGGTAGTACTACTCGACGCATTGGAATTTACAGAGTCTGAGTTGTCAGTATCTATGCTTGATGACTCTTCTTTGGAATTCAGGGATTTTGTATATCCCTTGTCATGAGTCGCCTGACTATCTTCTAGTGTTTGATCTACAGTGCGTTTTTTTCGGTCTTGTTCGGGAGAACCTTTATTGTTACGGCTTCGTTTAAATTTGCCTCTCCCTTTTAGGGGGATTTTTACGTTTTGACTCGAATTAGAAAGATTTTGGGCCTTCGCTGTATCATTATTATGTTGTTGTAACTTTGATGCAGGCTTTTTATTATTCTGCGTGTTAGTACTCCATCTATACGCTCGTCCCTCCGAAAAGGCCATTTTGTCCCTCCAAAATTTGATCTCTTTTTTTGTGCAGGATGCTTTGATTATACGCAGACAGGTCGTCTCTTAATTTGGTTCGTAAATCTAGATATAGAGCATGCTGCACAAAGGATTCCAAAATTGATTCTAACTTACTGATTTCAATATCTAGTACCGAAATTTGTCTATTGTATTCCCTACTTAGGATAGCCATCATTTCTTGTGAACATTTATTTAAGTTCTCCTCCCATTCCCTCTTACATTCGGTACTAATTTGGTCCAGATTTGGAAAAATCTGGACCCGGAGTCCTAAAGGGTTAATCTTCTCTTGATCGTATCTAGCAAACGATTTAACATGCCAAAATAATGATGATTTCTTTTCTAGAATTCTATTTAATTTCTGTGTGAGTGTGGATATTTGAGTTTCCACTTTATCTTTTTGTTCAAAATTATTTTCGTAGGTAGACATGAGGTCATTCCATTCTTCACCCTGGAAACTACCCATATTCAATTTAATAGCCATACACAGATGTAATTAAATAGTGAAAAACCAAACACATTTGCATGGATCTCAAAATAAGTAGATATACGTCCAGAGGCTCATGTCTTTACTCCAAAGTGTCACAGGAGGGGGGGACGGGGTGTTTAACCACCCAATTATATCAGCAGAAAAAGAAAAAAATGACACTTGTTCAGGAGTATGAATTGCTGCTCACCCCTTCAGAATGAACTAAAAAAGAGAAGTTTTCCCCCCCAAGGAGGGAAGTGGGGTTTTTAGGCAGCACAGTAGATGAAGTGGGATAATTGATACGACATAAGTCAAAGATAAAAGAAAAAATGTTTTATTTTATTGACACCACTGTGACAATAGGTTTAAAAGACATGAGCCTCATTCCAAGAATGCCATACAACAATCATATAATAAAACATACAGTATTACATGGACAAGCAGTGCTTTTCACAGTGTCATATTTCCTGAAAGCAAAAAACGGAAACAAAAAAGTAGAACCTGACGCGTTTCAACTATTATCTGTGTAAGTCTTCTTCAGAGGAATACTTTTTTAGAAAAGATGTCTTTATCTGCTGGAATATAAAACATAATGGTATAACATGCTTGTAAGCATGGAATAAGTGCAGTCATCTCTTAGTAACTATACATGATGAGTGCTGACATCAATCATTATAATAAAGCTTTATATATTTACCCACGTCTGTGTGATTGATATTATGGGCTTCTTTACTTGAGGGTCTTTCTAAAATGATTCTCCTTCTCCGTGCGGCTCCGAGACGATTCCCCACCGATCAAGGCGAGCCAGGCAGCAAATTTCCGGGTGCAGGGCTTACAGGGGGTCACACGGGTTTTGACCAGCGGCAGCCGATTGAGCTGGGTGGGGTTCGGGACGGGGAGGAGAGGGATAGAACCCAATTCCTGCATCGATATTCCAAAATAGGGAGAGGGTTGAGAGGATATTGTTCTAGTTCTAATATATAGATTATTTATCTTTTTTTGTGCATAATATATGCATTGTATTAGGATGCCTTATCAAAAGACCTATCCCTCATATAGGTAATATATAACCTAATTACATATAACCTATTATGACATACGCACTGTGGCCTGTCTATCCCATATGCACCACTTTTTCTTCACATGTGTGTGTACCTTCCCTTTCCTCTTTTGTTGTAATTTCTGTATATTAGGTGTTGTTGTAAACAGACCAATGTGAGAAATGGGGAATTCGTGTGAGGGAGGGATGGAAGAGAAAAGGAAGGGGGGACTGGGGGGGGGGGGGGGGGGGGGGGAAAAGAGGGGGAGAGGGGAAGGATGGGAAAAGGGATAGGAAAAGGAAAGAAAAAGAAAGAAAGAGGAAAAAGGGGAGAGGGAAACCGGAGAAAAGTTGGTACGTGGGACTTGAAAGGATGGGGACGAAGGGGGGAAGGGAAGAGGGAGAGGTGTGGAAAAGGAATGGGAAAAAGGCAACGGAGGGCAAAAATGAGGGGAAAAAGGGAAAGGGGAGAAAGACAAAACAAAAAAAAAAAAAAAAAAAACATGACTGTATGGCGCGCACATACAACCAAAGGAAAAGAGGTGGGAAAAGGAAGGGGGGGGGGGGGGGGAAGGACGGGAGGAAGAGGGAAGGGGGGGGGGGAAAGAGCTGGGGGGGAAAAAGGAAGGGAAGAAAAAGGACCGGAAGGAGTGATGGGACAGGGATTGTGGGGCAGGGACGGGAAATGTGAAAGAGGGGAGGGGGAAAGTGGGAAGGGAAAAAAGTGGGGAATATGTGAGGGACTTGTTGGTGTGGTGAGGGGGAAGTGTATGGGTATGTAGTGGGAACCTAGTATAATGAACTGTGTGCAGTGCAAAAATGGTGTGCAAATGGGGGTGAACTTTGAAAAAAATGGTGTGCATTACCAATGCCAAATGAACGTAAGTAGAAGTGAATGATCAGTGTGAAGAAATCGTGGACAGGACTGTGTGTTGACAGTGCCGGAAAGGAAAGAATGACGGGGGAAGGGGGGGGGGGAAAGGGGAAACGGAGGGTGGGAGGGGAAGGAGGGAGTAGTATGGTACAGAAGATGAAATTGTGATGGTGTATCTTAGGTATGTTTGACCAAACACATAATACAAATACTCTGCCAAACACATAATATGTATTTAGATACATATGAGACACGACATGGTTAGTATCGATAATTACCTTGCTGGGTCAAATGCTAAAGGCGCCCCCCTTAGTAGTGTTGCTATTGCACAGATCCTAATCCCCACAATGAGGGGAGCCACAGTACCCTCTTGGGGGACCGTGCAGGAAGAAAAGAGGGGGACTTGTAGGGGTATAGGTCTACAGCATTGGATGTATGTCTGCAGTTTTAAGCCACCTAGTAGGATAAGAAATACGCAGGGTAAGTACTCTAGTCAGTAATATAGACAGGATAGTTTTTAGGAAGGGAAGGTACACTTACTGATTCGGTGCTGGTTGAGTGCATACCCTCACATGGAGATGAAGATTGCTCTCACCTGTGGGGTATTTATGGGTGTAGGCTACTGCGATGAGATTGGACTTATGGATATCAGGTGTATGGGAGCGGATGGTAGGGGTGGGGAATGGGCGGGAGGAGGGGAAAGGAGGAAAGAGGAGGAAAAAGCAGGAAAGGGGAGGGCCCGATAACTTGCCACTCCAACGCTCGACTGTGGCTGTCATGGCGGTCATTGGACCGCCTCGTGTGGCCTCCTCGGCGTTCCCGAAGGCCAAGACGGTCCCGCAATTGCGTTGTCTCCGTCGCAAATGCGTGACGTCACGCGCTGTGCGCACGCACGCGGCCTCGCGCATGCGCACTAGCGCTAGACTGTTGTCCGGAAGACAATCGGGGATGCCGCCGGCAAGGGGAATGTTCCTCAACGCCAATTACCTGGACCAGCCAGGACATTGGCCGAGGGAGTGTATGGAGGAGACAGTGTTGGAAAAGGCTCCTCCTCCCCTTGCCGTGAAGCCGTGCACCTCGGTATAGCCTGAACATACCTAGACCGATGGGGGCGGATGGGAGCCACCTAGAGGGGACAATCAAAATGAAAAAAGTGTTTTTATAAATACAATAATTGCAAGAATTGTCCTTACTAAATGGGCATAGTGATCTAAACAGATTTGAAATGCAGAGATCGTTCTCCATCAGTGGACATATAAATGCCATATAATCTTTGACAGTACGTGTAAAACATAATACACATTGCATTAGATTTTTAAAAAAATGAAGTATCAATTTTAATATTTGATAGACATGAAATCTTAGGCGCATAAATACATATAAAGGGAGTACCATGCAGAGGAGTAGTGTAGGACCGTGTGGTTATGAAGAGAAAGCAGGAGTCCCACCCAGGAATACTGATAGTCCAAACATGTCCACCCATAGACCCAAAGGGGGATGGAACAGCTGATTACTGTTATTGTGTTTTTCCCGAAACGAACCCCTTCAAAAAGGGGGCGAAAGAAATGGACTCGTTGAGTCCTGGTGGTGAGGTGGCATCTAAGTTGAAGATCCATCTCTGCTCACACTGTAAAAGTGTTTTATTCCAGTCGCCACCTCGATCGGGGACATGTATCCGATCGATTGTGGTGAATGTTATATTGGGCATTTTGTAGTTGTGCTTAACCACCACATGGCGACCCAAAGGCAGATAGTGATTGCCTATCTGCATCGAGTAGACATGTTTGGACATCCGGCGGTGGAACTCCTGCTTAGTCTTCCCCACATAGTATGCCTCACATTCGCAGGACATCAAGTACACTATACCCCTGGTTTGGCAGTTGGCATAGTGCCGTGGCTTAAACATAGTCCCATTTGGGAGACAAAAGATTTTTGAGCGATTTATATACCGGCAACAAGAGCAGTGGCCGCAGGGGAACGAGCCAAAGGTCACGCAATGTTTCAATCTCTTTATCTCGTTCTTATACTCACTTTGTACAAATTTATTTTTAAGTGATGTAGCTTTCCTAAATGTGATTGAAGGACTGTTAGGGATGAAATTGCTCACTTTTGGGTCATCTGTCAAGATGCTCCAGTGTTTTTGAATGGCGTTTTTGATCTCGTTATGTTGTTTCGAAAATCGAAGAATAATTCGGGTAAAATTATTGTCATGATTCTTCCTTACGGTTCTCTTTGTGAGAAGATCAGTGCGAGATTGTGTGCAGGTTCTATTGTAAGCTTTCCGTAGGCAACAGCGGCTGTAGCCGCGTGCTAGTAGCCTAACCTGTAAATTTTTAGCTTCTAATTTAAATGAGGACTCCTCAGAGCAGTTTCTGCGAATACGTAAATACTGCCCATAGGGAATCGAATCTTTGAGGGGTTTGGGATGAAAGCTATCAGCATGGAGAATTGTGTTCCCAGCTGTGCTTTTCCGAAACAAGGTTGTAGAGATTCTGTTTTCGTGACTACGCTCCAATTGGACATCAAGGAAGGTGATCTTGTTTAGGTCATGTGTCATCGTGAATTTTAGATTGTATGTATTGACATTGATATAATTATAGAATTCTAGCAACATTTCTTCTGATCCCTCCCAGACGACGAGGACGTCATCGATGTACCGTAGCCATAATTTAATATGGCTCGTGTACACGAGGAGGTCCTCGTCGCCTAGGAGGGATTTCTCCCACTCCCCCAGGTACAGGTTGGCGTAGGCCGGGGCACAACATGTGCCCATGGCCACGCCCTGCACCTGGAGGTAGTGGGAGTTGTTGAAGGCAAAAAAATTGTTATTGAGAATGTAGTTCAAACTGCTGGTAATGAAGTCATTCAGGGTTGGGTCGTATTTACCACTCCGTCGAAGAATGTCCCGTACAGCTGCGACCCCTTTAACGTGGGGGATCGAGCTGTACAGGGCCTCGACGTCTATAGCCACTAAACGGGAGTTGGGTGGTAGTAGTACAGTTTTGGTGGCCTGCAAAAGATGGATAGTATCCTTCACAAAGGATGGTAAGCTTATAACGAAGGGTTGCAAGAAGGAGTCTATCACCTTACTGAGATTCTCGGAGATGTTTCCATTTCCCGAGACAATTGGTCGTCCCGGAGGTTTACTATACCCCTTATGTATTTTCGGGAGACTATAAAAAGTTGCTACTCTAGGGTGTCTAACCATAATGAATTCATATTGGTCCTTGGTGATGGTGCCATCAACAAGGGCCAATTGTATCATGTCATAAAATTCACTGTATGAGGTGTGTATTGCCTTAGTAGTGACACTTACATACCAGTTCCTATTATCTAAAATATTCTGGCACATGCTTACGTAGTCCTCATTATTCATCAGTACAACGTTGCCACCCTTATCTGAGGGTTTAACTGTAATATTCACATTTTTACGTAGAGATTCTATGGCTTTAAATTCTTCGGAAGTTAAGTTAGTGGGAGGGGTCTTTTTTTGTGAGAGTTTCTTTAGATCTCTTATAGTTTGTTTTACAAAGGTCTCAATACTTGGAATCAAATTAAGGGGGGGGAATCTGGCTGATGACTTTTTATGGTTCGTAGGGGGAGTCTGCGTATCTTTCCCTGCATCTGCTAGCAGTGTTTCGATGTCAATTTGGTCTATCAGATCTATTGTATTGTTTTCTTGGTATAATAATGTAAGGTCACGTAAGGCTTTGAATTCCTTCATGCTGAAGGTTGACCAATCTGTGTCATCGATATTGTCCGTCTTTGAATGTAGGCTCTTGAGTAGGAGCCTACGTGCAAAGAGTTGCAAATCGGTGACTAGTTGGAATATATCAAAATTCTCCTGGGGACAGAAGGTTAGTCCTCGGGCTAATACATTCTCTTCCGCTGTTGATAGAGAATAAGAAGAAAGGTTTATAACACTGTAGGACTCACTGGTGCCCGTGTCACAAATGAATCCAGATTTCCCACTCCCTTGTTTGTTTGGGGTGAGAGGGATCCCCGTGTTTGGTTTAAAGGGCTTTTGGGACCCTGCCGGAGGTGCTCGATTCTCGGGTTTGTGCGGGTAGTACTACTCGACGCATTGGAATTTACAGAGTCTGAGTTGTCAGTATCTATGCTTGATGACTCTTCTTTGGAATTCAGGGATTTTGTATATCCCTTGTCATGAGTCGCCTGACTATCTTCTAGTGTTTGATCTACAGTGCGTTTTTTTCGGTCTTGTTCGGGAGAACCTTTATTGTTACGGCTTCGTTTAAATTTGCCTCTCCCTTTTAGGGGGATTTTTACGTTTTGACTCGAATTAGAAAGATTTTGGGCCTTCGCTGTATCATTATTATGTTGTTGTAACTTTGATGCAGGCTTTTTATTATTCTGCGTGTTAGTACTCCATCTATACGCTCGTCCCTCCGAAAAGGCCATTTTGTCCCTCCAAAATTTGATCTCTTTTTTGTGCAGGATGCTTTGATTATACGCAGACAGGTCGTCTCTTAATTTGGTTCGTAAATCTAGATATAGAGCATGCTGCACAAAGGATTCCAAAATTGATTCTAACTTACTGATTTCAATATCTAGTACCGAAATTTGTCTATTGTATTCCCTACTTAGGATAGCCATCATTTCTTGTGAACATTTATTTAAGTTCTCCTCCCATTCCCTCTTACATTCGGTACTAATTTGGTCCAGGTTTGGAAAAATCTGGACCCGGAGTCCTAAAGGGTTAATCTTCTCTTGATCGTATCTAGCAAACGATTTAACATGCCAAAATAATGATGATTTCTTTTCTAGAATTCTATTTAATTTCTGTGTGAGTGTGGATATTTGAGTTTCCACTTTATCTTTTTGTTCAAAATTATTTTCGTAGGTAGACATGAGGTCATTCCATTCTTCACCCTGGAAACTACCCATATTCAATTTAATAGCCATACACAGATGTAATTAAATAGTGAAAAACCAAACACATTTGCATGGATCTCAAAATAAGTAGATATACGTCCAGAGGCTCATGTCTTTACTCCAAAGTGTCACAGGAGGGGGGGACGGGGTGTTTAACCACCCAATTATATCAGCAGAAAAAGAAAAAAATGACACTTGTTCAGGAGTATGAATTGCTGCTCACCCCTTCAGAATGAACTAAAAAAGAGAAGTTTTCCCCCCCAAGGAGGGAAGTGGGGTTTTTAGGCAGCACAGTAGATGAAGTGGGATAATTGATACGACATAAGTCAAAGATAAAAGAAAAAATGTTTTATTTTATTGACACCACTGTGACAATAGGTTTAAAAGACATGAGCCTCATTCCAAGAATGCCATACAACAATCATATAATAAAACATACAGTATTACATGGACAAGCAGTGCTTTTCACAGTGTCATATTTCCTGAAAGCAAAAAACGGAAACAAAAAAGTAAAACCTGACGCGTTTCAACTATTATCTGTGTAAGTCTTCTTCAGAGGAATACTTTTTTAGAAAAGATGTCTTTATCTGCTGGAATATAAAACATAATGGTATAACATGCTTGTAAGCATGGAATAAGTGCAGTCATCTCTTAGTAACTATACATGATGAGTGCTGACATCAATCATTATAATAAAGCTTTATATATTTACCCACGTCTGTGTGATTGATATTATGGGCTTCTTTACTTGAGGGTCTTTCTAAAATGATTCTCCTTCTCCGTGCGGCTCCGAGACGATTCCCCACCGATCAAGGCGAGCCAGGCATCAAATTTCCGGGTGCAGGGCTTACAGGGGGTCACACGGGTTTTGACCAGCGGCAGCCGATTGAGCTGGGTGGGGTTCGGGACGGGGAGGAGAGGGATAGAACCCAATTCCTGCATCGATATTCCAAAATAGGGAGAGGGTTGAGAGGATATTGTTCTAGTTCTAATATATAGATTATTTATCTTTTTTTGTGCATAATATATGCATTGTATTAGGATGCCTTATCAAAAGACCTATCCCTCATATAGGTAATATATAACCTAATTACATATAACCTATTATGACATACGCACTGTGGCCTGTCTATCCCATATGCACCACTTTTTCTTCACATGTGTGTGTACCTTCCCTTTCCTCTTTTGTTGTAATTTCTGTATATTAGGTGTTGTTGTAAACAGACCAATGTGAGAAATGGGGAATTCGTGTGAGGGAGGGATGGAAGAGAAAAGGAAGGGGGGACTGGGGGGGGGGGGGGGAAGGGGAAAAAAAAGAGGGGGAGAGGGGAAGGATGGGAAAAGGGATAGGAAAAGGAAAGAAAAAGAAAGAAAGAGGAAAAAGGGGAGAGGGAAACCGGAGAAAAGTTGGTACGTGGGACTTGAAAGGATGGGGACGAAGGGGGGAAGGGAAGAGGGAGAGGTGTGGAAAAGGAATGGGAAAAAGGCAACGGAGGGCAAAAATGGGGGAAAAAGGGAAAGGGGAGAAAGACAAAACAAAAAAAAAAAAAAAAAAAAAAAAACATGACTGTATGGCGCGCACATACAACCAAAGGAAAAGAGGTGGGAAAAGGAAGGGGGGAAGGACGGGAGGAAGAGGGAAGGGGGGGGGGGGAAGAGCTGGGGGGGAAAAAGGAAGGGAAGAAAAAGGACCGGGAGGAGTGATGGGACAGGGATTGTGGGGCAGGGACGGGAAATGTGAAAGAGGGGAGGGGGAAAGTGGGAAGGGAAAAAAGTGGGGAATATGTGAGGGACTGTGTTCATCTATGCAGGTAACACTTCTTTTCTATACCTTTGTTAATAAAATTCTTTGGTAAAACACAGTACTACACTCCATGTTTGACCTTGAAAGAAGAGCTAACATGGATGTGTTATGCAAAACAATGAATCTCCAAATGAAAATTTTTTTGCCAAAATAATTTTTTTTACACTGCAACCCTACCTCCTCTGCAATTTAAAAAAGCAGATTACTTTTGTGTTTGCATTTTTTTTATTTTGTTTTTTTACTCTGTCCCGCTCCTGGCTCCATTTTGGCCTTGACGAGTATGACTTATCCCTGTTCCCTCCTGGGCAGTGGTGGCTGGTAGTATATATGTTAGGGGGGGCGGCAAACAATGCACCCATAGCCACCCCACCGGTCAGTCGGGTCAACTGCAACACCACCCCCCCCCCGGTTGTTCACCCGCAACCCCAACCCCTCCGGTCTCACAGTCACCAGCCCCCCACTTACCCCATCTAGGTCGTAGGCAGCGTTTTCTCCAGGTGATGGGTCGAGGCTTTCCCTGCATCTCCTCCTCCTCGTCATGATGGTGGCCTCCGCCATGCGTCTCCTACCTCTGCCTCCTCCTCCTAGGTGGCCAATAGGATCGCTTCTCCTCTTGACCAATCGGGTCATGAGTCTAGGGACCCGCTTCCTAAATTGGCCGGGAGGCGAATCAGGAAGACAATAGCGAATATTAGCCTCTGGCTCTAATCACGTGCTTCAAAAAAAAAAAAGACATTGGAATCCATGCATCCAGCGCCCTGCATGTTGATTGGGGGACCAGATGCATGGATTCACCCCTCCGTCCTGCATTATGGGCCACCACTGCACCTGGGATATCCCCTTCCCTTTCCTTATCTCAGAAGGCTGCAAAAGCAGGGAAACACAGCCAATGGAGGACAGACCTGGCAAGAGCTGGGTGTAAGAACCCATAAGAGAGTTACAATCTTTCACTAAAGTCAAGCAAAGTCAGCTAGAGCCCACACACAATTTAATTTGGTAGAAATTCAAAAGTCCAAGATGTGCATAACTGCAAAAATGGTTTAGTATACAAACGATGTGTGATGCTAAGAGATTTGAAGGATATGATGTATAGAATAACATCAGAGTGCACTAGTATGGAGCATTGCCATGTACTGCATGGATACAGATTAATGAATGAATGAGAATGAAATTTGATGCGCTAAATGCGAATAGAATGCCCAAGGCGCTGTATTTGTGCCTTTGTTGTATGGTAGAGAGTACCTGATTCTGAGTCCTATGGTTTCCACCATGACAATGCGGGGATGAAAGGTTCTTTCGGTTTCCAAACGAACCTAAAAGGGGCGAAGAAATGGACGTTGGCTGGTGGTGAGGTGGCCAAAGGAAGAAAAGAATGGGTTTTAAAAGGAGATGGGGGGGAAAGTAGATTTGTGGTGAGTTATATTGGGATTTTTAGGCTAACCCCCACATCACCCCAAAAATTGATTTTAATGAACGAAGGGAATTTTGGGGAAACCCCGGGGGGAATGCTTAAACCCCCCTGTTTTTCCTCAATTCCAAACATAAGCACTTTTCCCCTGGGGGCTTGGGGAATGGGGGCTTTTAAAATAGTCCCCCTTTGGAGAAAAGATTTTTTTGCATTTTTAGGAAAAAAAATCGCAGGGAGGCCAAAATCCCAAAAAGCAATTTTTTTAAGGGGCTTTATTTCCCTTGGGCAAATTTTTTTAAATGGGTTTCCTTGTGTTTGAAGGATTTAGGGTGAAAGCTACTTTTGGGATTGTAAGATTCCCTGTTTTGAAGGGGTTTTTTTGTTTGTTTTTTCGGGGAAAAGAAGGGAAAAGGGAAAAAGAGCCCCGGTTCCTTTTTAAAATCGCGGGTTGTGTTTGGGGGGTTTTTCTTTGGTTTCCGTAGGCAAAGGGTTTGGGGCGGCTGTGCCAATGTAAATTTTTTTTCCTTTTAAAGAGGCTCCCAGAGCGTTTTTGCGAAACGAAAACCGCCCAAGGAAGAATTTGGGGGGTTTAGAAACTACACAGGGAAAATTTTTTTTCCCCCCTGTTTTGAAACAGGTTGAAATTTTTTTTTTTCTCTCGTAAGCCTCAAGAAAAGGGGATCTTGTTTTGGCATGGCATCGGGGAATTTAGGGAAAAAGTATTAAAATAAATAAAAGAAATTTTTAAAATTTCTTTGTTTTTCCCCCCGAAGAACGATCGTTACCGTGCCCTATTTTAAATTTTCTTTTACAGAGGGGTTTCCCTGGAGGGGTTTTTTTATCTTTAGGGGGAAAAATGGCCCCGGCCATTTTATAAAAGGAGTGGGGGGTTTGGAAAAAATTGTTATTTAGAAGAGTTTAAAACCGGTATGAGTCTTTATTGGGCCCTTTACCAAAGGGGAAAATGTCCCCAAAGTGGCCCCCAAATGGGGGGCCCTTAAAGGGGCCCCAATGCCTAAACGGGGTTGGGGGGATAGTACAATTTTGGTCCCCCCAAAAAAAAGGTTTTTTCCTTTCCCGGGGGGGAAAATTTTCGAAGGGGGGGGGATTTTAGGATTTGAGGTTTCCCCCCCGAAAAAGGCGGGAGGTTTCATCCCCTTTTTGATTTTGGGGAAAATTTGACTCGGGTTTTCCCCATAAAGAATTTAATTGGCCCTTGTATTTCCTTTCCCGGGCCCAATGTTCTTAAAAATTCCTTTGGGGGATTTCCTTAGGGAATTCCAAAAAGCATTTCCCAAAAACGGCCAAGTTACGAAATCCCCATTATTCTTTATACCTTGACCCATTATTTAATGTAAATTTCAAATTTTGGGATTTAGGTTTTTTTTTCTTAATTTGTTTTTTAGGGTCTTTTTTTTTTAAGGGGTTTTTGATCTCTTATGTTGTTTTCAAAATCTAAATTTGGTAAATTAAGGGGGGGAAAATCTTTCGGCTTTTTGGGTGGGAGTTGGTTCTTCCCCGAATGCTCGTGCGGGTGAGGTCTATAATCCCATTTTGTTTTTTTTTAATAATAAAAGGCCTAGGGGAAAAAGCAAGGGTTAAATTTTTTTATTTTTCCTTTTGAAAGTAAATCTTTTTAGGACATGAAAAAAATTTAAAAGGGAAAGTTATGGAATTTTTCAAATTCTTGGGGGAAAAAAGGTTTTTTGGGAAAAAATTTCTTCCGCTTTTGAAATAAAAAAAGTTTTTTCCTTAGGCCCCTGGGGCCTGTAAAAAAAAATGATTTATCCCCTTTTTTTTTGGGGTAGGGAAAACCCCGTTTTTTAAAAGGGGGGCCCCCGGGTGCCATTTTGGTTTTTGCGGGAGTCTCCGCCAAGGGGGTTTTCAAACAGGCAGTTTATGTGGACCTTTTTGGAACGGGGGTTTTTTTTATTTGTTGAGGGGAATTTTTTAGGTTTTTTCAATGCGTTTTTTGGGCTTTTTTGGGGTTTATTTTACCTCTAAATTTTTCCCTTTTTGGGGGATTTTTTCGTTTGAACGATTGGTTTTGGGCCTTCGCTTATAATTAGGTTGTCTTTATGAGGTTTTTTTTCTGCGTGGGAGATCCTCAAGTGTCCCCCAAAAAGGATTTGGGTCCCCCAAATTTAATTTTTTTTGGGGGGCTTTTTTTCGAGAATTCCCCCTTAAAATTTTTCGAAACTAAAAAGTTTTACAAAAGGTTCCAAAATTTATTCTAAATTTGATTTTAAACGCCAAAATTGTATATGTATTTACTTAGGGGGTTTTCTTTGGCTTATTAAATCCCCCCCCCATTCCCCTTTAATTTTAAATTTTTGGCCAGGTTTTGGAAAAAATTCCAGTCCAAGGGGTTAACTTTCTGAGTTTACAAACATTTTTCTGAAAATAAAAATGTTTTTTTTCAGAAATTTATTTTTTTTGGGGTTTTTTGAGTTTTCCCTTTATCTTTTTGTTAAAATTATTCTGGAAAAATAGGGGAATTTTTTACCCTAAACTCCAATTTTTTAAATTTCCCCACGGGTGTTTAAAAAGTAAAAACCAAACTTTGATGGTTCAAAATAATGTAATTTCCCCGAGGCTTATTCTTTCTAAAATTACAAGGGGGGGGGGGGGTTTTCCCCCAAATTTAATAGGAAAAAGAAAAAAAAAATTTTTAAGTTGAATTTCCACCCCCCGGGGAACAAAAAAAAAAGTTTTTCCCCCAAGAAATGGGGGTTTGAGAATAGAAAAAAGGGGTAATTATGACTAATCCGTAAAAGAAAATTTTTTTTTTTTGGGAAAGGGGCGGGTTTTTAAAAAAAAGGGTTTTTTCCCAAAAAACCATCAAAAAATTTTTGTATACTGGGCGCAGGTTTTTTAAATGTCATATTTCCTGAAAACCGGCAAAAAGTAAAACCTGCCGGTTTTCCCATATCTTGTGTTTTTAAGGAAATTTTTTTTGGGTTTTTCGGGGGAAATTAAAATAATGGGTTTTAATCTTTTTTGGAAAAAAAGTTCTTTAAAAATTGGGGTTTCTGTAACATTATAAAAAGTTTTAATTTTACCCCCCCTTTTTATATTTGGGTTCTTTCTTAGGTCTTTTAAAAGATTTTTCCTCCTGAACATTTTCCCCCCCGGGGAAGGGAGCAGCTCAAAAATTTGGGATTAAGGGGCCCCGGGTTTTTTTCCGCCAGGCCTATGGGGGGGTTTTAAAAGGGAAAAGAAACCATTTTGCAGTTCCAAATTGGAGGGGTTTTGGGGAAATTTTTTTAGTTCTTTTAAAAAATTTTTTTTTTTTGTCAAATTTTGAAATTTTGGACCTTTTAAAGTTTTATTGGTAAAAAACCTTTAAATAACCATTTTAAAATCCCTTGGTCTTCCCCGATTTTTTTCCTGTGGGGTGATTTTTCCTTTTTGGTTTTAATTTTTATAAAGGGTTTTTAAAAAACCTGGAAAAAATTCTAAGGGATAAGGAAAAAGGGGGGGGGGGGGGGGGAAGGGGGAAAAAAAAGGGGAAGGGAGAGGAAAATAAAAAAGGAAAAAAAAAAGAAAAAGGGGGAAAAAGGGGGGGAAAACCAAAAATTTACGGGGAAAATGGGACGAAAGGGGGGGGAAGGGGAAATTGGAAAAAAAAGGGGAAAACCCCGGGGGGAAAAAAAAGGGGAAAAAGGGGAAAGGGGGGGGAAAAAAAAAAAAAAAAAAAAAAAAAAAAAAAATATTTTTGGCCCGGCACAACCCAAAAAAAAGATGGAAAAAGGGGGAAAAACAAAAAAAAGGGGGGGGGGAAGAGTGGGGGAAAAAGGGAAAGGGGAAAAAAAAGGAAAAAAGTAAAGGGGTTTTGGGGGCAACAAATGGAAGGGGGGGGGAAATGGGGGGGAAAAAAATTGGTTTTACTGTGTTAATAGGTAAATCTTTTTAACCTTTTAATAAAAATTCTTTGGGAAAAACAGTTAACTATTTTAAAAAAGAAATTTTTTGGTTGTTATGAAAAATGTCTAAATTTAAAATTTTTTCCAAAAAATTTTTTTCCTGCCCCTTCCCCCCTTCAATAAAAAAGGTTTTTTTTTGGTTTTCATTTTTTTTTTTTTTTTTTTTTTTTCCGCCCCCTTTTGGTTTTTGGCCGGGGGGGAGGGTTTTTTCCCTTTCCTCTCATGGGGGTGAAATTTGGGGGGGCAAAAATGTTTTACCCCGGCATTCAAGAAAACCCCCCCCCTTTTTCAAAGAAAACCCCTCCTTTTAAAAACAAGCCCCCCTTCCCCTTATCTAGGGAAATTTTCCAATGGTTTGGGATTTTCCCCTTTCCCCCTTTTCTTTATGGGGTGAACCCTTTCCCGGGCCCCCCCTTTGGTGGGGGAAAAGGGTGCCCCCCGGGGGAAAAGGGGAAAGAAGGGGGGAAAGGGGGAGGGATAGGAAAAAAAAAGGGAAAAAAGGGGGAAACGGAAAAAAAAAAGACTTGGGAAATTTTTCCCGGGGGGAGGGGGGGGAAAAAGATGGAAAAAAACCCCCCCCCGGGGGGGCGGGAATGGGGAAAAGAAAAAGGGAACCCCCCCCAAAAAGAGACAGCTGGCTCCCAATGACTTGGAAAGGGAAGATGGATCCGATGCATGGGAGCAGAGCACCGGATCACAGCTGGACAATACTGTAATCGCTGGGCATGTGAGTATGTTTTTTGAGGATTACACTTCAAAAATGGTAGGAAGGTATAGAGCAGTATTTCTATACTCCAGTCCTCAAGATGTCCCAACAGGTAATGTTTTCAGGATTTCCCTCAGATGAAACGGCTGTGGTAATTACTAGGGCAGTGAAACTGATCAAATCACCTGTGCAAAATAATGTCGCACAAAGTTGTCGGAAAATGCGATCATTCAGAACGCGGTGACATACACCACCTACAACGGGACTACGAAGAGGCCAGTAGCCAATAGCTTTCGTTTTCAAATTTATTCTGAGCATGCGTGGCACTTTGTGCGTCGGAATTCTATACACACGATCGGAAAAAGTCTGATCAGATTTTGTTGTCGGAAAATTTTAGGTCCTGCTTTCAGATTTTTTCCATCCGAAATTCCGACGGAAAAAGTCAGCTAGAGCCCACACACAATCGGATTTTCCGACACCATAATCCGATCGGACTTTTTCCGTTGGAATTTCCGACCGTGTGTACGGGGCATAAGAAGTTACCAATCTTCTCCACTAAAGTACAAGCAAAAGCATGCCCAATTTTTAATTTGGTAGAAATTCAAAAGTCCAAGATGTATGCATAACTAGCAAAAATAATTTATATACAACGTAGTGTGATGCTAAGAGATTTGAAGGATATGATGTATAGAATAACATTCAGAGTGCACTAGTATGGAGCATGCCATGTACTGCATGGCATACAGATTGAATGAATGAATGAATGAATAATTTGTATAGCGCTACAATGCGAACTGAATCGCCTCAAGGCGCTGTATTTGTGCTTTGTTGTCAAGCTTCTTAGAAGAGGTAGGTCTTGAGTTTTTTCCTGAAGGCCTGGTGGTTTTCTTCCATGCGGATATCGTTCGGTAGAGCGTTCCATAGCCGCGGTCCTTGGACAGCGAATCTCCGTTCCCCCTTAGATTTGTAGCGGGATTTGGGAATGAGGAGGAGGTTTTGGTTAGACGATCGGAGACTGCGATTCGGTGTGTAGTGTTTTATTTTCTCGAGAAGGTATTGGGGGGCGTCTCCATGGGTGCATTTGTGGGTGAGGCAGAGGGTCTTGAATATGACCCGATTCTTTACGTTTAGCCAGTGTAGGCTCCTCAGGGAAGGGGAAATGGATTCCCAGGGTTTTTTTCCTGTTATCAACCTTGCCGCCGTGTTTTGGATAAGTTGTAAGCGCGCAAGTTGATATTGGGGTAATCCTATGTAAAGGGAGTTTGCGTAGTCCAGTTGTGAATTAATGATCGTTCCAACTACCGCTGCTTTGTCCTCCTTTGGAATGAAGGGGATGAGTCTACGTAGTAGGCGGAGCAGATGGTGAGAACCACTGACCACTGCTCCTATTTGGGCATCCATTGACATTTCTGAGTCAAAAATGACTCCGAGACTCTTGGCCTTGGTCCTAGGGGCGATGGTCTGTCCAAAGATGGTGGGTGGTGTCCAAGGGGACTTGGTTCGGGAGTTTTGGTTTGCATGTAGCATAAGGAGTTCTGTTTTCGATTCGTTAAGCTTGAGGGAGCTAGTGGTCATCCAGTCGTCTATCAGGGTGAGGCATTTTTCTAATTGCTGATGATGGTCTTTTTGTCCGGTGATACGAAAATATAATTGCGTGTCGTCAGCGTACGAGTGGAAGCAGAGGTCTGACCTTCTGATGATGTTGAGGAGTGGGCGGATGTATATGTTGAAGAGCACTGGTGACAAGGGTGATCCTTGAGGGACTCCACAAGAGATTGCCCGGGTTTTAGAGGTGAATGCCCCTAGTTTCACTGTCTGAGAACGATTTCCTAAGAAGGATGCGAACCATTGTAGATCTGCGTCTGTGACTCCTGCTACTTCTGTGAGACGGATGAGTAGAGTATTATGGTCCACAGTATCAAACGCTGCACTGAGGTCCAACAGTACCAGGAGACATGATTCTCCATCATCTGCTGCTTCGAGGGCGTCGTCCCATATCTTCAGGAGTGCTGTTTCTGTACCATGGCCTGGGCGGAAGCCTGATTGTAGAGGGTCCAGGAGTTTGTGTGTGTCCAGGTGGTGTTGTATCTGTTGTACTACCGCCTTCTCCATAATCTTGGAGATGTTGTTAAGGCTTGTTATCGGTCTGCGGTGGTTTGGATCCTGAGGGTCAAGGTTGGGTTTCTTTAGCAGGGGTTTGATGATCCCTTGTTTGAGGGCGCCCGGAACAATCCCTTCTTTAAACGATTGATTTATGAGGTGAGTTATAGTGGGAGCCAAGATGTCGGAGCATTCTTTCAGGAGTTTTGTGGGGATGATGTCAATCGGCGATGTGCTGTCTCTGAGGTTTCTGATGATGTTCTTGGTGGTGTCCGTGGTAATTGGGATCAGAGAAAACTTTGGAGGTTGTGGGATGTTTATATTGATGTCTTCTTTTTGCTCTGGTTGACTACGATTGCATGTTTTTTTCTGATGAATTATTTTCCGGATGTTGTCGATCTTGTCAATGAAAAAATCAGATAATTCATTGCAGAAAGCTTGAGTTTCGTTTGCTGGGGGGTCTAGGCATACCGGGTTCATTGACTGAGCAACTATTTTAAAAAGTTCCCGAGGGCGATTTAAGGCCGATGAGATGGTATTTGAAAAATACTCTTGTTTAGCTTTGAAGATTGCTTTGTGATAATTCTCCAAGAGTCGATTGTAGTTTGTCTGATTTTCCTTGGTGGGATTTCTTCTCCATGCTCTTTCAGCTCTTCTGCGTTCTTGCTTGAGTAGTGCGAGGGAGCTATTAAACCATCCCGAGTTTTTCCTCCGGATTAGTGTTCTGCGTTTTGGAGCCACTGAGTCTGCTGTTTGTAGTAATACATTGTTTAGAGAGCTGAGTGTTTGTTCCGTTGAGTGGGTTAAATTCAGCGTTGCTATTTTGTTTGCTAAAGTGATTTTGAAGGTTTCGGAGTGCAGTTTCTTCTGCGATCTGGTCCAATGAGTTGTTGTTGCAGGTTTCTGTTTTAGGTGGGTGGTATTAGTGGAGATTTTAAATTTGATGGCGTAGTGGTCCGTCCATGGTAGTGGTAGGTTGTCGAGTATGTTGATGTCCAAATTTTGTTTGAAGATAAGGTCCAAGGTGTGTCCTGAGCCATGTGTTGGAGACTTTATCAGTTGCTGAAGACCCAGTTCTTCCAGTTGGCTGATGCAGGCGGTTGCGATTGGGTCTTGGGTAGAGTTTGCCCAGAGATTAAAGTCTCCAAGTACCAGGAGGTTTTTGGATTTCAGGGTGTGTATTGAGATGAATTCCGTGAGGGATGTAAGAAGATTGGTCTTTGGTCCTGGTGGTCTATAGCAAAGTAGAATGTGAGTGGTGTCATGGGGTGTTGATTGAAGATGTAGCGTCAGTGTCTCCATAAAAGGCACTGCGTTCTGCAAAATTGGTTTGGTAAGCACCAGGTGCGATTTAAAAATCACTGCTAGGCCTCCTCCTTTTTTCCCTATCCGATGCTCAGTTAGGATCCTGTAATTCTCCGGCACCAATTCGGTAAGGATGGTGTTACAGTCGGGCGTTAGCCAGCTTTCCGTGATGAAGAGGCAGTCTATGTTGTTTTGGGTGATGAAGTCATGTACTTCCAGTCTGTGTTTGACTGCGGACCTGATGTTGATCATGGCGCATGCTAATTGTTGTGGTCGAGCTGGTGTTTTCCTGAGTTTGATGGTTGATCGTAGGTCGGTCTTTAGTAGTTGTTCTTTCCGTAGAATTTTTTGAATGGAGGCTGGCAATGTTGAGGTGGTATTCCTTAGCCTGTGGAGCACTTCTGCTGAATATTTGAAGTAGCACATGGCGAGAGGATGAAGTTGCTGGTCCTAGGATGACTGAGTTGATGATCCTGATCCGGGTGGTTCCTGTTGTCAGTCTAGTTATCAGACTTGCCGCCGTGTTAAGGCTATTTGTAAGCGCGCAAGTTGATCATATGATGCCCTATGTGAAGGAAGTTTTTAGTCGAGTCGCAAATTCCTGGCTGTTCCAACTGCCTCTGTTTGTAGCGACGGACCTGGACCAGAAGAAAAATGCTGGTGACAGCTGTGGTGAATTGTGCTGGTGCGAATAGTTCCGCTAGGGGTGATTGGGGCCTGTTGAACCTACCGCCTTTACGTTGATCCAGAGGAAGGCAAAAAAAAAAACCCTAGCCGTGCCGGCCAATTGCTCAGCAGGGGAAAAAAATTCCTTCCTGACCCCCAAGGCGGTCGGAACCAAGGCCCTGGATCAACTGCTAGTGGGGGGGGGAAGGGTCCCGAGGGGCTTACCTGATTGGAGATAATCCCGGATGAGCTTGCTGTGAGACCTGGTGCCTCTGCGGTGCAGTCCGGTTGCAGAGGCAGTGGTGTTCTGAGAGGGAAGGGGAAGCCGGGATGCAGCAAGGAGGTAAAAAAGTAAGCCGAGGGGTGGGATGGCGTGGGCTGGGTCTCAGCCGCAGCCGCTCTCTTCCTCGTCTAGCAAGCTAGCGCAGAGGCGATGGCGGCTGAGGATGTTTCCCATCCAGAGACTGACCTGAAGTGAGCGCCGTTCCTGTTGGTACCTGTTGAGGAGTCCTGGGATGTCCTGTTGGATATCTGGGTGGCCTGGGTGGACCAAGATGGCCGCCGGACTAGGCCGGAGCCGGGGGCTTGCCTAGTCTCGGCTCCCAGAAGGTGTGCGGCAGTCACGGGTGGTGGGGGTCCGATTGGTGTACCGGGCCGCGTGAGTGGCGTGGGAGCTGTAAGAACGGGGCGAGCACCTCCTGCTGAATCAGTGACACGGCGCCGGCCGGGCTAGGCCCAAGCCGCGGTGTTTCCTGGACGCCTGCCCGGCGGGGAGGCTGCCTGGCGGGCAGCGGTGCGTGCGGCGGTGATGGATGCCGCGGGAAGGTGTGTGAGGGGCCGGGGGGGTCGTGTACCCGGTCCCCGTGCCTGAAGGGTGGGGGCTGGATGCCGGTACAAGGCTGAAGGGGATCCAGGGAAAGCTGGAAGGCTGAAAGGCCTGAAAGGCCGGAGCTTTAGACGGAGCAGCTGGAGCTACTGACAGCACGTCAGATTAGAGCAGTCTGGAGTATGTCACACCCAGCACAGTGTTCAGAGTGGAATAGTTCATAGGTTGTAACATACAGCACATCACTATTGTCATAGTAGATATGCTCTCTGTCTACAGAACACATCACACTAAACTATGTTATATGAGAGGGGTGGGTAAAGTATGTATCTTCTTTAATATTATGAAAAAATTAGGATATGTGTACTTGGCATTTCTTATTTTACTGGTTCTCTGCAATATCTAATTTGCAAGGTTGTAGCAGGTGTGCAGGTTGTCTTGTGTGGCTGGTGTTAAATTGCTCACCAATGTATTTATTTATGACGAATATCCATCTGGGGTTCTTTACCTCTGTCACACACCAAATATGAATATTTCCCTTGGGGGAACAAGCAATACGTCTATCACAGTATAAGAGAATACTATGTGTTATAAAATAAATTTTTCAGGTTATTTTCCTGCCTTGCCTTACATTTTCAGATTTGCTGGAAAGGTGGTGCTCTCTTTCAACTAACACGTTTTATTGTGCTTTAGATATGCTGAAACTGAAAGAATAATAAAAGTTTAATATGCACAGAAGCATAACGTTCAAGAGGGTTGAGATGATACATGTTTTCTGTAATCCTTTCTAATCCACAATTCTCATGATCGCTTCACATGATCCTGAAGCATAATTAAAACATTCCTCAATGAGAAATGTAAGTACTGCTGGCTCCCTATCTAGCCGTGTTTATGTTGAATAATTCTCCCTTTAATGGCCAGTCTAATGTTTTCCTGGGTTTGCGGCAGGCACAAAGGTCTTAAAACAATGTTATGTATCATGGCTGTTGTCTTTCCAATTTTCTCTGGTCTTAAACTTTGTCATTATCAAAGATGAGCTCGGTGATTTTTAAAGACAGGAGAAGTTTTAGAAGAATAAAAAAGGGAGAAAAGAAGAAAGTAAGAAAAATGGAGAAAGAGAAAAGGGAGATACAAAAGATTAAGGTGTAGAAGGAGTCAATATGGAAGCTGATGGCAAGAGAGAAGAAAAAAGAGAAGAAAAGAGCTGCAGTGTGAGATTGGAAGACTCAATGGTTGGATGAGCATGTGTACCAAAATGGGTCTTTGATGTGTACCATTTTTTCAGGCCATGATTGTAGATAGCAGATAGTAGTTACTGTACATTCAACCGGATGTGCTCGGAAATGTTAAAAAGTTTCAATGTTGTCCAAGTGGCTTCCTAAATTCAGATGGGTGTTGGGAACATACTCTAGCATTTTCATACATTCTGTCATGTCCCTCTATAATCAACATTTTGACATTTCTCATGAAACTATAGTGATTGTATTAGGATGACCTACCTTTTATTGTGGCGTATTGCGGGCTGTTTTAACCCTTTCTCGGCTGCTAGCGGGGGGTAAAAGCTCCCCGCTAGCAGCCGAAATGCGCCGCAAATCCGACGGTAAAACGCTGCTAAAAATAGCAGCGTTTTACCGCCGACGCTATAGGTGGCTTGGTGTGAAAGCCGTCTTAATATGATACACAAGAAAGCCCGCAAACAGTTTGCTGAAGACAAGCAGACTAAGGACATGGATTACTGGAACCATTTTCTGTGGTAAGATGAGACCAAGATAAACTTATTTGGTTCAGATGGTGTCAAGCGCGTGTTGTGGCAACCAGGTGAGGAGTACAAAGACAAGTGTGTCTTGCCTACAGTCATGGTGGTAGGAGAGTGTCATGATCTGGGGCTGCATGAGTGCTGCCGGCACTGGGGAGCTACAGTTCATTGAGGGAACCATAAATGTCAACATGTACTGTGACATAGTGAAGCAGAGCATGATCCCCCTCCCTTCCGAGACTGGGCTGCAGGGCAGTATTCAAACTTATAACGACCCCAAACACAACTCCAAGACAACCACTGCCTTGCTAAAGAAGCTAAGGTAAAGGTGATGGACTTGCCAAGCATGTCTCCAGACCTAAACCCTATTGAGCATCTGTGGCGTATCCTCAAATGGATGTCTCTAACATCCACCAGCTCCGTGATGTCGTCATGGAGGAATTGAAGAGGACTTCAGTGGCAACATGTGAAGCTCTGGTGAACTCCATGCCCAAGAGGGTTAAGGCAGTGCTGGAAAATATTGACACTTTGGGCCCAATTTGGACATTTTCACTTGCACTCACTTTTGTTTAGACATTAACCTCCCTGGTGGTATGATTATGTCAGATTTTTGCATCTCAAAGCAGTACAATTGTTTTGCATAGAAATTTGGCGTTTTATATTGTAGGCCTGTAATTCTTAGCAATAACACACTTAAATCTGTCCAAACAAGAGTCTAGTAAATATCCCGGGTATGATAAAATTTGAAACACAAAATCATAAATTATAATAACTATAACTATAAATAATTCTAAAAAATAATAATATAATAATAATAAAATGAATTTCCCCATGATTCACTATCGCTCAATTCTGTAAGTGTTCTAATTTACTATCGCTGTTTTCTAGCTGGTCTAAAACCACTTTTGACGTAAAGGGACACTTTTTAGTTGCTATGCACAATCTCAAGTTTCCAGGCAGAAAGAACAGTATTTATAATATAAAACTGCATGCAGGGCATTGGACAAAGCACTAGGGACAAAAGGGATGTGAAATGATTTCATACAGTAATGTGATCTGTAAGATTACAGTGTACTGTATGTTTTATGAATTTAAATTTTTTTAAATTTTCCGCCGGGCTCCGCCCCCATGCGTCGTGACGCTCGCAGGGAATGGAGCCCGGCACACAGAGGCATTGGGCGGAGGACAGAGCCCACGGACACAGCAGGGGGGACATCGCAGGATCCTGGGGACAAGGTAAGTACATTGCACCAGGATCCTGCAATGTGGCTCGGGGTTACCGCTAATGGTACTGGAATTTAACCCCGAGCCACACTCGGGAAAACCGCCAGGGAGGTTAATGGCTGTGTGTTGAGTTATTTTGAGGGGACAGCAAATTTACACTGTTATACAAGCTGTACACTCACTTCTTTACATTGTAGCAAATTGTAATTTCTTCAGCGTTGTCACATGAAAAGATATAATAAAATATTTACAAAAATGTGAGGGGTGTACTCACTTTTGTGAGATATTGTATATATATATATATATAATTATTTTTATTTTCATTAGGGAAAGGGTAAAAACCCCTGTCATTTCACATCAGCTCAATAAAATGCATGGATTATCATGCATGGTGGTGCACTGTACGGTTTGGTGCATTTTCAAAACATTTCTACAATGCACCACAGAGTAGTGGCTCTGAAATCCCCTTTAACCACATCAGCATTTTGCAGTTTTATTTGTTTGGTATTTTTTCTGGGCCACCACAAAATAAATTGGTTTGGGCCAGACTCCTTATACCAAAACATAACATAGATAATATATTTACACATTTCACTTACACTATATGGTCAACAGTTTGTGGACACCTAACTGTCATACCTACATCCTACACCTACATACAGCTTGTTGGAAACTCCATTTCAAAACCATGGGCATCAATATGGAATGGGCACCCGCTTAACAACTATAACAACCTCCACTCTTCTGGGAAGGTTTTCCACAAGATTTTACAGTGTGTCTGTGGGAATTTGTGCCTATTCAACTAAAAGATCATTTTTGGTGTCAGGTTCTGATGTCAACCAAAATAAACAGGCTCTCAATTGGCGTTTCAATTCATACCAAAGGTGTTCAGTAGAGTTCCTCTACAATTAACTCATGAAACCATGTCCTTATGGAGCTGGCTTGGTATACTGAGGCACAGCTTTCTGAAACTCAGGGCGTTTTCCAAACTTTCTCTACAACTTTGGAAGCGCCCATTTGTCTAACATGGCAATGCATGATAGAGAAAAAACAGTCCCCTCTAATGATAACACCTGAACTCAATTATCGGGAAGGTTGTCTGTGTACTTTTAGCATATAGATCATTTTACAAAGTAAAAGAGACCAAGTACATTGTACTGTCGTCAGACACTTTTTCATGCAAGGCTTGCATGAACAAATGGACCCCAAGGTAGTGGTATCACACAGGCTTAAAAATTAATTTGAGCAGATGTCTTAAAAAAAAAAAAAATCAGGGGTGAAATATTTAACATGGCATGGAAAGTGTTCATTTAATAACATCCCTATGAAGTTAAGCTTCCCAGGAAATGTATAATGAATCCTTAGCATTTTGCTAAGGGCAATGCAATATATTTCATCCATGGCTTTTCTTTGCACCTAATCTGTCCTGACCAGATTTTTCTAACATTTGCACACTATTAGTATGTCAAAGCAAGGGAATCGTTCACAGCAGAGGCCAGGGGATGAAAACTATAATTAAAATAATTTATAATCATTGTAGAGTTACTTGACTTCTTTCCCATACATGACAGGTGTTGCTGAGAGATGCAAGTTTTGCGCTCAGTGAAAGCTTGATGTGGCCAATCAAAACAGACTCTTTTAGGAAGTACAAATCCTAAGCATTAGCCGGCTTTCCTAAACTACGTTTTTATGATTATGGTAGGAAATCATTAGATAGCATTCATCCGTTACTGGTCATTTTTTACACTTTTTAAGAACCAAAGATTCCAACTGTCATTTTCCAAGGCTGCCTTGATTCTAACTAGTGGCTTTTGAGAAATAGCAACAGTAATTTTGATGCCGACAACAGTTTAAGTCCAAGCTCTTTGATATTCTGATTGTTCTACAAAAATCAAAAGCAAGTTCGGGAATTTTTTTTAAAGCTCTTGAACAATTGGAAAGGGCAGAAATGTTTCATTTAATTTTAATGTGTTTTTAGCATGTGGTATGATCAAACATTTTTTTTCTTTCAATTATTTTTATTGAATTTTTAACAATAAAGTATTGTAACAAAGCAATACATAATGAAGATTATCTGAGCAGTCAATAGGGAATGCTTTGGTACAGGAAAGTAAGTACATATGCTAAAAATATCCTCAGAGTTGTATAACTAACTTCTTATACCATAATCTCTTCTTTGTTACTGGAGTAACCATAGCATTCCCGACATCCCTTGATCAAATATTTTTTTTACTCTCCAAAGAAATCTTAAAGTGGTTGTAAAGCAGAAGGTTTTTTATCTTCATGCATTTTACAATCAATTTAATCTCTTACCTAATGCATATTGTGCAATCAGTGTGTGTCTGTGTGTGTGTAAAGGTGTATTTCATCTTTCTCTTTATTTTTTTAATTTATTTTACTTATATATTTTTTTATTTTACTTTACTTAAATTGAACTTTATAATGTTTCAATATTTATTTATTTTAATTCAATTTGTATTTTAATTCAATTTGTACACTTTCAAATGTTTTCAAATTAGTGTAGTTATAGTCCATGTTTTTTTTGTTTATATCTTACCTTGTAATAGGCTCATATGTTGTGGCTGCAGTTTATAGTGTCATAGCTGATCGATTCCCCCTATATCCATATATTGCTTCAGCTTACCTGTCCCTATTCACCAACTTCTTGTTCTAGGTCACACAGCGTCCAACGTATGCCTCACCATTTCCTCTGTTGCATCACAAATGTGGGAGTGCTAATGGGAGGAAAACACATCTCTTCTAGCATGGTGAGGCCTAGACATGTGCAATTCGTTTCGTTTTATTTTGTTTTTCGTTTTTTTTCGTTATTTTCGTTCGTTCGTTTTTGTACGAATGAACGAATCATTCGAATCGTACGAATCCGAATAACGAATCTTTCGAATCGTACGAATCCGATTAACGAATCATTCAAATCGAACGAATCCGAAAAACAACGAAAATCCAAAAAAAAACTAATTAGAAACAACGAATGTACTAATGAAGAAAATCCGAAAAACAAAAACAAATGAAAAAATTCGTACATTGGTAGCTTTTTTTTTTTTGTTGAATTGGTAATTTTCCGTGTCCCTTACAATGGTGCTGCTAAACGTGCTTCGAATGGATTGAACAAAAAATTCGTACATTCGTAACTTTTTTTTCGATTCGTAACTTTTTTTTTTCGATTCGTAACTTTTTTTTTTTTTTTTTTTCGATTTGTAATTTTCCGTGTCTCTATTGAACCAAAAAATTCGTACATTCGTAACTTTTTTTCGATTCGTAACTTTTTTTTTTTTTCGATTCGTAACTTTTTTTTCAATTTCTAACTTTTTTTTGTTGTTTTTTCGATTTGTAATTTTCCGTGTCTCTATTGAACAAAAAAATTCGTACATTCGTAACTTTTTTTTTCGATTCGTAACTTTTTTTTTTTTCGATTCGTAACTTTTTTTTTCGATTCGTAAATTATTAAAATGTAATAATAGCATACACATTACATCAAATTATGAATTATGCTCCGATTACGAATCTACGAATGTTACGAATGTTACGAATGTATGAATAAATACGAATGCGTCCGAAAATTAAACTAACGAAAAAACGAATCAACGAAAAAATAACTCTTACAAATGTACGAATCGTTACAAATACGAACACCGACGACTTACGAATGTACGAATCGTTAGGAATCCGAACAACGACGACTTACGAATGTACGAATCGTTACGAATCGATGGAAACGAAAAAAATGAAACTAAAAAAAACGATTTTTTTCGGAAACGAAAAAAAAACGATTTTTTTCGGAAACGAAAAAAAACGATTTTTTTTCGGAAATGAAAAAAACTAAACGAAAATAAACGAATTTTTTTTTGTGCACATGTCTAGTGAGGCCTTAGTAATTGCTCTGCGTGTTTGTACAGATACAGAATACAGATACAGAATACTTTATTAATACCGAAGGGAAATTGGGATGGATTTGTGTCCATGGCAGTTCTTATTACTATTTAGCTCCCACCTGCACCTGTTCTGCCTGACTGAGAGCCCTAGGGATTGTGGAATATGTAGTTTCTTCACAGAAAATCTGAATTCTCACAGAGGTCATTTATTGACCTGTGCAATGCCATGTCACATGCCTCATGTTTCAACACAAACAGAAACTTCTGGGTCAGTAATGTGAAGATTTACTCTACTATAGGCTGTGCTTGCAGGGCAACAAATTACACCATGAAATGATATGACCATAAATATTTGCAGATCTGTCGAACTCTTAAAGTGATTATAAAGTCTCATTTTTTTTGTTGTTCTATTAAAATAACAAACATGTTATACTTAGCTGCTCTGTGCAGTGGTTTTTCACAGGGCAGCCTGGATCCTCCTCTTCTCGGGTCCCTCGCCGGCGCTTCTGGCCCCTCCCTCCTGTTGAGTGTCCCCACAGCAAGCAGCTTGCTATGTGGGCAACCGAGCCGAGCTGCAGCTCTGTGTATCCATTCAGACACGCAGCCGTAGTTCGGCCCCGTCCCCTCTCTTCTGATGGGCTAACTGAGTTTGATTGACAGCAGTGAGAGTCAATGGTGCTGCTGCAGTGTCTCAGCCAATCAGGAGGGAGAGTCCCGGACTGCCAAGGCACTCTCGGACATTGCTGGATAGAGAGGGGGCTCAGGTAAGTATTAGGGGGGGCTAAGGGGGCTGCTGCACACAGATGGCCTTTAATCTTAATGCATAGAATGCATTAAGATAAAAAAAACTTCTGACTTTACAGCTGCACTTTTGGTCTCTGTGAGAAGTGACATTGAAGCGAGGCTGAGGCAAAATGGCAGCCAGCATTCGTACCAAGATTGACAACTACAAGACCGCACCATTTGATGCTTGTTTTCCTAACCAGAACCAGACCAAACATTGTTTCCAGAACTACCTGGATTTTTCATCGATGTGAGAAGTCTTTGAATGCTAAAGGACAGGATCCCTACCCATGTCAGTTGTATAAAGGGTATACCAGTCCGTGTGCCCCAACTCCTGGGAGGAGAAGTGGGATGATCAGGGAGAAGCGGCCACATTCCCAGCCAAAATCTGAAGGGTCTACTTGTGAAACTGATTCCTGTAATCTTGAATGTTATTTACGCCGGACCTGATGTTTCAGATGTTTTTTTTCCACATACATTTTGCTTCCGTTGTAAATCAATGGAGGAGCATCCAGTAACTTTTATTTTTATGTCAATAAAACATGAAAGTGAAAAAAAAAAAAAAAAAACCTTCTGACTTTACAACCACTTTAATGTCTCCCTGCAATTAGCCCATGCAGTCTAGGAACATAAAGCCCCTCATCTGCTGTTTTACATGAACAATGATGACTAGGATTTGGCAGCTCTGAACCCAGAAGTGCTCAGAGACGGGGTCTTTCAGGTTCACACTCTGGAAGAAGAATGGCAATAGAAGTTCCTTTTCATTTTTGGAGGTCCCGTGCTCCCAGGAAAAGGATATGGGTGAGTCATGAGGGGACAGCACTTTCATTGTCACATAGGTGTTTTTGGGTGGCTTAGATTCCTTCTACAAAAAAGTCCAGCATAAGTCAATTGTAGAGTGTACTAGAAAGAGACTCCTTTACTTTGCCCATTGAGTGATAATTAAAAGATTCTCTTTAAGAGCACAGAAATGTGATCCTATTAAATATTTCAATGAAAATAATTTTGATCAAAAATGGATTGACTCTAATAGAATATTGCTATTTTATATAATATTTTTATTTTTATATAACATTTGTCATTAATCTAAGGAATAAATCAATATAGAATACATTTTGCGTAGTCTGTATTAATAATGACTCTTTGATGCTTGATGGCCTTGTCTCTGCATGTTGTAGTCATATTACTGTCCAGCTGAAAGGAAAATACAGAGCAGATGGGCAGAACCAAACAGCCTCGGGGTATAATAAACCTCCTGGCATGTTCTCTTTGGGAGCTGGAAATACTTAAATCACAACTCAAGCCAAAACTTTTTATTTTAGTATTGGACATCGTCAGACAGGAATTTATTTGACGTCTGTACCCCTATTAGTTTTCACCTCACCTCTTGTTGGGACAAAACACTTTTTTCAGTAGGCTAAGGAAGTGTTAGAACCTCTGTTGGAATATTATTGCTAACACTAGTATCCAGTTGAGGAGGTTTTGGCGTGCTGGCTTTTACTCTATATTTTATTTTTACTGTGCCACCATTAGCCAAACATCCTGAATAACATTAAAGGTGGTAGAGAAGACACAATATGGGTTGTCTTCCTGTCCCAATGACAACCGCTCACCTGATTTCATGACCTGCTGTGTCTTCAGAATTAGGTCACAAGCAGCCATCAAGACATGGCAGAGGTATGTACAGGCATACCCCACTTTTAGGTACACAATGGGGTTTATTTACTAAAGCTGGAAAGTTAAAAATCAGGCTCACTTATGCATAGAAACCAATGAGCTTCTAACCCCAGCTTGTTCAATTAAGCTTTGGTAATAAAACCTGGAAACTCATTGGTTTCTATGCAGAAGTGAGCCTGATTTTGCACTTTCCAGCTTTAGTAAATAAACCCCATTGTGTACTTAAAGGTGGGGCATGCCTGTACTCCTCCTGGGTCTATTCTGAATAAAATGTTTGTTCTTTTTCTTGAGTTAGGCATTTATCAGAATGAGGACCATGTCATAGCCCTGGAAGTTTAGGTATTTTGTTTGGTCAATCATAACCACCAAGAAAGATCAGGTAGACTAGGTCTCCATTATCACAGGTCATATCTGCTTATAGCATTTACTGTATATGTCTGCAGAGATTTTAGAAACCATTACACCCACGTTGTAGTCAAAATAATAATATTACCGTATATACTCGAGTATAAGCCGACCCGAATATAAGCCGAGGCACCTAATTTTACCAAAAAAACAGGGAAAACGTATTGACTCGAGTATAAGCCTAGAGTGAGAAATGCGTAGCTACTGTAAGTGGAAAAGAGGGTCAACAATGCCCATTTGCAGCCTCACTGTGTCCATTTGCAGCCATAGGTCCCCCTGAACTTCAAACTCTGTAGTTAAGGGTTCCTAGATGCCCCCTAGCTGCAGCCAAAATTTGGGGTCTCTGAACCTAAAGGGTCCCAAAATGACATTGCTGCAGATGGACACAGTTGACCAATTTTGGGGCCCTGTATCTCGGGGCCACTTGGTGCTAGGAACCCCAAATTTTGTGTGCAACCCCAGTGGAACTAGCACTACTACATATCCAAAGATATGGGGTTCCTAGCACCAAGTGGCCCCGAGATACGGGGCCCCAAAGTCGGTTCTGAAAATGTCAAGCACTTTTCTGCAGCAGAGAATGACATTTTCCAAACCCGAGTTTGGGGCCCCGTAACTCTAATTAGAGAGGGTGAATTTCCTTAATGGGGGGATAGACAGCATTGAAAACTAATATGTGTTCTAGTCACTCTGCACTCTATCAAAAACAAAAAAGATGATGTTTTGCCTTTAGTTACGCTTTAAACCATTGCTTCTAATTCAGCATGCTAACCTATTACACCATTTACGTTGCCTCAAATTCATATGTAACTCTTTTAACCACTTCAGCCCCGGACCAATTGTCAGCTTAAGGACCAGAGGTCTTTTTTCAATTTCGCACTGCACTACTTTAACTGGTAATTGTGCGGTCATGCAATTTTGTAACGAAACGAAATTTGCGTCCTTTTCTTCCCACAAATAGAGCTTTCTTTTGATGGTATTTGATTGCCTCTGTGATTTTTATTTTTTGCGATATAAACGGAAAAAGAGCGAAAATTTTGAAAAAAAAAGAGATTTTCTACTTTTTGTTATAAAAAAAATCTAATAAACTCAATTTTAGTCAAACATTTGGGCCAAAATGTATTCAGCCACATGTCTTTAGTAAAAAAAATGCCAATAAGCGTATATTTATTGGTTTGCGCAAAAGTTATAGCGTCTACAAACTAGAGTACATTTTCTGGAATTTACACCGCTTTTAATTTATGACTGCCTATTTCATTTCTTGAGGTGCTAAAATGGCAGAGAAGTACAAAACCCCCCCAAATGACCCCATTTTGGAAAGTAGACACCCCAAGCTATTTGCTGAGAGGCATGTTGAGCCCATTGAATATTTTTTTTTTTAGTCCCAAGTGATTGAATAAAGACAAAAATAAAAAATAATTTTTTTTTTCTTCAAAAAGTTGTCACTAAATGATATATTGCTCACACATGCCATAGTTATATGTGGAATTGCACCCCAAAATACATTTTGCTGCTTCTCCTGAGTATGGGGATACCACATGTGTGGGACTTTTTGGGAGCCTAGCCGCGTACGGGGCCCCGAAACCCAAGCACCGCCTTCAGGATTTCTAAGGGTGCAAATTTTTGATTTCACTCCTCACTACCTATCACAGTTTCGAAGGCCATAAAATGCCAAAATAGCACAAAACCCCCCCAAATGACCCCATTTTGGAAAGTAGACACCCCAAGCTATTTGTTGAGAGGCATGGTGAGTATTTTACAGCTCTCATTTGTTTTTGAAAATGAAGAAAGTAAAGAAAAAAAATTTTTTTTTTTTTTCTTTTTTCAATTTTCAAAACTTTGTGACAAAAAGCGACATCTGCAAAATACTCACAATACCTCTCAGCAAATAGCTTGGGGTGTCTACTTTCCAAAATGGGGTCATTTTGGGGGGTTTTATGCCATCTGGGCATTCCATGGCCTCCGAAACTGTGATTGGCAGTGAGAAGTGAAATAAAAAAATTACTCCCTTAGAAAGCCTGAAGGCGGTGCTTGGTTTTTGGGGTTCCGTACGCAGCTAGGCTCCCAAAAAGTCCCACACATGTGGTATCCCCGTACTCAGGAGAAGCAACAGAATGTATTTTGGGGTGTATTTCCACATATGCCCATGACATGTTTGAGCAATATATCATTTAGTGACAACTTTTTGTAAAAAAAATATATATATATTTTTTTTTTCATTATTCAATCTCTTGGGACAAAAAAAAAAAATATTTAATGGGCTCAACATTGCTCTCAGCAAATAGCTTGGGGTGTCTACTTTTCCAAAATGGGGTCATTTGGGGGGGGGTTTGAACTGTCCTGGCATTTTATGCACAACATTTAGAAGCCTATGTCACACGTCACCCACTCTTCTAACCACTTGTAGACAAAGCCCTTTCTGACACTTTTTGTTTACATGAAAACATATTTTTTTTTTTGCAAGAAAATTACGTTGAACCCCCAAACACTATATATATTGTTAAAGCAAAGGCCCTACAGATTAAAATGGTGGGTGTTGCATTTTTTTTTTCCACACAGTATTTGCGCAGCGATTTTTCAAACGCATTTTTTGTGGAAAAAATACACTTTTTTTTATTTTAATGCACTAAAACACACTATATTGCTCAAATTTTTGATGAAATAAAAAATATGATCTTAGGCCGAGTACATGGATACCAAACACGACATGCTTTAAAATTGCGCACAAACACGCAGTGGCGACAAACTACATACATTTTTAAAAGCCTTTAAAAGCCTTTACATGATACCACATTAGATTCACGGAGGAGGTCTACTGCTAAAATTACTGCCCTCGATCTGACCTTCGCGGTGATACCTCACATGCATGCTGCAATTGCTGTTTACATATGACGCCAGACCAACGCTTGTGTACGCCTTTGCGCAAGAGAAGGGGGGGCTGGGGTTGTTTTTTTTTTTTTTTTTTAGTTTTTTTTTTTATTTATTTAGCTTTTTTATTCTATTTTTAAACTGTTCCTTCCATTTTTTTTCTTTGTTATGATTTTTATTGTTATCTCAGGGAATGTAAATATCCCCTATGATAGCAATAGGCAGTGACAGGTACTCTTTTTTTGAAAAAATTGGGGTCTATTAGACCCTAGATCTTTCCTCTGCCCTCAAAGCATCTGACCACACCAAGATTGGTGTGATAAAATGCTTTCCCAATTTCCCAATGGCGCGGTTTATATCCGGGAGGGGGGACATTCCCTCCTACTGCTTGTAAAAGCAGTCTAGAGGCTAATTACCCGCTAGAATTGCTTTTACATGAAAGCCGATCACTGGCTGAAAAGAATGATACCAAGATGATACCTAAACCTGCAGGCATCATTCTGGTATAACCATTCAAAGTCCAGCAACATACTGGACATATATTGTAATCTTTTTTTTTTTCATGCAGCCTCTTGGCTGAACGAAAAAAAAGAGATTGATTGGTGGGTATGCCCACCATTAGAATACCTCCCTTCATCCACCCACTTCTAATGATGGGCATACATGCACCATTTATATATGCCGATGCATGGGGGCATCCTCCCGCAAAAGTTATGCCGTGTACACACGGTCGGAATTTCGACCGTATGTACGTGGCATTAGGAGCCAATCGCTCCTCCCCGCCCCCTGCTGCCCCCATGCTTCGGCATATATGCTCTTTTTTTTAACTGTGGTGGTGAAATCACCTCCTACAGCGTTGGAGTCGCGGCTTTATGTATCGTGGGAGCAAACGCTGTTGCTGTCAAGATAAATAAATCCGCGCTGCAACTGAATGGCGCACCTGAAAACAAAAAAATGCTTAACACTAAAACACAGTAAACAAAATTACATACCTGAAAAGCAAGCATGATAAAACATGATAAAACATAATAAAACATTGCAGAATAGAATGGAGTAAAAAAAGAGCAACAATAGAGAGAGAGAGAGAACAATAAAACGACAACTATTTTTGTTTTTTTTATTTTTTTGAGATTCACAGGTAAAAAAGCTCCTGACTGTTAGCGACTGAATCAAAACGCTACCACAAAAAAAATGTTAGCGATCGCAGGGATCAGGCCTGACTCTGCGAACACTGCAGTTATGTGTGCTTAGTGTTTTGTAAGTGACAGTGATCGATCGATACTGCACTTGGGTGGGCTGGGCTGGGCGGAGGGGGAAAACGCAGGTGCTAGCAGGTATCTGGGCTGATCCCGCTAACAATGCGTTTTTTTGGAACCCTAAACTGCTGGGACGCTAGTATAGATCTGATCAGATCAGATATTGATCTGTTCAGATACTATACCACTAAGGGAGGTGTATGCTTTGCGCGTGGGTGTTTGCGGTACTGGCACTAACCTGGGGCGACGCAGACCTTATTTGACCCTAAAACCTAATTGATATCACCCGCCGGGCGATCAGGGGGTTAAACCGTTATTGGGTAATAAATGGCGGGTGCCCTGACAGTATAAAAAACAAGCTAACTAACCAGCGTCACCCGTAACAGTAATACAAAAAAAAACTGGTTACCTAGCGACACTAATGCAGGGATCAGAAAAACGATCGCTTAGTGACACTGGCAAAAGGGGGTGAAAGGGTTAACTAGGGGCAATCAGGGGGTTAAACCTTTATTAGGTAATATATGGGGGTACCTGACGCTATATAAAAACCTGACGGGGAACCTAAATAACGAAATAACTAACTGGCTAACCAGCGTCACCAGTGACAGTTATACAGTGATCACTGGTGAAAGGGTTAACTCTAGGGGCAATCAGGGGGTTAAAACCTTTATTTAGGTTGTAATATGGGGGTACCTGACCTATAAACCTATTTATGAACCTATATAAACATGGCGGTTAACCTAAAAAAAACTGGTTACCTAGCGACACTAATGCAGCGATCAGAAAAACGATTGCTTAGTGACACTGGCAAAAGGGGGTGAAAGGGTTAACTAGGGGCAATCAGGGGGTTAAACCTTTATTAGGTAATATATGGGGGTACCTGACGCTATATAAAAACCTGACGGGGAACCTAAATAACAAAATAACTAACTGGCTAACCAGCGTCACCAGTGACAGTTATACGGTGATTACTGGTGAAAGGGTTAACTCTAGGGGCAATCAGGGGGTTAAAACCTTTATTTAGGTTGTAATATGGGGTACCTGACCTATAAAACTATTTATGAACCTATATAAAACATGGCGGTTAAAATAAAAAAAAAAGGGTTACCTAGCGACACAATGCAGCGATCAGAAAAACGATCGCTTAGTGACACTGGCAAAAGGGGGTGAAGGGGTTAACTAGGGGCAATCAGGGGGTTAAAACCTTTATTAGGGGGGGGTAGGGGGCTACCTAGGACCTAAAACTAACTGCCCTGACAGTTATTACAGTCACACTGACACTAAATGCAGTGATCAGTAAATAAATGATCACTGCAATTAGTGACACTGTGACTGGGGGGGGAGGGGGTGATCTGGGGGGTGATCAGGGGGTGACAGGGGGGTGTTTTGTGTGCCTAACTGTACTGGTGTCAGTGTAGTGTTGTGCACTAACCTTAACATGTTCGCCGCTCGGCGTCTCCGGTCACATAGACCGGCGCACCGAGCGTGACATCACTTCCGCCTTCCTGTCTATACAATAGACAGGAAGGGGAAGCTTTTCATTCGCCAGGAGCGATCGCGAGGGGGTGGCCAGAAACCACTGGCCGTCCCCTCGTCCCGGATCGCTCCTGAAGCGATGCCGACCGTCCCCGCCGGCGGAGGGGGGTCCGATCGGACCCCCCAACCGCCTAAAGAATGGCACGTACAGGTACGTGGTTCTGCCTGTACGTGCCATTCTGCCGACGTATATCTACATGGGGCGGTCGGCAAGTGGTTAATAAATGCATTTTTATTAAAAGATTTTCATATAAAAGGACTGGTTCAGCAAGGACCCGGCTGAATTTCAATCTAAGTTTAGGCAGGCCGAGTGTATCCAAGTTTATCCATATTGGCATGTAATTGCTGTCAGTGGCTATTGGCTGAGGGCACTGATCGGGAGACGGTCGGCTGCTGGTTTTCCATCATGCTTGCCGACAGAAGCCGAACGGCTTCTGTCAGGCTGGCTGCCATACACACAGGCCAAATGTCAAATGGTTTGTGTTTGTGTCATTTGGCTTGTGTGTGCTAGGCTTATATTTGCAAAAGGCTCAGGGTCCAGCATCATGGGTATACTACAGCTAAGAAGCATGTGCAAGCATTGATCAGCTATTAAGGTCTGCGGTGTAACGGGAGGAGAAGGTGTAATCTGTCTAATAAATCAATGCTCAACAGTCCTGGATCTTCCTTGTCATATTTTACGTTTCAAGATGCACCAGATATTTTCAACTGGTGAAAGGTCTGGACTGCAGGCAGGGCAGTTAAGTACCCAGACCTTTTCACTACGAAGCCATGCTGTTTTCATAGATGCTGTATGCGGTTTAGCATTGTCCTGCTGAAATATGCAAGGCCTTCCCTGAAAAAGACTTCAACTGGATGGGAGTATATGCTGCTCCAAAACCTGGATATATCTTTCAGTACTGATGGTGCATTTCCAGATGTGCAAGCCTCCCATTCCATATGCACTAAAGCACCCCCATACCATCAGGGATGCAGGCTTTTGAGCTGAGGGCTGATAACAAGCCAGAAGGTCCCTCTCCTCTTTAGTCTGGAGATCGCAGAGCCCATGGTTTCCAAAAAGAATGTCACATTTTTATTCATCTGACCATAAAACTGTTTTCCACTTTTCAACAGACCATTTTAAATGAGCTTTGGCCCAGAGAAGATGACAGTGTTTTCTGGATCATTTTCAGATATGGCTTCTTATTTAACTTGTATTTTTGGATGGCACAGTGAACTGCGTTCACAGACAGTCATTTATGGAAGTATTCCTGAGCCCATGAAGTGAAGTCCATCACAGAATCATGCCTGTTTTTAATGCAGTGCCGTACGAGGGCCCGAAGATCACGGGCACCCAATATTGTGTTTCAGCCTTGTCCCTTGCACACAGAGATTTCTCCAGATTCTCTGAATCTTTTAAAATTTGTACTGTAGATGATGATGATATACAGTATTTAAAGTCTTTGCAATTTTACATTGAGGAACATTATTCTGAAATTGTAATGCCGCGTACACACGGTCGGAATTCTCGTCGGAAAAAGCTCTGATGGTTTTCCCGTCGGAATTCCGAAAGGAATTTCGCTCAAACTGTCTTGCCCAGTAGTGTAACTAGAACCTTCAGGGCCCCGGTGCAAGAAACCATGAAGGGCCCCCCTGAACCCCAGCCGAGGCCCTTCCCTTGAGTCCGGTGGTGGAACTCCAGGGCTCGGTCACAGGTACGACTTTTGTGAGCCCTGTAGTTCCACCACTGGTATCAGCAGTTTTTTTTAATTATTTTTTACAATTTTTTAGGAGTCCCGTTGGGGGACTTTGGTGAGATATCAGAGGTCTAAACAGACCTATGATGTTACACCTTTGAGACAAAGAGGAAGAAGGGAAAGGGAAATTGGGTCCCTGTCCTCTGGGGAGAAGTGGGCACTGTTCCCAGGAGAGATTGGGTCCTTGTCCTTAGGGGAGATGGGGTCCCTGTCCCCACGTAAGTAGGAGTTCCTGTCCCTAAGGGAAATGGGGTGCCTGTCCTCTGGGGAGAAGTGGGCCCTGTCCCCAGAGGAGATGGGGTCCTTGTCTCCAAGGGAAATGGGGTCCCTGTCCTTTAGGGAGAACTGGGCCCTGTCCCCAGGGGAGATGGGGTCCCTGTTCTTAGGGGACATATCTCCCAGAAAGACCTGTCAACATTTGTGTATGACGGGGAGGAGGGGGATGCTGGCAGACAAGCTTGTGGTGTCCTTTGGGGAGCTGGCTCTCATAGGGCTGCACTGCATCTGTGTGCTTAAAGTTTGTTTGCCTGGGAGAAGCATGCAGTGCAGTGTGAGCCGGACTCTGGGGGCGGGACTCTGGCTGGGGAGGACAGACAGCACTGCATGGAGCAGGAGAGGGGGACCCGGAGGAGTGGCAGAGGACACAGGTTGTGTGGGGAATGCACAACTAAAGAGCAGCCAGTGCGATAGTTGAGCATGGAGCTCTGCTAGTCACCCCCCACCTCCAGCCACCGTGCACACGGTGCCTAACCGCCTATGCTGCCACCGGACATATGTAGAGGGGCCACATGGCCCCTTGCAGCACAGGGCCCGGTTGCGTTCCCGACTGCTGCACCCCCTATAGTTACGCCCCTGTTGCCTACACACGGTCAGACCAAATTTGGACAGTCAATAACACTGCGACATACAACACGTTCGACGGCACTATAAAAGGGAAGTTTAATGCTTCCGAGCATGCGCCAAATTGTTTCCGAGCATGCGTCAGAATTTTGCGTGTCGGAATTGCATACACACGATCGAAAAATCCGATAGAAAGGTTTTCCGTCTGAAAAATTAAGAACAGATTCTCAATCCAAAGTCCGTCGGAAATGCCGACAGAAAAAGACCGATGGGCATACAACACGGTCGGCAAATCCGATGAAAAGCTCCCATCGGACTGTTTCCATCGGAAATTCCGACCGTGTGTACGCAGCATTAGACAATTTTTAGATGCAACTTTTCACAGATTGGTGAGCCTCCTTATGCCCATCCTTACTTCTGAGACTCTCTGATATTATTATACCCATTCCTGTTATTGACCTGTTGCCAATTAACCTAATTAGTTGCAAAATGTTCTTTCAGCTCTTCTATGTTAGTACCATTGGCAGCCTTTTTTTGCCCTGTCCTAAATTTTTTGAGAAGTTGCTGCCATCAATTTTAAAATGACCTTTTTTTTCTTAAATTTTCTAAATTTGATATGTTTTCTAATTTCTATTGCGAATACAATACGGGTTTATGAGATTTGCAAATCATTGCAATCTGTTTTTATGTAGATTTTACACAGCATCCCAACTTTTTTGGAATTGGGGTTGTATGACATATACTGCATGAACATTGGAAGACCAGGTTTTCTTTATAACTATGCTCTTTGATATACATATCTGCTTGATTTATTTGGTCAACCATTGAGCATTTTAGCACTGTTCTTTCTAGCTCAACTAACAAGATGTTCCCTTATAAAGTATTAACTGTTTTGTCTCCTTGACTCTAATTTTGCTGACATAACCAAGAGAAGATGGATTGGAATGCCATTATACTGAAAGGGCATTTTATCCCCTCTGCTTTATAAAAGAGGCCTAACCATTTTGGAACAGTTGTTAAAAAAACTTTGGCAATTGTTATGCTTTAAAGTTTGAGGATCTTACTACAAGTTTGCCTTCTGTAAAGATCACAGAGTGAGAAAAGTACATTAATCCATATCCAGCTTTATGTGCAGTGAGTGGGACGTGGAGGACAACCAAGGACAAGTGTCTACCCCAAATGACAAATGCCTATCCCTGAAAGAACAAATACTCATGCTTTACACAAAGTCCCAAACTATTTCCCCATGTTAGCAGTCCATTCCCAGAAACCAAGTATTTTTTTGTATATGATACCTGCAGCAAACCATGATTAAAAATTCAATTGAAATCACATGACTAAAAAAGTGCCAAAGACATAAAGTGCTGTCAGTATGTAATAGCACTGAAATAAAGGACTATGAATCGAAAAATTGGACTGCTATAATGCAATAATCAAAAACGTATAAGAGCTTGGCAGAAGAATAAGAAAAAATATCAGAATATTGCAGCAGCCCATAAAAAATATCAGCCTTAGTAGAAAATAATGAATGGCATACTTTTGAGAAAGGGGCTGTTTTGGCTCCAAAATATTATATTCCTTACCTCCTTTTGCTCAGGAGTATATGGCTTTGTGTTCATTCTCATCAATCCTCCTTTGTAGCTATTGTACTTGTACTGTATTCAGTTGAATAATGCCTAATTTCCATTTGGGTAATTAATGATATGTTGTGTGTACTGTAATGCTAATTCATTATTTTAAACAAAATAGTTTTTTTTTCTCCATGGGCTAGCCCAATTAGCTAATGTTTGTAATGATTTAAAATCATATTGATCATTGATAAGATGAATTAGCTGTTCATACTATAAACTTAAAAAGAATATTTTGAATGGGCTTGATTAGTTAGAATTTTACTTTAAGCAAATTGACTTATTGGAACTGCACTGGGTTGCTTAAAATCTCTGTCATGAAAGAAGACCACTAGCCTTATTCGGGGCCATTGGAGATAAAAGACCAGCATGGGGACAAGGGAGCAGTGCAGACAAACTAGGACTTGAGTTTAGGTTTCATATTTTGTGAAAATGTAGCAGAGAAGGTGGCAACCCCAGTTCCAACAAAGAATGTATCACCAGTATGTAGTGGAAAGCTCTGCAAAGCCTCTGAAACAAGGCTGTATTTCTGCCTAGCTGGTGTATGTTGTGGCCTATTGCTGCACTACATCCAAGAGCAGCACCAGGGGCGTTGCTAGGTGGCAAAAAGACCAGGGGCTTCAGCCCGAGGTCGAAGAACCGGGGGGGGGGGGGGGCGGTATTGTTTTTGTTTTTGGCCTGGGTGGTGGGGATGTGTGGCTTACATACACTGACCTACATACACTGACCACTGGCCTGCCTGACCTACATACACTGACCACTGGCCTGCCTGACCTACATACGCTGACCTGCCTGACCTACATACACTGACCACTGGCCTGCCTGACCTACATACACTGACCTGCCTGACCTACATACACTGACCACTGACCTGCCTGACCTACATACACTGACTACTGACCTACATACACTGACCACTGGCCTGCCTGACCTACATACACTTACCTGCCTGACCTACATACACTGACCTGCCTGACCTACATACACTGACCTACATACACTGACCTGCCTGACCTACATATATTGACCTGCCTGACCTACATACACTGACCACTGACCTACATACATTGACCACTGACCTGCCTGTCTGTATGTGTAAACACACAAATCCCCGTTCTCTCAGGGGAGAGGAGAGAGATTGTGTGTTCATACTAAGTATGAACACCAATATCTCTCCTCCCCTAGTCAGTCCCACCCCCCCCCCCCCACAGTTAGAACACACCTAGGGAACAGGCCTTAGGATGTTACGTTGCCAACATGTGACATGCACCTTGTTAAAATTATGTAAAAAGACTCTCGCTCCTCTATCTCCTCCTAAAAGGGCATTTAACCTTCCCCCTCTAATGCATATTATTTCCTTGGGCTAGCTTTTGCTTTTAAAGGGGAACTCCACACTCCATTCTCCAATGCTCTTGTCTACCCCCTCTAACCCCTTGGATTTCCATGAGCTAACTTTTGCTTTTAAAAGAAGATTCCTGATCACTCTAGCATGTCTTGAAAAAAGGTGTTTTTTCATGTGCCTTGTATAATGCCCAAGAAATATCATTAGGAAAATACAAGTGGGTCGTGGCACATCTACATTCCAAATTTGGCACTTAAGATGGTCATGCACTATGCAGTCTGATTGGCCAATCTGTACAACTCGATATTTAGGTAAAATAGGTAATAGTAAGACGCACTTGAACAATTAATTCAAATTATAGGAAATCAAATAGGCTCTTGCAGTAAATCAAATTTATTTAAGATCTAACTGATTGCAGTGTATGGTCACCTTTAACCACTTCAATACTGGGCACTTATACACCTTCCTGCCCAGGACAATTTTGAGCTTTCAGCGCCGTTGCACTTTGAATGACAATTGCGCAGTCATGCTACACTGTACCCAAACAAAATTTTTATCATTTTATTCCCACAAATAGAGCTTTCTTTTGGTGGTATTTGATCACCTCTGCGTTTTTTATTTTTTGCTAAACAAATAAAAAAAGACAGAAAATTTTGAAAAAAATAAAAGTTTTGGTTTTGTTTCTGTTATAAAATTTTGTAAATAAGTACGTTTTCTCTTTCACTGATGGGCACTTAAATAGCGGCACTGACAGGCACTGGTAGGTGGCACTGATGGGTGGAACTCATATGCAGCACTGATGGGCAGTGACAGGCGGCACTGGTGGGCACTCATGGGTGGCATAGGTGGGCATTGGTGGGCACTGATAGGCGACACTCATGTGCACTGAAAGGATGAAAAGATGGGTACTTATGGGTGGCACTGATAGGCGGCACTGCTGGGCACTGATGGGCACTGATAGGTGGCACTGCTGGGCACTGGTGGTCATTGATACGTGGCACTGATGGGTACTGATGGGCACTGATACACGGCACTGATATGAGGCACTGATGGGCATCCCTGGTGGCACTGGCAGTGGTAGGCATTGTCAGTGGGCACTGATTGGCAGCTGCCTGGGCATTGATTGGCAGCTGCCTGGGCACAGATTTGCATTTCCCTGGGGGTCTAGGGGGGGCATACCTGGTGGTTCAGTGTGGTGGCGTCCCTGGTGGTACTGGGCGGCACTATGATGGTCCTGGGCGGAATCCGAGGGGGGGCTGCACTGATAAACAATCAGCACAGACCCCCCCCCATGTCAGGAGAGCCGCCGATCGGCTCTCCTCTAATCGCGTCTGTCAGACGTGAGTGAGGAAAAGCCGATCAACGGCTCTTCCTATTTACATCGTGATCAGCCGTGATTGGACATGGCTGATCACGTGGTAAAGAGTATCCGTCAGAGACTCTTTACCTAGATCGGTGTTGCGGGGTGTCAGACTGACACACCGCAACAACGATCGCTGCGATACGCGCCACCGGGGGCACGCATCGGCTTAATATCCTGAGGACGTCATATGACGTGAGGTCAGGATATTGAAACCACTTTGCCGCCATCATTCTGCTATATGGCAAGCAGTGTTGGTCATCTTACTTTTAAAAAGTAATTTAGTTAAGTTACAAATTACTCCCAAAAAGTAATTGCGTTAGTAACTCAGTTACTACATTGGAAAAGTAATTAGTTACTCAGCAAAGTAACTGACTTTTTTTTTTAAATATTCTATACGTGTAACTAAGGGGCGGGTCTAGTATTACTGTAACCAAGGGGCGCATTTATTATTGTTATATATCGTGTAACCAAGGAGCTGCTCTATTATTACTCTAAACAAGGGGCAGTTCTGTTATATCGTGTAAGCAAGGGGCGGGTCTATTATTATTATATTGTGTAAGGGGCGGATGGCTACAGAAGAGGGCGAATGTTAAATTAATGGGCAGAGCTCGATATATAACAATAATAATAAATGCGCCCCTTGGTTACAGTAATACCAGACTCGCCCCTTAGTTACACGATAGACGCCCCTTGCAGAGTAGCACGAGCATCATGAGGTTGCGGCATCGCCTCGTACAATTACATGTTAACTGCGCCTGCGCTGTGTAGAGTTCACTCAGAGCTGTTTAGGTTCGGCAATTTTCGGAAGCTCCGTAGTCCTTCGTACTGCGCAAGCGCTGCGCCTGCGCAGTACAGGGGGTCCTTATCCGGCGGGGGGAACTTTTTTGGCAGGACACCGGAATTACACTACTGCCATCTAGTGACGGTAGATGTAATTGGGGTAACTAAGCCAAAGTAATGGGAACTGAGTTACCATGAGGGGAAAAGTAATCAGTTAGATTACTAGTTACCCTCTAAAGTAACTGAGTTACGTAACTCAGTTTATTTTAACTCAGTTACTTACATCACTGATGGCAAGTGGTTAAAGATCAAGATTTACTGGGTTTAGAAACTCTTCTCTGTTCTTTGTAATGTATTGAAAGATTTGAGTAAAAAAAGAAAAAAACACATTTCAAAGATATATGTGATAGGAATGAGATTAGCATCAAAAGGGTTAATTAACTGAGAACACCTACTAATCGCCTAACAAGACACATCCAATGAGATGAAATTAACCAATTGTATTGGGTGTGCGCTATTATCAATGAGAAAACCGCAGTAACCCTAGCGACAGTTGCACATGCGGCTATTTATTATCACTATTTGCGCTTTGCGCTTCAATGTGCGCCGGTTCGCACGTTCAATTAATTATATTTCCGGCGCACCAAATAATGTATGAACTGGTGCCGTGCCTTCTTCTTAGTAAATCACCCCCATTGTGTTTTTTTCTAAATTGTCGCTCTTCTTTTGTTTATAGTGCAAAAAATAAAAACCGCAGAGGTGATCAAATACCACCAAAAGAAAGCTCTATTTGTGCGAAAAAAAGGACATCAATTTTGTTTGGGTACATCGTTGCACGACCGCGCAATTGTCACTTAAAGCGACACAGTGCCGTATCGCAAAAAATGGCCTGGTCATTGAGCAGTCAAATCTTCCGGGGCTGAAGTGGTTGAAGCATCTTTAGTTCTTCACATCAGGAAAGTCCACAGCCCAATAGCACAAAGGATGCTTTTTTTTTTTTCTCAATAAATTTTTGTTAGAGATTTAAAAGTTTTACAAAGTATGAAGAACAAGATAACTTATATTAGTTTACAGAGGAAACAGATGTTCGATTTACCCCAGAATAGAACAAGAACTCGGGTTATTTAGTTCTTACATTAAAGAAACATTTAGAGCCCTGGAGCTAGAAATCTCCAGCATCGCTTATAACATACATGTATTGTGTAACTAGGAAATAGGAAAAGCGGAAAGGTTTTATAGGAGTATATATTAGGGTTGTGGCAAACAATATCTGCAGATTACATGGCACAATATTTGAGCTGTTGCCAAGGTGCCCATGTGTTCTGAAAATTAGAAGATTTATTATCTCTATATGCTATCTAAGCAATTTCCTGGCTATTAAAATGCATGCTGCCGAGAGAATATTTAAAGTGTAAGTAAACCCCCCTATCATTTTCAGCCAAGGAAGCTGCCATCTTTGCCTCTGTTTAACCACTTCAGCCCCGGACCAATTGGCAGCCAAAGGACCAGGCCCCTTTTTGCGATTCGGCACTGCATCGATTTAACTGACAATTGCGCGGGTCGTGCGACGTGGCTCCCAAACAAAATTGGTGTCCTTTTTTTCCCACAAATAGAGCTTTCTTTTGGTGGTATTTGATCGCCCCTGCGGTTTTTATTTTTTGCGCTATAAACAAAAATAGAGCGACAATTTTGAAAAAAATGCAACATTTTTTGCTTTTTGCTATAAGAAATATCCCCAAAAAATATATAAAAAAACATTTTTTTTTCTCAGTTTAGGCCGATACGTATTCTTCTACAAATTTTTGGTAAAAAAAATCGCAATTAGCGATTATTGATTGGTTTGCGCAAAAGTTATAGCGTCTACAAAATAGGGGATAGTTTTATAGCATTTTTATTAATATTTTTTTTTTTACTAGTAATGGCGGCGATCAGCGATTTTTTATTGTGACTGCGACATTATGGCGGACACATCGGACATTTTTGTCACATTTTTGGGACCATTGTCATTTATACAGCAATCAATGCTATTTAAATGCATTGATTCCTGTATAAATTACAGTTGTAGTGAAAGAGTTAACCACTAGGGGGAGGGGAGGGGTTATGGGCTGTGACGTGTGTGTGTTTTTTTACATTAGGGGGCTGGGCTGACGTCTGACGTCATTGATCGGCTTTCTCGATGACCGGGAACAGCCAATCAATGACAGGCAGAGTAGGAAGCGCGGGGAGAGGTTTGTTTACACATACCTCTCCCCGTTCTTCAGCTCCGTGACCCGATCGCGGGACACCAGCGGCGATCGGGTCCACTGGTCCCGCGGCCGGGGTCGAGAGCGCGCACAGGTACATGCTTTTGCCTGCCCGTGCCATTCTGCTGACGTATATATGCAGTGGGCGGTCGGGAAGCGGTTAATCTACAATTGCCATGATGCTGCACATGCAGGGGCGGACAGACAACTCATGGGGCCCCTGGGCAATAGGAGATTATGGGGCCCCTGGGGAATAGGAGAAGATTATGGGGCCCCCGGGCAATAGGAGAAGATTAGGGGGCCCCCCGGGCATTAGGAGATTATGGGGCCCCCGGACATTAAGAGATTATGGGGCCACACAGTATACACACATACAGTATACACACACAGACACACAATATACACACACAGAATACACATACACACACTGAAAAGGTACTGGAGAAGCGGGGCAGCTTTAGTCTTGGGATTTTTTTTAAAAAACACAGATTTTCACATACTGTCCCTGGTTTTAGTGAGGCTGGTAACCCTGATGGGGCCCCTTAGTGGCATGGGGCCCTCGGGCAGTGCCCGAGTGGTCAGTCCGCCCCTGTGCACATGTGATCAGTTTAGACACCAGCCATTGGATGGTTTGACCGTTTGGTTAAGAGCACAACCAATGGGATGGCATGTCCACAGTTTTATGGATGGGTTTACTTCTGCTTAAAGACAATAGGTATGAACATAGGTGGAAATGTATCTGCGTGAACACTTAGGAGGGCCAGTGCTACATTTGTTCTAGTAATTATGCCTGTAAGTGCAGAAATTAGGTTGAAAACAGCATTTCAAAATCTCCTAATGTTTAGGCATGACCATAACATGTGTTTCAATGTCCCCACTTGACCGCACCCTCTCCAACATAGGTTGTCACCAGAGTTTGAAAATCTGACAATAGAATTTGGGGTCGGGTACCATCTTAACCACTTAAGCCCCGGACCATTTTGCTGGCCAAAGACCAGAGCACTTTTTGCGATTCGGCACTGTGTCGCTTTAACTGACAAATGCGCGATTGTGCGACGTGGCTCCCAAACAAAATTGACGTCCTTTTTTCCCACAAATAGAGCTTTCTTTTGGTGGTATTTGATCGCCCCTGTGATTTTTATTTTTTGCGCTATAAACAAAAAAAAAAGCAACAATTTAAAAAAAAAAAAAACGCATTATTTTTTACATTTTGCTATAATAAATATCCCCCAAAAATATATAAAAAACTATTTTTTTTCCCTCAGTTTAGGCCTATACGTATTCTTCTACATATTTTTGATAAAAAAATCACAATAAGCATTTATTGATTGGTTTGCGCAAAAGTTATAGCGTTTACAAAATAGGGGATAGTTTTATGGCATTTTTATTAATAATTTTTTTTTTTACTAGTAATGGCAGCGATCAGCGATTTTTATCGTGACTGCGACATTATGGCGGACACATCAGACATTTTTGACACATTTTGGAGACCATTGTCATTTATACAGCAATCAGTGCTATACAAATAAATAATATTTATAAGCTGTGCGCACTATTGGGGGGGGGGGGGGGGGGGGTAGATGAATCATTTTTATATTACTGGGTTTAGTAACACTTTGAAGTGGAGGGCCACCCTAAAAAAAAAAAAAAAAATACAAAAAAACAATCCTTTAAATACATAAAAAAACATTTGAAAAAAAAAAAACATTTTAACTTACCAGAAATGCCTGTTAGATCGTCCTAATCTGCCTCTTCCTTTTCCGCGGTGATCTTCAGTCTTCTCCTCCTCGCGTTGTCTTCTGGGGAATGGGGTGCTCTGTGTTCTTGGAAGTGTGTGTGTCCCAGAACACAGCGCGGTTTTCCAGTGAGATATACATTTGGAGCACGAGTAATTAGGCTGTTGGCGGTGAAGGATAGTTCAAGTGCTGATGCTGCACCGGCGCAGCATCAACACTGTTTTGAACAGTGGTGGTGCGCCCATTAAGGGCACACGGTCACCGCCCATGGGCGTCCGCAGATAGGAGCAAGGGGGGGCAAGTGCCCCCCCCCCTGGAATCAGGGATTGGATCAGGAGTGATGATCCCCATCACCCCTCTCTGTCACCCCCCTCTCTCTCTCTCTCACCCCTCTCTTTTTCACCCCCCTCTGTCCCTGTCACACTCCTCTCTCTCTGTCACCCCTTCTGTCTCTTTCTGTCACCCCCTCTCTCTCACCCCCTTTCTCTCAGTCACCCCCTCTGTCTCTTTCTGTCACCCCCTGTCTCTGTCTGTCACCCACCACATGTATGCAGTTTCTGACAGTCTCTTGTGCCATGTCCGCAGTCTCTTGAGCCATGTATGCAGTTTCTGACAGTCTCTTGGGCCATGTATGCAGTCTCTGGTCATCTCTTGTGCCATGTCCACAGTCTCTTACAGTCTCTTGGGCCATGTATGCAGTCTCTGACAGTCTCTTGGGCAATGTCCGCAGTCTCTGACAGTCTCTTGGACCATGTCCGCAGTCTCTGACAGTCTCTTGGACCATGTCCGCAGTCTCTAACAGTCTCTTGGACCATGTCCGCAGTCTCTGACAGTCTCTTGTGCCATGTCTGCAGTCTCTGACCATCACCTGTACTACGTCTGCAGTCTCTGACCGTGATAATGACATTGTTGAAATGGTCAGAGCATGGGTGACCTTAAAATGATGCCCCCCCTGAAAAAAGTTCTGCGGACGCCCATGTCACCGCCTCCTCTGTCACGCCACCCCCTCTGTGTAGAATGGATAGATTCATGCATTGCATGAATCTATCCAAGGCCGCTGTAGCCACCCCCTATCCTTTTTTGACGCCGGGGCGCCTGAATTCCAGCGGTGGGGGTGTTTTTTTGAAGCACCTGATTAGAGCCATAGGCTTTACACTTCAAAAGTCCAACCAGGTGTGTTAGAATAGCAAATGAATATTGAACCGCCTCTCAGCCAATCAGGAGGTGCAGATCTAATACCCGTCACTGATTGGCTGAAGGCACAGGTGCCCTGATTGGACGGAACTGAAGAAGAGACACACAGGAGGACAGAGAACCATGGAGGACACCGGAGCTCGCTGCTGTCACCCGCTGCCTGACCTACCACCAGGATGGGGTAAGTGTGTGCTGGTCAGACGGCAAGCGGGGGGGTCACAGAGGCTGCATATGATGGGCACAGAGGCTGCATATGATGGGCACAGAGGCTGCATATGATAGGCACAGAGGCTGCATATGATGGGCACAGAGGCTGCATATGATGGGCACAGATGCTGCATATAATGTGCACAGAGTCTGCATATGATGAGCACAGGCTGCATATGATGGGCACAGAGGCTGCATATGATAGGCACAGGTTGCATATGATGGGCACAGAGGCTGCATAGGATGGGCACAGGCTGCATATGATGGGCACAGAGGCTGCATATGATAGGCATAGGCTGCATATGATGGGAACAGAGGCTGCATATGATGGGCACAGAGGCTGCATATGATGAGCACAGGCTGCATATGATGGGCACATAGGCTGCATATGATAGGCACAGGCTGCATATGAGGGGCACAGAGCCTGCGTAGGATGGGCACAGTCTGCATATGATTGGCACAGAGGCTGCATATGATAGGCACAGTGGCTAAATTTGATGGACACCGTGGCTGCATTTTATGGGGCACAGTGGCTGCATTTTATGGGCACAGTGGTTGTAATTGATAGCACAGTGAGGATGCAATTTATGTTTTTTTTTTTTAGAATGTTTCAGTTTGTTTGCGCCCAGTCGCCACTGGTTTTGATAGTTATAGTTGTTACTCCATCCATTCTTGAACTGTCACAATTCCCTCTGTTATACATTATTTATCTATTATTGGCATTTATATAGAGCCAACGATTTACGCAGCTCTTTACATATTGTACATTCAGTTTCTGCCCTCAAGAAGCTTACAATCTAAGATCCCTATCTCACATTTATACATACTAGGGCCAATTTAGATAGGAGCTAATTAACCTATTAATAAAATAAAGCATCTGGCCTATGGTGTGATTAAACATACTTTCTATATATTAGGCTAATGTGCCAGGGGCGAGGTTCTCTGTGGGATGCAAATATGTTAAAAAGGGCAGTGTACAGCCAGAGTGGAGCCTGCGGAGCAGGGAGCTGACACTCTGATAATCCAATAAGCGCTGTGACAGCTGCCTCTGCACAGCTGAACGTATTCTATTTACATGAAAGGGAAGGCTGTGCATCCATAAAAGTTTTCTTTTATTACCGCATTTTATTTATTAAAGGAAAGTATATCATATCTACAGCAGTGCTGAGTGAACCGCACTAAGCTTGGTTCTCAGGAAGCTCGTTGAAGTTCAAAAATACGGAATATGGCACCAAACCCTATTGAAGTCTATAGGAGGGCACAGACCGCAATGAAAACTGACAGGGAGAGAACTCTCCACTCTGTCCAAAACTAAAAAAAAAAGTTTTGCCTTTAGTTTTAAGTAGTTGTAAAGGTAAAAGGTTTGTGACCTCAATACTGGGCACTTTTACCCCCTTCCTGCCCAAGCCATTTTTTCAGCTTTCAGCACTGTCACACTTTGAATGACAATTGCGCGGTCATGCAACACACATTTCTAGACATTAGTCACATTCAACTGGACTTGTTCCGTAATTGAAGACATTCCATAATTTATCCAAGCCACTTATTCAATTCTAATAAATGTCTGGAAAGTAACTCATCATTTATATATACACACAGGTAGCACCGAGGACTTGATCCTACGACTATGGAAAGGCAGATGTTATTGTCCAAGAACAGTATAGGAAGTGTGAAAATTGTGTAACCACTCTGTCCTAGTTATATACTCCCATTATTGGTGTCAGGGAGGCTTCTTAGGTAATAATCCTTTGATGTACAAGGCTGAAGGTGTGAATTTTTGTCAAAACATTAGGATAGATATGTGGTAAACTGATGGCTGACACCTCCCATCATGTTCTTGGACATTAAATTCTGCCTTTTCATAGTGATTGGACTAAAGTGTTTGTGCTACCTATGTGGATAAAAAATGCTGGGGTGTCCTGATACTTGTTAGAACAGAAGAAGTGGCTTGGATACACTATGAAAAGTCTTCAAAATTATAGAAGTCCAGTTGAATGTGACGACATACTACTAGATATACCATGACCTATGTAAATGAGAACCTTCACAGACAACTCTTCTTGATGTTCGCTAAATGTTAGAAAATCTTTTCGTTTTGCATTCAGGTCCACTTCAACTAAATACAGTTCTTTAAAGTGGATGTAAACCTGAAAAAAACATTTTTTTAATGAAAACTTCTACCTGGTACAGTAGAGGATGTCAATTCATCTGCTCCCAGTCTTGTCACGAAGAGTTAATCCAGCTCTAAGCAATCCTCTTGTCTATTTTTAGTAAAATAAAAAAGGACACACAGATACATTTGTGTCACCACATCCCCCACCACTGCTGTGACTGATATCTAATTTCTTGAATGTTTACATGGTGTGTTCAATAAAAACATGGTAACATTTAATTCTTTGTGTGTTATTAGATTAAGCAGACTGTGATTGGCTATTGTTGTGACTTATGCGGCGTACACACGGTCGGAATTTCCGATGGAAACAGTCCGATGGGAGCTTTTCAACGGATTTTCCGACCGTGTGTATGCCCATCTGTCTTTTTCTGTCGGAATTTCCGACGGACTTTGGATTGAGAACCTGTTCTCAATTTTTCCGACGGAAAACGTTTCTATCGGATTTTCTGATCGTGTGTATGCAATGCCGACACATAAAATTCTGACTCATGCTCGGAAACAATTCGACTCATGCTCGGAAGCATTAAACTTCCCTTCTATAGTGCTGTCGAACGTGTTTTATGCCGCTGTGTTACAGACCATCGGAATTTGGTGTGACCGTGTGTAGGCAAGACAGTTTGAGCGAAATTCCGTCGGAATTCCGACGGGAAAACCATCAGAGCTTTTTCCGACGAGAATTCCGACCGTGTGTAAGCGGCATAAGATGAAGATCAGATCACATTTTATGACCAATTTGTGCAGAAATCGATATCATTCCAAAATGGTTCACATACTTTTTATTGCATCTGTATATATACATTAATACTGTGCCATTTGTTTATACTGGGTGAGTGGTGGGTTTACATCCATTTTAAAATTGCAGAAAAATAGAGCCTAAATCACTCCACAGACATTGGACCTCAGCTGGACGGGGGGCACAATATGGGACTAAAAGTACCAGGATACCATCATGTCTTGTTTATACCTCCACTCTATATTATACAATTACTTACATTTCAAACCCTAAACAGCTCTGCCTGTTATAAAAAAAAAATCTTTTCTTTTAGACTTTAGCTCTTCCTCAAGAAGCGGCGAGTGACTGAATTTGAGAGAGTGTACCCATAATGGAATAATTAGGTTTGGGTAGATCTAAATGAGCCGGGAGCTATTATTTCTTAACTGCCCATTGGAAAGTTTGTGTACAAAGTGCAGCAGCTGCAAAACATGTCAGTTGTAGCTAATTGAACAGTCACAGAAAGTGTCTGTGTCTCCTTTTTGTAATCCCCAGTACTCATATTTGTTCTCAGACATTAAATGTGATTGCAGTGTCTGTGGCTAGGTGTCATTGCTGATTTGTGCCAGCAATTCATGTGCAGTAAGCAGGTTTTCTAGCACAGCTCGCTGAGGGTTCAGTCTACCTCGTGTGTATCTATCTGCCATTATTAGATGAATGGGTCTGATGTTGATTCTACATCATGGAGTTCCAACTGGCTTTAGTTTATTAGAAACAAACACAAATAGACAGTGAGTGCCTGAGGCCCCTTTCACACTGGGGCGGGAGCCGCGGTGACGGTAAAGCAGCGCTATATTTAGCGCTGCTTTACCGTCGTTTCGCCCGCGGGTTTCGGCCGCTGGCGGTTCGGTTTTGCCCCCCGCGAGCGGCCGAAAAAGGGTTAATATCCCCCGCAGAGCACCACCGTAGCGGCGCTTTGCGGCGGTATTGCCGCGGTTTTACCGCGGTGTCCCATTCAAATCAATGGGAAGGAGCGGTATAGGAGCGGTGAACACACCGCTCCTATCCCGCTCCAAAGATGCTTCTAGCAGGACTTTTTTTGCCGTCCTGCTAGTGCACCGCTCCAGTGTGAAAGCCCGCCGGCTTTCACACTGGAGTGAATGGGGCCGGTTTTTTCAGGCGGCATACAGGCGCTATTTTTAGCGCTGTACCGCCTGAAAACCGCCCCAGTGTGAAAGGGGCCTGAGAGGTGAATTGCACAGGGTCCCCTAAGAAAACACATAAAAAGTCCCAAGTTTTTTCCCACCATGGTCCAGGTTTGCCTCCAGACGGGGTTCACAGGGCACCCAGGATTGGTTATGCTTGGTAGTGAAGATACCTGTTTGGCTTGTTCTGCTCCCTGATAAATTGGTCAGTTCCTTAAAGTGGAGCTCCACCCAGAAATGGAACTTCCGCTGTCCGGATCCCCCCCCTTCCGGTGTTACATTTGACACCTTTCAGGGGAGGGGGAAGCAGAAACCAGTCAAATCCAGGTATCTGCTCCCACTTCTGGCGAAAATCGCTGCACATTGTGCAGAGATCTATGCAATGTCTGGCAAATCCCCAGAAGACAGCAGGGATCAGAATGCACAGCGCGACTTCCACAAGAACAGTAGGGAACCAAGAGTGAGACCGAAAGTTTTCACTGCCTGGTTCCCTTACCAGGAATGGAGGTGGCAGCACCCGGGAGTTAAAGCGGAAGTAAACCCATCAATTTAACAGTTTCAAAAAACAGTTACATTCCCGGCATGCCAGGAATGCTAACTGCCACATTGGTCGTGCTCTCAACCTAATTGTCAAACCATCCAATGGCTGGTGTCATAACTGATCACATGTGCAGCATCATGATTTCTGAAGATTAAAAAGAGGCCATGATGGCAGCTTCCTTGGCTGAAAACGATAGGAGGGTTTACTTCCACTTTAATACGAAGATCAGCTGGGGTGCCGACATCGCAGGCTCCCTGGACAGGTAAGTGTCCATATATTAAAAGTCAGCAGATGCAGTATTTTCCCGCCGGCGGAACTCCGCTTTAACCACCTGCGGACCGCACATTTACTGCGGCAGAGCGGCCGCTCTGTGCCAGACCACGTACCTAGTACGTGATCAAATACCACCAAAGAAAGCTCTATTTGTAGGAAAAAAGGATATAAATGTTATTTGGGTACAGTGTCGCACGGCCACGCAATTGTCAGTTAAAGTATCACAGTGCCGTATCGCCAAAAATGGCCTGGTCATGAAGGGGGGATAAATCTTACAGAGGTCAAGTGGTTAATCTATACTTTCCAGCCAGGTCTGGCATATGAGACTATAATGAGATAATTTCCTGTGAAAATACTAGACATGTGCAATTCGTTTAGTTTTTTTGAGTTTTTCGTTTTTTTTTGGTTCTTTTCGTTCGTTCGTTTTCGTACGAATGAACGAATCGTTAAAATCGTACGAATCCAAATAACGAATCGTTCGATCGTACGAATCCGATTAACGAATCATTTGAATCGAACGAATCCGAAAAACAACGAAAATCCGAAAAAAAATAATTAGAAACAACGAATGTACTAATGAAGAAAATCCGAAAAACGAAACGAACGAAAAAATTTGTACATTCGTAACTTTTTTTTTTTGTTGAATTGGTAATTTTCCGTGTCCCTTACAATGGTGCTGCTTCGAATGGATTGAACAAAAAAATTTGTACATTCGTACCTTTTTTTTCGATTCGTAACTTTTTTTATTTTTTTTTCAATTTGTAATTTTCCGTGTCTCTATTGAACAAAAAAATTCGTACATTCGTAACTTTTTTTTCGATTCGTAACGTTTTTTTTTCGATTCGTAAATTATTAAAATATAATAATAGCATACACATTACATAAAATTATGAATTATGCTCCGATTACGAATCTACGAATGTTACGAATGTTACGAATGTACGAATAAATACGAATGCGTCTGAAAATCAAACTAACGAAAAAACGAATCAATGAAAAAATAACTCTTACGAATGTACGAATCGTTACGAATACGAACACCGACGACTTACGAATGTACGAATCGTTACGAATCAACGGAAACGAAAAAAATTCAACGAAAAAAAACTATTTTTTTTCGGAAATAAAAAAAACGAAACGAAAATAAACAAATTTTTTTGTTGTGCATATGTCTAGAAAATACCAGCACCAACAGACCTAATGCTATATTACAGTGCTTGATCTAGATCAGTCTCAGGTCAGTATTCGGGGTGGGGGGGGGGGGGTTGGTAGCTACTAATAAAAGGTTGATTGATGCAGAGAATAGATTAAAGTGGTTTTAAAGGCTCAAAGTTTCTTACCTTCATGTATATGCATGAAGGTAAAAAACCTTCTGTGTGTCCCTCCAGCCCCCCTAATGCTCACCTGAACTCCCTCTTGATTCAGCGATGTGTACGAGAGCTGAGCTTCTCCCAAGTTTCTTATTCCTCATTGGCTAAAACAGAAATAGGAGCCATTGGCTCCTGCTACTGTCAATCACAGCCAGGAGCGCCAGTGGGGGACCCGAAAAGAAGAGGATTGGGGCTGTTCCTTGCAAAACCATTAAACAGGTAAGTATAATTTTTTTTAGATTTACCTTTAATTGATTGTCGCCCGCCAGCTGTCATATGACAGCCAGGTGGCGCGGTTCTCGTTCTGGGAGGGCGTCATATGACGCCCTCGCCTTCCCGGCCCACCAGACCAACCACATGCCCGCCGTGTCACTGGGGACTCGCTGCGCGTGCCCGGCGGCCGCAATGTCCGCCGGGCAACGGCGATTGCCCAGTAACACAGCAGGACCGTGGATCTGTGTGTGTAAACACACAGATCCACATCCTGTCAGAGGAGAGGAGACCAATGGTGTGTTCCCAGTACAGAGGAACACCGATCGGTCTCCTCCCCTTGTGAATCCCCTCCCCCTACAGTTAGAATCACTCCCTAGGAAACATAATTAACCCCTCAATCACCCCCTAGTGTTAACCCCTTCCATGACAGTCACATTTATACAGTGATCAATGCATTTTTATAGCACGGAACGCTGTATAAATGTGAATGGTCCCAAAAATGTGTCAAAAGTGTCCAATATGTCCGCCGCAATATCGCAGTCACAATAAAAATCATTTACTAGTAAAAAAAAATGAATAATAATAAAAATGCTATAAATCTATCCCTATTTTGTAGACGCTATAACTTTTGCGCAAACCAATCAATATACGCTTATTGCGTTTTTTTTTTTTACCAAAAATATGTAGAATACATATCGGCCTAAACCGAGGAAAAAATTGGTTTAAAAAAATAAATAAAATTATTATAGCAAAAAGTTAAAAATATTGTGTTTTTTTCAAACTTGTCACTATTCTTTTGTTTATAGCACAAAAAATAAAAACCGCAGAGGTGATCAAATACAACCAAAAGAAAGCTCAATTTATGGGGAAAAAATGATAACAATTTCATCGGGGTACAGTGTTGTATGACCGCGCAATTGTCCTTCAAAGTGTGACAGCGCTGAAAGCTGAAAAATGGCTTGGGCAGGAAGGGGGCAAAAGTGCCCAGTATTGAGGTGGTTAATGTCACAAACCTTTTACCTTTACAACTACTTAAAACTAAAGGCAAAACTTTTTTTTTTAGTTTTGGACAGAGTGGAGAGTTCTCTCCCTGTCAGTTTTCATTGCTGTCTGTGCCCTCCTATAGACTTCAATAGGGTTTGGTGCCATGTTCCGTATTTTTGAACTTCAACGAGCTTCCTGAGAACCAAACTTAGTGCGGTTCACTCAGCACTGCTGTAGATATGATATACTTTCCTTTAATAAATAAAATGCGGTAATAAAAGAAAACTTTTGTGGATGCACAGCCTTCCCTTTCATGTAAATAGAATACGTTCAGCTGTGCAGAGGCAGCTGTCACAGCGCTTATTGGATTATCAGAGTGTCAGCTCCCTGCTCCGCAGGCTCCACTCTGGCTGTACACTGCCCTTTTTAACATATTTGCATCCCACAGAGAACCTCGCCCCTGGCACATTAGTCTAATATATAGAAAGTATGTTTAATCACACCATAGGCCAGATGCTTTATTTTATTAATAGGTTAATTAGCTCCTATCTAAATTGGCCCTAGTATGTATAAATGTCAGATAGGGATCTTAGATTGTAAGCTTCTTGAGGGCAGAAACTGAATGTACAATATGTAAAGAGCTGCGTAAATCGTTGGCTCTATATAAATGCCAATAATAGATAAATAATGTATAACAGAGGGAATTGTGACAGTTCAAGAATGGATGGAGTAACAACTATAACTATCAAAACCAGTGGCGACTGGGCGCAAACAAACTGAAACATTCTAAAAAAAAAAAACATAAATTGCATCCTCACTGTGCTATCAATTACAACCACTGTGCCCATAAAATGCAGCCACTGTGCCCCATAAAATGCAGCCACGGTGTCCATCAAATTTAGCCACTGTGCCTATCATATGCAGCCTCTGTGCCAATCATATGCAGACTGTGCCCATCCTACGCAGGCTCTGTGCCCCTCATATGCAGCCTGTGCCTATCATATGCAGCCTATGTGCCCATCATATGCAGCCTGTGCTCATCATATGCAGCCTCTGTGCCCATCATATGCAGCCTCTGTGCCCATCATATGCAGCCTGTGCCCATCATATGTAGCCTCTGTTCCCATCATATGCAGCCTATGCCTATCATATGCAGCCTCTGTGCCCATCATATGCAGCCTGTGCCCATCATATGCAGCCTCTGTGCCCATCATATGCAGCCTGTGCCTATCATATGCAGCCTCTGTGCCTATCATATGCAGCCTGTGCTCATCATATGCAGCCTGTGCTCATCATATGTAGCCTCTGTGCCCATCGTATGCAGCCTCTGTGTCCATCATATGCAGCCTGTGCCCATCATATGCAGCCTCTGTGCCTATCATATGCAGCCTCTGTGCCCATCATATGCAGCCTCTGTGCCCATCATATGCAGCCTCTGTGACCCCCCCCCCCCGCTTGCCGTCTGACCAGCACACACTTACCCCATCCTGGTGGTAGGTCAGGCAGCAGGTGACGGCAGCGAGCTCCGGTGTCCTCCATGGTTCTCTGTCCTCCTGTGTGTCTCTTCTTCGGTTTCGTTAGGCGTCCAATCAGGGCACCTGTGCCTTCAGCCAATCAGGTGACGGGTATTAGATCTGCACCTCCTGATTGGCTGAGAGGCGGTTCAATATTCATTTGCTATTCTAACACACATGGTTGGACTTTTGAAGTGTAAAGCCTATGGCTCTAATCAGGTGCTTCAAAAAAACACCCCTGCCCCTGGAATTCAGGCGCCCGGCGTCCAAAAAGGGGCCGACGCATGGATAGGGGGTGGCTACAGCGGCCATGGATAGATTCATGCAATGCATGAATCTATCCATTCTACATAGAATAGGGGCGGCGTGACAGAGGGGGCGGTGACCGTGTGCCCTTAATGGGCGCACCACCACTGTTCAAAACAGTGTTGATGCTGCGCCGGTGCAGCATCAGCACTTGAACTATCCTTCACCGCCAACAGTGGCAAAAAGCCATTCAACCTAATTACTCGTGCTCCAAATGTATATCTCACTGGGAAACCGCCCCAAAAATCCACTTAAAGGGGGCTGCGAGTCGCGCAGCGCTTTGTGAATGGAGCGCGCTGTGTTCTGGGACACACACACTTCCGAGAACACAGAGCACCCCATTCCCCAGAAGACAACGCGAGGAGGAGAAGACTGAAGATCACCGCGGAATAGGAAGAGGCAGATTAGGACGATCTGCCTAGCAACAGGCATTTCTGGTAAGTTAAAACATTTTTTTTTTCAAATGTTATTTTATGTATTTAAAGGATTGTTTTTTTGTATTTTTTTTTTTTTTTAGGGTGGCCCTCCACTTCAAAGTGTTACTAAACCCAGTAATATAAAAATGATTCATCTACCCCTCCCCCCCCCCCCAATAGTGCGCACAGCTTATAAATATTATTTATTTGTATAGCACTGATTGCTGTATAAATGACAATGGTCTCCAAAATGTGTCAAAAATGTCTGATGTGTCCGCCATAATGTCGCAGTCACGATAAAAATCGCTGATCGCTGCCATTACTAGTAAAAAAAAAATTTTTTATCAAAAATATGTAGAAGAATACGTATCGGCCTAAACTGAGGGAAACAAAATAGTTTTTTATATATTTTTGGGGGATATTTATTATAGCAAAATGTAAAAAATAATGCGTTTTTTTTAAAAATTGTTGCTTTTTGGGGGGGCGTGGCTAGCCAGCAGAGCGGATGGTCGCATACTAGCTCAGCTCCATCAACCACCGGACTTAGAAGGCGGAATTGCGACGACTACAGCCCTCATTTCAGGCTATACTTGCCCACATAGGGTGCGGGAACATCCCTAGATGACATCTCGTAAGAGAAAAGAACTTACCCGGCCGGGTAAGATGACTGACTTCTTTGCTCAGCCGAGCCGACAGAAGGCCCAAGATGGCGCCGGCCACCGGAGCGACGCCACACGCGGCCCTCACAATCAGACTCACCGCGCGGCGAACCAAGCACGCCACTACAACAAAAATACAGAGGGACAGCGGCATCCATACTCACCTCCACCGTCGGCCTCATCCAGTCCAGCGAAAAGCAGGCAAAGAACACAACAGGAGGACACGGAGAAGCTGGAGGTAAGCGCCCTTGACTCCTCACTAGACGACACTAGGGAGTTGCAAGACTCCATAACCGAGTTCCCAACACTGAATCAACCAGTTATGGATACCACTCTCAAGGACATGTTAGTGTCCCTACGCACAACCCTGCATGCTGACATGTTAGCTATAACACAGCAGTTTAAAAAGGAGGTCACAGCGGTCTCAAGCAGAGTATCCCACATTGAAACAAAAATGGAGGACTTTACCGCCACATTCAATGACCTGGCGGACGCTCATAACGACAGAGAAGACGAGATTACCTCTATTAAAGAGAAATTAGCAGATTTAGAGGACAGATCGAGACGTAACAACGTCAAAATCCGTGGAATACCCGAAACAGTTAAACCCCCAGAGTTAAAGGCGTACTTCACAAATCTCATGAAATTAGCGCTTACAGAAGCTCCCCTAGAGGAATTGTTAATTGACCGCATTCACAGACTGCCAAGGCCAAAAAACATCCCATCCCACCTGCCAAGAGACACAATAGTCAGAATACACTTCTACCACATAAAGGACAGATTTATGGCGGTAACAAGGAAGAAGGAAGACCTACCGGACGAACTGGTGGACCTCTCATTCTTTGCAGACTTATCTGCATACACTATGCAAAGGCGCAGACAACTTGCGACGATTACCAAACCATTATACAACCACCATATCCCATACAAATGGTTGTACCCGGCTAAATTACTCATAACATATGAGGACAGGCCACATATTGTGTCTACCGTAAAGGAAGGCATCCGCCTCATGAAAGAATGGCAGATTCTGGAACCCCAAGGTGACGAAAGAGACCCACCACATTCCCTGCCCTCCACCCGCACAAGCTCTGAAAATGAAACAGGCTGACATAACGGAACTGCAGCACTACTCTTCCGCCTGAAAGTCCGGAAAGACGAATCTTGCTTGAACCACACCAGTTTTGGTACCTGACTGACCGCTCTTCCCCCAAATATCAAGCGGTGTTTCACCAGCACGGATTCCACTGGAATCGCCAATTTATTTTTACTCCAGTTTACCCGGTTGTTATTTTTTATTTCCCTTCTCTTTCCCTCATACCCATTCCTCCCCCACCCTCCCTTTCACCCTCTATTGTTACAGGATCAGCACTACAACTACCCGCGCAACATCCAGGTCGAGAAAGAAAATCCCTACAGCAACGTAAAGAAGTACAGATTCACCTAAGAACAGGAATCCTCACCACTCTGGACTTCCTCTCCCTATACTCATTGTTATACCACATCCTGAGGTACGTGCAAAACACAACACAGCATGGCTTTTAAAATAGCCTCATTGAACGTCAAGGGCCTAAACAGCCCTCACAAAAGGCAAATGGCATGGAAAGAAGCCGGACGGCTTCGGAGTGACATAATTTGTTTCCAGGAGACACACTTTATGACGGGGAACCACCCCGTATTCTCTAATCGCAATTACCCCCACACCTTTTTTGCTAACGGTCCGAAGAAAAAGGCAGGAGTAGCCATTGCGATTAAAGACTCAGCGAAATTCTCACTAACAGAATCATATGCAGACCCATCTGGAAGGTTCCTTATACTTGTATGTGAAATAGCAAAAACCAAGTACACAATAGTTAATGTATACCTGCCAAATGTCAAACAGAACCGCTTTCTACGGAAGATATGGAAAAAGATCACTGCTGTCAAACAAGGATATCTACTCATATGTGGGGACTTCAACTTAATCCCAAATAAGGATCTTGACGTATCCTTTAAATCCCAGCAAAAATCTCGCAGACCTACCCTAGCGCAATTTATCCTGTCATCGGGTCTCCAGGATGTTTGGAGGTGCCAACATGCATCGGAAAAGGACTTTACTTTCTTTTCTAATGTTCACCACTCGTACTCACGTATAGACTTAATGCTGGTAGATAAATTTTTACTTCAGAAAATCTCTCGCTCTGACATACATGTAATTACGTGGTCTGATCATGCACCCGTTTCCATGAGCGTGGGGGATCGCCCTGCTGAAACTAGAGCTAACAGGTGGCGAAATGATGTATCATTAATGTCACAACCTGAAAATCTAAATAGACTTAAAACAGCCATGAAGGATTTTTTTGTTCTAAACTCACCTTCGGTAGCTGATCCCTTCACGCTCTGGAATACGCATAAAAGTTTCATGAGGGGCTTATTTATTCAATTAAGTGCTATAACCAAGAAACAGAGGAGGCAGCGGCTCAACGATCTCTTAAGTAGAATAGAACAACTAGAAGCTTTGAACAAACAAAACACTACGCAAAAGGTGAGGGATTTACTGTTTCAAGCTAGACAGGAACTGCGCACACACCTGGTTTCCCAGCAAGAGAACCGCTTTCGTGCTCTGAAGGCAAACAGCTACCGTTACAACAACAAGGCGGGGAAATTGCTGGCAAACCAGCTGCAGGAAAAACAGAAACAACAAAAAATTCATAGCATGCATAACCCCAAAACAAAACAAACAGTGTACAACCCCAAAGAAATTGCTGATGCCTTCAGCGATTACTACGAGGCTTTGTATAACCTCAAAAACGACCCTGACACACACCAACCATCTGACCAACTAATTTCGGACTTTCTAGAGTCCATCAATCTCCCAAAAGTACCTAATACAGAATTGGACGTTTTAAACGCTCCCACGTCCATTACCGAAATCAGTAAAATTATTAAAAGTATGCCCCACAACAAATCTCCAGGCCCGGACGGTTACTCGTCCGAATATTACCGGTTATTCTGCAGTGAACTATCTCCCTACATGAAAGAGATCTTTGATGCCGCTGTGTCTAGTGCCTCATTCCCGAAAGAAATGCTAACAGCCACTATAATTACCATACCTAAACCTGGTAAGGACCCCTCAACCCCGCAAAATTTCAGACCAATATCACTATTAAATGTTGATGTGAAGGTATATGCAAAATTGGTGGCCAACAGGCTTGCCTCCATCTTGCCGAGGTTAATCCACCAAGATCAGGTGGGCTTCGTGAAGGGGAGGCAGGCCAATGACGCCACTAGGAGACTAATAAACCTGATACACCTTGCCGAAAGAAGTGGGGGGCCTTCTCTGCTTCTTGCCCTGGACGCAGAGAAGGCCTTCGATAGGGTCCACTGGGGATACCTATCCCAAGTATTACAGAAATTTGGAATTGTGGGTAGGATCCAACAAGCCATATTAGCTCTCTACTCGTCTCCATCTGCCTTTGTGTACACAGAGGGGATGTTCTCAAAAAACTTTAACATAACAAATGGCACACGCCAAGGTTGCCCCCTTTCGCCCATCATTTTTGCCATGATGATGGAACCACTAGCGGAAAAGATTAGACAGCATCCAGGAATCCAAGGAATCCTCTCGCATAAAACACAGCATAAAATTTCACTATTCGCGGACGATGTCATTTTGACACTGTCCGACCCTTACTCTTCACTCACAGCAGCACACAATACGTTAGTCGCATTCAGTAAAATTGCGTATTACAAAGTGAACGAAAACAAATCTAATATTTTAGGCATAGTGATAGACAAAAAGTTAAAGTTTAGCATACAAAAAGCCCTCCCATACCCGTGGGCCTCTAGCTCCATTCCTTACCTAGGGATACAACTAACCCCAGCTATCTCCAACCTATTCAAAGCCAACTATTCTCCATTAGAACAGAAACTACAGAAAGATATAAATAGGATTCAAAATCATTTCATGTCATGGCATGGTCGTTTAGCGGCCTACAAAATGTTACTACTGCCAAAAATAACGTACCTATTTAGAACCCTGCCAATATCCATCCCTGACTCCTTTCTCAAAACACTACAAAGACAGATGATAAAATTCATCTGGGCAGGTAAAAGATCTAGGTTCCCACTCCAAATGATGCATAAACATAAGAAAGCAGGGGGATTGGGAGTCCCCTCCCTGAAAGACTACTATGTGGCAGCAATAGTAGATCAACTTAAAGACTGGAGTACCCAATCTGCATCCAAACCCTGGCATCAACTAGAACACGCATGGATCTTCCCTAGAACCTTACAGTCCCTACTTATAGCAAGTAACCATTGTAACACTGGATTACATACACACCATCCCACTATCCAGGCCGCTTTAGAAGCCTGGAAATACCTTAAGTCAGCTCACAAGTCAGAATCAGCCAATGTAGAGATCCCTATACTAATGGAATCCCTAGGCTGGCTAATCCCAAACCTAAACACTGCAACATGGGTAAAAGGGGGGGCGAAAGTAGTGCAGGATATCACACAGAAGGGCAATCTACTAGCTTTCGCAGATATCCAGGCAAGATTTAATATCCCTTCCTCGGAATTCCTAACTTATCTCCAGATATCCTCTTGGTTCCGACAAACTAGTAGTACACACACCTCAGTCCCGAAACAGATTTGGAGCTACCTTACTTCAGTAGACACCAGAGCCAAGGGCATATCCCTTATTTATAACTTCTTATATAACAAATCCTCCTTTCACAAGTACACCCACTATAGCAAGTGGGAAACCGATTTGGGGAAAACCTTCACAGAGCAACAATGGCTAGCAGCCGCCCGTAACAACATTAAATTTTCGAGATGCTCAAACTATGAGGAACTAGCGGCAAAATTTACAGCAAGATGGTACCTAACACCCTACATAATGGCTAAATTTCCAGGAAACAACACCAATCTCTGTTGGAGGGGATGCGGCCAGGTGGGTACACTGATCCACACGTTGTGGTCATGTCCCCACCTCCGTAGCTTCTGGAATGAAATCTTTAAACTCATTGCACAAATTACGGGGATCATTAGTCACCCCACACCCGAGAAAGCCATACTAAGCATAGATATTACAGATTATCCAATCTCTGAAAGAGCAATAGCAATGCAAATCATATTTGCCGCTAGGTCCTTGATAGTCACCAACTGGAAATCAAATGAAATTCCGTCGAAATTTGAAGTAATAACCAAAGTAAACATCATTTCAGAATACGAAAAGATTCTAGCCTATAGAGACGGCTTAGGTCCCAGATACGTTTCTAACTGGTCATCATGGAACTCACTGTACAAAGTGAATAAATGAAGTTTGTACAATTAACATAGGATTATACTTCATTAGGAATATTGGAGCACTGTATTTCCTGTAACCCCCCCCCCCCCTTCTTCTTCCCTTCCCTCTCTTTCCCATCTCTTTCCCCCCCCCCCCCCCCGTTATTATTTGAATGTTGGAAAGTATATAGCTACCTGTAGTTACAAGGCAGTTTAACAATACTTCGTATCTATGTACTGATGTTATCTAGTTCGAAATGCTTCTAAGGTATAAAAGGTAAGAGCAAAGTAACCAAACTACTAAAAGATAAAGAAATACCCAGACTACATGTTACAGATACCAAGTACTAGCAGTCTAACAATGTTAACAGTGGCATATTATGAGTGTCTGTACAATCCTGAAAAATGTATGCACTACAAGTTGGTTTTTTGTATTGTTTGTTACCAATTTTTCTTTTCAATAAAAAATATCTAAATTAAAAATTGTTGCTTTTTTTTTGTTTATAGCGCAAAAAATAAAAATCGCAGGAGCGATCAAATACCACCAAAAGAAAGCTCTATTTGTGGGAAAAAAGGACGTCAATTTTGTTTGGGAGCCACGTCGCACAATCGCGCAATTTTCAGTTAAAGCAGCGCAGTGCCGAATCGCAAAAAGTGCTCTGGTCTTTGGCCAGCAAAATGGTCCGGGGCTTAAGTGGTTAAGATGGTACCCGACCCCAAATTCTATTGTCAGATTTTCAAACTCTGGTGACAACCTATGTTGGAGAGGGTGCGGTCAAGTGGGGACGTTGAAACACATGTTATGGTCATGCCTAAACATTAGGAGATTTTGAAATGCTGTTTTCAACCTAATTTCTGCACTTACAGGCATAATTACTAGAACAAATGTAGCACTGGCCCTCCTAAGTGTTCACGCAGATACATTTCCACCTATGTTCACACCTATTGTCTTTAAGCAGAAGTAAACCCATCCATAAAACTGTGGACATGCCATCCCATTGGTTGTGCTCTTAACCAAACTGTCAAACCATCCAATGGCTGGTGTCTAAACTGATCACATGAGCACAGGGGCGGACTGACCACTCGGGCACTGCCCGAGGGCCCCATGCCACTAAGAGGCCCCATCAGGGTTACCACCCTCAATAAAACCAGGGACAGTATGTAAAAATCTGTGTTTTTTAAAAAAAATCCCAAGACTAAAGCTGCCCCGCTTCTCCAGTACCTTTTCAGTGTGTGTATGTGTATTCTGTGTGTGTATATTGTGTGTCTGTGTGTGTATACTGTATGTGTGTATACTGTGTGGCCCCATAATCTCCTAATGTCCGGGGGCCCCATAATCTCCTAATGCCCGGGGGCCCCCTAATCTTCTCCTATTGCCCGGGGCCCCATAATCTTCTCCTATTCCCCAGGGGCCCCATAATCTCCTATTGCCCAGGGGCCCCATGAGTTGTCTGTCCGCCCCTGCATGTGTAGCATCATGGCAATTGTAGATCAACCGCTTCCTGGCACGGGCAGGCAAAAACATGTACCTGTGCACGCTCGCGACCCGGTCGGGAGCTCCGTGACCCCGGCCGCGGGACCAGTGGGCCCGATCGCCGCTGGTGTCCCGCGATCGGGTCACGGAGCTGAAGAACGGGGAGGGTCTGTGTAAACAAACCTCTCCCCGCGCTTCCTACTCTGCCTGTCATTGATTGGCTGTTCCCGGTCATCGGGAAAGCCGATCAATGACGTCAGACGTCAGCCCCGCCCCCTAATGTAAAAAAACACACACACGTCACAGCCCATAACCCCTCCCCTCCCCCTAGTGGTTAACTCTTTCACTACAACTGTCATTTATACAGGAATCAATGCATTTAAATAGCATTGATTGCTGTATAAATGACAAAGGTCCCAAAAATGTGACAAAAATGTCCGATGTGTCCGCCATAATGTCGCAGTCACAATAAAAATCGCTGATCGCCGCCATTACTAGTAAAAAAAAAAATATTAATAAAAATGCTATAAAACTATCCCCTATTTTGTAGACGCTATAAACTTTTGCGCAAACCAATCAATAATCGCTAATTGCGATTTTTTTTACCAAAAATATGTAGAAGAATACGTATCGGCCTAAACTGAGAAAAAAAATGTTTTTTTATATATTTTTTGGGGATATTTCTTATAGCAAAAAGCAAAAAATTTTGCATTTTTTTCAAAATTGTCGCTCTATTTTTGTTTATAGCGCAAAAAATAAAAACCGCAGGGGCGATCAAATACCACCAAAAGAAAGCTCTATTTGTGGGAAAAAAAGGACACCAATTTTGTTTGGGAGCCACGTCGCACGACCGCGCAATTGTCAGTTAAATCGACGCAGTGCCGAATCGCAAAAAGGGGCCTGGTCCTTTGGCTGCCAATTGGTCCGGGGCTGAAGTGGTTAAACAGAGGCAAAGATGGCAGCTTCCTTGGCTGAAAATGATAGGGGGGTTTACTTACACTTTAAATATTCTCTCGGCAGCATGCATTTTAATAGCCAGGAAATTGCATAGATAGCATATAGAGATAATAAATCTTCTAATTTTCAGAACACATGGGCACCTTGGCAACAGCTCAAATATTGTGCCATGTAATCTGCAGACATTGTTTGCCACAACCCTAATATATACTCCTATAAAGCCTTTCCGCTTTTCCCATCTCCTAGTTACACAATACATGTATGTTATAAGCGATGCTGGAGATTTCTAGCTCCAGGGCTCTAAATGTTTCTTTAATGTAAGAACTAAATAACCCGAGTTCTTGTTCTATTCTGGTGTAAATCGAACATCTGTTTCCTCTGTAAACTAATATAAGTTATCTTGTTCTTCATACTTTGTAAAACTTTTAAATCTCTAACAAAAATGTATTGAGAAAAAAAAAAAAGCATCCTTTGTGCTATTGGGCTGTGGACTTTCCTGATGTGAAGAACTAAAGATGCTTCAACCACTTCAGCCCCGGAATATTTGGCTGCTCAATGACCAGGCCATATTTTGCAATACGGCACTGTGTCGCTTTAAGTGACAATTGCGCGGTCGTGCAACGATGTACCCAAACAAAATTGATGTCCTTTTTTTCGCACAAATAGAGCTTTCTTTTGGTGGTATTTGATCACCTCTGCGGTTTTTATTTTTTGCGCTATAAACAAAAGAAGAGCGACAATTTAGAAAAAAACACAATGGGGGTGATTTACTAAGACGAAGGCACGGCACCAGTTCATACATTATTTGGTGCGCCGGAAATATAATTAATTGAACGTGCGAACCGGCGCACATTGAAGCGCAAATAGTGATAATAAATAGCCGCATGTGCAACTGTCGCTAGGGTTACTGCGGTTTTCTCATTGATAATAGCGCACACCCAATACAATTGGTTAATTTCATCTCATTGGATGTGTCTTGTTAGGCGATTAGTAGGTGTTCTCAGTTAATTAACCCTTTTGATGCTAATCTCATTCCTATCACATATATCTTTGAAATGTGTTTTTTTTTTTACTCAAATCTTTCAATACATTACAAAGAACAGAGAAGAGTTTCTAAACCCAGTATTTCCAGATCTTGATCTTTAACCACTTGCCGCCCGCCATATAGCAGAATGACGGCGGCAAAGTGGTTTCAATATCCTGACTGGGCGTCAAATGACATCCTCAAGATATTAAGCCACTGCGTGCCCCCGGGGGGCGTGTATCGCGGCGTTCGTTGTAGCGGTGTGTCAGTCTGACACCCCGCAACACCGATCTAGGTAAAGAGTCTCTGACGAAGACTCTTTACCACGTGATCAGCCGTGTCCAATCACGGCTGATCACGATGTAAATAGGAAGAGGCGGTGAACAGCTTTTCCTCACTCACGTCTGACAGACGCGAGGTAGAGGAGAGCCGATCGGCGGCTCTCCTGACAGGGGGGGTCTGTGCTGATTGTTTATCAGTGCAGCCCCCCCTCGGATCCCGCCCAGGACTACCATAATGCTGCCCAGGACCACCAGGGACGCCACCACACTGGACCACCAGGTATGCCCCCCTAGACCCCCAGGGAAATGCACATCTGTGCCCAGGCAGCTGCCAATCAATGCCCAGGCAGCTGCCAATCAGTGCCCACTGACAATGCCTACCACTGCCAGTGCCACCAGGGATGCCCATCAGTGCCTCATATCAGTGCCCTGTATCATTGCCCATCTGTACCCATCAGTGCCACGTATCGATGCCCCTCAGTGCCCAGCAGTGCAGCCTATCAGTGCCCAGCAGTGCCACCTATCAATGCCACCCATAAGTACCCATCTTTTCATCCTTTCAGTGCCCATCAGTGTCGCCTATTAGTGGCCATCAATGTCCACCTGTGCCACCCATGAGTGCCCACCAGTGCTGCCTGTCAATGCCCATCAGTGCTGTATATGAGTGCCACCCATCAGTGCCCATCAGTGCCCATCGTTGGTGCCCATCAGTGCCCGTTTATTGGTGCCACCTCATCGGTGCCACCTTATCAGTGCCCGTCAGTGCCGCCTTATCAGTGCCCATCAGTGAAAAAGAAAATGTACTTATTTACAAAATTTTATAACAGAAACAAAACCAAAACTTTTATTTTTTTCTAAATATTCAGTCTTTTTTTATTTTTTTAGCAAAAAATAAAAACCGCAGAGGTGATCAAATACCACCAAAAGAAAGCTCTATTTGTGGGAACAAAATGATAAAAATTTAGTTTGGATACAGTGTAGCATGACCGCGTAATTGTCATTCAAAGTGCGACAGTGCTGAAAGCTGAAAATTGTCCTGGGCAGGAAGGTGTATAAGTGCCTGGTATTGAAGTGGTTGAAGGTGACCATACACTGCAATCAGTTAGATCTTAAATAAATTTGATTTACTGCAAGAGCCTGTTTGATTTCCTATAATTTGAATGAATTGTTCAAGTGCGTCTTCCTATTACCTATTTTGCCTAAAAATCGAGTTGTACAGATTGGCCAATCAGATTGCATAGTGCATGACCATCTTAAGTGCCAAATTTGGAATGTAGATGTGCCACGACCTACTTGTATTTTCCTAACGATATTTCTTGGGCATTATACAAGGCACATGAAAAAACACCTTTTTTCAAGACATGCTAGAGTGATCAGGAATCTTCTTTTAAAAGCAAATGTTAGCCCATGGAAATCCAAGGGGTTAGAGGGGGGAGACAAAAGCATTGGAGAATGGCCTGTGGAGTTCCCCTTTAAAAGCAAAAGCTAGCCCAAGGAAATAATATGCATTAGAGGGGGAAGGTAAAATGCCCTTTTAGGAGGAGCTAGAGGAGCTAGAGTCTTTTTACCTAATTTTAACAAGGTGCCTGTCACATGTTGGCAACGTAACATGCTAAGGCCTGTGTGCAAATCTCCTTAAAAAAATACATAAAAGTGAACCAGCGTAAAAAAAATGTGTCAAGTTTAGAGATTTTCAAAAAAAAAAATGTTTTTCCTCAGTTTAGGCCGATATGTATTCTTCTACATTTTTATGACAAACAAAACTTACACTTAAAACTTAAAACTTACTATGACAACAAAAATTACAATAAGCGTATATTGATTGGTTTGCACAAAAGTTATAGCGTCTATAAAATAGGGGATAGATTTATGGCATTTTTATTATTTTTATTTTTTTTCTAGTAATGGCGGTGATCTGCGATTTTTATCGGGACTGCGATATTGTGGTGGACAAATTGGACACTTTTGACACATTTTTGGGACCATTGGCAATTATACAGCGATCAGTGCTATAAAAATGCACTGATTACTGTATACATGTCACTGGCAGGGAAGGGGTTAACACTAGTGAACTGTGTTCCCTAGGTGTGTTCTAACTGTGGGGGGGATTGGACTGACTAGGGGAAGAGAGATATTGGTGTTCATACTTAGTATGAACACACAATCTCTCTCCTCTCCCCTGAGAGAACAGGGATTTGTGTGTTTACACATACAGATCCCCGATTCTCGCTCTGTCACAAGCGATCGCGGGTGCCCGGTGGTCATTGCATCCGCCGGGCACTCCCTTCGACCCCGGGCACATGCTGTGGGCTGCAACGCACCTCCTACAGCATCTTAAAGGGCCGACGTACAGCTACGACCACTCGCCCAGGGGAGCCATTCTGCCGCAGTATAACTGTGGCGGCCGGTCGGGTACCTGTTAAAGGCCAGCTTTCAGCACACCTAACACCTATAGGAGTTGCACAGTCACATGCCTAGTATGGATTAGGATTGCCACCTTTTCTTTAAGCCAAACCTGAACACTTTTGCAGTGCACGGGGGCAACGCTGGTGTAAAGGGGAACTCTGATGTAAGAGCATTTCTGCTCACCAAGCCCCCTCAGAGTTCTCAGCATTCCCTCTTAAATCAGGGTTTCCAAAGCCCTCTTACATCAGAGTCTGCAGAGCACCCCTTACATCTGAGTCTCCCTTACCTTAATGTACTCATTCGCTTGGAGGCAGCTCACTCACCTGAGGATGGAGGCTCAGGCATCGGCACCTTTCATCCACAATGTATCTGCCAGCTGCTGGGCTTCAAATTTCCCCCCCACACATCCATTTTTTAAGGCACAGCACACTAGGGATTGGAGTGTGGGTTGGCAGACACAGAGGGGTAGGGGCGGGAGGATGAGGAGCAGATCAAGCCCTCTCTCCTCTCCTGTCTGTGTAGGGCAGAGCTGCGCTGGCTCTGGGCAGTGTGAGAGAGAGAGTGCCACAAACACTCGGCTAAGACAACTGCAACCAAACCTCAGGTGGCCAGGTGGCACTCAGTGGTTGTGGTACGCAGTTACTTGGGGATTCAAAACTCTGACTGTCTGGGTGAATCCTGGATGGGTGGCAACCTTAGTAGGGATCTATGTTTTTACCCTTTCTATATCAATATTATCTGCACCTGTTTAGGATTTATACTCCTAGCAACTGATCATGCTTGGCCTATTTTTGTTTGGTGTGTACTACTTCAAGCTCCCAGCCAGTGTTTTTTCCTGGTTATAAGCTTTCTGACTTGTTTGATACATGACCTATATTGGACTTCATTATGGACCCCATCAGGACATATCCGGGCATGTTGTCAGTTCTCTGACTGCAGTTATCTGTTCTGACCTCTAACTTGAACCTAAATACGAGTCTGCTTCATGACTGGTGCACAGTTTGGTCCTGTCTATACTTTGAGTTATTCACAGAAATTAATTATTAGGAGCCTTCAAAAACAAAATATTAGGAGCCTCGGTCTATTTACCCTACTGTCAAACTCAAATGGACCATTAGTGACTCTGGTGAGGGACAGACACCTCATTTTGTCCTGGTGACCATTGTCACTGAGATATCCTAATTTTACAATTAGGATAATTTTATTGTCGTTCCAAAAATTTTTTAAACGTGAAAGGAATTTAACAATAAAAAAATCAAGACAAACAAATAAGTAAAATAAAAAAATATGTAAATAAATATGTAAATATACGTAAAGATAAAAGTGTGAATATAAATGATAATATTAAATTAACACCAATTTGTTCAGTTTTAGCAACAACTACACATAAAAAGCAGCATGATTCTCAATAAGATTGTAATATTACAGTCATATATATGAGTCATAAAGTGCAATATTATCAGTTTAAAATTGCAGCAATGCCCAGAGAAAAAATAATTATTCTAACAACAGAATCACTAGTTTAGCCTAGGTTCACACTGACAGCGGGATTGAAATTGTGCGCGTTCAGCTGAACTTTCATAGCCGCATGTCAGTCTGACTTTGGGGGTGATTTCAGATACATCTGTGTGGGTTCCTGCACAAATGTCTACTGAAATCGCACCCGAAGTTGCCAAAAGTAGTACAAAAACTACTTTTGGGAATTGGGATTGGGACGGTGCCATTGCCGTAAATGGCCGCCAATTTGGAATGTGATTTGACATGTCAAATCGCATGCCAAATTGCATCAATGTGAACTTAGGCTTAGGGTGATACATCAGGTAAAAAGCTGTTACTCAATCTGGTTCTTCTAGTGCCGCGTACACACTGAGGGACTATCCCGCGGGATTGTCTGCTGGACTCGAGTCCGCCGGACAATCCCCTCGTGTGTGGGCGCCGGCGGACTTTTTGGCGCCAAAAGTCCGGCGGACTAGGTTTTAAGTTTTGTTTTAAAATTATCCGCTGGACTTGGCAGTCCGGCGGACAATCCCGCCGTTAGTAGGCTAGTCCACCGGGCTTTTGAAATGAACGGACTTGCCGCTAGGGATGAGCCGAACACCCCCGGGTTCGGTTCGAACCAGAACCTTCGAACGGACCGAAAGTTCGCGCGAATTTTCGAACCCTATACGTTATAATGGACGCGAACGTTCGAAATCAAAAGTGCTAATTACAACGGCCAATATGCATGTTAATGTCATAAAACAGGTTTGGGGACCCGGGTCCTGCCCCAGGGGACATATATCAATGCAAAAAGAACTTTTAAAAAACTAACGTTTTTTCGGGAGCAGTCATTTTAATGATGCATAAAGTGAAAAAAAAAAAGTGACATTTTCCTTTAAATATGGTACCTGGGGGGTGTCCAAAGTATGCCTGTGAAGTGGCATGTGTTTCCCGTGTTTAGAACTGTCCTTGCACAAAATGACATTTGTAAAGGAAAAAAAGAAGCCATTTAAAACCACTTGCGGCTTTAGGTTTGATCTTAAGTAGAATCTGAACAGGTACATTATGAAGTGTAGCTCCATCCCAAAAAAATCTATTTTTAAGCTTTTTGGAGAACATAGGGAGGGGTTATCACCCCTGTAACATTTGCTGTCTTTGCACATCTGTTCAGAACATGTCACCTCACTTTCCGTCCCAATGACAAATGTTTTTGGAAAAGTGGGGTTTTAATTGAAACAAGGATTGGTGATAAAGCATCAGTAAAGAGGAGATACTTTTTTCCCAAAATAAATCTAACAGGATAGAATTTCCCTTCCTAGGGGTAGATTTCCTCTCACTTCCTGTTTTCTCTTTCCGTTTGCAAGTAGGAGTCGTTTGTAAGTTGGATGTTTGAAAGTAGGGGCCTGCCGTATATACTCTGCAGAAATTTGCCCTATTAGATGTTGGTGTAGCCACGAGACTGGTGGTCACAGGAATGGGCCCTGCTGTGAGTTATTGGATCAAGATTTATAATTGCATGCACCTGTTGAACAGGGCAGAAAAATTGGGCCTTTGGTGGTGGTGGTGGTGGTGGTGGTGGACGGTTTTGCCACAAGACTGTAAGCTCTCACAGTTACTCTTGGTGGGCGCAGGAATGGGCCCTGCTGTGAGTTATTAGATCAAGATTTGTAATTGCAAGCACCTGATGAACAGGGCAGAAAAATTGGGCCTTTGGCGGTGGTGGTGGACGGTGTTGCCACAAGACTGTAGGCCCTCATAGTTACTCTTGGTGGGCGCAGGAATGGGCCCTGCTGTGAACTATTAGATCAAGATTTGTAATTACCCGCCCTGTTAAACAGGGGCTGAAAAATTGTGCCTTAGGCACTGGTGCTGGTGCCACAACACTGCAACCCCTCACAGAGACTGTACTTGGAGCACAGCAGTCACACGTGTTGCGAAGCATTTTTTTAAAAAATTGTAAGTACACGCCCCTGTTAAACAGGGGCTGAAAAATTGTGCCTTAGGCACTGGTGCTGGTGCCACAACACTGCAACACGGCCCTCACAGAGACTGTACTTGGAGCACAGCAGTCACACGTGTGCGAAGCATTTTTTTAAAAAATTGTAAGTACACGCCCCTGTTAAACAGGGGCTGAAAAATTGTGCCTTAGGCACTGGTGCTGGTGCCACAACACTGCAACACGGCCCTCACAGAGACTGTACTTGGAGCACAGCAGTCACACGTGTTGCGAAGCATTTTTTTAAAAAATTGTAAGTACACGCCCTGTTAAACAGGGGCTGAAAAATTGTGCCTTAGGCACTGGTGCTGGTGCCACAACACTGCAACACGGCCCTCACAGAGACTGTACTTGGAGCACAGCAGTCACACGTGTTGCGAAGCATTTTTTTAAAAAATTGTAAGTACACGCCCCTGTTAAACAGGGGCTGAAAAATTGTGCCTTAGGCACTGGTGCTGGTGCCACAACACTGCAACACGGCCCTCACAGAGACTGTACTTGGAGCACAGCAGTCACACGTGTTGCGAAGCATTTTTTTAAAAAATTGTAAGTACACGCCCCTGTTAAACAGGGGCTGAAAAATTGTGCCTTAGGCACTGGTGCTGTGGCATGGATCATTGAGGAGGAGGAAGAGGATAGTCAGTGAACATAAGAGGACAGTCACTCAGCATCAGCATAGGCAGTCTTGAAGGGATGTGACATTAAAAATTATTCGGTTATATCCGCCTCAGGTGCCTGGTAGCTGGTGGTGATCCAAGACTGATTCATTTTGATGAATGTCAGTCGATCAACCGAGGCGGTGGACAGGCGCACCCTATGATCAGTCACAAATCCTCCAGCAGCACTGAATGTGCGTTCGGAAAGAACGCTGGAGGCAGGACAGGCCAGTAGCTCAATTGCATACTGTGCAAGCTCTGGCCAGTGATCCATCCTCAGGACCCAGTAAGCCAGAGGATTTTCGGTGGGAAAGGTGTCCAAGTCTGACCTTGCCCCAAGGTATTCCTGCACCATGTATATCAGACGCTGGCGATGGTTGCTGGAACCGATCATACCTTGGGGCTGCGGACTAAAAAATTGTCTGAACGCATCGGTCAGACGTCCACCTTCCCCACCGCTCCTTCTGCCACTGACCGAAGCCTCAGCAACTCGTCGCCCAGGACCAGGAGTTTGTAGCCTCCCAGTTTCTGGGAACGCGTTGCACAGACCTTTCTGCAAGGCCTCCCTGAGATGTCTCATCCTCTGCTCCCTCTGCGACGGCAAGATATATAGGAGCTCTGTGTGATGCCACTAACACACTAGAAGTCCTATGGGTGCTTCTGCAAAGAAAATAGAGGAGCTCTGTGTGATGCCACTAACACACTAGAAGTCCTGTGGGTGCTTCTGCAAAGAAAATAGAGGAGCTCTGTGTGATGCCACTAACACACTAGAAGTCCTGTGGGTGCTGCTGAGAAGAATATATAGGAGCTCTGTGTGATGCCACTAACACACTAGAAGTCCTATGGGTGCTTCTGCAAAGAAAATAGAGGAGCTCTGTGTGATGCCACTAACACACTAGAAGTCCTGTGGGTGCTTCTGCAAAGAAAATAGAGGAGCTCTGTGTGATGCCACTAACACACTAGAAGTCCTGTGGGTGCTGCTGAGAAGAATATATAGGAGCTCTGTGTGATGCCACTAACACACTAGAAGTCCTATGGGTGCTTCTGCAAAGAAAATAGAGGAGCTCTGTGTGATGCCACTAACACACTAGAAGTCCTGTGGTGCTTCTGCAAAGAAAATAGAGGAGCTCTGTGTGATGCCACTAACACACTAGAAGTCCTGTGGGTGCTGCTGAGAAGAATATATAGGAGCTCTGTGTGATGCCACTAACACACTAGAAGTCCTGTGGGTGCTTATGCAAAGAAAATAGAGGAGCTCTGTGTGATGGGACTAACACACTTCAAGTCCTATAGGTGCTTCTGGGAAGAAAATATAGCTCTGTGTGTGTGATGGGACTAACACACTTCAAGTCCTATAGGTGCTTCTGGAAGAAAATATAGCTCTGTGTGTGTAATGGGACTAACACACTTCAAGTCCTATAGGTGCTTCTGGGAAGAAAATATAGCTCTGTGTGTGTAATGGGACTAACACACTTCAAGTCCTATAAGTGCTTCTGGGAACAAAATATAGGAGCTCTGCCTGCCTGCCACGAACACACTACAAGTCCTATAGGTGCTTCTGGGAAGAAAATATAGCTCTGTGTGTGTAATGGGACTAACACACTTCAAGTCCTATAAGTGCCTCTGGGAACAAAATATAGGAGCTCTGCCTGCCTGCCACGAACACACTACAAGTCCTATAGGTGCTTCTGGTAACAAAATATAGGAGCTCTGCCTGCCTGCCACTAACACACTACAAGTCCTATAGGTGCTTCTGGGAAGAAAATATAGCTCTGTGTGTGTAATGGGACTAACACACTTCAAGTCCTATAAGTGCTTCTGGGAACAAAATATAGGAGCTCTGCCTGCCTGCCACGAACACACTACAAGTCCTATAGGTGCTTCTGGGAAGAAAATATAGCTCTGTGTGTGTAATGGGACTAACACACTTCAAGTCCTATAGGTGCTTCTGGGAACAAAGTATAGCACTTTGTGTGTAATGGGACTAACACACTTCAAGTCCTATAGGTGCTTCTGGGAAGAAAATATAGCTCTGTGTGTGTAATGGGACTAACACACTTCAAGTCCTATAGGTGCTTCTGGGAAGAAAATATAGCTCTGTGTGTGTAATGGGACTAACACACTTCAAGTCCTATAGGTGCTTCTGGGAAGAAAATATAGCTCTGTGTGTGTGATGGGACTAACACACTTCAAGTCCTATAGGTGCTTCTGGGAAGAAAATATAGCTCTGTGTGTGTAATGGGACTAACACACTTCAAGTCCTATAGGTGCTTCTGGGAAGAAAATATAGCTCTGTGTGTGTGATGGGACTAACACACTTCAAGTCCTATAGGTGCTTCTGGGAACAAAGTATAGCTCTGTGTGTGTAATGGGACTAACACACTTCAAGTCCTATAGGTGCTTCTGGGAAGAAAATATAGCTCTGTGTGTGTAATGGGACTAACACACTTCAAGTCCTATAGGTGCTTCTGGGAAGAAAATATAGCTCTGTGTGTGTAATGGGACTAACACACTTCAAGTCCTATAGGTGCTTCTGGGAAGAAAATATAGCTCTGTGTGTGTAATGGGACTAACACACTTCAAGTCCTATAGGTGCTTCTGGGAAGAAAATATAGCTCTGTGTGTGTGATGGGACTAACACACTTCAAGTCCTATAGGTGCTTCTGGGAAGAAAATATAGCTCTGTGTGTGTAATGGGACTAACACACTTCAAGTCCTATAGGTGCTTCTGGGAAGAAAATATAGCTCTGTGTGTGTAATGGGACTAACACACTTCAAGTCCTATAGGTGCTTCTGGGAAGAAAATATAGCTCTGTGTGTGTAATGGGACTAACACACTTCAAGTCCTATAGGTGCTTCTGGGAAGAAAATATAGCTCTGTGTGTGTGATGGGACTAACACACTTCAAGTCCTATAGGTGCTTCTGGGAAGAAAATATAGCTCTGTGTGTGTAATGGGACTAACACACTTCAAGTCCTATAGGTGCTTCTGGGAAGAAAATATAGCTCTGTGTGTGTAATGGGACTAACACACTTCAAGTCCTATAGGTGCTTCTGGGAAGAAAATATAGCTCTGTGTGTGTAATGGGACTAACACACTTCAAGTCCTATAGGTGCTTCTGGGAAGAAAATATAGCTCTGTGTGTGTAATGGGACTAACACACTTCAAGTCCTATAGGTGCTTCTGGGAAGAAAATATAGCTCTGTGTGTGTGATGGGACTAACACACTTCAAGTCCTATAGGTGCTTCTGGGAAGAAAATATAGCTCTGTGTGTGTAATGGGACTAACACACTTCAAGTCCTATAGGTGCTTCTGGGAACAAAGTATAGCTCTTTGTGTGTAATGGGACTAACACACTTCAAGTCCTATAGGTGCTTCTGGGAAGAAAATATAGCTCTGTGTGTGTGATGGGACTAACACACTTCAAGTCCTATAGGTGCTTCTGGGAAGAAAATATAGCTCTGTGTGTGTAATGGGACTAACACACTTCAAGTCCTATAGGTGCTTCTGGGAAGAAAATATAGCTCTGTGTGTGTGATGGGACTAACACACTTCAAGTCCTATAGGTGCTTCTGGGAACAAAATATAGGAGCTCTGCCTGCCTGCCACGAACACACTACAAGTCCTATAGGTGCTTCTGGTAACAAAATATAGGAGCTCTGCCTGCCTGCCACTAACACACTACAAGTCCTATAGGTGCTTCTGGTAACAAAATATAGGAGCTCTGCCTGCCTGTCACTAACACACTACAAGTCCTATAGGTGCTTCTGGTAACAAAATATAGGAGCTCTGCCTGCCTGCCACTAACACACTACAAGTCCTATAGGTGCTTCTGGTAACAAAATATAGGAGCTCTGCCTGCCTGTCACTAACACACTACAAGTCCTATAGGTGCTTCTGGTAACAAAATATAGGAGCTCTGCCTGCCTGTCACTAACACACTACAAGTCCTATAGGTGCTTCTGGTAACAAAATATAGGAGCTCTGCCTGCCTGCCACTAACACACTACAAGTCCTATAGGTGCTTCTGGTAACAAAATATAGGAGCTCTGCCTGCCTGTCACTAACACACTACAAGTCCTATAGGTGCTTCTGGTAACAAAATATAGGAGCTCTGCCTGCCTGCCACTAACACACTACAAGTCCTATAGGTGCTTCTGGTAACAAAATATAGGAGCTCTGCCTGCCTGCCACGAACACACTACAAGTCCTATAGGTGCTTCTGGTAACAAAATATAGGAGCTCTGCCTGCCTGCCACGAGCACACTACAAGCCCCTCTTTGTCAATCAATCTTTGTAACTGAATCTATCTAACTCAATCTCTGCAAGTGAATCTCTCTCTCTATCTATCTAAATGCAGCAGAGTGTCACAGGAACAGCCTGCTCAATCTGCGCCGGAACAGCATGTGACCGGCGCAGACGGCGTGGCGGCGTTTTATAGGGGGGGGCGTGTACTACAGCCCCTGAGCTGTAATTGGCTACAGGCGTCCTGCCTGTAGCCAATTATGGCTCTTCGAGTTTCCGGGGCTGTGATTGGCCAAGCATGCGGGGTCACAGTGCATGCTTGGCCAATCATCAGCCAGCAATGCACTGCGTCGGCCGCGCCGGCCGCAATGCATTGCGGGGCCGCTCGCATCACACGAACGTGATGCGAGCGGCCAAAATAGTTCTGGGCTCGCCGAGCGAGCGAACGCCCGGTGCTCGATGCGAACGTGGGTTCGCATCGAGCACCGGGCCCATCCTTACTTGCCGCTCATCGGAAAGTCCATTCATTTAGCACGTGACTTCAGGTAGACGGAGCTAGCGAAGGCAGTGAATGCCGCCGCACTAGCCCCGTCACCTGGCATGGATTTAAAGGGAATCCCCACGCCGAAAAAACGGCCCCCAAATCCATCTCAGACCCTTATCCGAGCACGCAGCCCGGCAGGCCAGGAAAGGGGTGGGGACGAGCGAGCGCCCCCCCCCCCCTAAACCATACCAGGCCGCGTGCCCTCAACATGGGGGGTGCCCTGGGGAAAGGGGGCCCCCAGATCCCGGCCCCCCACCCTATGTGAATGAGTATGGGGTACGATGTACCCCTACCCATTCACCTAAGGTGTAAAGTGTAAAGAAAAAAAACACACAATTTTTAAAAAATATTTTATTGCACTGCTCCGGGGGTCTTCTTCCGTTTTGGGGGGTCTTCTCGCCGGACTCCTCCGCTATTTACCTAGCTCTTTTACCGAGAAGAGGAGGCCGGCTACCTTCTTCGTCGTCGACGCCATCGTCTGGGGGTCTCGATCCGCCTTCGGGGGTCTTCCGGGGTCTCTTCTGTTCTTGCCGCGGTCGTCATTTTCCGCACCGCCGGCGCCTTCTTCTTCTTCTTCTTCTTCCTCTTCTTCTTCTTCCGATGTTGACCCGTCGCTGTCTCTGGCCGGAATGCCAGAGCCGCGCTGTGCTGGGACTTATATAGGGACAAGGGGACAGGGTCACATGCTCATGTCACATGGTGACCCCGCCCCCCTGTGATGTCACAGTCCCAGCATCCTCCGGGACTGTGACATCACAAGGGGGCGGGGTCACCATGTGACATGAGCATGTGACCCTGTCCCCTTGTCCCTATATAAGTCCCAGCACAGCGCGGCTCTGGCATTCCGGCCAGAGACAGAGACGGGTCAACATCGGAAGAAGAAGAAGAAGAGGAAGAAGAAGAAGAAGAAGAAGGCGGCGCCGGCGGCGCGGAAAACGACGACCGTGGCAAGAACAGAAGAGACCCCGGAAGACCCCCGAAGGAGGATAGAGACCCCCAGACGACGGCGTCAACGACGAAGAAGGTAGCCGGCCTCCTCTGCTCGGTAAAAGAGCTAGGTAAATAGTGGAGGAGTCCGGCAAGAAGACCCCCCAAGACGGAAGAAGACCCCCGGAGCAGTGCAATAAAATATTTTTTAAAAATTGTGTGTTTTTTTTTTCTTTACACTTTACACCTTAGGTGAATGGGTAGGGGTACATCGTACCCATACTCATTCACATAGGGTAGGGGGTCGGGATCTGGGGGCCCCTTATTAAAGGGGGCTCCCGGATTCTGATAAGCCCCCGCCCGCAGACCCCGACAACCAACGGCCAGGGTTGTCGGGAAGAGGCCCTTGTCCTCGTCAACATGGGGACAAGGTGCTTTGGGGTGGGGGGCCGCACGGCCCCCCCTTCCCCCAGGGCACCCCCCATGTTGAGGGCACGCGGCCTGGTATGGTTCAGGAGGGGGGGCGCTCACTCGTCCCCACCCCTTTCCTGGCCTGCCGTACTGCGTGCTCGGATAAGGGTCTGAGATGGATTTGGGGGGACTCCCGCGCCGTTTTTTCGGCGTAGGAATTCCCTTTAAATCCATGCCAGGTGACGGGGCTAGTGCGGCGGCATTCACTGCCTTCGCTAGCTCCGTCTACCTGCAGTTACGTTCTAAATGAACGGACTGCTCCGTGTGTGGGCAAGTCCGTTCATTTTCAAAAGTCCCGCAGACTTTTTCCCGCGGATTGTCCGCCGGAGAAGTCCGGGCGTGTGTGGGCAAGTCACACGCTCGGAAGTCCGGGCGTGTGTGGGCAAGTCCCCCCTCGGAAAGTCCGGCTGTTTGTCCGCCGGACTAGGTCCGGCGGACAAAGTCCGAACGTGTGTACGCGGCATAGCCCTAACCTAGGCAAATAGTATATTAAAGGCCACCTTCCTACACCTGATGTTGTAAATATTACTGATGGTGGGCAGAATGCTGCCAATAATCATCTGGACAGCCTTTACCACCCAGTGCAGTGCCTGTTTGTCCATAACAAAACAATTACAACAATTACCACTACACACCTATAAAATGAGATGAGGTCTAAAGTATCAAGACCAGCTTCAATCACTTTATTCTCCTCAAAAAGTAAGGGTGTTGATAGGCCTTCTCACTATGCTGGATGTATTGGTGCTCCAAGTGAGGTTATCGGAGATGTGCACCCCCAAATATTTATAGCAAGCGTACCAGGCTGTAGTAACCTGTTCCCTAAATGTGGCCCAGTAGCTGTCTCAACTCTACATTCTTCTGCGCTCTCACAATACTCTCCTGAGGCTTTATAAGATGGGATACAACACAGAGCCACACTGCCATAGATGTAAAAGAGACCATGGTGATTTAATCCATCTACTATGGCGATGCCCCAAATTACATCTCTATTGGAGACAGGTAGTAGACACGTTAAATATGGTATTTAGGGTGTAAAGCCCATTGAATCATAAATGTTGTCTACTAAAAGTACTGGAGGGGGTTGTCGAGGAGGAACATCCTAAGATAGCTATAGGAAGGGCCCTATTTCACACCCGTAGGCTAATCTTATTACTGGGTGTCCTCCGTAGGCAATTCTTTACTTTGAGAAAACCATATTTATTTAAATATGGGCTGTCCCGGCAAATTTGAAAAATTGTGGGGAATGTGGTGTGATATCCCTGGTCTCAGCTGTTGGGAACTAGTTTACCAGTGACGGTATCTTAGTTTGTGTGGGTTGGTTCCACTGCCATATTGTGTTGGCATATTATTGGAGATGGATAGATGGGCAATTTTACCTATAATTGACAATGATTATACTGCCTTTGAACCTGTATGTTGACTCTGTTTTTAATGTTTTAATATAGATTGGAGTGTCAAACTCTTTGTTTATTCCAATAAACTTTTTCCTTATTAAAAAAAAATATTTAAAGCCAGTCACCATCTATATAACTGCCTGATGAAGGGGCCCTGCGTGGCTCCTAAACGTTGAACTATCCCCGTGTTGTGATCATGCAATAAATCACCCTTTTGGACGCTATTTGTGTCACTCCATGGTGTGCTGGCAAATATCTTCATTGTGACTTGAACCAGTATCCAGCTGGTTGTTGCTTCAGCACCCAAATCTAAGAGCATTTCCAGGAACGTGTGCGATGGGAAAATGAAGTACTACATCTATATAACTGCACCCCTGATGTAGAGAGAGGGCAGGTCAGTGGTCAGTGTATGTAGATCAGTGGTCAGTGTATGTAGTTCAGTGGTCAGTGTATGTAGGTCAGGCAGGTCAGTGTGTGTAGGTCAGGCAGGTCAGTGTATGTAGGTCAGTGGTCAGTGTATGTAGGTCAGGCAGGTCAGTGTATGTAGGTCAGGCAGGCCAGTGGTCAGTGTATGTAGGTCAGTGTATGTAGGTCAGCGTATGTAGGTCAGGCAGGTCAGTGTATGTAGGTCAGGCAGGTAAGTGTATGTATGTCAGGCAGGCCAGTGGTCAGTGTATGTAGGTCAGTGGTCAGTGTATATAGGTCAGGCAGGTCAGTGTATGTAGGTCAGGCAGGTCAGTGGTCAGTGTATGTAGGTCAGTGTATGTAGGTCAGGCAGGTCAATATATGTAGGTCAGGCAGGTCAGTGTATGTAGGTCAGTGTATGTAGGTCAGGCAGGTCAGTGTATGTAGGTCAGTGTATGTAGGTCAGTGTATGTAGGTCAGGCAGGTCAGTGTATGTAGGTCAGGCAGGTCAGTGTATGTAGGTTAGGCAGGTCAGTGTATGTAGGTCAGGCAGGTAAGTGTATGTATGTCAGGCAGGCCAGTGGTCAGTGTATGTAGGTCAGTGGTCAGTGTGTGTAGGTCAGTGTATGTGTAGGTCAGTGTATGTAGGTCAGTGGTCAGTGTGTGTAGATCAGTGTATGTAGGTCAGAGTATGTAGGTCAGGCAGGTCAGTGGTCAGTGTATGTAGGTCAGGCAGGTCAGTGTATGTAGGTCAGGCAGGTCAGTGTATGTAGGTCAGGCAGGCCAGTGGTCAGTGTATGTAGGTCAGGCAGGTCAGTGGTCAGTGTATGTAGGTCAGGCAGGTCAGTGTATGTAGGTCAGGCAGATCAGTGTATGTAGGTCAGGCAGGCCAGTGGTCAGTGTATGTAGGTCAGGCAGGTCAGTGTATGTAGGTCAGGCAGGCCAGTGGTCAGTGTATGTAGGTCAGGCAGGTCAGTGTATGTAGGTCAGTGTATGTAGGTCAGGCAGACCAGTGGTCATTGTATGTAGGTCAGGCAGGCCAGTGGTCAGTGTATGTAGGTCAGTGTATGTAAGCCACACATCCCCACCACCCAGGCCAAAAACAATGCCGCGCCCCCCCCCCCCCTGGTTCTTCGACCTCGGGCTGAAGCCCCTGGTCTTTTTGCCACCTAGCAACGCTTGGATGTAGTGCAGCAATAGGCCACAACATACACCAGCTAGGCAGAAATACAGCCTTATTTCAGAGGCTTTGTAGAGCTTTCCACTACATACTGGTGATACATTCTTTGTTGGAACTGGGGTTGCCACCTTCTCTGCTACATTTTCACAAAATATGAAACCTACACTCCAGTCCTAGTTTGCCTGCACTGCTCCCTTGTCCCCATGCTGGTCTTTTTTCTCCAATGGCCCCGAATAAGGCTAGTGGTCTTCATTCATGACAGAGATTTTAAGCAACCCAGTGCAGTTCCAATAAGTCAATTTGGTTAAAGTAAAATTCTAAGCCCATTCAAAATATAATGTTTAAGTTTATAGTATAAACAGCTAATTCATCTTATCAATGATCAATATGATTTTAAATCAATACAAACATTAGCTAATTGGGTTAGCCCGTGGAAAAAAAAACTATTTTGTTTAAAATAATGAATTAGCATTACAGTACACACAACATATCATTAATTACCCAAATGGAAATTAGGCATTATTCAACTGAATACAGTACAAGTACAATAGCTACAAAGGAGGATTGATGAGAATGAACACAAAGCCATATACTCCTGAGCAAAAGGAGGTAAGGAATATAAAATTTTGGAGCCAAAACAGCCCCTTTCTCAAAAGTATGCCATTCATTATTTTCTACTAAGGCTGATATTTTTTATGGGCTGCTGCAATATTCTGATATTTTTTCTTATTCTTCTGCCAAGCTCTTATACGTTTTTGATTACTGCATTATAGCAGTCCAATTTTTCGATTCATAGTCCTTTATTTCAGTGCTATTACATACTGACAGCACTTTATGTCTTTGGCACTTTTTTAGTCATGTGATTTCAATTGAATTTTTAACCATGGTTTGCTGCAGGTATCATATACAAAAAAATACTTGGTTTCTGGGAATGGACTGCTAACATGGGGAAATAGTTTGGGACTTTGTGTAAAGCATGAGTATTTGTTCTTTCAGGGATAGGCATTTGTCATTTGGGATAGACACTTGTCCTTGGTTGTCCTCCACGTCCCACTCACTGCACATAAAGCTTGATATGGATTAATGTACTTTTCTCACTCTGTGCTCTTTACAGAAGGCAAACTTGTAGTAAGATCCTCAAACTTTAAAGCATAACAATTGCCAAAGTTTTTTTAACAACTGTTCCAAAATGGTTAGGCCTCTTTTATAAAGCAGAGGGGATAAAATGCCCTTTCAGTATAATGGCATTCCAATCCATCTTCTCTTGGTTATGTCAGCAAAATTAGAGTCAAGGAGACAAAACAGTTAATACTTTATAAGGGAACATCTTGTTAGTTGAGCTAGAAAGAACAGTGCTAAAATGCTCAATGGTTGACCAAATAAATCAAGCAGATATGTATATCAAAGAGCATAGTTATAAAGAAAACCTGGTCTTCCAATGTTCATGCAGTATATGTCATACAACCTCAATTCCAAAAAAGTTGGAATGCTGTGTAAAATCTACATAAAAACAGATTGCAATGATTTGCAAATCTCATAAACCCGTATTGTATTCACAATAGAAATTAGAAAACATATCAAATTTAGAAAATTTAAGAAAAAAAAGGTAATTTTAAAATTGATGGCAGCAACTTCTCAAAAAATTTAGGACAGGGCAAAAAAAAGGCTGCCAATGGTACTAACATAGAAGAGCTGAAAGAACATTTTGCAACTAATTAGGTTAAAGTGGTGGGACACCCTGAAAATGAAAACTAAAAAAAATGTTAGTAACAATTTAAAAAAAAAAAAATATATATATATATATTTTTTTTACTTACCAGAAATGGCTGTTGCTAGGCAGATCATCCTAATCTGCCTCCTCCAGCGCCGCGGTGATCTTCTCTTCTTCCGTCTTCAGGTGAATGGGGCGCGGTGTGTTATGGGAACTGTGTCCCACAACACACCGCGTTCCCCATTCACAAATGGCACTCGCGCATGCGCAGTAGGCCGCGCGCCGACTCACGCATGCGCAGTAGGCTGCGCGCCGACTCGCGCATGCGCAGTAGGCCGCGTGAAGCCGTTTCCCTTACTGAGGATGGCGGCGCTGGATCCGGATAGCCGAGGGACATCTCGGCCTCCACGAACGACATCACGGGCGCCCTGGGAGGGTAAGTGTACTTATTAAAAGTCAGCAGCGACTTTTTTTTTAGCTGCTGACTTTTAAAAAAAGATTTTTTAAGGTGAAACACCGCTTTAATTGGCAACAGGTCAATAACAGGAATGGGTATAATAATATCAGAGTGTCTCAGAAGTAAGGATGGGCATAAGGTGGTTCACCAATCTGTGAAAAGTTGCATCTAAAAATTGTCTAATGCCGCGTACACACGGTCGGAATTTCCGATGGAAACAGTCCGATGGGACCTTTTTGTCGGATTTTCCGACCGTGTGTATGCCCATCGGTCTTTTTCTGTCGGCATTTCCGACGGACTTTGGATTGAAAATCTGTTCTTAATTTTTCCGACGGAAAACCTTTCTATCGGATTTTTTGATCGTGTGTATGCAATTCCGACAGGCAAAATATTCTGTATATACTGTATATCATCATCATCTACAGTACATAGTATTAAAAGATTCAGAGAATCTGGAGAAATCTCTGTGTGCAAGGGACAAGGCTGAAACACAATATTGGGTGCCCGTGATCTTCGGGCCCTCGTACTGCACTGCATTAAAAACAGGCATGATTCTGTGATGGACATCACTTCATGGGCTCAGGAATACTTCCATAAATGACTGTCTGTGAACACAGTTCACTGTGCCATCCAAAAATACAAGTTAAAGAAGAAGCCATATCTGAAAATGATCCAGAAAACACTGTCATCTTCTCTGGGCCAAAGCTCATTTAAAATGGTCTGTTGAAAAGTGGAAAACAGTTTTAGGGTCAGATGAATCAAAATGTGACATTCTTTTTGGAAACCATGGGCTCTGCAATCTCCAGACTAAAGAGGAGAGGGACCTTCTGGCTTGTTATCAGCCCTCAGCTCAAAAGCCTGCATCTCTGATGGTATGGGGGTGCTTAAGTGCATATGGAATGGGAGGCTTGCACATCTGGAAATGCACCATCAGTACTGAAAGATATATCAAGGTTTTGGAGCAGCATATACTCCCATCCAGTTGAATTCTTTTTCAGGGAAGGCCTTGCATATTTCAGCAGGACAATGTGAAACCGCATACTGCATCTATTAAAACAGCATGGCTTCGTAGTGAAAAAGTCTGGGTACTTAACTGCCCTGCCTGCAGTCCAGACCTTTCACCAGTTGAAAATATCTGGTGCATCTTGAAACGTAAAATATGACAAGGAAGATCCAGGACTGTTGAGCATTGATTTATTAGACAGATTGCACCTTCTCCTCCAGTTACACCGCAGACCTTAATAGCTGATCAATGCTTGCACATGCTTCTTAACTGTAGTATACCCATGATGCTGGACCCTGAGCCTTTTGCAAATTTAAGCCTAGCACACATGAGCCAAATGACACAAACACAAACCATTTGACATTTGGCCTGTGTGTATGGCAGCCAGCCTAACAGAAGCCGAACAGCTTCTGTCGGCAAGCATGATGGAAAACCAGCAGCGACCGTCTCCCGATCAGTGCCCTCAGCCAATAGCCACTGACAGCAATTACATGCCAAAATGGATCAACTTGGATACACTTGGCCTGCCTATACATGGATTGAAATTCAGCCGGGTCCTTGCTGAACCAGTCCTTTTATATGAAAATTTTTTAATAAAAATGCATTTATTAAAAGAGTTACATATGAATTTGAGGCAACGTAAATGGTGTAATAGGTTAGCATGCTGAATTAGAAGCAATGGTTTAAAGCGTAACTAAAGGCAAAACATCATCTTTTTTGTTTTTGATAGAGTGCAGAGTGACTAGAACACATATTAGTTTTCAATGCTGTCTATCCCCCCATTAAGGAAATTCACCCTCTCTAATTAGAGATACGGGGCCCCAAACTCAGTTTGTAAAATGTCATTCTATGCTGCAGAAAAGTGCCTGACATTTTCAGAACCGACTTTGGGGCCCCATATCTCGGGGCCACTTGGTGCTAGGAACCCCATATCTTTGGATATGTTGTAGTGCTAGTTCCACTGGGTTTGCACACAAAATTTGGGGTTCCTAGCACCAAGTGGCCCGAGATACGGGGCCCCAAAATTGGTCAACTGTGTCCATCTGCAGCAATGTCATTTTGGGACCCTTTTCAGACCCGTTCAGAGACCCCACATTTTGGCTGCAGCTAGGGGGCATCTCGGAACCCTTAACTACAGAGTTTGAAGTTCGGGGGACCTATGGCTGCAAATGGACACAGTGAGGCTGCAAATGGGCATTGTTGACCCTCTTTTCCACTCAAGCCCCATACACACGGTCGGATTTTCGGATAGATTCTGTCCGATCGGACAATGTTGTTGAAAAATCAGACCGTGTGTATGCACCATCGGACAGTGTACGTCGGATTGTCCGACGGACAAAGTCCTATCTCCTGCTGGATAGATTTTCCAACAACACGGTCCGATCACACCAAATCCGATCGTGTGTACCGTTGTCCGACGGACAAAGTGCTACGCATGCTCAGAAGAAATTCTGTGACGGAAGCGCTCGGTCAGGTAAAGCTACCTTTCCTAATCGACACAGCACATTCGTCACGCTGCAATGTTAAAATGTCTTTAATGCAGCGCATTCTCTTTTTCTTTACAATGCAACAAGAATGACATGTTTTAGCTGCTCCTATTCACCCGCACTTCTCACAAACTTAGTTCTTTATTACTTTTCTGGATTTATACACTACATGTTTATTTTTACTCAGATCGTAAAAGAATCTTTGTTATATTTTTAGCATGATTTGTCTTTTTTTATTTTTTATTTTTGTGAATACATATTTGAAGGAGGATTTTTTTTTTTTTGTTTTTTTGAGGGGGGTTGTGTGTCTCAACTTAGCAAAACCACATTATTAACATTTGTATTTGTTGCTTAAATTTACTAGGAGTTTGTTGGTTGTTGGTGCCCCTTGTTAATTATACTTTATGATTAGTGAAATGTACCTGCCTACTCAAAGAAAAACTGTCATTGTAGAAAAGTAAAACACAATAGTCAATGATTATTTCAAATCCAAAAAACATTTATTTAGGTCTCAGCAACAAACCAAAGAGGAACGCAGCCATGGTGAAACTTGGGGAATTTGCAAAGCCTTGGACACCCACGGCAACCATCATTTTTCAAGCTTAGAAAATTGTGGGCCTGAGGAGTACCTATCTAAATAATAAGGGAGTGCAATCTGGTCCTGAAGTCCAAAACATCCGGAACTGCAGCAGATGCCATCTAGGTCCCCAGGCTCTGGTACTACGAGAGGCTCCATCTTCTCTCAGACCAGACTGAATCCAGGTCGTCACTCTCTTGTCTTCCTTGTACTCTTCCTTCCACGATGTGGCTGTCGTGCTGGTGGGGTGGCAGAAGGAGGAGGAGGAGGCGGAGCAAAGTCACTATCGCAAACATGTGTGAGGGGAGTCATCTCCCCAGCCATCCCCTCATTTAGGATTTTGAGGATGACATCCTCACACATGCTGCGTTGCCCCGCCTCCATACCCATCATTTTATTGGCAACCAAGGAGGCAAAGGCCTCCTCGTAGGTGGGTGTGGCATATAGGGAGGCTGAAGCATCTCGTATCAGCTGGAGCGCTGACTCTCCCACCTCCCCCATGCTTTTCGGCCTTCTGTAGGGAAGGCGGAGGGGAGGGACTTGGGAGACAGTCAGGCTCCTACGCCTACCCCCCTGTTGGCTGCCACTACCCACCTCTTGGCTGCCACTAACCCCTGCCTCCTCCTGACTGCCACATTCCACAGCCACCTCCTGGCTGAGGTCTTCCTGTGTATGAAAAAGGGACATAGTTTCAGTTATTTGTTCATCAAACACACACAATTTTCATCTAGTGACTGTTGCAAAATGTTTACAAATAGAAAACCATACAATTCTCAGCCCTGCAGTTTAGATTCTTCCCAAAAATGTCTCCAACACTACTGTCTGTTGATATGTCAATCACGTTAGGAACTAAGCAATTGGGGATCCTGAATTAACTGAACATCATTCATTATTCACAAAAATGGTTACAAAACTACTATACCTGGCTCAAGCTGGGCTCCTGCACATCTTCCATACTGGAAGGCCCAGGTTGGTCCTCGGAAGCCTCATCAGGGGTGGCGTGCGCGTAAGGACGCGTGCAAGGAAGAGTCGAGAGTGACTTCCTGACATTAGCCTGGTCTTTGAGAAAGTGGAGCCTGTCATAGTACCACAGCGTGGGGACATAGACATCAGCTGCTGCAGCTCCAGATGCTAGGGACTTCCGGACCTTATTGCGCTCCCGGAAATAGGTACTCCTCATGTTATTAATTTTAACTTTTAAGTTCGCCACAGTTGCCGTGGGCATGTTTGGCTTTACAAATGCCACAAGTTTCAGCATGGCTGCGTACCTCTTTGGTCTGTTGCTGTAGTCGCGGTGCTTTGCTTGCCATAATAGGGGAAATTCCCTGTATTTATCAATGAAGAGGGGGAGAAAACTCACGTCGTAGAAGCCCTCCATCACCTCTGCAAGACACAACAGCACACAAAACAATATAAATAATGTCAGGCTAAACTCTCCTAATCTTCTCCATAAAGAAGCCTCAAGTTCGAATCAGTCTAGGCTAGTTATGTACCAACGTCAAATTGTACCTTCGTTTGTAGCGATCGTCTCGTGCGTGAGCTTTCTCTCCCCTCGTCTCCCAGATCGTGGCTACGACACAGGCGTGTGACGTTTTATATACAGTGCGCATGCGTCAAACTCCGCCCGCCCCTGACGATCTTTCTCGTCTATTCCCCACCCCTTCTCTTTACGGCGCAGTGGGGAGAGCACATGGCGGGGACACAGCAGGTGCGCCCCAAATATCCCACCAACGAGGAGGAGGACGAGGAAAGTCCGGAGGCAGAAACGTCCCGATCCCGGAGCCTGAAATTCAAGGCCTCCAATATGTCATTTGGAGAAATGTTGGAGATGGTGGACATATTAAAGAGGAGCGACTATGATGGGAAGTATGGGCCTTACCTCAACCCCAATGTCCGCAAGGCCAAGATCATGTCTAAAGTTGTGAGAAGGCTGTACAATCATTTTGGGGTACAACGATCCAAGGAGCAACTGAGGAAACGCAGGTCAGACCTGAAACTGAGGGAGGCCGATCAGTACAGAAAGATCAAGCGAATTCTTCAAAAAAGTAAGTAGTTGTGTTTTGTGTTTGATTTCTTGCTTGCATACTGCTCCATGTGGTTTGATTTTTACAAAGTTGTACATTCCAAAATGGCCACTTTCAGGTTCGTCTGTGCATTCGATCGTACTCAGCCTCGATCTTTCTGCCACTGTCATGATCGTGTGTGTGTCCATTCGATCGTACGCAACCTCGATCGTTCGGCCACTTATAATACGAGGTTTGGTGAAGTTTTTATTGAAAGGAAGTTTGTTCTCACTAGAGATGTCATCAAGAACGTAAACCAAATTTATTCAATGCAAAGGAGAGGTCACTCAGTAGCTGTTTACCCATCTGGACTCTAGAGCACTAGTGCTGGGACACCCAAACCCCCTTTTTATTATGCTTTTCCACACATGTGCTCCAGTGGATACTAGAGGGGGGTCTCCATCAGACAAACTTCTACCAAAAAAGCTAGTAAGTTTAGCACCTTTACAAAGTGACTACATTCATGTTGTTGGCATTTGTAACTGGCCAAACAAAAATATTGTCCCTCACTTTCAAGCAATGTTTGTCGTTTCCTATTTCTGCCCTCAATAGATTGTGTTGCTAAATCTTCCTTTTGTACATTCTCATAGGGGAGCGAAAACTTGGGCCGTCTGAGGAAACCCCAAAACCAACACCTCCCAAAAAAGGGGAAAGAGCAGAAGCAGAGGAGGAGGAGGAGGAAGGAGAGATCATCGAACTTGGAGAACTTGTCACCACAACAGGTGAGTGTGGGAGAACACAGCTACTGGTAAGCTAATCAATGTATGGCTGCCTCATTTCCAACACCCGATTTTTGTTTGTTTGTGTTTTTTAGGTGACGTGGATGTTGTGGAAGAAAAATCGCACTTTACCACAGAGAGTGCCCACGTACTCATCGGGGAGATAATGGTCTGCAATAGAGATCTAGATTACATCAAGCAAAACATCAATGATGTTCAACAAAAATTGAAGAACATCATTGATGTTTTAGGAAAAATATGAAAACGCACAAAGTAATTAACACACATTTGTGCCTGCTTGTGAACACATTTGCAACTTAAGAACTGTGTGAAATTTGGAACATGCACACATTGTGTCCACATGTGCTAGCTCCCATCATGGTGGATGAATGACAACGTTTTTTGGGGGGTGCAACCACTTTACGAACTACGAAAGTGGTTGTGGTGAAGGGGTTGCACCCCCAAAAAACGTCCATTCATCCCCATGATGGAAAATGGCACTTTTGAAGCTTCTAGGCATGTGTTTTACCATCTAATGACCATTTTCAGACCCAAATTGTGTGCATGTTCTAAATTTCCACTTTCCAGGGTGACCCCCCATGTGATGAAGGCAAGATCAAACACACTTTGAACATATAGTCATGTCTGATCTTGTCTTCACTTTACAAAGTTGAACTTTCCTAGTTCCTAGGTTCTGTTTTGCTCCATGCCTGGTTTTACCAATTGCGGAATGTTTGTAAACAATGTTGTAAATAACCAAGATGTTGTCAGTTTGGGCAAGAAGATTGTAAACGCACTTGTGAATGTTTTCCAAGTAAACTTTTTAACTTTTCAAAATGTGTGGCTTCCTTATTTAAAAAACACAATGCATTATGTATGTCAAATGTAAAGGATATGGGGGCAATGGGTGTTATTTACTAAAGGCAAGTCCAGTTTGCACTGCAAGTTTTTTTTCCAGGGCACTTTTTCACTGCACTTGTAGAGCATAGTGGATTTGACTTATGTAAATGACACCCACAGTGCTTTGTACGAAAACACGGAGCACAGCATTTTTGAGAATACACACATGTCTGACCTGGTGATGAAAAGGAGTATTTTGGGTGTCAGTTATGCAGTACAAACCTTCTCTAGACCAAAGATTAGGTATCAAACACACAACATGAGAATAATCTTTTTGGGAAGAAGAGACTGTTACCTCCTTTTGCCCAGAAAGTGCATTCCCACTGTCGAAGGCAAAGGGAAAAAATTTCAAGGTAAAAAAAGATAAAAAGAATACGGAAATGACAAGAAATCATAGGTTGGTTGAAAAATAAGATTTATTAAAAAATGCCTCTCACACATCGTCAGGCAGAGCAATGGCCCCCCTACCCACAAAGTAGTCCATATATTGCTCGCGGACCGCGCGGGCATTTAGAGGGGGCAAGCCTTGACGTGCCACTTGAAGGGCTGTGAGGTCATCATTTGGAGGGCCCTCCACATCTGGGCCAACGGGCACCACATAGTTCCTGTTATGTCTTTTGAGGAAGTTGTGCAATATGCAACAGGCAAGAACTATGTGGTTCAGTTTGTATTCCGCCAAGTTAATAGCCGTCAAGAACAGGCGGAAGCGGCTGGCCAGGATGCCAAAAGTGTTCTCAACAACTCTTCGGGCTCTGGACAGCCTGTAGTTGAAGACCCTCTGGTCTGGGGTGAGGGTCCTCATCGGGAACGGCCTCATCAGATGGGGAGTCAACGCAAACGCTTCATCTGCGACAAAGACGAAGGGGAGTCCTTCTGCATTCTCCTCTGGAGGTGGCAAGCACAGACTGCCACTTTGGAGACGCCAGTAGAACTCCGTGTGCGCAATGGCACCACCATCCGAGATCCGGCCGTTCATCCCCACGTCCACATACATAAATTCATATGTCGCCGACACCACCGCCAACATCACTACACTATTAAACCCTTTATAATTATAATAGTAGGACCCCGAGTTGGGGGGTGGGACGATGCGGACGTGTTTCCCATCAATTGCCCCTCTGCAGTTAGGAAAGTCCCAACGGCTGGCAAAGTGGGAGGCCACAGTCTGCCATTCCTGTGGCGTGGAAGGGAACTGTGGAGTGAAACAAGAAAAAAAAATTAGTCACTTTGCACATAAACATTGCAAGCAGATTAGACAATCAACATCTTGGAACAAGAGCATTGTTTAAAATTGGAGGCTGGAAAGTATTTGCACAGAAAAGTAGAGGGTCCCCTTCACAGATTAATCACCCCCCCATCAATCCCCCCACTTCTGATGGGCCATTGGCAATAACTAGGGTTTTGGGGGGGGGGGGTTGGACAGGTAACCCTCTGCACTTCATTGATTGCCAAATGGCTCAATAATGTGTGCTAGTTTGGCCAGACCCTCCTTACTTAACACTATTGGCAGCCCACAGGAAAGATAAAAATAACATTTCAACCCCCCCCCCCCCCAAAAAAAAAGGAAAGCACATTGTGACATTCTGAAATTACCAAGCAAGCTAATAGGAGGGAAAGAACACAAAAAAAGAGGAAATGGAAAGTATGGAGCCAGCCCCTTGCACTACATGCTTTGCAGAATTCATCCCTAAAGATGCCCACTATAAAGAGGTAGGTATATAGTGTGTATTGACCTTGGGAAAGCCAGCAGATAGAGGATTGGTACCATCTGACAGAGCAGTTGGGGGAGGGGGTTCCTAATGAGTTTGCCCGCCCCCCCCCCCCCCCCCCCCCCCCCCAAAAAAAAAAAAAAAAGGGGCTCTACATGAAGTAAACCACACAGCAAACATTTGTGCATATTTTAGGGGGTGTTTGGGGGCAAACAATACTATGCAGCAGACAAAAGACATTGCTTAAGTGACTAGGCCATAGGTGTCTATTGGGGCAGAAGAGCATGCTGGGGAGGTAAGTGAAGGGAAAAATGCATGAAGGAGAAAAGGGGCACAGCATATTAGAGCATATTGCAATCATGGTAATTAGGGAAGGAGGTCAAAAATAGAAGACATTAGCAAACAGAGCATACATAGAAGGGAATAGTAAAGTAGAAATGTTACCTTAATATAGTCCTCCTGCAGGACCTCGATGATGGCAGAACAGGTCTCTGGAATAATGATTCCCAGGGCCTGGGGAGAGATACCTGAAGAGAACTTCAAATCCTGAAGACTTCTCCCTGTCGCCAAGTACCTCAACGTGGCAACAAGCCTCTGCTCCGGAGTAATGGCTTGTCTCATGCAGGTATCCTGCCGGCTGATAAAGGGGGTCAGCAAAGCCAAAAGACGGTGAAAATCGGGGTCCGTCATCCGGAGAAAGTTCCTGAAATCATCAGGATTATTCTCCCGGATCTCACGAAGCAAAGGCATGTGCGAGAATTGGTCACGCTGAAGCAACCAATTCTTGGTCCACATACTCCTCGTCACTCTGTTCATGGACGGGTCTTGGCTCAAAGCTAAAAGCCCGACACCAATTCCGCGTACAGCACGAACTCGGCGACGAGTACGCACGGGAAACATCGCTCACAAGGTCACAAAAGGTCGGCTGGTCAGAAAGGACAAACAGAAAGCACCGATAAACAGCAAGGCCTGAAAGAACGAAATGAATACCAGAAACGAGCAGACAATAAGCAGTGCAAATCAAAGCGTCCTATATCAAGATATAGGCCGCAATGACCAACAAATGCGAACTGACTACACGCACTAATAAACAGATACGCATGACAAGCACAAACTGAAGAGCAGTAACGATCTGAGTCAGAAAACTGAGAAGCGCGAATCTTAAGTCACCAAACTTCGACTAACTCGCGATAAACACGGGATCAGCAGAAGGAGCCCAACGGGTGCCTGACGTGGTGCTGAACTTCCCTTTTCTAATCTCGTGGAAGACGACTTACGTCACGACGTTCTTGCAGACCGGATATTCCGACAACGTAGTCCGACCGTGTGTACGCAACACCAACATCGGACAAAGTACGACGGACAGGATCCGACCGACCTGGTCCGCGGATAATCCGACCGTGTGTATGGGGCTTCACAGTAGCTACGCATTTCTCACCCTAAGCTTATACTCGAGTATATACGGTAATATTATTCTGTTGACTACAACGTGGGTGTAATGGTTTCTAAAATCACTGCAGACATATACAGTAAATGCTATAAGCAGATATGACCTGTGATAATGGAGACCTAGTCTACTTGATCTTTCTTGGTGGTTATGATTGACCAAACAAAATACCTAAACTTCCAGGGCTATGCCATGGTCCTCATTCTGATAAATGCCTAACTCAAGAAAAAAAAACATTTTATTCAGAATAGACCCAGGAGGAGTACATACCTCTGCCATGTCTTGATGGCTGCTTGTGACCTAATTGTGAAGACACAGCAGGTCAAGAAGTCAGGTGAGCGGTTGTCATTGGGACAGGAAGACAACCCATATTGTGCCTGCTCTACCACCATTGATGTTATACAGGATGTTTGGCTAATGGTGGCACAGTAAAAATAAAATATAGAGTAAAAGCCAGCTCGCCAAAACCTCCTCAACTGGATACTTGTGCTAGCAATAATATTCCAACAGAGGTTCTAACACTTCCTTAGCCTACTGAAAAAAAGTGTTTTGTCCCAACAAGAGGTGAGGTGAAAACTAATAGGGGTACAGACGTCTAATAAATTCCTGTCTGACGATGTCCAATACTAAAATAAAAAGTTTTGGCTTGAGTTGTGATTTAAGTATTTCCAGCTCCCAAAGAGAACATGCCAGGAGGTTTATTATACCCCGAGGCTGTTTGGTTCTGCCCATCTGCTCTGTATTTTCCTTTCAGATGGACAGTAATATGACTACAACATGCAGAGACAAGGCCATCAAGCATCAAAGAGTCATTATTAATACAGACTACGCAAAATGTATTCTATATTGATTTATTCCTTAGATTAATGACAAATGTTATATAAAAATAAAAATATTAATATAAAATAGCAATATTCTATTAGAGTCAATCCATTTTTGATCAAAATTAGGAATTATTTTCATTAAAATATTTAATAGGATCACATTTCTGTGCTCTTAAAGAGAATCTTTTAATTATCACTCAATGGGCAAAGTAAAGGAGTCTCTTTCTAGTACACTCTACAATTTACTTATGCTGGACTTTTTTGTAGAAGGAATCTAAGCCACCCAAAAACACCTATGTGACAATGAAAGTGCTGTCCCCTCCTGACTCACCCATATCCTTTTCCTGGGAGCGCGAGGAGCTTCTATTGCCATTCTTCTTCCAGAGTGTGAACCTGAAAGCCCCATCTCTGAGCACTTCTGGGTTCAGAGCTGCCAAATCCTAGTCATCATTGTTCATGTAAAACAGCAGATGAGGGGCTTTATGTTCCTAGACTGCATGGGCTAATTGCAGGGAGACATTAAAGTGGTTGTAAGTCAGAAGTTTTTTTTTTTTTTTTTCACTTTCATGTTTTATTGACATAAAAATAAAAGTTACTGAATGCTCCTCCATTGATTTACAACGGAAGCAAAATGTATGTGGAAAAAAAACAGCTGAAACATCAGGTCCGGCGTAAATAACATTCAAGATTACAGGAATCAGTTTCACAAGTAGACCCTTCAGATTTTGGCTGGGAATGTGGCCGCTTCTCCCTGATCATCCCACTTCTCCACCCAGGAGTTGGGGCACACGGACTGGTATACCCTTTATACAACTGACATGGGTAGGGATCCTGTCCTTTAGCATTCAAAGACTTCTCACATCGATGAAAAATCCAGGTAGTTCTGGAAACAATGTTTGGTCTGGTTCTGGTTAGGAAAACGAGCATCAAATGGTGCGGTCTTGTAGTTGTCAATCTTGGTACGAATGCTGGCTGCCATTTTGCCTCATCCTCGCAGTCCGCACAAACCGCTTCAATGTCACTTCTCACAGAGACCAAAAGTGCAGCTGTAAAGTCAGAAGGTTTTTTTATATTAATGCATTCTATGCATTAAGATAAAAGGCCATCTGTGTGCAGTAGCCCCCTTAGCCCCCCCTAATACTTACCAAGTGCCTTGGCAGTCCGGGACTCTCCCTCCTGATTGGCTGAGACACTGCAGCAGCACCATTGACTCTCACTGCTGTCAATCAAACTCAGTTAGCCCATCAGAAGAGAGGGGACGGGGCCGAACTACGGCTGCGTGTCTGAATGGATACACAGAGCTGCAGCTCGGCTCGGTTGCCCACATAGCAAGCTGCTTGCTGTGGGGACACTCAACAGGAGGGAGGGGCCAGAAGCGCCGGCGAGGGACCCGAGAAGAGGAGGATCCAGGCTGCCCTGTGAAAAAACACTGCACAGAGCAGCTAAGTATAACATGTTTGTTATTTTAATAGAACAAAAAAAAAATGAGACTTTATAATCACTTTAAGAGTACGACAGATCTGCAAATATTTATGGTCATATAATTTCATGGTGTAATTTGTTGCCCTGCAAGCACAGCCTATAGTAGAGTAAATCTTCACATTCCTGACCCAGAAGTTTCTGTTTGTGTTGAAACATGAGGCATGTGACATGGCATTGCACAGGTCAATAAATGACCTCTGTGAGAATTCAGATTTTCTGTGAAGAAACTACATATTCCACAATCCCTAGGGCTCTCAGTCAGGCAGAACAGGTGCAGGTGGGAGCTAAATAGTAATAAGAACTGCCATGGACACAAATCCATCCAATTTCCCTTCGGTATTAATAAAGTATTCTGTATCTGTATTCTGTATCTGTACAAACATGCAGAGCAATTACTAAGGCCTCACTAGACATGTGCACAAAAAAAAAATTAGTTTTTTTTCGTTTCATTTTTTTCGTTTCCATCGATTCGTAACGATTCGTACATTCGTAAGTCGTCGTTGTTCGGATTCCTAACGATTCGTACATTCGTAAGTCGTCGGTGTTCGTATTTGTAACGATTCGTACATTTGTAAGAGTTATTTTTTCGTTGATTCGTTTTTTCGTTAGTTTAATTTTCGGACGCATTCGTATTTATTCATACATTCGTAACATTCGTAACATTCGTAACATTCGTAGATTCGTAATCGGAGCATAATTCATAATTTGATGTAATGTGTATGCTATTATTACATTTTAATAATTTACGAATCGAAAAAAAAAAGTTACGAATCGAAAAAAAAAAAAGTTACGAATCGAAAAAAAAGTTACGAATGTACGAATTTTTTTGTTCAATAGAGACACGGAAAATTACAAATCGAAAAAAACAACAAAAAAAAGTTAGGAATTGAAAAAAAAGTTACGAATCGAAAAAAAAAAAGTTACGAATGGAAAAAAAGTTACGAATGTACGAATTTTTTGGTTCAATAGAGACACGGAAAATTACAAATCGAAAAAAAAAAAAAAAAAAGTTACGAATCGAAAAAAAAAAGTTACGAATCGAAAAAAAAAGTTACGAATGTACGAATTTTTTGTTCAATCCATTCGAAGCACGTTTAGCAGCACCATTGTAAGGGACACGGAAAATTACCAATTCAACAAAAAAAAAAAAGCTACCAATGTACGAATTTTTTCATTTGTTTTTGTTTTTCGGATTTTCTTCATTAGTACATTCGTTGTTTCTAATTAGTTTTTTTTGGGATTTTCGTTGTTTTTCGGATTCGTTCGATTTGAATGATTCGTTAATCGGATTCGTACGATTCGAAAGATTCGTTACGATTCGTTATTCAGATTCGTACGATTCGAATGATTCGTTCATTCGTACAAAAACGAACGAACGAAAATAACGAAAAAAAACGAAAAACAAAATAAAACGAAACGAATTGCACATGTCTAGGCCTCACCATGCTAGAAGAGATGTGTTTTCCTCCCATTAGCACTCCCACATTTGTGATGCAACAGAGGAAATGAACAAGAAGTTGGTGAATAGGGACAGGTAAGCTGAAGCAATATATGGATATAGGGGGAATCGATCAGCTATGACACTATAAACTGCAGCCACAACATATGAGCCTATTACAAGGTAAGATATAAACAAAAAAAACAGGGACTATAACTACACTAATTTGAAAACATTTGAAAGTGTACAAATTGAATTAAAATACAAATTGAATTAAAATAAATAAATATTGAAACATTATAAAGTTCAATTTAAGTAAAGTAAAATTAAAAAATATATAAGTAAAATAAATTAAAAAAATAAAGAGAAAGATGAAATACACCTTTACACACACACAGACACACACTGATTGCACAATATGCATTAGGTAAGAGATTAAATTGATTGTAAAATGCATGAAGATAAAAAACCTTCTGCTTTACAACCACTTTAAGATTTCTTTGGAGAGTAAAAAAAATATTTGATCAAGGGATGTCGGGAATGCTATGGTTACTCCAGTAACAAAGAAGAGATTATGGTATAAGAAGTTAGTTATACAACTCTGAGGATATTTTTAGAATATGTACTTACTTTCCTGTACCAAAGCATTCCCTATTGACTGCTCAGATAATCTTCATTATGTATTGCTTTGTTACAATACTTTATTGTTAAAAATTCAATAAAAATAATTGAAAGAAAAAAAATGTTTGATCATACCACATGCTAAAAACACATTAAAATTAAATGAAACATTTCTGCCCTTTCCAATTGTTCAAGAGCTTTAAAAAAAATTCCCGAACTTGCTTTTGATTTTTGTAGAACAATCAGAATATCAAAGAGCTTGGACTTAAACTGTTGTCGGCATCAAAATTACTGTTGCTATTTCTCAAAAGCCACTAGTTAGAATCAAGGCAGCCTTGGAAAATGACAGTTGGAATCTTTGGTTCTTAAAAAGTGTAAAAAATGACCAGTAACGGATGAATGCTATCTAATGATTTCCTACCATAATCATAAAAACGTAGTTTAGGAAAGCCGGCTAATGCTTAGGATTTGTACTTCCTAAAAGAGTCTGTTTTGATTGGCCACATCAAGCTTTCACTGAGCGCAAAACTTGCATCTCTCAGCAACACCTGTCATGTATGGGAAAGAAGTCAAGTAACTCTACAATGATTATAAATTATTTTAATTATAGTTTTCATCCCCTGGCCTCTGCTGTGAACGATTCCCTTGCTTTGACATACTAATAGTGTGCAAATGTTAGAAAAATCTGGTCAGGACAGATTAGGTGCAAAGAAAAGCCATGGATGAAATATATTGCATTGCCCTTAGCAAAATGCTAAGGATTCATTATACATTTCCTGGGAAGCTTAACTTCATAGGGATGTTATTAAATGAACACTTTCCATGCCATGTTAAATATTTCACCCCTGGTTTTTTTTTTTTAAGACATCTGCTCAAATTAATTTTTAAGCCTGTGTGATACCACTACCTTGGGGTCCATTTGTTCATGCAAGCCTTGCATGAAAAAGTGTCTAACGACAGTACAATGTACTTGGTCTCTTTTACTTTGTAAAATTATCTATATGCTAAAAGTACACAGACAACCTTCCCGATAATTGAGTTCAGGTGTTATCATTAGAGGGGACTGTTTTTTCTCTATCATGCATTGCCATGTTAGACAATTGGGCGCTTCCAAAGTTGTAGAGAAAGTTTGGAAAACGCCCTGAGTTTCAGAAAGCTGTGCCTCAGTATACCAAGCCAGCTCCATAAGGACATGGTTTCATGAGTTAATTGTAGAGGAACTCTACTGAACACCTTTGGTATGAATTGAAACGCCAATTGAGAGCCTGTTTATTTTGGTTGACATCAGAACCTGACACCAAAAATGATCTTTTAGTTGAATAGGCACAAATTCCCACAGACACACTGTAAAATCTTGTGGAAAACCTTCCCAGAAGAGTGGAGGTTGTTATAGTTGTTAAGCGGGTGCCCATTCCATATTGATGCCCATGGTTTTGAAATGGAGTTTCCAACAAGCTGTATGTAGGTGTAGGATGTAGGTATGACAGTTAGGTGTCCACAAACTGTTGACCATATAGTGTAAGTGAAATGTGTAAATATATTATCTATGTTATGTTTTGGTATAAGGAGTCTGGCCCAAACCAATTTATTTTGTGGTGGCCCAGAAAAAATACCAAACAAATAAAACTGCAAAATGCTGATGTGGTTAAAGGGGATTTCAGAGCCACTACTCTGTGGTGCATTGTAGAAATGTTTTGAAAATGCACCAAACCGTACAGTGCACCACCATGCATGATAATCCATGCATTTTATTGAGCTGATGTGAAATGACAGGGGTTTTTACCCTTTCCCTAATGAAAATAAAAATAATTATATATATATATATATATACAATATCTCACAAAAGTGAGTACACCCCTCACATTTTTGTAAATATTTTATTATATCTTTTCATGTGACAACGCTGAAGAAATTACAATTTGCTACAATGTAAAGAAGTGAGTGTACAGCTTGTATAACAGTGTAAATTTGCTGTCCCCTCAAAATAACTCAACACACAGCCATTAACCTCCCTGGCGGTTTTCCCGAGTGTGGCTCGGGGTTAAATTCCAGTACCATTACCGGTAACCCCGAGCCACATTGCAGGATCCTGGTGCAATGTACTTACCTTGTCCCCAGGATCCTGCGATGTCCCCCCTGCTGTGTCCGTGGGCTCTGTCCTCCGCCCAATGCCTCTGTGTGCCGGGCTCCATTCCCTGCGAGCGTCACGACGCATGGGGGCGGAGCCCGGCGGAAAATTTAAAAAAATTTAAATTCATAAAACATACAGTACACTGTAATCTTACAGATCACATTACTGTATGAAATCATTTCACATCCCTTTTGTCCCTAGTGCTTTGTCCAATGCCCTGCATGCAGTTTTATATTATAAATACTGTTCTTTCTGCCTGGAAACTTGAGATTGTGCATAGCAACTAAAAAGTGTCCCTTTACGTCAAAAGTGGTTTTAGACCAGCTAGAAAACAGCGATAGTAAATTAGAACACTTACAGAATTGAGCGATAGTGAATCATGGGGAAATTCATTTTATTATTATTATATTATTATTTTTTAGAATTATTTATAGTTATAGTTATTATAATTTATGATTTTGTGTTTCAAATTTTATCATACCCGGGATATTTACTAGACTCTTGTTTGGACAGATTTAAGTGTGTTATTGCTAAGAATTACAGGCCTACAATATAAAACGCCAAATTTCTATGCAAAACAATTGTACTGCTTTGAGATGCAAAAATCTGACATAATCATACCACCAGGGAGGTTAATGTCTAAACAAAAGTGAGTGCAAGTGAAAATGTCCAAATTGGGCCCAAAGTGTCAATATTTTCCAGCACTGCCTTAACCCTCTTGGGCATGGAGTTCACCAGAGCTTCACATGTTGCCACTGAAGTCCTCTTCAATTCCTCCATGACGACATCACGGAGCTGGTGGATGTTAGAGACATCCATTTGAGGATACGCCACAGATGCTCAATAGGGTTTAGGTCTGGAGACATGCTTGGCAAGTCCATCACCTTTACCTTAGCTTCTTTAGCAAGGCAGTGGTTGTCTTGGAGTTGTGTTTGGGGTCGTTATAAGTTTGAATACTGCCCTGCAGCCCAGTCTCGGAAGGGAGGGGGATCATGCTCTGCTTCACTATGTCACAGTACATGTTGACATTTATGGTTCCCTCAATGAACTGTAGCTCCCCAGTGCCGGCAGCACTCATGCAGCCCCAGATCATGACACTACTCTCCTACCACCATGACTGTAGGCAAGACACACTTGTCTTTGTACTCCTCACCTGGTTGCCACAACACGCGCTTGACACCATCTGAACCAAATAAGTTTATCTTGGTCTCATCTTACCACAGAAAATGGTTCCAGTAATCCATGTCCTTAGTCTGCTTGTCTTCAGCAAACTGTTTGCAGGCTTTCTTGTGTATCATATTAAGACGGCTTTCACACCAAGCCACCTATAGCGTCGGCGGTAAAACGCTGCTATTTTTAGCAGCGTTTTACCGTCGGATTTGCGGCGCATTTCGGCTGCTAGCGGGGAGCTTTTACCCCCCGCTAGCAGCCGAGAAAGGGTTAAAACAGCCCGCAATACGCCACAATAAAAGGTAGGTCATCCTAATACAATCACTATAGTTTCATGAGAAATGTCAAAATGTTGATTATAGAGGGACATGACAGAATGTATGAAAATGCTAGAGTATGTTCCCAACACCCATCTGAATTTAGGAAGCCACTTGGACAACATTGAAACTTTTTAACATTTCCGAGCACATCCGGTTGAATGTACAGTAACTACTATCTGCTATCTACTATCATGGCCTGAAAAAATGGTACACATCAAAGACCCATTTTGGTACACATGCTCATCCAACCATTGAGTCTTCCAATCTCACACTGCAGCTCTTTTCTTCTCTTTTTTCTTCTCTCTTGCCATCAGCTTCCATATTGACTCCTTCTACACCTTAATCTTTTGTATCTCCCTTTTCTCTTTCTCCATTTTTCTTACTTTCTTCTTTTCTCCCTTTTTTATTCTTCTAAAACTTCTCCTGTCTTTAAAAATCACCGAGCTCATCTTTGCTAATGACAAAGTTTAAGACCAGAGAAAATTGGAAAGACAACAGCCATGATACATAACATTGTTTTAAGACCTTTGTGCCTGCCGCAAACCCAGGAAAACATTAGACTGGCCATTAAAGGGAGAATTATTCAACATAAACACGGCTAGATAGGGAGCCAGCAGTACTTACATTTCTCATTGAGGAATGTTTTAATTATGCTTCAGGATCATGTGAAGCGATCATGAGAATTGTGGATTAGAAAGGATTACAGAAAACATGTATCATCTCAACCCTCTTGAACGTTATGCTTCTGTGCATATTAAACTTTTATTATTCTTTCAGTTTCAGCATATCTAAAGCACAATAAAACGTGTTAGTTGAAAGAGAGCACCACCTTTCCAGCAAATCTGAAAATGTAAGGCAAGGCAGGAAAATAACCTGAAAAATGTATTTTATAACACATAGTATTCTCTTATACTGTGATAGACGTATTGCTTGTTCCCCCAAGGGAAATATTCATATTTGGTGTGTGACAGAGGTAAAGAACCCCAGATGGATATTCGTCATAAATAAATACATTGGTGAGCAATTTAACACCAGCCACACAAGACAACCTGCACACCTGCTGCAACCTTGCAAATTAGATATTGCAGAGAACCAGTAAAATAAGAAATGCCAAGTACACATATCCTAATTTTTTCATAATATTAAAGAAGATACATACTTTACCCACCCCTCTCATATAACATAGTTTAGTGTGATGTGTTCTGTAGACAGAGAGCATATCTACTATGACAATAGTGATGTGCTGTATGTTACAACCTATGAACTATTCCACTCTGAACACTGTGCTGGGTGTGACATACTCCAGACTGCTCTAATCTGTATGCCATGCAGTACATGGCATGCTCCGTACTAGTGCACTCTGAATGTTATTCTATACATCATATCCTTCAAATCTCTTAGCATCACACTACGTTGTATATAAATTATTTTTGCTGGTTATGCAAACATCTTGGACTTTTGAATTTCTACCAAATTAAAAATTGGGCATGCTTTTGCTTGTATTTTAGTGGAGAAGATTGGTAACTTCTTATGCCCCGTACACACGGTCGGAAATCCCAACAGAAAAAGTCCGATCGGATTATGGTGTCGGAAAATCCGATCGTGTGTGGGCTCTAGCTGACTTTTTCCGTCGGAATTTCGGACGGAAAAAATCTGAAAGCAGGACCTAAAATTTTCCGACAACAAAATCTGATCAGACTTTTTCCGATCGTGTGTATAGAATTCCGACGCACAAAGTGCCACGCATGCTCAGAATAAATTTGAAAACTAAAGCTATTGGCTACTGGCCTCTTCGTAGTCCCGTTGTACGTGGTGTATGTCACCGCGTTCTGAACGATCGCATTTTCCGACAACTTTGTGCGACGTTATTTTGCACAGGTGATTTGATCAGTTTCACTGTCTTAGTAATTACCACAGCCGTTTCATCTGGGGGAAATCCTGAAAACATTACCTGTTGGGACATCTTGAGGACTGGAGTTGAGAAATACTGCTCTATACCTTCCTACCTTTTTTGAAGTGTAATCCTCAAAAAACATACTCACATGCCCGGCGATTACGTCCAGCTGTGATTCGGTGCTCTGCTCCCATGCAGCGGATCCATCTTCCCTTTCCAAGTCATTGGGAGCCAGCTGTCTCTTATGGGTTCTTACACCCAGCTCTTGCCAGGTCTGTCCTCCATTGGCTGTGTTTCCCTGCTTTTGCAGCCTTCTGAGATAAGGAAAGGGAAGGGGATATCCCAGGTGCAGTGGTGGCCCATAATGCAGGATGGAGGGGTGAATCCATGCATCTGGTCCCCCAATCAACATGCAGGGCGCTGGATGCATGGATTCCAATGTCTTTTTTTTTTTTTGAAGCACGTGATTAGAGCCAGAGGCTAATATTCGCTATTGTCTTCTTGATTCGCCTCCCGGCCAATTTAGGAAGCGGGTCCCTAGACTCATGACCCGATTGGTCAAGAGGAGAAGCGATCCTATTGGCCACCTAGGAGGAGGAGGGAGGCAGAGGTAGGAGACGCATGGCGGAGGCCACCATCATGACGAGGAGGAGGAGATGCAGGGAAAGCCTCGACCCATCACCTGGAGAAAACGCTGCCTACGACCTAGATGGGGTAAGTGGGGGGCTGGTGACTGTGAGACCGGAGGGTTTGGGGTTGCGGGTGAACAACCGGGGGGGTGGTGTTGCAGTTGACCCGACTGACCGGTGGGGTGGCTATGGGTGCATTGTTTGCCGCCCCCCCTAACATATACAGTGGTGTGAAAAAGTGTTTGCCCCCTTCCTCATTTCCTGTTCCTTTGCATGTTTGTCACACTTAAGTGTTTCGGAACATCAAACCAATTTAAACAATAGTCAAGGACAACACAAGTAAACACAAAATGCAATTTGTAAATGAAGGTGTTTATTATTAAAGGTGAAAAAAAATCCAAACCATCATGGCCCTGTGTGAAAAAGTGATTGCCCCCTAAACCTAATAACTGGTTGGGCCACCCTTAGCAGCAACAACTGCAACCAAGCGTTTGCGATAACGTGCAATGAGGCTTTTAAAGCGTCCTGGAGGAATTTTGGCCCACTCATCTTTGCAGAATTGTCCTAATTCAGTTACATTAGAGGGTTTTCGAGCATGTACGGCCTTTTTAAGGTCATACCACAACATCTCAATAGGATTCAGGTCAGGACTTTGGCTAGGCCACTCCAAAGTCTTCATTTTGTTTTTCTTCAGCCATTCGGTGGTGGACTTGCTGGTGTGTTTAGGATCATTGTCCTGCTGCAGAACCCAAGTTCGTTTCAGCTTGAGTACACGAACAGATGGTCGGACATTCTCCTTCAGGATCTCTTGGTAGACAGCAGAATTCATAGTTCCTTTTATCACGGCAAGTCTTCCAGGTCCTGAAGCAGCAAAACAGCCCCAGACCATCACACTACCACCACCATATTTTTACTGTTGGTATAATGTTCTTTTTCTGAAATGCAGTGTTCCTTCTACGCCAGATATACTTGGACACACACCTTCCAAAGAGTTCCACTTTTGTCTCATCGGTCCACAGAATGTTGTCCCAAAAGTCTTGGGGATCATCAAGATGTGTTGTGGAGAAATTGAGACGAGCTTTGATGTTCTTTTTGCTCAGCAGTGGTTTTCTCCTTGGAACTCTGCCATGCAGGCCATTTTTGCCCAGTCTTTTCCTGATGGTGGAGGCATGAACGCTGACCTTAACTGAGGCAAGTGAGGCCTGCAGTTCCTTGGACGTTGTTGTGGGGTCTTTTGTGACCTCTTGGATGAGTCGTCGCTGCGCTCTTGGGGTAATTTTGGGCGGCCGGCCACTCCTGGGAAGGTTCACCACTGTTCCATGTCTTCGCCATTTGTGGATAATGGCTCTCACTGTGGTTCGCTGGATTCCCAAAGCTTTGGAAATGGCTTTATAACCCTTTCCAGACTGATAGATCTCAATTACTTTCTTTCTCAATTGTTCCTGAATTTCTTTGGGTCTCGGCATGATGTGTAGCTTTTAAGGATCTTCTGGTGGACCTTACTGTGTCAAGAAGCTCCTATTTAAGTGATGCCTTGATTGTGAACAGGTGTGGCAATAATCAGGCCTGGGTGTGGCTAGAGAAATTGAACTCAGGTGTGGACAACCACAGTTATAGTATGTTTTAACAAGGGGGCAATCACTTTTTCACACAGGGCCATGATGGTTTGGATTTTTTTTCACCTTTAATAATAAACACCTTCATTTACAAATTGCATTTTGTGTTTACTTGTGTTGTCCTTGACTATTGTTTAAATTGGTTTGATGTTCCGAAACACTTAAGTGTGACAAACATGCAAAGGAACAGGAAATGAGGAAGGGGGCAAACACTTTTTCACACCACTGTCTACTACCAGCCACCACTGCCCAGGAGAGAACAGGGATAAGTCATACTCGTCAAGGCCAAAATGGAGCCAGGAGCGGGACAGAGTAAAAAAACAAAATAAAAAAAATGCAAACACAAAAGTAATCTGCTTTTTTAAATAGGTAGGGTTGCAGTGGAAAAAAAATTATTTTGGCAAAAAAATTTTCATTTGGAGATTCATTGTTTTGCATAACACATCCATGTTAGCTCTTCTTTCAAGGTCAAACATGGAGTGTAGCACTGTGTTTTACCAAAGAATTTTATTAACAAAGGTATAGAAAAGAAATGTTACCTGCATAGATGAACACTTACCTTGTAAAACAACCTATTCAGTTTAAAACAGAAAAAATAAAAATGAAAGGCAAAATTGTGTGTATACATATAAAAAGACAATATAAATACCTATTTTTTCCTTTTTGTAGAAGCTGTCACAAACCCCCCTGTTCTTAGCTGCATAAGGAGCTCAGGGAGCTAGGGGAGGAGAAACTGTAGTACACTGGTCTTCCCCAGTGAATGGCTGTGCAGGGGGAGGGAGAGAAGTCTGATCTATGGAGGACAGCAGGCTGAGTTCACAGCACATCCAGGAAACTGACCATTCTGGGCTGTGGAGCGGCTTGCGCAGGAGTCCTGTGTGTCTTTGGCTCTGTTACAGGGCCGAATTCAGGCAAAAATTTGGCGCCGATTTGTCCCTGAAACAGAGAACAGGGACACATTGGACCCCTGCTGCGAGCCGCATCTGGAATCAGTGTGAACCCAGCCTAAGTCCCTGCCTCAGCTACTCCCTGCTTATTTCTATGGCCCTGCTACCCCCTACCCCCACCCCCTGCTATTGTTTCATAGGCAACAAAAAGATGTGTCCCACTCCCGCATCCTTCTGAGATATCCCCTTTACATATCCCATAATTTAAAAAGAAACGCATATATATATATATATATATAAATACACATACACACACACAATAACGTTGTATTGTATATTTCATTTACAATCTGTCAGAAATTCATCAGGAAGTTTACTATACTGTATGTCTGTGTTAGAATATAATACTTCTCACTGCAGTTCTTTGATGGAAAGTTTTTCAATTTTGGAAGACATTTTTTCTTCAATGTTTAATTAGAGGACATTTTCATTGTTTTATAAGAGTTAATTTTGTTCCCGCAGAGGTTACATCAGCACAGAACAATACAGTGTAATGAGCTGTCGTTCTCCTCTATATTCTTTCCTCAGTGGGTACTCCTGGCATGGGCTAATGAGAATGAATCTCTGTTTAATGACTAATTTTCTTGTTGTGGGATTTGCTCTTGATGTTCATCATGCTGTGCACTTACCTTATAAATTCAGTAACCTTACTGTTCCCCTGGAGTCATAAAATAGCAGTCGTCTTCAATAAACCAAAGCCCCTCTTGCTGGGTGTAGGCTACATACTGTATTTCCAAGTTTAAATAATTTAAAGTGAACTTAATCTGGCCTTAAGCTTTTATAAAGTAGCAGCAGTGCTGATGTGCAGATACCTTGTGGGGCCTACAAGCGTCTGTGTTCATTTTTAAAGCTGTACTCCAGCCTTCCGATTATGTTAGCCCAGGCTCCTTTTCTGTAATGAAATGACTTACTTACGGATTTTACTGCACACTGTGAGCTTCCCAAATATTTCAATCATTGAGGCTCAGCATCACATGTTGATGTTGCGCTACTCTCGTAGGAGCCATGGGAATTGCTTGTCCAGGTATTCCCAACTTCAGCCCTGCAGCCAGGCACGCAAAAGGCTCATTCACTCTTTCTCTAAAAAACAGTCTAGAGGATGTTGTTTTTATTTTTGGAGAACTTGGATAGGGATTAGAAAAATGGTGGGATACTCCAAAGATAAGAACTATGTACAACTGATGACTTGCTTTTCCTTTTTCACTTAAGTAGTAGTAGTAGAGCCAATACAGAAAAGTCCCTTTAAGTAGGAAAGTGTCTGGACAGAGCTCTTCAGGACACCAGCCAGTCTCCTCTTTAATATACCCACAGCTAACTATAACTAGGCACTCGAGGGATAGCTAAAGCACCAGACCCCCAACATCCAGTAATGACTGTACTCACAAGGCCCAAAGACAGATGCATCCCCTCTTCCAATATTCCAAGCGATGCCCTCCAATGATACCAGGCAGATCAATGGCAGACAGCTCCTCTGAGTCAGCTTCTTCCAAGCTCCCAGGTCTCTGCATCCTTCCCTCAGGTCGCCCACCTGAGGCTTCTCATAGCAGCCTGTGCCTGAGAGGGCAGCGTGCCCCCCTTTAGGCTGGACTCCACTCTGGGACAAGACCCAACACTCTGTGTGCTAACTGAATAAATACAGCACAGTCTTCCAGCCCACCTTTAGAGTCTGCCTCTCTGGGATAGGCCAAGTCTGCATCAATATTCGTGCTACCATGTGCATAGCTTCACACCTATCATCAAAAAGCTTCTCAAGTTGTCGAGATACAGAGGGAGCTATCAGGCAAACTAGCAGCAGCAGAGCAAACAGATCAGGCCTGACTAAACCATTGCAGTTTACTGAGTACAGTGAACCAAACTATTCTTTTACCTATCAAAAACAAACACTAACGCTTCCCTAGGGGGGTGCAACATTAGTATTACCAAGAGTCATATGCATGCAAATGCAGACTGCCAAGGATTGCCCATTACTCTAGACTGACATCACCCCTTAAAGCATTTTGATATTTGCATAACTCCTATCAAGAGTCTGTTCACTGCTTTCATCAGGGCTGAAGGCTCTTGAGAGTACTGAGGCCAGGTTCAGTAATTTCAGGAAGCCTGTCTGCCCCTCCCAGTGGCCATGATCTGTCCACATTGCAAAAAGAAGCAGAGAGACCCAATGATGATGGCACTGGGTCTAAAATAAGGTATATTATGAAAATAAAAAGGTTTTATTAAAAATGTAATTGGCATGTTGATAAGGGGGTGAGAAAAGAACCAGGGAAAGCAAAATAAACTGAGATTAAATGTTAGCTTTCAATCAGTCCCTGTGTCCATATGCAGCCTACCTGGATCCTATGCCCTAATCAAAATGTAATTCTGCACCTTCATGACTTTAACATTCGTGACATTTGAGTATTTTTACTTCACTCCCAGTGACAGCTGAGCAATGGAACAGAGTATGTGATGCTAGTAGGGGAGAGCTAAAGTGATTGTAAAGGCTTGTTTTTTTTTTTTTTTTTAAATAACAAACATATCATACTTACCTCCACTGTGCAGCTCGTTTTGCACAGAGTGACCCGATCGTCTATTTATGGGGTCCCCTGGCAGCTCTTTCGGCTCCTCCCCACATCAGATAACTCCCTAGGAGAAGCGCTCTCCCGGGGGGTTATCTTGCGGGTGCGCTCCAGAGTCCAGCATTTGCATCCATCGACACAATTGCCAGACTCGGCCCCGCCCCCGGCGCCCGCGTCATTGGATTTGATTGGCAGCAGTGGGAGCCAATGGCTGCGCTGCTATCAATCTGTCCAATCAAGAGCTGGGACCCCGTGGAGAGAAGGACAGTGCATCCCCACCGAGGGAAATATGGGGCCCAGGTAAGTAAAATGGGGAGGGGGGCTAGGGGTCGGTCACTGGCAGGTGTTTTTTCACCTTGGTAAAAAAACACGAGGGTTTGCAACCCCTCTAAGTGACCTTGCCCTACGACTTTACTAAAAAAAGAAACATAAAAGAAAGCGATGTTGCACATGGGTAAGCTGGATACTGTTCAGGAGCAGAGTAAAGGGTAGATGATCAGGTCACAGTGATGTGGAAGTCATGCTGGGACCATATATGTATGCATCAGTGCCACCCATAAGTACCCGTCAGTGCCGCCTATGAGTGCCCATCAGTGCTGCCTATGAGTGACCATCAGTGCTGCATACCAGTGCCACCTATCAGTGCCCATCAGTGACACCTATCAGTGCCCATCAGTGCCGCCTATCAGTGCCCATCATCAGTGCCCATCAGTGCCACCTCATCGGTGCCCATCAGTGCCGCCTTATCAGTGCCCATCAGTGCAGCCATATCAGTGCCCGTCATTGAAGAAGGAAACGCACTTATTTACAAAAAAAATTAACAGTGACAAAGGAAAACTTGTTTTTTTGCAAAATTTTCTGTCTTTTTTTGTTTGTTGCGCAAAAAATAAAAATCGCAGAGGTGATCAAATACCACCAAAAGAAAGCTCTACTTCTTGGATCAAAATGATAAACAATTTATTTGGGTGCAGTGTAGCATGACCGCGCAATTGTCATTCAAATTGCGACAGCGATGGAAGCTGAAAATTGGCCTGGGCGGGAAGGTGTCTAAAGCCCCATACACACGGTCGGATTTTCCGATGGATTCTGTCCTATCGGACAATGTTGTCGGAAATTCCGACCGTGTGTAGGCACCATCGGACAGTTTCCATCGGATTGTCCGACGGACAAAGTTCTATCTCCTGCTCTATAAATATTCCGACAACAAAGTCCGATCACACCAATTCCGATCGTGTGTAGCGTAGTCCGACGGACAAAGTGCTACGCATGCTCAGATCACATTACAAGACCAAAGCTATTGGCTACTAGCCTCTACGTAGTCCCGTCGTAGGCAACAAACGTCACCACGTTCAAAATGATCGGATTTTCCGACAACTTTGTCCGAGCGTGTGTATGCAACACCAGTGTCGGACTAAATCCGTCGGACCAAATCCGATGGATTTGGTGGTCGGATTTTCCGACCGTGTGTATGGGGCTTAAGTGTCTGGTATTGAAGTGGTTAAAGCATGTAAGCAGGGGTTAGTACCCTTTTAGGGAGATCCCTCCCGTGAGTGGGTACTATGGGTGGTGGTAGATTAGTCTTTAATAATCTAGAGCCAGAAGAGCCCGGGGCGGAGTATCCTTAGTATTCTACCGTGTAAGCTTAAAACCTAAAGAAGAGATCCCTTTGGTGTAGGCCGGTATAGGCTCCATTGGCAAACCCAACTATGGGGACATACAGTGAGGAAAACTGGGAGAGCTGGATGGAAACTCTGTGTTAAAGTTGAATTTGAACTGCACAGCGTTACTGATGTCGGGTGTAAAGAGGCAAAGTGGTGCTTTGACAAAGTACAGAACACTCTGTCCCTGCTACAGTAAATATTCCTGTTGCAGGAGAATGGTGGGAGGGGCCTTTGGCCAGCATGACCATAGCTGGAGGAGAATCAGGGGCCTGCTAACAAGCAGAACTAAAGGGAGCTACACTTAACTTTCGTTCAACGGTCCCCATCCCTCGCTGGCACCCATATCTTCTTTTGGGTGCCAGTCTGCAACCATCTTCATTGACCAGCGCGGGATGACATCACTCATGCCAGAGAATGCTGCAAGCAGGCAGGTAGGTGTATTTTATTGCATAAGAGACATTGCATGACTCTTCTGCAATAAAGAGCCTGCTGATCACAGTTTGTCAAAGCGAGACTTTTGTTTCAATTTAGGGATTCAGGCAGGTGGAGAGACTTCTTTGGTCTTAGGATCACTTGCCAGAGGGGCACTTAGGTGACTGTAGCATTTACACAGGATCTCAGCAACAACAGCTCCATGCCAAATATTTCCAGGCCTGAAGGCTAATGCACCACCGACGCAATGCACAAAGCACTAAACATAAATGCAATCTGCAGTGCCAAAAAATATGCAGCCTTATTGTAATTCTTCTTTTCTTCTCTGAACTGTTGCTTGCTCATCAGCCGAAGCTCCTCTAATTGAGATTCACTTCTCTAGTATGTGTGCTAAGATATCTCACTAGAGAAATAGATTACTGCGGGACTTGTAATGTAGCAAACAACATCTGTCATCACACGAGCAGCCTTGATTTCTTATCAGAGATTTTCTTGTTGGATTCTGTTTGGCTGGGTCACTCGAGGACTCTGAATTTCTTCCCGATGAGACACTACATGGAGGCTTTCATTTTTCTTTGCCCCATTTTAAACCCTTGTAAACAAATTTGTGGTCGTTTGTAGGGGTCTATGGTCTCTAAATGATAAATCATATAAAGTGCTGGCATACTGCAGTGCTATACATGGAAAAAAAATGCATACATGTTACATACACACCATACACCTCGAACACCACACTCATTTACATGACATGATCAAGAGAGTATAGGGACTCTACTAACAGCTACCACACAGCAAAATGTGTTGAGATTATTGAATGTGGGATCACAAGACTCTGTGACCTGTACTTGGAGATTTGTACCTAATAGACATGTGCACAACAGAAAAATTTGTTTATTTTCGTTTTGTTTCTTTCGTTTCCGTTGAGTCGTAACGATTCGTAAATTCGTAAGTTGTCGGTGTTCGTATTCGTAACGATTCGTATTTTCGTAAGAGTTATTTTTTCGTTGATTCGTTTTTCTGTTAGTTTAATTTTCGTTTATTCGAAATTCGGACGCATTCGTATTTATTTGTACTTTCGTAACATTGATAACATTCGTAGATTAGTAATCGGAGCATAATTCATAATTTTATGTAATGTGTATGCTATTATTACATTTTAAGAGACACGGAAAATTACGAATCGAAAAAAAAAGTTACGAATTTTTTCGTTCAATCCATTCGAAGCACGTTAAGCAGCGCCATTGTAAGAGACACGGAAAATTACGAATCGAAAAAAAAAAAATTACAAATGTACAAATTTTTTCGTTCAATCCATTTGAAGCACGTTAAGCAGTGCCATTGTAAGAGACACGGAAAATTCCGAATCCATTCGAGGCACGTTAAGCAGCGCCATTGTAAGGGACACGGAAAATTACCAATTCAACAAAAAAAAAAGTTACGAATGTACAAATTTTTTTCGTTCATTTTGATTTTCGTTGTTCCTGTTTTCGTTTTTCGGATTTTCTTCTTTCGTAGATTCGTTGTTTCTAATTAGCTTTTTTCGGATTTTCGTTGTTTTTCAGATTCGTTCGATTTGAACGATTCGTTAAAATTTTTAGCAAATCGTTCGTTCATTCGTACGATAACGAATGAACGAATATAACGAAAAAAAACGAAAAACGAAAAAAACGAAACAAATTGCACATCTCTAGTACCTAAAGCTTCTTTCAGTGAAAAGGGAAGTAGGTTGGTGCTGTATGCAGACTTAGGAGCCACAAGCAGAAGAAATTATCTTTTAAATTTGGATGGTTTAAAAAAAGTGGCCAACCTCCTGTGGTCACAATGCTTTAGGCCAGCCACTCAGCACGGGACCCAGAAGTAAGTGGATATCACTGGTGTAGCGGTGTCTTTTTCAGTGATTGACATCTTCTAGTGTTGAGTTAAAATTCACAGAGGTCCATTCAGTAAAATATTCTTCCAGCAGAGGTCCGAATCACATATTTGTGTGATGGCTGCCTTGCATCCTCGCAACCAATCACCTGCTTGTTAACTCGGGCTGCCCCTGCCCTCTGTCCAGAGCTGTCCTGCCTCCAGCTGTTAGCCCTGTAAGAATGGCAGTGGTGATGGCTGTGGGCAGAACGATTCCTAAAGGGTCGGACTGCAGGGGTCCGGATGAGATATTGACTCGGTCCGGATCCGGACCGTGGTCCGCCATTTAGTGATGCCTGCCATATACAGTACATGCATGCTGGACCAATGTAGCTGTGTATAACATGCCAATGCATGGATTTATTTTGTAAGATCTGACTGAGAACAGCTACAGATTTCAAGAAGAATTCCAGACTTTCACTTCTTAAAATTTGTTCTTCAGGGGACACAGTTTTTTTTTTTTTATAATAACACTGTACCAGGGCTCAATATAATTATTTTATCTGGTTAAATTTATGAATTTATCAGTTGCCTTTGATGTATGTTCATGTTATGTATGGTGCACATGAATGCGTATACATGCATCTCTGCTTTTCTGCTTATATGTATGTGTGTGTATGTTTATATGTACACATATATGTATATATCTATATACACATGAGTATGTGCTGCTGTGTTGAGAGCAGTGTATACTGGGCAACTGTTTCACATCTCAACATCACTAGCTATTAACTTAACTAATTGATTTTAGTTTTTAGTTTCTAATTTAACTTTAACCTCCCTGGCGGCTTTCCCGAGTGTGGATCGGGGTTAAATTTCAGTACCATTAGTGGTAACCCTCGAGCTACACTCGGGATTGCATTGCAAGATCCTGGTGCAAGTTACTTACCTTGTCCCCAGGATCCTGCAATGTCCCCCCGCTGTGTCAGTGGGCTCTGTCCACCTCCCGATGCCTCTGTGTGCCGGGCTCTGTTCCCTGCGAGCACCGCAACGCACGTGGGCGGAGCCCGGCGGCAAATTAAAAAAATTAAAAATTCATAACACATAGAGTACACTGTAAACTTACAGATTACATTACTGTATGAAATCATTTCACATCCCTTTTGTCCCCCGTGCTTTGTCCAATGGCCTGCATGCAGTTTTACATTATATATACTGTTCTTTCTGCCTGTAAACTTGAGATTGTCCATAGCAACCAAAAAGTGTCCCTTTATGTCAAAAGTGGTTTTAGACCAGCGATAGTAAATTAGAACACTTGCACAATTGAGCGATAGTGAATCGTGGGGCTAGTCATTTTATTATTATTATATTATTATTTTTTAGAATTATTTATAGTTATTTATTATATTATAATTTATGATTTTGTGTTTCAAACTTTATCATACCCGGGATGTCTACTAGACTCTTGTTTGGACAGATTTAAGTGTGTTATTGCTAAGAATTACAGGCCTACTATATAAAACGCCAAATTTCTATGCAAAATAATTGTACTGCTTTGATACGCAAAAATCTGGCATAATCATACCACCCTATCGTGAGCCCTTCCTCCTTCCCTGTGTTCAGCATTAGCTTGGGATTCTTATGAAGTTTTTTATCTGTTTTTTTATCTGTTTGTTGTATTTTATATGATGCACTTTAGTTTTCCACAAATTATATTGCATATGCATTGATTCCTCCCACAGTCCCACTATATTAGACTTCTCCCCCATCCCATCCCTCATGCTTGAAGAAGGAGTGCAGCTGCCATACCACTCGCAGCACGTATGATCTGAAACGCGTTGCCTGTTTGTGACGTCACAGCCCTGCGCCACGCCGCTACATGCTTTCCAAGCCTCTTTCTTGATGACATCTGACACCACATGGCCATCTCTCCACTCTGCAGCCATTACCAGTGAGGAAAAGGTAAAGACCAGCAGTGCTGAGCACCCTAGCTCTGACAGTTCACCACGTCTACTCCCCTGGATATCTGTGGTCCCAGCAGGACTTCCACATCACTGTGACCTGATCATCTACCCTTTACTCTGCTCCTGGACAGTATCCAGCTTACCCATGTGCAACACCGCTTTCTTTTATGTTTCTTTTTTTTTTTTTATTAAAGTGTTACTTTTATTCAGAGGTGCCCCTCTCCTTGTCTTTCTCAGCTCTACTGGATTTCTGGCTTCTGGTCTATATCGGTTGCAGCCCTCGCTCGCAGACCCATACTAGTGGGTACTAGTGTGTTGCGCCTTTTACTTGTTTTTTACTGATCTGTCCCAGAAGAGAGAGAAGAGTGGGGATTTCAAATCCTCAGACCACTGCTCTTGGGTGCTGACAGTTCATTACTCATGGAGGTAAGTACATTGGGAACCGCAATGGGGGTGGGGGTGTAAGGTGTTAGTTCACCTTTTAATTTTTTCTGAAGAGATTACCTAACCCTTTAATGAAATTTCCTCTCATCTCTTTCTCTGGGACAGTAAGTAAGGGGACAGGCATCTTCAGCAGTATTAGGCCTCATGCACAATAGGCATTTGCCCAGCTCTTCTGGATGCCTTTTTTTGCCAGGGGAAAAGCAGCTGAAAAAAAACTTGCATAAAGCGTTTGGGCATTCATTCCATTGGCCTATATATTCATTTATTTGGGCCATTGAAATGAATGAACACTCAAGCGCTAAACACACCTAGCGTTTAGAAGTGTTTAGGTACATTGGGTATGTTTTCTGCTCAAATGCTCTTCTATTAAATGTGCATGTGATGTTTTTTTTTTTTATTCTGCCCTGAACATTTCTCTTCAAATACGCCTGTAAACACCTACAGTGGGTATAGAAAAGAATCAACCCTCTTTAAAATAATCACATTTTGTTGCTTTGCAGCGTGAAATGAAGACAGATGCAGGTTATGTTTTATCCAGCTGTATTTACTAGTGCAACTTATAACATCCAAGTGAAATATATAGCTAACATGTGAGAAAAAAAATAAAAAATCAAAAAATTGAAACACCTTTTACTTTAATTACAGCCTTTAGTCTGTTAGGATTTGTCTCTACTAACTTTACACATCTAGACTTTGCAATATTTGCACGCTTTTCTTTGCAGAACTGCTCAAGTTCAATTAAATTTGATGGTGACCATCTGTGGACTGCAGTCTTCAAATAATTCCACAGATTTTCAATGGGGTTTAAATTTGGGCTGTGACTAAGCCATGCAAGGACATTCACCTTTTTCTCCTTCAACCACTGTGTGGCCATTCAGGTATGGTCCCATTCAAATCTATGGGGGGTAACTACACAGAAGTGTCCAGAACTAAAAAAAGATTTTCACCTAGGAGGTAAGGTAAACAAGGGAAAAGGCTGCTGCTGTTGTTTTGCTGAGTTAAATAAGCGGACGGCTGGGGGGGGGGGGGGTACTGGGTTTGCTTAGGTTAGGACAGGGTTTCTCAACCAGGGTTTCTCCAGAGGTTGGTAGGTTGGTTCTTTGATATATAAGCAATATCTGCCTTTCAGATAATTTCCCTTTGACCCCAATTTTTTGTTATTTTTAGGCGGGTAATTCTTCCCAATGACCACAAGTGTAAGGGACATTCCTCCCTGACCACTCTCACTATTGTACCATGAGCTATAAATATAGCAATTCTTAGCAGGGGTTCCTCAAGGCCGGAAAGTTATTTCAAGGGTTCCTCTGTGTTGAAAAGTTTGAGAAAGGCTGGGTTAGAGATTTAAAGCGGAAGTAAACCCATCGATTTAACAGTCTAAAAAAAAAAGGCATGCCGTGAATGCTAACTGCACATTGGCTGTGCTCTCAACCAAACAGTCAAACCATCCAATGGCTGGTGTCATAACGGATCACATGTGCAGCACTGTGGCAGTTGAAGATTAAACAGAGGCAAAGATGGCAGCTTCCTTGGCTGAAAACGATAGGGGGGTTTACTTCCACTTTAAGACTGGTAGACTAGTACATTTCATTTTTTTTTTTTCCAATAAATGTTTATTAAAATTTTTCAGATATACATAAAATCACAGTTATCAGGTATACATTGAAACAGAAGCTGTTAATACAATCAATAAGTCGTACAAAAAACATGAATAGCAGAAATGTAATAACAAGTTCACTGAGCCTCTTACTAGGTCACTTCTGCAATGGTGGTGCAGGTGAAGTTCCGACCCAGTATGCCTATGGTAAAGTGGGAATACCTTAATTAACAAGTATTAACTGAGGATCATTACGCATCTCTGGGTAAGGGAGAAGGGGTGGGTGTGGGGGTAGGGGTCCAATCGGGGTAATGTTATGTACCGATCAAAGTCACCCTTGAACCCATTCACCCCTAAATGGGAATGGGTGGGGGCCATGTGTAGTAGTGAATGTGGTTTAACCTATTCGGTACCCATATGATTGAGAGGAAGCTCTGTAGTAGCAATGTGTTATCTAGGAGTGAGGGGGGAGTAAGGAATCCAGAAACCGTTAGGGTGTGTGCTCCTGCCGGAACAGTGAAGGAGGTATGTTGGTATCCTGTTGAGGGGGTGTGGAGGACTAGTACATTTCATAAACTGAATGCGCCCTTGTCCTTGTCCTTGTCCTCACTTACAATAACTGACAATGCAAAAACGGGCAAGGTAATCTAAAATGGCATGTTTAAAAAATTACACGCCAAACAAAATAATTGCTGCATTATACGTACTGTTATATATTCCTCCACAACGATGTTTCTCCTTAATGACATATTGCATATTTCTGTCATTCCGTGTAAGTCCGCAAAAGTTTGCAGAGAACAATCTGTCTTAAAACTGTTCAAAATAAAATGAAAGATTTGTTTTTCCAGGGCGGGTGAAATGATTTATAATGCGGAACCTCATTAATCATGACGTTCCGCGCACTGCTAGTTAAGCGTTTATCAAATTGAATTTTAAAGACTGATTAATGCATTCAGCGTTGATGGGTTAATCACACTTCAGATCGTGTTTACAAATATTAAGGATTCAATGAGGTGATGTAGGAATATGTCACAATGTTAACCTCGACGGTCCGTCTCAGCGATGACATTTACGTTTTCATTGTTACGTTGGTCTCTGGGTAAAACCAGAAAATGATCTTGAATACATTTATAATCCATTTTGCATATCTCCCTGGACCAAAAAACATAACGAGGTTTATTGTAAAGCTCATTAATGCTCAATTCACTATTGATCGGTTGATTGTGGTAAAGGAAGGAAGGACTTTTAATTCATTCATGGGGTGGCATCACATCGATTAAAACGACGGGGTTAAGATAGGAAGTGCAGATTAATTTACATTCTAGAGGCAATCGTTTGTTGCTTTTTATATAGTCATTACTTGATCATTGTTTAATGGAGAAGAGAACATTTAAAACTCATTTTGTAATATTTATATTTTCAAACACATTATCCAGTTTACAAGAAACAGAACAGTGAAGATTATAAATAGTTGGCTGCGGCAATGCCATTAAACCCATCAACGAGCAAGGCATTAAGGAACCATTTAAAGGCAAATGAATAATGTAATTAGTTCTTAGGTTAATGTGGGGAAGTTTTTAACATCACAGAATTGGCTACGCATACGCTTAAACAGACCGTTCGAATGAAAGCTTCAATTTTTAATTCCAGTATTTGCGAAATTTAGACAATAACTGCAAACAAAACAAAATAAAGTAGTAAATTGGTGTTTATCTGTTTAACTGTGGAGAATCAAAATAATGTGTGTAAGTCAGCGCTTAATGGTAAAACGTAGAATAGCTGCATGCAAATAAGTATAGCTATACACTCACCAGACACTTTATTAGTGTCTGCTAGTACCGGGTTGGACCCCCTTTTGCCTTAAGAACTGCCTTAATTCTTCATGGCATAGATTCAACAAGGTGTTGGAAACATTTCTCAGAGATTTAGGTTCATATTGACATGATAGCAATCACGCAATTGCTGCAGATTTGTCTGTTGCACATCCACGATGCAACTCTCCCGGGCAGGATGGATCCATGCTTTCATGTTGTTTACACCAAATTGTGACCCGACCATCAGGGGCGTAACTAGAAATCACAGGGCCCCATAGCAAAATGTTGTATGGGCCCCCCCCACAAAAAAATGGCGGGGCTTAAATTAAATAGTGGGCGTGGTTTAAAGGGCGGGGCTCAAAGGGTGTGTGGTTCGAGTCTGAGAAGGAAGAAAGAAAGAAAGAAAGAGAGCCCAGATCCTACACCACAATAGCAATATATGTATTCCAGAAAGTTTAATCAACAGATAAAGATACTCCAAACACCTGGTGTTAGCGCTTCAATAATCCTCACCTGTGCCCAATGCAGCGTGGTCTGCCCATGCCCAATACTGCCTCACCTGTTCCCACTTGTGCCCAATGCAGCATGGTCTGTGCCCAATACAGTGTGTCCAGTGCCCAATGCAGCCTCACCTGTGCCCAATGCAGCGTGGCCAGTGCCCAATACTGCCTCACCTGTGCCCAATACTGCCTAACACCGCCCGCACCGTGCCACTTGTACAGACAGCACGCCTCTTTCTCTCCTCACTTCCCCTGGCTGGAGGACCGTGCGGGCAGTGCTCGCCCCCCCCCCGGGCTCCCGGCAGTATGCATTCCTCCTTCTCCCCAGGGGCCCCATAGCGGCTGCGGGCCCCATAACGGCCGCGTGTGTCGCTATGGCGGTAGTTCCGCCACTGCCGACCATCTGAATGCCACAGCTGAAATCGAGACTCATCAGACCAGACAACATTTTTCCAATCTTCTGTTGTCCAATTTCGTTGGCCTGTGTGAATTGTAGCCTCCGTTTCCAGATCTCCTTCAAGTTTTGATGTGTTGGGCCTTCAGAGATGGTATTCTGCATACCTTGGTTGTAATGACTAGTTGTTTGAGTTACTGTTTCCTTTCTATCATCTTAAACCAGTCTGCCCATTCTCCTCTGACATCAACAAGGCATTTTCCTCCATACAACTGCCGCTCACTGGATATTTTCTCTTTTTTGGAAAATTCTCTGTAAACCCTAGAGATGGTTGTGCATGAAAATCCCAGTAGATTTTGAAATAATCAGACCATCCCATCTGGTACCAACAACCATGCCACGTTCAAAATCACTTAAATTTCCTTTTCTTCTCCATTCTGATGCTCAGTTTGAACTATAGCAAGTAGTCTTCACCAGGTCTAGATGCCTAAATGAATTGAATTGCTGCCATGTGATTGGTTGATCAGCAATTTGTGTTACAAAGCAATTGAACAGGTGCACCTAAGTGGCCAGTGTACGCATGATCGGCCGCGTACACACGATCGGAAATTCGGCCAGCAAAAGACCGGTGAGAGCTTTTGGTCGGAGAACGCGACCATGTGTATGCTCCATCGGACTTTTGCTGGCCGAAATTCCCGCAAGCAAAAGATTGAGAGGATGTTCTCTATTTTTCGGTCAGAAAAAGTTCAAATCGGAAATTCCGATCGTCTGTACCAATTCTGACGCGCAAAATTCCTAAGTATGCTCGGAAACAATTCGACACATGCTCGGAAGCATTGAACTTAATTTTCTCGGCTCCTCGTAGTGTTGTACGTCACCGCGTTCTTGACGGAAGAAAGTTCAGCCAAGCCAAGCTTGAATGGAATTCCGTCGGAAAAAACATCCAAGGTTTTGACGGAAAATCCGACGGAAAATCCGCTTGTGTGTATGCGGCATAATTTATACTTCAATAACTTCAAAACAAAACATGTAGCACTTAGAAAAACAATATAATAACACCCAGTGCAAATAATTGTGTACATAAATGATGTTTGGAAAACAGTGATCATCATTAAAAGAATAAAAGTTTGAATGAATGTGCAGAAAAATATTGTGATCCACCATGGCAAATATCAAGTCCTTCACCAAATAATATTCCCAAGGTGCTGTGCCTCCAACAGTAGAAAAGGTGCACACTCACCAGAGGGAGGGAAGGGTGCCCTGGTGTTCCGCATCCTAGTTCCAGGAGAGAGAAGAGAGAACCATGGAGCTGGTTTATCCCTTTGTTTCCTCCTTCCTGTGTCAGGAAGAACATAAGCCCATCTAACTACAGGGACAAGAGCAGCTGCCAGCAGGGCCTGGGATCAAGGGTCTGTTACATGACTTACCTGTGCTGTTCTATTGGAGTCATGATTGATTGTGGCTTTCAGTAAACAAACATTAATCACATCCAGCCTTGCAGTGCCTTTATTTCTTGAGAATGCTGCTCTGAGGAGTGGGAGTGTGACTTCTACTGGCAGAGCCGATCCGCCCTATACGCGGACTACGCAAGCTGCGGGGGCGGATCGGCTCTGCTCGGGGGCCCCTGGGGCCGCTGCCGCCGATGTGAGGGCAGCGGTGCCTGAAAAAAAGATGGCCGCGGGACCGACATGCAACTGCGCATGCGCCCGCCTTTCCGAAAATTGCCGAGCGGCGGCAACCGCGCTGGCGCATGCGCAGTTGCATGTCGGCCCAGCGGCCATCTTTTTTTCAGGCGCCGCTGCCCTCACAGCGGCGGCAGCGGCCCGATCCGAAGTGACACGATGGCGCAGAGTGGCGCCATTTTTAAAAAATAAAACATCCCCTCCGCAGCCTCTGACCTCCTGGGCCCCCTCCCCCTCGCAGTCTCTGACCTCATGTCCCCCCTCCCCCCCTCAAAGCCTCTGACCTCCTGGGCCCCCTCCCCCTCGCAGTCTCTGACCTCCTGCCCCCCCTCCCCCTCAAAGCCTCTGACCTCCTGCCCCCCCTCGCAGCCTCTGACCTCCTGTCCCCCCCCCCCTGCAGCCTCTAACCTCCTGTCCCCCCCTGCAGCCTCTGACCTCCTGTCCCCCCCCTTGCAGCCTCTGACCTCCTGTCCCCCCCCCTTCGCAGCCTCGGACCTCCTGTCCCCCCCACCCTCGCAGCCTCGGACCTCCTCCCCCCCCCCTCGCAGCCTCAGACCTCCTTCCCCCCCCCTCGCAGCCTCAGACCTCCTGTCCCCCCTCGCAGCCTCTGACCTCCTGTCCCCCCCCCTTCGCAGCCTCGGACCTCCTGTCCCCCCCACCCTCGCAGCCTCGGACCTCCTTCCCCCCCCCTCGCAGCCTCAGACCTCCTTCCCCCCCCTCGCAGCCTCAGACCTCCTGTCCCCCCTCGCAGCCTCTGACCTCCTGTCCCCCCCTGCAGCCTCTGACCTCCTGTCCCCCCCCTTGCAGCCTCTGACCTCCTGTCCCCCCCCCCTTCGCAGCCTCGGACCTCCTGTCCCCCCCACCCTCGCAGCCTCGGACCTCCTTCACCCCCCTCGCAGCCTCAGACCTCCTTCCCCCCCCCTCGCAGCCTCAGACCTCCTGTCCCCCCTCGCAGCCTCTGACCTCCTGTCCCCCCCCCCCCCTTCGCAGCCTCGGACCTCCTGTCCCCCCCACCCTCGCAGCCTCGGACCTCCTTCCCCCCCTCGCAGCCTCAGACCTCCTCCCCCCCCCCCCCCTCGCAGCCTCAGACCTCCTGTCCCCCCTCGCAGCCTCTGATCTCCTGCCCCCCCCCCTTCGCAGCCTCGGACCTCCTGTCCCCCCCACCCTCGCAGCCTCGGACCTCCTTCACCCCCCTCGCAGCCTCAGACCTCCTTCCCCCCCCCCTCGCAGCCTCAGACCTCCTGTCCCCCCTCGCAGCCTCTGACCTCCTGTCCCCCCCCCCCTTCGCAGCCTCGGACCTCCTGTCCCCCCCACCCTCGCAGCCTCGGACCTCCTTCCCCCCCCTCGCAGCCTCAGACCTCCTCCCCCCCCCCTCGCAGCCTCAGACCTCCTGTCCCCCCTCGCAGCCTCTGATCTCCTGCCCCCCCCCCTTCGCAGCCTCGGACATCCTGTCCCCCCCACCCTCGCAGCCTCGGACCTCCTTCCCCCCCCTCGCAGCCTCAGACCTCCTTCCCCCCCCTCGCAGCCTCAGACCTCCTGTCCCCCCTCGCAGCCTCTGACCTCCTGTCCCCCCCTTCGCAGCCTCTGACCTCCTGTCCCCCCCCTTCGCAGCCTCTGACCTCTCCTGTTGCCCCCCCCGCAGCCTTTGACCTCTCCTGTTGCCCCCCCCCACAACCTCTGACCTCTCCTGTTGCCCCCCCTACAGCCTCTGACCTCCCCTGTCCCATCCGCAGCCTCTGACCTCCCCTGAGTCAAGAGAGGGAGCGCAGCCAGGATGGGGGTCATGGGAGAAGTTAGACATGTATGGACTGTGGAGAGGAAACTATGGGATAAAACCAGAGCCACCAAGCTGGAGCCGACTGACTGAGCCCTGCATGATGCACCTGAGAGGAGGTCAGTGACAGCACCGCCAGGCCAGTCTAGGGGGGGTCAATACAATATTGTAAGGGGGCACTGATATAAAGGTGTCCCCCTTATATCAGTAAACCCCCTTATCTTAGTGTTTTCTTTCTCTGGTCCTCCCCACATTCCCAGAGTTCCCCTTTACATCATAGCATGCAGGATTCCACCTTACAGTGCAAGGGGGGACTCTGATCTAAAGGCAATGCTGCAGACCGTGATGTAAGTAGGGAGGCTCTCTGAGGACACTGATGTATGGGGGGCTCTCTGAGGACACTGATGTATGGGGGGCTCTCTGAGGACACTGATGTATGGGGGGGATCTCTGGGGACCCCGATGTAAGGAGGGGCTTCATAGGGATGCTCTCTGGAGACCCTAATGTAAGGGGGGTGCTCTCTGGGGACCCTAATGTAAGGGGGGTGCTCTCTGGGGACCCTGATGTAAGGGGGTGCTCTCTGGGGACCCTGATGTAAGGGGGGTGCTCTCTGGGGATCCTGATGTAAGGGGGGTGCTCTCTGTGGACCCTGGTGTAAGGGGGGGGGCTCTCTGGGGACCCTGGTGTAAGGGGGGGGGCTCTCTGGGGGACCCTGGTGTAAGGGGGGGGCTCTCTGGGGACCCTGGTGTAAGGGGGGGGCTCTCTGGGGACCCTGGTGTAAGGGGGGGCTCTCTGGGGACCCTGATCTAAGGGGAGGCTCTCTGGGGACTCTGGTGTAAGGGGAGGCTCTCTGGGGACCCTGGTGTAAGGGGGGGCTCTCTGGGGACTCTGATGTAAGGGGAGGCTCTCTGGGGACCCTGGTGTAAGGGGAGGCTCTCTGGGGACCCTGGTGTAAGGGGGAGGCTCTCTGGGGACCCTGATGTAAGGGGGAGGCTCTCTGGGGACCCTGATGTAAGGGGGAGGCTCTCTGGGGACCCTGGTGTAAGGGGGGCTCTCTGGGGACTCTGATGTAAGGGGAGGCTCTCTGGAGACCCTGGTGTAAGGGGAGGCTCTCTGGGGACCCTGGTGTAAGGGGGGCTCTCTGGGGACCCTGGTGTAAGGGGGGCTCTCTGGGGACCCTGGTGTAAGGGGGAGGCTCTCTGGGGACCCTGATGTAAGGGGGAGGCTCTCTGGGGACCCTGGTGTAAGGGGGGCTCTCTGGGGATCCTGATGTAGGGGGTGGCTCTCTGGGGACCCTGATGTAAGTGGGGATCCACACTCAGATATGTAAAGATAAATATATAATGTCTGTTCTATATTGTTGTACTTATTCTTTGACTGTTTTGTTTAAAGGAGGGAGGATTGTATTGGGAGCGCTGAAGTGTCAGGTGTGACTGTGTGGCAAATGGTTTACATAGCTCACAGCATCACGGGTCAGGTAGAGGGCCCCTTAGCAGAATTTTGCTTAGGGCCCCAGGGAGGTCAGGATCGGCACTGTCTACTGGTGTCCCCTGGCTGTCAGGTCTGGAGAAGTTGCCCAGTGTCTAGAACCCTTAGGAGTGATGGGAATGAAGCACACAGTTAGAAGGGTAGATCAGGGGTCTCTGCCTGCCAACCACAGATCAGGCATAGTTGTCAGGCAAAGTCCTGTGTTGCCCAGTAGGTCAGTGATACTTTTGGGGATGGGTCAGCTGTTCGCTATGGCCATACAAGAGGCAGCCTGCCACTGCCTCACAACTAAACTCCCACACATGTGCGAGAGTGATGTCATCTTGGCCCGGGTAATGAAAACAGCCAGAGATTGGTACCTAGATGCAGACCAACTGAAGATGCCAACAGCCAGCAGGGAGCTCTGGGACACTGTATCACTTGAGAGAAGTTGAGTATAGTTCCATTTAAGTGGTTGCCTAGAGAGACTGCACTTGTGCTGTGGTCAACGACCACTGTAAAGCCCCATACACACGCTCGGATTATCCGAGGACCAGGTCCGTCGGATCATGTCCGTCATACTTTGTCCGATGTTGGTTTTGCGTACACACGGTCGGACAAAGTTGTCGGAAAATCCGATCATTCTGAACGTGGTGACGTTTGTTGCCTACGACGGGACTACGTAGAGGCTAGTAGCCAATAGCTTTGGTCTTGTAATGTGATCTGAGCATGCGTAGCACTTTGTCCGTCGGACAACCGTACACACGATCGGATTTGGTGTGATCGGACCGTGTTGTTGGAAAATCTATCCAGCAGGAGATAGGACTTTGTCCGTCGGACAATCCGACGTACACTGTCCGATGGTGCATACACACGGTCTGATTTTTCAACAACATTGTCCGATCGGACAGAATCCATGCAAAAATCCGACCGTGTGTATGGGGCTTAAGACTTGGGTAGCAGAGCATGAATGGAGATTGGTGGGTTCCTTAAAGGGCAAGTTCACCTTTAGTAACATATTACATGTTACACCCATATTTAGGGTGTAACATACAACATGTTACTGTGCACCTCTCTCTGTGCTCTCCCTGATTCCTTTGCAAATCTAGGTATTAGCTTGTTAATGAGCCAGTTCACTTTTTCATGAAAAATAAAAAGGTGAACTAACTCCAAATATCTTGGCTAACCCCCGTCCAGGTGTGCATTGCAGCCATGATGCTCTGTGCTGCCAATGTAGCAGTCCATACACCATACACTGCAATACACAGCCCCAGGAGTGGGTATCAATCTTAATGTGTTCAATGGCAAGCACTCATTGGTCAGTGTGACCATGTGACTCCATGACCAGTGAGAAGCACTCCTTTCTTCTGGAATAAGAGACCTCAGATGCACTTCTCATTGGTCAGCATGGTCATGTGGCTGTACTGACCAATGACAAAATATCACTTCGGGGCAGGGCACTGCAATGTACAGACTGCTACACCAGCAGTGAAGGGCATCATGGCCGAGATGTGCAGGGGAGTCTGGAGGGTTGGCCATAATATTTGGAGTTAGCTTACCTTTTCAGTTTAAAGTTGAACGAACTCTTTAACCACTTCAATACCGCCCGCTGTCATATGACGCCCACAAGGGGATCTCCCATCCTGGGTGGGCGTCATATGACGTCCTCGGATTCCCGGCCACCTGGGGCGCGCGCGCGCGCGCCGCCGGCGGCATCGCTTGGGACCCGTTGCGAGTGCCCGGCGGCCGCGATGTCCGCCGGGCACCCGCGATTGCCCGTTAAAACAACGGGACCGGGCGGGACCGTGGAGCTGTGTGTGTAAACACACAGCTCCACGTCCTGTCAGCGGAGAGGAGACCGATCATGTGATCCCAGTACGGAGGAACACATGATCGGTCTTCTCCCCTTGAGTCCCCTCCCCCCACAGTTAGAATCACTCCTATAGGGACACACATTAACCCCTACAGCGCCCCCTAGTGTTAACCCCTTCCCTGCCAGTCACATTTACACAGTAATCAATGCAATTTTATAGCAACGATCGCTGTGTAAATATGAATGGTTCCAAAAATGTGTCAAAAGTGTCCGAAGTGTCCGCCGCAATGTCGCAGTCACGAAAAAAAATCGCAGATCGCCGCCATTACTAGTAAAAAAAAAAATAAAAAATTCAATAAATCTATCCCCTATTTTGTAGACGCTATAACTTTTGCGCAAACCGATCAATATACGCTTATTGCGATTTTTTTTACCAAAAATATGTAGAAGAATACGTATCGGCCTAAACTGAGGAAAAAAATAGTTTTTTTTAAGAAAAATGGGATATTTATTATAGCAAAAAGTAAAAAATATTGTGTTTTTTTTCAAAATTGTCGCTCTTCTTTTGTTTATAGCGCAAAAAATAAAAACCGCAAAGGTGATCAAATACCACCAAAAGAAAGCTCTATTTGTGGGAAAAAAAGGACGTAAATTTTGTTTGGGTGTAACGTCGCACGACCGCGCAATTGTTAGTTAAAACGACGCAGTGCCGAATCGCAAAAAGTGCTCTGGTAAGGAAGGGTAAAAAATGGCCCGGTGCTGAAGCGGTTAAAGTCCCTATGACATCATCACTGGACTGTACTCCACTACAGGCTGCCTGCAGAAAACTGCGGGAGTAGTATTGTAATGGGTTAGTAGTATTGTATTGGGTTAGTACCCCAATAGAGATAGCTGTAGATTTCTGGATTCCGCCAGTTGTTTCCAGGGCTGTAATATTAATATCAGTGCCTGATATAAATAAAGACATTGTAGAGGGTCTCCACCCACGAAGGGAACAAAACATTAAATGTAAATGCCATCCTGCTATGAGCAGTGCAAATACATTTTCAAATTAAAATCTTATTGATAAATGACAGATGATATTCTCTAGACAAAATCATTAGAAACATCCTTGATAGATCGTGTTGACGTCATTACAGTCTAAGTGCCATTGGGTAAACTTTAAGAGCCCATCCACACCTATGCCTTGCTTTGTTGCAGTGACATTTATTTTCAATGACACCCGCACACACCTCCACAACACACCTGCTTTTCCATTTCTTTGTGAATTATGATGTGTTGGCAGCCATTAAAAGTCAAACAAACATAATGCAGTGCACCAGAACATGCAGGTGTGAATGGACCCTAAAGCAATCCTGCCACGTGGACTCAAAAAAACATAAAAAATAGTATACTTTATACAAAATAGTATAAATTCCTGCATACTTTCAAGGTAGTCAACAAAAAATCTAAATGATCTGTTTTAGTTGCGTATATTTGCAAATACATGTGGAAGTCACTCTGCCACATCAAGGCACCTGTGTACTAGGCCATTACTGCAATAGTGCAAGGGTAGATTGGCACAATCATTATGGCGGCAACAGTAGGACAGTGGACTCGTCAATAAATAGAAGTTATAGGACAAATACTAGAAATTTGCTCCACGAAAATGCCTCAAACTTTATCAGAGCATACAAGTGAATTACAAGGCAATATGAAAGTTGTTTTCCTTAAACTAAAGAGAGCCCTCATTAAAGAGGTCAAACAATGGTGGGAGGTAACAGCTCTAAAGAAATATATCTATCCATATAGCGTATTCCTCAAAGCTTAAGGATAAAGACATTTCCCCCTTTTGAATTCTACAGCGATGAAATGAGGCAAGCTTGGATCTCCACATTAAACACATGGGCCTTTTCACTCATGCAAATGTTGGTGGCAAATAAGGAACTTAAATTGAACAAGTTAAGAATGGATATTTGACAATTAGAATCTAATGTGCAAAGATATAAGGATAAACCAGACTTTTGCAAATTAGAAGTGGAGATTTCAGATTAATGACAAATTAGATCGTATGAAAAATTACATTTTTAACACTAAAAAGGAGACATTTGAAAGAGAGAGAATGGATTTCAAAATGGATACTGTGTATGCTTGAAAAAAAATAATGAAGAAAATGTAACAGAAGGAGAAAATCGAAGTTAATAAAAAAAAAGTTTGATCGAAAATCAGGAAAGGAGTAGTTGAGACACTTTAGTTATTTTTTTTTTTTTTTTGCTGGCTGTCTTGAAACTTTGTTGGAGACCCCTTATGACCTGTACACACGGTCGGATTTTCAGACGGAAAATGTCCTATCGGACAATGTTGTCGGAAATTCCGACAGTGTGTAGGCTCCATCAGACTTTTTCCGTCGGATTTTCCGACGGACAAAGTTTTATCTCCTGCTCTCAAATTTTCCGACAACAAAGTCCTATCGGACTTTTTCCGATTGTGTGTAGCGAATTCCGACGGACAAAGTGCCACGCATGCTCAGATCACATTATAAGACCAAAGCTATTGGCTACTAGCCTCTACGTAGTCCCGTCGTAGGCAACAAACGTCACCACGTTTAGAATGATCGGATTTTCCGACAACTTATGCAACACCAGTGTCAGACAAAATCCGTCGGAAAAAATCCGATGGATTTTGTGGTCGGATTTTCCGACCGTGTGTACGGGGCATTAGAGTCCATTCACACAGGGGCAACACGACTTCCAGCGTGACTTTGGGAGGCAACTTGGACACGACTTGAGTATGAATCACAGCACGACTTGAGGCAACTTACAAGGTAACTCGAAGTTGCCTCCAGGACAGGGGACTTTGCCAGTGGCCAATCACATAATAATCAGCTCTGTGGGAGGGAGGGGTTTGCCAAGAAATTTATTTTTACTTCCTGGAAAGTTGCTTCAGTTAAGACAGGGGATCCGACTTGGAGGCAACTTCCGTTGAAATCAATGGGTACAAGTTGCCTAGAAGTCGGATTGAAGTAGTACAGAAACCTTTTCTGAAGTCGGAGCGACTGCAGTGGTGTACATTAAGATGGCTTTCATTCACTTACATTGATTTTATCATGTCACACGACTTGAGGCAACTTGGGGCGACTTCAAGTCGGATCCAAAGTTGCCCCTGTGTGAATGGACCGCGTACGCACGGTCGGAATTTCCGATGGAAACAGTCCGATGGGAGCTTTTTATCGGATTTTCCGACTGTGTGTATGCCCATCGGTGTTTTTCTGTCAGAATTTCCGACGGACTTTGGATTGAGAACCCGTTCTATTGGATTTTCCGATCGTGTGTATGCAATTCAGACAAGCAAAATTCCGGCACATGCTCGGAAACAATTCGACGCATGCCCAGAAGCAATAAACGTCCCTTTTATAGTGCACTCGAACGTGTTATATGATGTGGTGTTATTGACCGTCGGAATTTGGTGTGACCGTGTGTAGGCAAGACAGTTTGAGCGAAATTCTGTCGGAATTCCGACGGGAAAACCATCAGAGCTTTTTCCGATGAGAATTCCAACCGTGTGTACACGGCATTATTGTCTTGTATAGGTTGTATTGCCTTGTTCATGTGCACCTTTCCTTTTTTGCTAGTTTCAAACATATCAAATACTTGCCTCCAGGGGCAGTCCTATGTACAGGTATGTCCCATAGCTGGGATCGTTTAAAGTAAAGGACAAATGATCGCTCGTTTTTGTTTTTTTTTGCATGCTAGCCTCCATTTAAAAAATTAAGAGGTTTCCCAATTTACGAATATTCTTGTATGACAGAATACAACTTTGGAAGTGATGCAATGTACGGTATTGCATTTGTATTGTATTTTAGAGCAAAAACTGTGCTGATTAAACAAAAATCATACGGACAGTTACAGATGAACTGTTGCGTTCAGCTCTTGAAAAGCTGTGTATTAATGATCACATTATGGTACGATTTCGGTATTTTTCATACAATTTTCTGATTGTGTGTATTAGGCTTTAGGAATCACCCTTATCACAGGTGGGTTTCACATGTATTTGCAAATTAGCGAAACTGAAACCTCTGTTTTTAACCCAAGTAGTCGAAACAGATTAGTATTCATTGGTGACTAGTTTGAATGCATATAGGCAGGTGCAGTTTGTTTTTTCCACTGCAGGTAGTGCTTGACCGCAGCGGCAGTGCAGAGGGAGAATAAGTCGAGAGAAATATGGTTCCTCTCTAGTTTCCAGAGTCCCTGTGGCAGCGATCTGTTTGTATGCTGGCTGTTTATGTGACTCTGACATTCATCTTAGGTGTGGCAGAGTCTATTTAAGACCCAGTGCTCCTCAATGTGTGCAATAGTCACATTATGTGATTGGGCTATATGCGCCCAAGGCAGCATAGTCTACATGTACACAAGGCAGGCCTTAAAGAGGAAGTAAAGCCTCTTTAAACCAAAAAAAATGGAACCTGCAAGGCAAAGGCATAATGAGCTAGTATGCAGAGCATACTAGCTCATTATGAATGACTTACCTGAGAACGAAGCCCCCGAAGCGTCCCTCATCCATGATCTTCTGCGCTGCCATCAAACCCGGAGTGACTTCCGGGTCTCGCAGCTCCAGCGCTGTCATTCGCTGGAGCGGTGATGACGTCACTCCCGCATGCGCACGAGATCGGCATATCGCCGTGATCTCGGCATCCTCAGTGCGCCTGCGCGCCGCTGTCTACGGCGCAGGAGCCGTAGATAGCGGTGCCTTTTCTTTTCTAAATATCTCCTAAACCATGTAGGTTTAGGAGATATTTATTGGACCTACAGGTAAGCCTTAATCTAGGCCTACCTGTAGGTCAAAGTGGTTTGTAAGGGTTTACAACCACTTTAAATACTTCCTCCCTCTAAAACAGCAATAGATATTTAGGGGCCTTTTCACTTTCTTGCTGGACTTCCAAAAACTTGTTGTCCCTAGTTGTCCGTCGCTGTGAGTAAGGTCTATCAGAAACCTACTGCACAGAGCAACACACGTGAAAGCTACTTTAGTTGTCATTGCCTTAAATATACAGTATATTTTGATGATGTGATGATAAGATTCCCACCTGAAGGACTCAGACACAAGTCCAGCTAAATATGAATGACAAACACCACATCTAGTATAAGCATCACTTTCCAGGCTGGTGCATTTCTGAGTTCATTTTACATAACACGTTAAATAACTGTGTTTTGAGAGCTGGGTTTTTGGCTTCCGTGTAAGCATAATTACCTTCCCGTTTTTTGCTCTGATCTACAAAACATGAGGGTGGAGAAGACCAAACACACTTTTGGCATAGACCTTCAATGCAAAGTGGATTATGAGAAACATATCACATATCTGACAGTTTTAGCAAAAATAACACACTGCCCACCTTACACGACCTTACTGGAGCTCACAGAGGGGGTGGATTGCACTGGATCAAGCTATGCGTGCCAGGTTTTAGTAGACTCCAGTAAAGTATAATTAGAATCTTTAATATAAAATGAGATTGTGCATTCTAAACAAATGCAAACTGTATGGTTGTGTAAAAAAATGCCTGTACCATGACTTTGTAAAAGGTGTAACCAAACATTACCCTTTAAAGGGGCACTCTAGCTAGGCATGAAAAGCATTTAGGCTCACTCATGGCACTGCACCTTCGTGCTGTGCAGCTCCTGGCACCTTCTATCTTGAAATGTATTTCAAAATTAAAGAAAGAAATGTATGCTCACCTTCCGTAGAGCTTTATATCTGAGTTATTCAAAGCAAGGCAAGAATGTTCCCTGTTTCCAAACAGTTACCTGTTTCTGTAGTTACCTGGGAGGGTGGTTGAACAGTCAAGAATCATATCAAATGAAGGTCTGGTCTTGCTTGGAATCACTGTGAAACTTACCAAACTTGTAACTGTAAAGCCCCATACACACGGTCTGACTTTTTCATGGATTCTGTCCGATCGGACAATGTTGTTGAAAAATCAGACCGTGTGTATGCACCATCGGACAGTGTACGTCGGATTGTCTGACGGACAAAGTCTTATCTCCTGCTGGAAAGATTTGCCGACAACACGGTCCGATCACACCAAATCCGATCGTGTGTACGGTTGTCCGACCGGACAAAGTGCTACGCATGCTCAGATCACATTACAAGACCAAAGCTATTGGCTACTAGCCTCTACGTAGTCCCGTCGTAGGCAACAAACGTCACCACGTTCAGAATGATCGGATTTTCCGACAACTTTGTCCGACCGTGTGTACGCAAAACCAACATCAGACAAAGTATGACGGACAGGATCCGACCGACCTGGTCCACGGATTGTCCGACCGTGTGTATGGGGCTTTACAAGTCAGAAACCAGTTAGGATAAATGGGCCCATAGACGGAGCTCAGAAGCCACTTCTATACAAATAAAGACTGCTAGACCAGGTATTATGGTATGAATGGCCATGGCCCTTTAATATTGGTGTGTTGAATACAACTTACCAATAAGAATTCTTTATTTATTTATACCAATACATAAAATTACACTAACTAGACCACCAAATGAATTACATGTTTAAATATGCCACTGGTTCAGCCATTAAAGCTTGAACCATAAACCTTATAAACAAATAAAACCAACTGACCACACAATAAAGGACCACGGCAATAGGGGCGGGAGGCAAGGATGTTTCCTCTTAAGCTACAGCCATTGATCTGACGTCTGTTCTAATTTTCTCTTTGTTGCTATAGGTTCCTTGGGTCACCTGATGTCCAACAGAACCTTCCAAAAGAGTATGAAGTCACATGACAGGTAAGTAACAAATCAAAATTGAAAACTATTTCACTGTCAAACAGAGTCGGTACCAGGTCCCATTGGCATTGGTTTTAGTTTGCCATTTATAGTAGTTTACTGTTAACCCTTCTCTAATCCTGGGAGTGAACGGGAACTGAATGAGTAATCCAACAACCATACGTTTAATTATTATTATACAGAATTTATATAGTACCAGCAGCTAGTACAGTGCTTTACAAAATAAAGGGAGACAGTACAGAAACAATAATATTCAAACCAAGACGGTTCAGGGGGGTGGGGCCTGCTTTTGAGAGCATATAACTGTGGGCGAATTAGTTTTTCAAGCATGTAAAATTCAGCTGTTAGCCAGAGGTTGGATAGGCATGTAGGCAGGTAGAAGTTAGTTAGGGGTTAACTGCAGAAAGTTAGGGGTTAAGTGTAATTCCTGGGTTTTCTTTGGCGGGTTTTCTTGGGTACAACCCTCTGGTCTTATGTGTTTTTAAAAGGGACTGGGGCCCAGATACTGGGGGAAAAGTTTCCACGCACACAGAGAGTGATGTTCTTGCCTGATGCCATTGGCTGGATGGCTCATACCCTGCCGAGGCCGGAGCTAGACTCCAGACATGGATTCAACCAATATTGGACCTTTGCTTTAACATGTATGCTGGGGCAGCCACAAGCCTGTAGGTAGGGACTAGAAATGTTAGGAAATGTTTGTACTTTATGTTGGACTGTCCATTGTCTCTGTCATCATGTTAACTTATTCTTTAAGTAAAATGTTTGAAACTTTGCCTTTGCCTGGTCTGAAGTTTCTAAGAGGGTGCAATGCAAGTAACCTTCAGACGCGATCCTTCTCCCATAGCAATGGGAGCAGATCTGCACCACTGGGGCTCTCGTCCTGTACACAGGTACAGAAGAGAAAGAGTTAAGTAAAGTGCACAGGTGGAGTTCATGATAGGTGCATGATGGGACCCCATACAGTTACTGGGAGTGAGGTAGCGATAATACGCTGGACAGGTGGAGAGGGCATTGGCTCTGCATGTCCCTCCTAAATGCACACGTAACTGTGGTGATGCCCATTACATCAGAACAGTTCGTTCATGTTTGTCATTTACCAGGTCGTGAGCGTGGCTCACTACCATGAGTATGGTAGTGACCCTTTACAAAATGCCTAGCATAGCCAAGAACAACCCACCCTAGGGTAGGCCTCGTATGTGACCCTTGCTTGGTGTCCCCCGAGGAGGGAAGCAGGGAGGACATGACAAACACCCTGTCACCATGACCTTCCCCCACCACTACAGACTTACCTGAATAAATGGGTTTTCAAGGAAAACATTCAGGCAGACAGAGTAGGAGATAGATGTCCAGGTTGGGCTAGGAAGTTCCAAAGGAAGGGGGGGTTCTGGAGAAGTCCTGGAGGTGAGCATAAGAAGAGATGACAAGGGAGCTAGAGAGCAAGATGTCTTGGGATGAGTGCAATGGACTTTTCTGGTGATATTTGAAGATGAGGTTAGCAATGTAGCAAGAGGCAGAGATCAGGGTGGTTTTGTAAACTGTTGATTAAAATTTTAAAGGTATATGTTTTTAGCACTACCCCCTTGAGGACTGCTTAGATTTACCTGCTCATCTGCATCACCATGACCCTGTAAACATTCCAACCCACCTGACACTCTGGGTTCAGACATCATTACAGCACCTTTAAAGGGGTTGTAAAGGTTTGTTTTTTTATTTTCTAAATAGGTTCCTTTAAGCTAGTGCATTGTTGGTTCACCTACCTTTTCCTTCGATTTCCCTTCTAAATGTTTTTTTCCTCTGTCTTCTTTGTCTGAATTTCTCACTTCCCGTTCCTCCTCAGTAAGCTGTTCTGGCTGACTAAACACCGCTCGGATGATGGTGTGAAGTTTAAAGAAAGAAAAAAACATTTAGAAGGGAAATCTAAGGAAAAGGTCAGTGAACCAACAATGCACTAGCTTAAAGGAACCTATTTAGAAAATAAAAAAACAAACCTTTACAACCCCTTTAACCTCCCTGGCGGTATGATTCTGTCTGGAATTTGGTGCTGAAAGCGGTACAATTATTTTGCATGGAAATTTGGCGTTTTTATATTGTAGGCATGCAATTCTTATGAATAACTCACTTAAATCTGTCCGAACCAGAGTCTAGTAGACATCCCGGGTATGATAAAGTTTGAAACACAAAATAATAAATTATAATATAATAAAAAAATATATAAAAATGATTCAATAATGTAATCAAATCAAAAACACTGAAATTTGCTCAGTTGCAGAATAGTCGCTGTCATTAAATTTATTGTTTGATGATAAATTGTGATTTTAATTTATTATCGCTGTTTTCTAGCTGGTCTAAAACCACTTTTGACATAAAGGGACACTTTTTGGTTGCTATGGACAATCTCCAGTTTCCAGGCAGAAAAAAAATCTTTTTATTATATAAAATGACATGCAGGGCACTGGGCAGACCACTAGGGACAAAGGGGGTGTGTATTTTTTGTAGACAGTACTGTAATCTGTAAGATTACAGTACTGTATGTGTGTTGTGTTTTTAAACTTTTTTAAATTTGGCGCCGATCTCCGCTCCCGTGCGTCGGAACGTCCCAGGGAACGGAGACCGGCACTGTGTGAATCGAGCGAGCGGACGGCTCGCTCACACAGCGGGGAGACATCGCAGGATCCAGGGGAAAAGGTAAGTAACTTCCCCCTGCATCCTGCACGCAAGCCCGAGCCTGGCTCGGGGTTACCGCTCCCAGCACAAAAAGCTGGACCCGAGCCAGGCTCGGGGTTACCGCCTAGGAGGTTAAGTAATAAGACAACACTTGAATAACAGTGCAAACTCAGTAGAATGATTCCTCCAAAAATGACAGTTACGATAGTTAGTAAACAACAGATTATTATATATACATATGTACAATAGAGCACCACTTGGACATAACCTGAAAGGATGACCAAAGGTTAAGCATCAATTCTGACAATACTTCCAGAGAGGAACCCAGGCGGGCCTGTTCAATCTTTTTATTCTAATGGGAGATGACACTTAACAAGGATGGTATGAGGGCCCTTTAACCACTTCATCACCGGGCTATTTTACCCCCTTCCTTACCAGAGCACTTTTTGCGATTTGGCACTGCGTCGCTTTAACTGACAATTGCGCAGTCGTGCGACATTGCACCCAAACAAAATTGACGTCCTTTTTTTCCCACAAATAGAGCTTTCTTTTGGTGGTATTTGATCACCTCTGTGGTTTTTATTTTTTGCGCTATAAACAAAAGAAGAGCGACAATTTTGAAAAAAACACAATATTTTTTACTTTTTGCTATAATAAATATCACATTTAAAAAAAAAAAATTCCTCAGTTTAGGCCGATACGTATTCTTCTACATATTTTTGGTAAAAAAAATCGCAATAAGCGTATATAGATCGGTTTGCGCAAAAGTTATAGCGTTTACAAAATAGGGGATAGATTTATTGCATTTTTTTTTTTTACTAGTAATGGCGGCGATCTGCGATTTTTTTTCGTGACTGCGACATTGCGGCGGACACTTCGGACACTTTTGACACATTTTTGGGACCATTCACATTTACACAGCGATCGTTGCTATAAAATTGCAGTGATTACTGTGTAAATGTGACTGGCAGGGAAGGGGTTAACACTAGGGGGCGCTGCAGGGGTTAATATGTTCCCTATGTGAGTGATTCTAACTGTGGGGGGAGGGGACTCACAAGGGGAGGAGACCGATCGGTGTTCCTCCATACTGGGAACACACCATCCGTCTCCTCTCCACTGACAGACACAGCTCCACGGTCCTGCTGTTTTCCCGGGCAATCGCGGGTGCCTGGTGGACATCGCGGCCGCCGGGCACGCGCACCGGGTCCCGAGTGACGTGCGGGCGCGCCCCCTAGGCGGCCTGGAATGGGAGGACGTCATATGACGCCCACCCAGGATGGTAGATCCACCTTGTGGACGTCATATTACAATGGCTGGGTAATAAAGTGGTTAAGCAGCAATGACAGAATGTCCCTGTTGTAGATCTGATGGTCTTCACTGGCAGTCGGAGCTCATTAACTATATCCAATAAGGTTTAGTAACAGAGTGGTAGTTTATCTTATGATGACTGAAGCTAAAGATGCCTATGCACAGTGTTTGAATAGAAATGCAGTGAAGTGTTCCCAAGGTAAAGCTGTCTGTCCCAGTAAAACAACCACGGAAAGACTTGCAAAGGTAGGCAATTGCCCTCTCACCAACAACCATGCCAATTCAACGCCTTGCAGATAGCGACCCCCGGATAGCGGACTCACTTGTGATGATCCCCCTTGTGGGTTACTGTACGGTCGAGTTGGTCAGACATCAGATGAGCAGCAGGCAGCGCTGGACTCCTTCTCGGTCCGGTAGGAATGATGTACACCCGCGTGGTAGGCCACGACCTTACTCTCCCTGTGAGAGATCCATCACACACGAGGACCGGGAAGAAGAGAGCCTGGGTCAGGTCTCTGGTTTCTTTTTTAGCTCTTCCCAGCAAGCTCTCCGATGGTAGGAAAGATCCCTGGGATATGTAGTCCGAGCGTATAGTCATGCAAGGGAACAGCCATCTAGTGGAACTACAATCCAACAATCCCCTTGGTTGGGCTCACAAATATGATGTCAGTTTAAAAACACTGGGCACTAGAGGAATAATATGATCTACAGATAGGGCAGGGAATAGCGGTTTGTTGCAATCATGGTCCATATTGCTACATGTTGATCCTCTCTCATACTGATACCACTACAAGTCCAAGCAGCAGGTCTCATCTGATTGGATCATCTATGTGGGGAATTCTGTTGTTGTCTTGCTGCTTGGCTCATTCTACAGCTCACCAAATAGTGGACCAGGAGCTAAAGGTCCATTAGATAGACAGGAACATTCACAAGTGGATATTAAGGTGCCACTTGGAATTGTTCCAACTTAATTTATTTCAAACATATGCTTAGGGGTAGATTTTTTTTAAAGCAAATTTCCCCTAAGCAATTCAATAAGCGAAAACCAGTGTTTCCACGGTGACTTCATTTTCACCACTTAACCGGTTCCCGACCGGCGCACGCCGATGTACGTCGGCAGAATGGCACGGACAGGCATAAGGGCGTATATATAAGTCCCTTTTAAAATGCTGCCGTGCCATCGGGAGCGCGGCGCACACCCACGCCGGTCGGGACCCCCGTGAGGCCGGTCGTGGGTCCCACGGATCGATGCGGAAATAAACAGCATCTCCCCGTTCTGCCGATCTCTGTTGTGATTGGAGCAGAGATCAGCATTCACTAGCTGACAGCCACGCCCCCCACAGTAAGAAACACACCCCTAGGCATACTTAACCCCTACACTGCCACCTTGTGGTTAACCCCTTCACTGCCAGTGTCATTTATACAGGAATCAATGCATTTAAATAGCATTGATTGCTGTATAAATGACATTGGTCCCAAAAATGTGTCAAAAATGTCTGATGTGTCCGCCACAATGTCGCAGTCACAATAAAAATCGCTGATCGCCACAATTACTAATAAAAAATAAATTATTAATAAAAATGCTATAAAACTATCCCCTATCTTGTAAACGCTATAACTTCTGTGCAAACCAATCAATAATCGCTTATTGTGATTTTTTTTACCAAAAATATACAGAAGAATATGTATCGGCCTAAACTGAGGAAAAAAATGTTTTTTTATATATTTTTGGGGGATATTTTATTATAGCAAAAAATAAAAAACAATGCGTTTTTTTTCAAAATTGTCACACTTTTTTGTTTATAGCGCAACAAAAAAAAAAAACGCAGGGGTGATCAAATACCACCAAAAGAAAGCTCTATTTGTGGGAAAAAAAGGACGTCAATTTTGTTTGGGAGCCACGTCTCACGACCACGCAATTGTCAGTTAAAGCGACGCAGTGCTGAATCGCAAAAAGGGGCCTGGTCCTTTGGCTGCAAATTGGTCCGGTCTGAAAGTGGTTAAGAAATACTTTTGTTGTATTAGTGCACTTGCAAGTAGAGAACCTATTCTTCAGCAATCTCTCACCAGATTGCCCTAATGCTTATTACAAGAAGTTGCTTGCTCGGCAAGGGTGCCATTTAAAGAACACTTTTCATTTTCTCAAAGGATGCAAAGTGTTCTTTGATAAGGGGTGAGGTGGAGATTGTGACATTGCTGTCCCACCTCTCTATCTCATTCAGTCAGAATAAACTTTGCATTTATTAAGAAAATGCAAAGTGTTTTCGATATAGCTCCCATACCAAGTGAGTAACCTCTTGTGTTTACAGTGCAGCAGGGAAGCTACATGGCACCGGATGTGGAAGCTAGTGGAGATCACTTTAGCACTACAATAATTTCCAGCTTTCACAGGGATCCTACAGTTACGGCACATACATACTTACATTGGACCAAGCTGGAGAAATGTAACTATGTACAAAACTGCCAGACCCAAAGTTCAGCTTTAACCTCTGCTCCATATATAATTTTCTACTGACCAACCCAAGCCGAGTCATCAACACTTGGAAACAGTCATCTGGGAAGGTGGTTTGCAGTTCCTGCTTCTCGGGCCAGGAGATTCCCCTATGTGGGTGGCTGGAAGGTTTATCCAGTTTTGAAGTGCTGTGCTCACTTCCCTTCCCAGTAAGCTTTATGCTGGTGAGATACTATGAGAACTTTATTCCTGCTTCCCTGAGAACACATCTTGAATCCTGCAGGTGCAAGACGGATTGTTTTTCTTGCAGGCGGAATCTAGCTGAGTCTGAAATTAAAGGTCCGTAGAGATGGGAGAATAAGTTCAAGAGAGACAAATCTAGCCCTTTTTTTTTTACCAGTGTCATTCTCCAGTCTCATGTATAATTCAAACACGCAGAAGCACTTACATTATCTATTCTTTTGTACAAATTGCAGAGACTGTTTTTTTTCTTCTTCCTCCCTCTCTTCTGATCACATAATAAGAAGACGAATTATCTGGTAGTTTTGAAGACAAATTGATGCAGTGATATTATTTGAAGGATACAAAATTGTTTCAATTGTAAAGCTTCCTTTTCACAGCTGCACCAGCTCGTTCTAAGCTTTTCAGCAGAATATTTATCTCCGCTTAGTAATGTAATGGTCCCTATCGGAAACTAGAATATATGTTTTTTTATATATTCCAAGATCATTTCTTTTCTCTAAGATTTAGCAAATTTTATAGCGTGAACAAGAACACTTGGTAGGAACAAAAAGCAATCCAATAGAAAGAACAGATGTTTAAAGTACTAACATTCTATCGGACTTAAATATTGAAGTATGGTATTTTCTAGTCTTGGCTTGTTTAGTTCTTCTGAAGAGCATTACGTAAAATAGTATCTAAATCCAAAACTTTTTTTTTATAAGTTCTGGATACAGTTATGCTCGGTTTACACTAGTGGGGCCCGTGCATCCCACGTTTGCTCGGGCACGGCAGCCCAATCATTTTAATGGGCTGCTGTGCTGCGTGAACGTGACCACAGGGAAAACGCATGGTCTTTTTGACAGACGTTCCCGCTGCGGGCTGAGAATGCATTCTATGCATTAAGATAAAAATCCTTCTGTGCAGCAGCTCCCCTCAGCCCCCTAATACATACCTGAGCCCCATCTCCATCCAGCGATGTTGCATGAGAGTCTTGGCTGCCTGAGACTCTCCCTCCTCATTGTTTGAGACGCAATTGGCTCCCACCTTGCACCCACTATGCCTCACAACCCACCACAGGCAGAAGGAGGTCAGCTATCTTTGGCTTGGAAAGTTCTCATTGTGTATATATATATATATATATATATATATATATATATATATATATACATACACACATACACACACACACACACATATACATACACACATTTTTTAGTAGTTAAATTACTCTTTTCCTATCCTATCATTGAGCGGAGGGAAGACTCCCCACTATCAAACAGAGATCTATTAACAGCTACACATTGCCTGATTCTAGTGTAGCGGCCTCCTCGACTTCCAAAGGCCTGATGGTAAACCAAGGAGCCAGGGAGAACTGACATTCCTCCTCAGGGTGCAGGTTGCTAGGCATAGTGGATGTGGTGCAAGGTGAAAAGATTGGGCGCCAGTCAATTTTTGTAAAAATTAACAGAGAGAATGTATTTCTCTTAACAGAAACCGTGGGAGAGAGGGCTAGGGCACAGGACATTCGTAGGCAAATGCAATAGCAATTAGTCAAACTCCACAGACAAAAATAGAACTAGGTAGACAGCAATACAGAAAGCAGGCCTTTAAGCTGAATGCAGCAATCTGTATCTTGACTCCTATAGCAACAACTTCTCTCACAGTATCCCACTGTAGATCCTCAAGCTTTACTTACAGCTACCCACCTTACTCCTTCAAGCTTTACTCACATCTACTCGCTGTATTCCTGGCGAGTCTCCACTGAAACTTTCCCACTTACTTCACCGTCCCCGGCTAGTGAAGCGTCTGCTCTGGTACTCCTTCAGAACTTTATGCCTTCCAAACTTGCCTCTGGTAACAGGAGTGGCCGTCCCTCCAATAACTGCTTCTCCTTTACCTCCGGCAATGAACAGGCTCCCCTTGGGCTGAACCGCTAACACACGTGGTTCTGCCCCAGGTTGTGGGCTGAACTTCTGCTGCTCCTCCTTTGCGGACCCTTGAATTACTGGATAGCCCTACGTAAACCTAGCAGCCAGTAGGACTCCTGGATAGACTTCAGGCCTAGCAGCCAGGAGCTGTTTGACAATTAACACACATAAACTCAGGCCGCAGCCCCGAGCAGGAAAAACCCTGATCACCTGACTCCTAAATAGACTATCCCAGCATGCAAAGAGGCCAAAAGAGTCTCCCACTAACTGGCTGAGGCAACTTATTTACTCATCACCTGAATTCACTGTAATCCATCAGCCAAAAGCAACAGTGCCATCTATTGACAGAAGAGAGAGACCACAAATTGAACTCAGACTTAGGACAGAAATCAGTGGATCAAACCACCTGGCCAATTAGCCAGGTTAGTTACCACCTAGCACAACTAGATTGATCACCAGCCCTGTTTAGGATCAGGGTGCCGTAATAGTGTGAGCATTGTAAGGGACTATCCAAACGAGAGAGGAATTGGGCTATGTATACCCACTCTGGGACCCCTACCTTTATCATTTTTCCTGTGAGATGCCCCCAACATATATTTTGTAAGGCCACTTTCACAAGAACCTGGTTGGGTCTATCCATTTTTCAGGGGGACCTGGTTGGAACCTCCATTCTCCTCTATGTAGTGACCTCCATTCTCCTCTATGTATAGCACAAATATAGTATTATTATAGAGCCATTTATTTCAAACTGAAAATTGCTCATTCACACAAGCTCACACACACATTGGTGTTTTTTTTTTTTTTTCAACTTTATTGAAATGTCTCAAAATTACATTTCATTCTTCTTAATGCAGTGAATTTTACATGTTGCATTTTTTCACAGCCCACATAACCACTACGGATGAGCCCGGTGTTCGATTCGAGCCCACGTTCGAATCGAGCACCGGGCGTTCGCCCGCTCGGCGAGCCCAGAACTATTTGGGCCGTTCGCATCACATTCGATGCGAGCGGCCCGCAATGCATTGCGCCAGTCGCAGTGCATTGCTGGCTGATGATTGGCCAAGCATGCACTGTGACCCCGCATGCTTGGCCAATCACAGCGCCGCCAGCGAGGAGAGCAATAATTGGCTACAGGCAGGACGCCTGTAGCCAATTATAGCTCAGGGGCATTAGTAAACTCCCCACTCTATAAAAGGACGCCGCGCCGGCGGCCTAGTGCACTCTGTTCTTGCTGTGATTGTGTGATATAGGCAGACTGCTGATGCTGATGCTGAGTCATTATCATTACCATTACTACTGAATAGTGAATACTGATCATTTGAATATATATTCATTCTGATGATTGCACTGCTGCTGAGTGGTGGCATTATCTGCTGCTGAGTCTAACTGCTGTGATTCTGGGGATTAGTCTGGTGTGTGTGTGCTGTTAGTACAGCATTGCAGTATCACCTTCTGGCCTATTGTGATCTAAGGCAGTCAGGCAGGCAGGCATTTATAGGAGCTAGCGTGTGTGTGTGTGCTATGTTAGTACAGCACACATAAAACCACCTCAGTCACTCTATCTGCTATAAGGCCCAGTTGTTGTCATCGAAGGCAGCCAGGCATCTCCAGGAGCTAGCGTGTGTGTGTGTGCTGTGTTAGTACCGCACACATAAAACCACCTCAGCCTCTCTATCTGCCATAAGGCCCAGTTGTTGTCATATAAGGCAGCCTCTATCTGCCGTAAGGCCCAGTTGTTGTCATCGAAGGCAGCCAGGCATCTCCAGGAGCTAGCGTGTGTGTGTGTGCTGTGTTAGTACCGCACACATAAAACCACCTCAGCCTCTCTATCTGCCATAAGGCCCAGTTGTTGTCATCTAAGGCAGCCTCTATCTGCCGTAAGGCCCTGTTGCTGTCATCTAAGGCAGCCATCTGCAGGAGTTAGTGTGTGTGCTGTGTGACTCCAGCACAATATACACTACCCACTACAATGCCTGGAAGACCGCCAAGAGAGGCAGACAGTCCCAAGGCAAGAACACAGGGCAAGCAGGCTCTGTTTCTAGAGACAACAGTGCTGGTCGTGGACGTGGACGTGGTCGTGCATCGTCATCAGCACGTGGCCATGGGACATGCTTGTCCTTGTTTTCGGCAGCTGGACATGTTGAGCCGCATCATGCCGAAGGCTTGGTAGAATGGATGACCAAGCCCTCCTCCTCATCCTCCTCATCTTCTCTCACCCAGGCTCAGGGTACTGGCAGAGCAGCTAACAACCGTACTCAATGGCATCATCAGGCACCCCTTCCCTAGACCCACCATGTCCTCCTGAGGAGTCCCCCGAACTGTTTGAGCACAGTGTTGGGTACATGCTCCAGGAGGATGCCCAACGTTTTGAAGGCTCGGATGATGATACCCAGCTAGAGGAAGGCAGTAGCGTGAGCGCAGAAAGAGGGGATGCCCAAGGACAGCAATCTGGCAGTCATGTTCCACCAGCTGCAGCTTACTGCCAGGTTTGCTCCAGTGGTGAAGAGGGAGGGGATGATGAGGTCACTGACTCCACGTGGGTGCCTGAAGGGAGAGAGGAGGAGGAGGAGGAGGAGGAGGAGGCGGCGGCACATGTCCAATGAGGCAGGATGCCCTCCGGAGGCCAGCTAGAGGCCAGCACACCAACTGAATCACACCGTAGAGCTCCGCCTGTGCAGGGCGCTGCCTCTGCACGTTATCACAAAAGTTCTTTGGTGTGGGCCTTTTTTGAGACGAGTGCATAAGATCGCACCACTGCTATTTGCAACATATGTCTCAAGCGTATCTCGGGTGGCCAAAACATCAGCCGCTTGGGCACCACAAGCATGACCAGACATATGTCGACCTGTAATGCAGCTCGTTGGCAAGCGCACATTAAAGACCCACACCAAAGAACAAAGCGGACCTCTCCTTGCTCCTCATCAGCTGGGATCTCCAACCCCACTATATCTTCAGTCCTCTCTGAAAGCTGCTCTGAGAGGAATGAAGGTGTAGAATTAGGTGTGTCACAGCCAAGTACTTGCGGGCACTCTGTTAGCAGTACACCGACGTCCGATTCTACCAGGCAAATTTCCCTGCCCCAGCTGCTGGACCGTCGAAAGACAGCTGCTGGACCGTCGAAAGAAGTTTACTCCCAGCCATCCACATGCCCAGCGGTTGAATGCTAGCTTGGCTAAATTGCTAGCACTTCAACTGCTGCCTTTTCAGTTGGTAGACTCGGCCCCTTCCGTGAGTTTGTTCAATGTGCGGTTCCTCAGTGGCAGGTTCCCAAACGCCACTTTTTCTCACGGAAGGTGATTCCGGCTCTCTACCGGCATGTGGAAGGCAATGTCCATGCCTCGCTGGACAGGGCGGTCAGCGGTAAGGTGCATATTACCGCTGACTCATGGTCCAGCAGGCATGGACAGGGACGCTACCTGTCTTTCACGGCCCATTGGGTCACTCTATTGGCAGCTGGGAGGGATGCAGGACAAGGTGCAGTAGTGTTGGAGGTTGTTCCGCCACCATGCCTCCAAAATGCTACTACTGGTTGTGACACACCCCCCTCCTCTTCTTCTTCCTCCATGGCCTCTTCGAGTGCTCTGTCCTCGGAAACAGCGGTGCTCCGTAGGCGTACAAGGGGCTACACGAGTACGCAGGCAAAAAGATGCCATGCCGTGCTTGCGCTGGTGTGTTTGGGGGACAGGAGCCACACTGGGGCAGAGGTTCTGGCAGCTCTGCAGGGGCAGGCAGAGAGGTGGTTGACGCCACGCCAGCTTAAGCCAGGAATGGTGGTTTCTGACAATGGCACCAACCTCCTCTCTGCCCTGCGACAGGGGCAGCTGACCCATGTGCCCTGTATGGCTCACGTCCTCAACCTGGTGGTGCAGCGGTTCTTGGGCAGGTACCCAGGCTTACAGGATGTCCTGAGGCAGGCCAGGAAAGTCTGTGTGCATTTCCGCCGATCGTATAATGCCAGTGCTCGGCTGGCTGAGCTGCAAAAGGAGTTGAACCTGCCCAAGAACCGCCTTATATGTGACATGCCCACTAGGTGGAACTCAACGTTGGCCATGCTGCAGCGACTGCACACGCAGCAGAGGGCCATCAATGAGCACTTGTGCGACTACGGCACCAGGACAGGGTCAGGGGAGCTTGGATTTTTTTTCCCCACGCCAGTGGAGCATGATCAGGGATGCATGCACTGTCCTGTCACCATTTGAGGAGGCCACGAGGATGGTGAGCAGTGACAGTGCATGCATCAGTGAAACTGTACCTCTTGTCCACCTGTTGGCGCATACGCTGCGTGGGATAATGGACAGGGCACTTGAGGCAGAACAGAGGCAGGGAGAGGAGGACTTCCTTGCCTCTCAAGGCCCCCTTTATCCAGACAGTGTTCCTTCTCTCCCACCCATCACAAAGGAAGAGGATGAGAAGGAGGAGGAGGAGGAGGAGGAGGAGGAGGAGGATTGTGTGAGCATGGAGGTGGAGCCTGGCCCTCAGCATCAGCAGCAGCAGTCTTTTAGGGATGATGTACAGTCCCAACAAACCAGTGGACTTGTACGTGGCTGGGAGGAGGTGGCTGGCGATCATGTTGTCCTCAGTGACCCAGAAGACTCCGGACCGAATGCCTCAGCTAAACTACGTTGCATGGCCTCCCTGATCCTGCAAAGCCTGCGGAAGGATCCTCGTATTCTTCGGATCAAGGAGAGGGACCATTACTGGCTGGCCACTCTCCTTGATCCACGGTACAAGGGTAAGGTTGCCGACCTTATCTTACTGTCGCAGAGGGAGCAGAGGATGAGACATCTCAGGGAGGCTTTGCAGAAAGGTCTGTGCAACACGTTCCCAGAGACTGGGAGGTTACAAACTCCTGGTCCTGGACGACGAGTTGCTGAGGCTTCGGTCAGTAGCAGAAGGTGCGGTGGGGAAGGTGGACGTCTGACCGATGCATTCAGACAATTTTTTAGTCCGCAGCCCCAAGGTATGATCGGTTCCAGTAACCATCGCCAGCGTCTGATATACATGGTGCAGGAATACCTAGGGGCAAGGTCAGACTTGGACACCTTTCCCACCAAAAATCCTCTGGCTTACTGGGTCTTGAGGATGGATCACTGGCCAGAGCTTGCACAGTATGCAATTGAGCTACTGGCCTGTCCTGCATCCAGCGTTCTTTCCGAACGCACATTCAGTGCTGCTGGAGGCTTTGTCACCGATCACAGGGTGCGCCTGTCCACCGACTCGGTTGATCGACTGATCTTCATAAAGATGAATCAGTCTTGGATCACCACCAGCTACCAGGCACCTGAAGTGGATATAACTGAATAATTTATAATGTCACATCCCTTCAAGACTGCCTATGCTGATGCTGAGTGACTGTCCTGTTATGTTCACTGACTATCCTCTTCCTCCTCCTCAATGATCCATTCCTTGATAGCTTGGAAGAACATTTTTGTTTCTGGGTGCCACCACACCAGTGGCTAAGGCCCAATTTCTCAGCCCCTGTTTAACAGGGGCGTGTAATTACAATTTTTTATGCAATGCTTTGCAACAGGTCTGACTGCTGTGCTCAGAGTACAGTATCTGTGAGGGGTTGCAGTGTTGTGGCACCAGCACCAGTGCCTAAGGCACAATTTTTCAGCCCCTGTTTAACAGGGGCGTGTAATTAAAAAAATTTAAGCAATGCTTCGCAACAGGTCTGACTGCTGTGCTCCAAGTACAGTATCTGTGAGGGGTTGCAGTGTTGTGGCACCAGCGCCTAAGGCACAATTTTTCAGCCCCTGTTTAACAGGGGCGTGTAATTTCAATTTTTTAAGCAATGCTTCGCAACAGGTCTGACTGCTGTACTCCAAGTACAGTATCTGTGAGGGGTTGCAGTGTTGTGGCACCAGCACCAGTGCCTATGGCACAATTTTTCAGCCCCTGTTTAACAGGGGCGTGTAATTACAATTGTTTAAGCAATGCTTTGCAACAGGTCTGACTTCTGTGCTCCAAGTACAGTATCTGTGAGGGGTTGCAGTGTTGTGGCACCAGCACCAGTGCCTAAGGCACAATTTTTCAGCCCCTGTTTAACAGGGGCGTGTAATTACAATTTTTTAAGCAATGCTTCACAACAGGTCTGACTGCTGTGCTCCAAGTACAGTATCTGTGAGGGGTTGCAGAGCCTAAGGCACAATTTTTCAGCCCTGTTTAACAGGGGCATGTAATTACAAATCTTGATCTAATAATTCACAGCAGGGCCCATTCCTGCGCCCACCAAGAGTAACTGTGAGGGCTTACAGTCTTGTGGCAACACCGTCCACCACCACCACCAAAAGCCCAATTTTTCTGCCCTGTTCAACAGGTGCATGCAATTACAAATCTTGATCTAATAATTCACAGCAGGGCCAATTCCTGTGCCCACCAAGAGTAACTGTGAGGGCTTACAGTGTTGTGGCTACACCAACATCTAATGGGGCAAATTTCTGCAGAGTATATACGGCAGGCCCCTACTTTCAAACATCCAACTTACAAACGACTCCTACTTGCAAACAGAAGGAGAAAACAGGAAGTGAGAGGAAATCTACCCCTAGGAAGGGAAATTCTATCCTGTTAGATTTAATTTGGGAAAAGGGTATCTCCTCTCTACTGATGCTTTATCACCAATCCTTGTTTCAATAAAAACCCCACTTTTCCAAAAACATTTGTCATTGGGACAGAAAGCAAAAAAAAATGTTACAGGGGTGATAACCCCTCCCTATGTTCTCCAAAAAGCTTAAAAATATTTTTTTTTTGGATGGAGTTACACTTAAAAATGTACCTGTTCAGATTCTACTTAAGAACAAACCTACAGTCCCTGTCTTGTTTGCACCGCCTGTATACTGCTGTTCAGAGTATATAGGGTTGTAGGTATAGGGTTTTATTTTGGGTGCGGGGTTCCCTTTAATATCCATACAAGACCTAAAGGGGCCGGGGGGGGGGGGGGGTTGATGGGGTAGCCATGCCCTTTTTCTCAAGGATTTTCAGCCATATTGCCAGGACAAGACATGACATTAAAGCCGCAAGCGGTTTTAAATGGCTTCTTTTTTTCCTTTACAAATGTCATTTTGTGCAAGGACAGTTCTAAACACGGGAAACACATGCCACTTCACAGGCATACTTTAGACACCCCCAGGTACCATATTTAAAGGAAAATTTCACTTTTTTTTTCACTTTATGCATCATTAAAATGACTGCTCCCGAAAAAACGTTAGTTTTTAAAACTTCTTTTTGCATTGATATACGTCCTCTGGGGCAGGACCCGGGTCCCCAAACCTGTTTTATGATATTAACATGCATATTGGCCGTTATAATTAGCACTTTTGATTTCGAACGTTCGCGTCCATTGTAAGGAATAGGGTTCGAAAATTTGCACGAACTTTCGGTCCGTTCGAAGGTTCTGGTGCGAACCGAACCCGGGGTGTTCGGCTCATCCCTAATAACCACACATGTATGGTATGAACAGGACACATAGGAAATGTGTTGGTCTGGGGCCTTGCATTGAGCCTGCATTGATCAGTGCTAATCAGACTACCTGGTATGAAAGAACCTTATGTTTTTTGCATCATTTTAAAATGTTGAACTTTAGTTTTATATTTCTAATTATTACATTGTGAACACAATGAAAGAGCTTTGTCATTATCTGGAGGTGTTTCTGATCTTTACAGATATTGCTCAGCTGGCAGACAATGAACTATGTGTTATTTCAGGATCCTCTTAGAAAAATGCTTGTCACCTGTGCAGCTGCATCAAATCTTCTGCTATAATGGAGTTTAGTAAGCTGTGTGCATGTTCTTTGTTGGCATGGAGAGCTGCTTCACAAAAATAATCCAAAGAAAAAGTAATTTGTTATTTTACAGGTTCAACACTATAGGCAAATCTCATACTAATACTTCCCAGTGGCTTTAGAACAGGGGGCTCAGCATGTTCATGTTACATTACAGGTTACATCAGGGGTTCCCAACCTTTTGAAGAGCGAGGGCCACTTAAGCAACTTGGCAACCAGTTGCGGGCCACAATGAGTGGAGCAGGAGGATGACAGGCCCATGTCCACACTGTATATGCAGAACAAACAACGACACAGCCCACTCTACTCTATCGGCCCTCCAATCCAATCCGCTCAGATGGAAGGGGACAGATCCCCTTTTGTTTTTTTTTTAATGGATCGAATTGGAGGTAGGCGGGTGTGAATGGTCTGTTTACATATGCCTCTCCATAGAGGTGAATGGAGGGTCCGATTGGATTGGACTGATCACATGAAAGGGGCCTAAGGCCGCTTTCACACTGATGTGCTGTGATTTACCCACACCGCAGGTGCAGCGCAGTACACCTGTGGCTTTCCTACGGGTTAGTTGCACTTTGCCATAGACTTCTATTATATCCTGCAGGTGTAGTCCCCTTTCTGAAAGCGCACCAAACCGCAGATAATAACAGAAGTCTATGGCACAGTGCAGGTAACGGTGCACTGTGGATCAGTTTTAAAGCAGCCCAGTAACCACTGCAGAACAGATAGGTCCATATATACATTGTGATTTTAGAAATAAATAAAAAAAAGGTATCACCGGCTGTTGCAGTCTCAGGCAGAGTGCACTTGGTATCACTTCGCCTGTGACAGGAGCCGGCGCTATACAGGAAGCTTATGCGGCTCTACTTCCTCCGCAGCCACTTTCTTCCTCTATTGGCAGCTTCATTCACAACACTGATGCTCTGGGATAGAGGGTTGGCAACCCGCAATCTGGGCTTGCCGATCCGCCGTCCCAAAACAGGAGGTCGTGGGCCACTGGTTGGGCACCCCTGAATTACATATATAAGCACATGTCTGCAGTGAAAGATGGTGGTGGATCATTAGACAGATTATGTCCGCTCAGTGGGCTATATGCTTGGGCGGGGGGGGGGGGGGGGGGCACCACACCCTGCACATGCAGGGGTACCTTTCTTGTGTGTGTGCACTCATCAATGTCCGGAACCAGGCAGGGCCACATTTATTTGAGCTGTACACTGTGTGTTGTAGTTAAATGTACAAAACATGTTGTCCCATAGTACTACATATATTCCTTGATGTATGTTTCATTTAGGAGGGAAACTATACCTGTGCCCTCTCCACCAGTCCAGCGTACCTCTGCCACCTCCCTTCTAGTGACAGAATGGCGTTCCGCCAAGCACATAGCAAAGACCTCATGTGTGCACTTACTTAACTCCTTCTGCTCTCCTGTACCACACAGCTATGGGTCTCCATACCGCAGGTTCAGTCCTGGATACTTTTGGCGGAATCAACCACTAGGAAGGGAGGCAGAACATTGACTCCCTCATTACCAAAGGATCTGTCACCTATGTCAGGTACCACGCTTTATAGGTATCCAAAAGAAGGTATCCGGCAACTCCAGAATGCAATAATTACATATAGTTTGGTCAAAACAGCTTACATGTTTTGGCTCAAAGCCTTGATCACATGATGCTGTGATCAAGGCTTTGAGCCAAAACATGAACCCTCTACCTCAGCTCAACAGAAGAGCCCATAGCCCGGCCATACCTCTATCTATCTATCTATCTATCTATCTATCTATCTATCTATCTATCTATCTATCTACCGGAAGGGAAGGCAGGACCCAAAACAAACCTGGGAAACTGATAGTCAGAACTTAACTCTTACCTATCCTGGGCAGTCTAAGATCACTTGATACTGCAGAACATTCCCCTTGTGGATGAAAACTGGAACCTAAGCCTATGGTTTGCTCTGGACCCATAGAAATGTAGCTTTGCTTACATTACCACCCCTTTGCTTACATGGGCAGAGATTCCAGACCTTCCAGGGCATGTGCATTATTTTCTTTTTTTTTTCTTTTTTATCTCAGCATTGACTGGGTCAAGGATGGGCTGAGTTGCAGTGGGTCACTTACCCTGTGAAGACACTTCAGCTTTTTCAGACCCTCCTGCCAAGCCATGCCAAGCAGAGTGGAGCTGCCAGTCAGTCAATCATCAGAACGCCCCTGCAGGTGTTGCTGCCTCTAAGGCGGATACGAATCTTGATTGACAGCTTCATAGGACATATAACCCACTGTGACTTAGTCCCACCCCTTACTTAGGCCATGCTGACATAGGTGGGTTACTCAGTAAACCAAGACACGGCTTACTGAGTAGAAGAAGTGGAACATGTGCACTGTGGTAGCAACACTGCAGAGGTTCTATAAGATTGTTGCCACCAATAATAAGGAAGGATGATCGATTGACAGCATCAACAGCTAATTTATATATAAGGCAAGTTTGTATACACAAACTAAGGGCACAAAGGCATTTAAAAATATATTAAACGACTTTACTTTTTGGGGGGAGGTTTAACCCATTAATGCCTCTTGTTCCAATATTGGAACAGTAGTGAGGTGGGAGTTATTTATATCCTACTGTTCTAGGTAAAATATGAATTTTAATGAGCAAATAAAACAAAAAAATTAACCTTAGGCAAACATGGGTTAATGAATTTTGAAGTAGATGCAGCCTTATAAAAGTTGGATACACAACATCCCTGATGTGGTCATCTAATCACAAGTACCTCTTCATTTTCTTACATTACCAGTACATCCAAAAAATATCCTATAAATGAAGTCTAAACTGCACATTACTAAAAACTGAAGACTGAAAGCTGGTAAAATTAAATTACTACTATAAGAAGAACGATTATCCCCCCCATCCCCCGGGGTACACACACTACTGTTTGAGAAACAGTGACATAGGGATCATAGTCGTATGACAGAGTAGTTATTTGAAAACAATTTTACTATGTCCATGCAATGCCAACTATAATTTATTCCCATACATTTAGTGTGTTTACAGGACCTGCTGAGATCATTAAATGCTGCAACAGCATATGATACTACCCAACAAAAATGTATCAAATCACAACAGCACATATCGCACTGCCATGACACATTACAGTAAATCAAGCGACAACTGCAAATTATACTGCCTAGCAAAAGCATATCATGCCACAACAGCACATTTTGCTCAATTCAGTGGATTATAACAATCATTTTTTTCAGCAATGAGTGTCAAGGGCGAACTAAAAAGTCACATGGTTGAAAAAAAAAAAAAATGGTATGACAAATATGCCTTATGGCTTAGTGTATTGAGCCTGTTATACTATGCCACTAGAGATGATCCCGAAATTCTGATAATAATAGATTTAGACCACATTTCTTAAATGTGGATGTTGCAAACTAAATTTGAATTCAAGTGTTATTTTTGGCAATTTGGATTCCCGAAAGGCTTCTTGTGGAGAGGGATCAGAGTCCGCTTCAAAGACTGTTTCTGCCTTGTATTATTCTTCTGGTATTGCCTCAACATCCAGCAGGGACCCTGGTGAGGTCCTCCTTGAGTTAGAGGCTTTGGCAAAGCTGGGAGATTGCAGCCACTTGTAGTGGCTTGATGAGCGATTTTACTACCTGCACTTGTGAGTAGTTATATTTTATCTTCAATAAATTTGTTGTTGGATAATGCACTATGCCAGTGCACCCTCTGTTTTTATCCATTTCCCCTAGCTTAACCGACCATGCTATCATGTCTATCCCTTCTATCTTATTATTACTGGTAGACATTTTAAAGGAAATGGTTAAGACTGTTTTGTTTGTTTTTTTGTCCTTATCGTCTTGTCATTCAGAGCTGGCCAGGAGCTTCCCAAATCATCCCGCACATTTTTGTATCATTTGCTGCTCTGTACCAAGAACATACCTAAACTCATCAAATATATGTGTAGCGCCGGCACTTTTTCAAAGTACGCGCTATGCATGTAAATTTAGTTTTTTGCCCAGAACTGTAGTTGAGTTTTGGGGTTAATTATTCTAGGCTGTGCTTTGGCATCAGTTTGGCTGGATTGTATTAAAGTTCTGCCTGGTCATAGGTGAGGTGAGCACCTATGACAGGCTCAGAATGCAGTCTGGTTGGACGCATTGGGTACCAATCTCTCCCTGGAGCTAATCAGTTGTCCCACTGTGTATTTTCCGAGGGGGGGTACTTAAGGTGCTGAGGTCACGTGGTTTGGGGTTGAGTTGCGCTCTGGCCTGGGCTTTGAGCCTGGTTACGTTCCGGGCCAGGGTCCGTCAGGGCCTGGGTTCTGTTCTGGCCCAGGACTGTCTGCTGACTCCATGGTCCTGGACCTCCTGACCAGCCCCAGAATTCCTCATGGTCTGGGGATCCATTTGTTTCCGAGCCTCAGAACTGGCTAGTTCGAGGCGCAGTAACTGAAGGAGGATTCTGAAGTGTTCCGGTGCCGTCTCAGGATTGGAGAGGCCGAGCAACTCTACATGCAACCAGTGGAGGACTCTTCGGAGGAGGGCCACGCATGAGGCTGGCTGCTCGGTAAGAGCCTGAAAGCTGAGCTGTATGGATACTAGTTGAATCAGCATTTCTTAAGGTATCGCCGGATCAGCTGAGAGATACTGGTACTGTAAGAAATGTTCCTAACCTATCCTTCAGTTGCAACTAAGTTCCTGAGAGAGACTTTGTGTGTTCATTTAAAGTTTGACAACCAAGTCTGTGGCAGAGAATTTGCTAAGCTGAAATCACTTGTTGGCTGCTAGATCTACAAACAAGTTGAGTTATCCAGTTGCGAGTGGCTACTCCCTGGATCAGATAAAGAGAGACATTTATTTAAGTGTCAGCAAGTTCCAAGTGCCTGAGCTTCTATACCCTTACCCTCTATTCCCAATTGAGAGACTGTGTTTTGTTCAACGTTTCATGCAAATAAAAATCCTAAACAGGATCCAAGTGTCAGTCTCCACAGTTACTTGGTACTAACCCTGGGAACCCCTAGACAAGAACGACGAGCTACAAGGTGGAGGAGGTAATCGGTAAGCCCAGAAAAACATAGCCACCCCTAGGGGTTATGGTGCTACATATGTCAGAGAAAAATATATTTCTAAAACATTAGCAGTGCTGTAGGACAATTAGTGGATATTAAAAATAACAATAGTGGGTTCATCAGATATATGTTAAAAGAAAATTCCTCAACCATTAACAGCGTTCATGCGGAGGTAATAGGCATTACGATCACTATATATCTCTTAAAAGTCCACTCAAAGAAAGATGTAAAAATGGTGATCCACTCAGTGAAAAGTCCATCAAAAATGGTGGTAAGTATAACATAAAACATCATAGAAAAAAAGTCTTTAAACGATCCCAATGTGTTCAGGTCTCCTTCACCACACCAATTGTGCCACAGCCCTATAGGTAATGCACTTACCAGAACCTGCTGGTTAATAAGTGTTTCAATCAAACAAGCAAGTGCTGATCACTGGACACTTCCCATCTATGGTGTGCTCCTTACAAGCAAGGGATAAAAGAAATCCACATAGCGTAATCCAGTACAACTCTTATTTATTAATTTAAATTCACTCAGGATAAAACACTCACAATGCAAATGTTAAAAAGGGCACGTAACAACAGTCATATATTAGTCACGCGTTCCCGTTTAACCTTTCACCGCTCCCGCGGTGTTCCCGGGAAGGAGAGACGCGGAGATGCCGACACTGTACAATGCTGCGTAGCGACGCCCTGATGCGTTTCTGTCATCACTTTCGTCAGAGGGCGTGGCTATGCAGCGCAGCTATGGACATTAAATACACACTGCACCATCCGGGGATCCCTCCTCCAGCGATCACGTGTGCTGCAGACCTGTCTGACGGCGCACTCCGCCCATCAGTCACAATCTGCAGTATATGTCCACCTATGCAATGCCATATATCTATTTTCATGTTAATTTCTCAAACATAGGATATCTTCGCCACCCAGCATACTCATATCCAGAAGAATATTAATTAAAATTTCTTGTACACAAATTTTTAGGTTATAGTTTTTTTTTTGTTTTTTGGGGTTTTTTTTAAGGGGGAAGAAAAGGAGAGAGGATGGAGGGGGGAAGGAAGAGAGAAAGGAAGTTTTATCTTTTTTATTTTTTGTCCCTTTTTTTTTTTTGTTTTCTTTCTTCCCCTTTTGGGAAGTTTTAGATAATGGGGGGAGGAGGGCAATAGGGATAAAGATATTTTCATATAAAGATGTATGTAAAAATGATAATGGACTTGAAATGGAAATGTTAAAGAAAAACTAATACAAATTTGATTAAAAAAAAAAAAAAACAGAAGAATATTAATACATTGCACATACGGATCAGATATAAAGTGGGCATACAGTGGCACATTACACAAACAAATCAGATCGGCACCAATCCGCCGCAACCAGATTGTAATTGCACAATCTCGATCGGTCAGTGTGTGCCACTTATACCAAAAATAACAAATTTATTCACACAAAGTATATACCTACAATAATGGTAAAGTGCGCATCAATTTCTTGTGTTACAATCACCACAAAACTACTTGTAAACAGGGCTGCAACATGATGTGTGCTATGCTGTTTTTTTTTTTTAAATCTTTTAGATTGTTTAGATACCTAAACTCATGGCTCCGCTCAGGACATGCTCCTTTCATCACATACGAACATACCAGGTTCTGGCTACATCAGTCTGTCTCCACTCTCTGTCAAAAATATGAAAGATGTATACTGCACTAAACCTTAGCGCTTCTTATTGTATTTAACGATTGTCAAAAATGATGATGTCAATAATGTCTTCACCCAAAGCTTCCTTGATGTTTATTTATTTATTACAGGTACTTATATAGCGTCATCAAATTACGCAGCGCTTTACATATATATATATATATATATATATATATATATATATATATAGTACATTCACATCAGTCCCTGCCCTCAAGAAGCTTACAATCCAAGGTCCCTAACTCACATTCTTACTAGGGTTGCACCGATACCACTTTTTTAAGACCGAGTACAAGTACTGACACTTTTTTTCAAGTATTCGCTGATAGCGATTACCAATACTTTTTTTTAAGGTCATGTGACAGTGACACTAATATGCAGCACTGATGGGCACTAATGAGGCGTGTCAGTGTCTTGTTTTTTTTTTACAAATTTTATTTTTTACAATTTTGTTTTTTCTAATTTTCTAATTTTATATATATAATTTTTTTATAATGCTTCTTTTGTTTTGGTCGGGAGGAAGGGGTGTGGACGGTATCCGTGTTTTTCTATTCTCTATTTTTTCTTTACAATTTCAACTTTTAAATAGTTATTACAATTCTTTCTTTTGTATTATTATTTTTTTATCAGCTATGTTGGGGGGGGGGGGGGGCAGGCCACTGACATCTCCCCTTTGAGACAGAGAAAGAGAATGAGAACAGAGATTCCCCAGTCCCTTTCTCAGCAGCCTCAGCTGCACTAAAGTTGAATGGACAGGAGGCAGAGGTTCCTCCCCAATCATAAACTGAAACATTGTAAACACAGGTTACGATGCTCAGTTATGAATGGACAGTTAATGATTAATGACTCTGTGCATTTGGAAAAGGAAGGAGCCGGTAAATGAAATATATATAATATCCCGCAGTACTACTGTACTGCAGGTGGTCCGCAACTAGTTAATACACATTATGATTATATTTTTATTTTATTGTACTTTAAAATTTTTGTTTTATCAAGTCACAGATTCATTTAGTGTGATACATTGTATGCACAGTGGAGCGGATTGTATGAGAATAGCGTTGTACCATTTAGATATGCAAACCCTCACATATACAGAGTGAAGTGAACAGCCTCAGATAATACACAGAGATTAAACAAATCTCCCTACATAAGTTTTACATGTATATCTGCTGTCTTCAGCTTTCTATATCCTTTAGAATGTGCACATCAAATTTGAAATGTTTTCTTCCTGTTCTCTTCCTGTTGTCTGGTAAGCAGCGATCCGGTGCCCTCCTCCGCTTACTGGAGCCGTCGGCAGCAGCGGAGGTGATCGGGTCCGATCTCTTGCTGGGTATGGAGACGAGTGAGGGGAAGATGGCCCCCACCCGTCTCCATACAATTGCTGGGCAGAAGCGACATCAAAACGCCACTTCCACCCACAGATCTTAAAGGGACATTTTTTTTAATTATTATTATTATTTTTTTTATTGCATTTTAGTGTAAATATGAGATCTGAGGTCTTTTTGACCCAAGATCTTATATTTAAGAGGTCCTGTCATGCTTTTTTCTATTACAAGGGATGTTTACATAAAAGTGACATTTTTTTTTTAAAACAGTGTAAAAATAAAAAATAAAAGGTCAAATAAATAAGTAAAAAAAAAATGTAAACGCGCCCCATCCCGACGAGCTCGCGTGCAGAAGCGAACGCATATGTGAGTAGCGCCCGCATATGAAAAAGGTGTTCAAACCACACATGTGAGGTATTGCGGCGATCGGTAGAGTGAGATAAATAATTTTAGCCCTGGAGCTCCTCTGTAACTTAAAACATGCAACTTGTAGAATTTTTTAAATGTCGCCTATGGAGATTTTTAAGGGTAAACGGTTGTCACCATTCTACGAGCGCGCGCAAATTTTGAAGCGTGACATGTTAGGTATCAATTTACATGGCATAACATTATCTTTCACAATATAAAAATAAATTGGGCTAACGTTACTGTTTTTTTAATTCAAAAAAGTGTATTTTTTCCCAAAAAAGTGCGCTTGTAAGACCGCTGCACAAATACGGTATGACAGAAAGTATTGTAACGACTGCCATTTTATTCTTTGGGGTGTTAGAAAAAAAAATGTATAATGTTTGGGGGTTCTAAGTAATTTTCTAGCAAAAAAAACTGTTTTTAACTTGTAAATAACAAATCTCAGAAAGATGCTTGGTCCTTAAAGCGGAGTTCCAGGCTTTTTATGTTTAATAAAAGCCAGCAGCTACAAAAAGTGGAGTTGCTGACTTTTAATAAACAGACACTTACCTGTTCCACAGTCCAGTGATGCGGCCGAATGGTGTGTTGCTCCTCTCCCCCTCCTCTCCGCCGGCGCCTCCATTGCCACTCTGGGCACCCGGCCATGACAGCTTTCGGCTTCACGGCCAGGCACGCACAGTGCATGCGCGAGTTGCGATGCGCTACCGGAGTGGACAGGCGATCTCCTGGGACCTGTCACATGTCCCAGGAGATCGCCTAGAGGGAGGGGCCGCCTAAGGCGAAAGGAGGAGTCGCCTTGGCGGTTCCTGGGCGGAAGGAGTAAGTTAGACAGGAAGTCCCCCTCCTAACGAAGCCCCCATGCCCCCCCAAAAAAAGAAGTGTAACATGTTAGGTATCTATTTACTCTGCGTAACATCATCTTTCACAATATGCAAAAAAATTAGGCTTACTTTACTGTTTTCTTATTTTTGAATTATAAAAAGTGTATTTGTTCCAAAAAAAAAAAATCACGTTTGATAGACTGCTGCGCAAATACCGTGTGACATAAAATATTGCAACGATCCCCATTTTATTCTCTAGGGTCTTTGCTAAAAGAATATAAATAATATTTGGGGGTTCTAAGTAATTTTCTAGCACAAAAAAAACCCTGGTCATAAAGGGGGTAAAACCTTTTGGAGCTTTAAAGTGGGTGGTTAAAGTACGCAGTCTTTTTTGACAATTATTATACACAGAAAGACGAGCTAAGTTTTTGAGTGTGGATTATGTCTTTTATACAGTATATTTGCTGCTCTGTACTACACACTTTTTTGAAGGCTGGTTGGGTTTTGATTGACTACAATGATAATTCCAGTTCCAGAAATGTCAAATTTTGAACATTTGCTAATTTTTTAAATGTTCAGCTGAACCCCGGTAGAATGAGATTTTCAGAAGTTCATTTATCTCTATACAGCACATGTACAAATTAAATCTTATGTCACCCTGCAAGAAAATATCAAAGCCCATAATATGTCAGGCAGTGGAATACTATATATATATATATATATATATATATATATATATATATATATATATATATATATATATATATATATATAGTTTGTATCGTAAATTGTAAGTTGCCTGATGGCATACCACACTGCCTTTTCAGCAGCAGCATGTTACCCCCTCTTGGAACAGTATATCATCTTGTCAGAATTTTATTTGCCATACTCACTGAAGAACGTCATCAAATACCGCCATTATCATTTTACAAACCCTGAACAGCAATGTCTTCATTCTTTTTTGGTATCAATTGCACCACCACGTCTATGACACAACCTTGTAAGCAGCATGAAATCTTACCTTTCCCCAAGAAATACAACTAATGTTCAGGCAAGCGTCAGGATTAGGGTTGAGCGAACCCGAAATGTAATGTTCGGGTTCGTACCGGACTTTTGGGTTTTTGGGTCCCGGACCCGAACAATTTACTGTATGTCCGTGTTCGGCAATGTAATGGCGCTTTTTAAAGAGCTGCAGGGAAGCCAATCAACATTTGTTTAACTCGTGTGCCCTTAGAAGCCATCACAGCCATGCCTACTAATGGCATGGCTGTGATTGCCAGAGCAGCATGTGACCCAGCCTCTATATAAGCTAGAGGCACACAGCACAGCACGTCACTCTGCTTTAGGGAAAGGTTGCTGCCGCTGCTTTGAGGGAGAGAATTAGATAGGAGTCCTGATTCAGAAATCGAATTACTCAGCGATCTACCTTGATTTTGATGTGTGGGTGCAGTGCACAATCTTTTTACCCTGCCCTGAGCCCAGTGCCAGAGAAAAGATAACTTTTATCTGTCTGTTAGGTTGGCGTCGGCGGGCATTTTATGCAAGCTCAGTGCACCAGCACTGCATATGTTACTGTGAGATACACCCTTTAGATACAGTTGCTCTATTCTGCTATTCTATTTTACAGTGTTGTGCGTGTGAGATACACACTTTAGATACTGTTCTTCTATTTTGCTATTCAAAAAAATAATAATTTAAGCCAAAAAATATTTTTTTATGGAATAGCATTTTCTGCATATCTGTATGTGTGAGATACACCCTTTAGCTACTGTTGCTCTATTCTTCTATTCTAAAAACACCCATTTAAGGCAAACATTTATATTTTACAGTGTTTCCTGCATATCTGTACATGTGAGATATACACTTTAGATACTGTTCTTCTATTCTGCTATTCAAAAAAATAATAATTTAGGGCTAAAACATTTTTTTGGTGCGTTTTCTGCATATCTGTACGTGTGAGACACACCCTGTAGATACAGTTGCTCTATTCTGCTATTCTAAAAACACCCATTTAGGGCAGATAAAAATATTTTACAGTGTTTCCTGCATATCTGTACGTGTGAGATACACACTTTAGATACTGTTCTTCTATTCAAAAAATAATAATTTAGGGCAAAACAAAACATTTTTTTGGTGCGTTTTCTGCATATCTGTACGTGTGAGATACACCCTTTAGATACAGTTGCTCTATTCTGCTATTCAAAAAAAACACATTTAGGTGAAAAATCTTAAATTGCGGCCTAGTCTGTATCTGTACGTGTGAGATACACCCTTTAGATACTGTTGTTCTATTCTGCTATTCGAAAAAAACTCCCATTTAGGGCAAAAATATATATTTTGCACCGTTTGCTGCATATCTGTACATGTGAGATACACCCTTTAGATACTGTTGTTCTATTCTGCTATTCAAAAAACACCCATTTACGGCAAGATCCTATATTTTAGAAATATGAGGAGAACGTCAAAGAAGGGACGTGGCCCCGGTCGTGGTGCTGCTGGTGGAGCTCCTGTTGCAGGGAGAGTACGTGGTCGATCTGTGCCAGCTACATGCACAAATTAAACACCTTCCTCAGGTGCGTGTAGGCGACAGAGCCTGCAGCGGTATTTGGTCGTGCCTAATGCGGCTCCACGAATGTTGAGGTCAGGACAAGTACAGGCGATAGTAGATTGGGTTGCTGACTGTGCCTCCAGTTCCTTCACATTGTCTCCCACCCAGTCTCCTGCTGAAAGATCAGAGTTCGCACCTGCAGCCGTCAGTCTTTCACCTCACCCCCTTGCAAATCAGCCAAGCAGTCTGAGCCCCAAATCATGCAGCAGTCTCTGCTTTTTGATGACTCTGTTAGCAGGGTTTCCCAGGGCCATCCACCTAGCCCTGCCCCAGAAGTGGAAGAGTTTGTGTGCACCGATGCCCAACCACTTATGTTTCAAGATGAGTACATGGGAGGACCATCGCAGCACGTCTTGGATGATGACGAAAACAGGTGCCAACTGCTGCTGCTTTCGCAATTGTGCAGACCAACAAGGAGGGCAGGGGTGAAGACTGGGTGGAGGATGATGTAGAGGACGATGAGGTCCTCGACCCCACATGGAATCAAAGTCATGCAGGTGACCTGTGTAGTTCGGAGGAAGAGGCGGTGGTCGCACAGAGCCACCAGCACAGCAGAAGAGGGAGCAGGGTGCAAAAGCGGAGCTTCTGTCCCCTAGACACTACACCTGCTACTGCCCAATGCAGCAAGGGACCGAGCACACCAAAGCAAGGTCCAAGTAGTTCCCTAGCGTGGCAGTTCTTCAGACAATGTGCTGATGACAAGACACGAGTGGTTTGCATGCTGTGCAATCAAAGCCTGAAGCGAGGCATAAACGTTCTCAACCTGAGCACAACTTGCATCTAAGTGCAAAGCACGAGCTGCAGTGGAGTAGACACCTCAAAAACCAAGAAAGGTCTCTGGCTCCTCCTGCTTCCTCTTCTGCTGCAGTCTCTGCCTCTTCATCCACCTCTGTAGTGACAGTGGCACCTGCCAATCCACAAACAGAGGATCTGCCAGCAACACTACCACCTGGGTCACCAACCATCTCCACAATGTCCCATGGAAGCGTTCAGCTCTCCATCTCCCAAACACTGGAGCGGAAGAGGAAGTACACCCCTAGCCACCCGCGATCCCTGGCCCTAAATGCCAGCATTTCAAAATTCCTGGTCTTTGAAATGCTGTCATTCTGTCTGGTGGAGACGCAGTTTTAAAAGCCTGATGGTATTGGCTGTCCCACAGTACGTCGTGCCCAGCCGCCACTACTTTTCCAGGCGAGCCATCCCTTCCCTGCCCAACCAAATGGGGGACAAAATCAGGTGTGCACTGCATAACACCATCTGTGGCAAGGTCCACCTAACTACGGATGCGTGGACCAGTAAGCACGGTCAGGGACGTTATATCTCCTTAACAGCACACTGGGTAAATGCAGTGGTGGCTGGGCCTGAGGCGGATAGCAGTTTGGCGCATGTCCTTCCACCACCAAGGATTGCAGGGCGCTTCAGTTTGCCTCCTGTTGCTAACTCCTCCTACTCCGCTTCCTCATCCTCTACCGACTCCTCATCCGGTTAGCGTAACACCTTCACCACCAACTCACAGCCAGGGGTAAACGACAGCAGGTTTTAAAACTTTCCTGTTTGGGGGAAAAACCCCACACCACACAGGAGTTGTGGAGGGACATGGAACAACAGACTGATGAGTGGTTGGTGGCAGTGAGCCTCAAGCCCGGCCTGGTGGTGTGCAATAATGGGTGCAATCTCGTAGCAGCTCTGGGCCTAGCCAGTTTGACGCACATCCCTTGCCTGGCACATGTGCTGAACTTGGTGGTCCAGAGGTTCCTTAAAAATCACCCCGATATGCCAGAGCTGCTGCAGAAAGTGCGCCGTGAAGGAAAGATAACGTCCCTGCCCATGCCTGCTGGACCATGAGTCAGTGGTAATATGAACCTTACTGCTGATTGCCCTATCCAACAAGGCCAAAACATTGCCTTCCACATGCCGGTAGAGAGCTGGAATGGCCTTACGTGAAAAAAAATGCAGTTTTGGAACCTGCCACTGTGGTACAGCACATTCCACAAATTCACGAAAGGGGGCAGAGTCTACCAGATGAAAAGGCAGCAGTTGCAGTTCTAACAATTTGGCCAAGAAACCATTTAGACACTGAGCATATGGATGGCTGGGACCAAATTTATTTTTACGGTTCAGCAACTGGGGTAGGGAAATTTTCCTGCTGAAATCAATTGGTGGTGTCCTGCTAGCAGATTGGCTACAAGTACTTGTGGCACCTATAGCTATACCTTCATTCTTCTCAGTGCAGGTTTTTGAGAGGACTGGAGGTATAGTAGGATTGGAGATCCCAGATGAGGAGCAAGGAGTTCACCTTTTTCTATAATGTGGGTCTTTCAAGTGCTGTTGCCAACGGACTGCATGGCAGGACGTCATATGTCTGGTCAAGCATGTGGTGCCCAAGCGGCTGCTGTTCTGGCCACGCTTGATCTGTTTCAGACATAGGTTGCAAACAGCAATGGTGTGATCTGCTGCACACGTGTCGAAAAAGGCCCACACCAAGGAACTTTTAAAAGTCAGTGGAAAGTCAGCAGCGCCCTGCACCTGCAGAGCTCTGCGGTGTGATGCAATAGGGTGGCTGCCTTTAAGCTGCCCCCTGGAAGACATCCTGCCTCGTGGAGTTGTGCCTCCGCCTCACTTTCCTCCTCTCTTCTCTTAGGCACCCAAGTACAGTCATCCCCTCCCTCCTCGTCACTGGAGAAAACTTGGCAGTATGCTGCAGCTGGGAGAACATGACTGCCAGTTTCTTGTCCTTCTGTGGCACCCCCTCTCTCTAGGCTCAAATTAGTCCCTTCCTTAACCTGGGAACCAACATTGGAGCCCTCAAATCGCTGCGCATCTTCCAGCAGCATGTAACTGACACTGTGGTTGCATTATTCTGGGGACTCCTTTGTGCATGATGGGGGGCTATGGACGGGGTGACTGTGGACAAGGAGCCAGGGGAATAGGCCTCTTTGGCAGCTGCATTGGAAGGCAAACTACTCTTAGCCTGGGTGACAGAGGATGAGGACGACTTTGTTATCCACTCCACCAACTCTTCTGCATGTTGTGGCTCAATAGCACGTCCAGCAGCAGAAAAAAAGGACAAGCGTGCCCCATGGCCACCTGCAGAGGATACACCATGTCAACGACCACCACTGTTGACTGACACAGAGGCTGCTTGCCCTCTTTTAGTGGCTTGTGAGTGTCTGCCTCTCCTTGGTGGCCTTCCGGACATGATTTTTTTTTTTGTAACACCACACTACACTGTATTATATACTGTATACACCGCCTCAAGTGTATTAGAAACAGTACACCACCAAATGCACTGTATATATAGGCTACACTGAATGCAGAGTATATATATATATATATATATATATATATATATATATATATATATATATATATATATACACACACACACACACTAGACTGTATATATATTAATAGACCGCCTGAAGTGTATTAGAATTTGTACACACTGTTTTAGATACTGTGTACACCACCTGCACTGTATTAGAAACTGTACAACGGCTGCACTGTATTATATACTGTGCACACCACCTGAAGTGTAGTAGAAACTGTACACACTGTATTATATTCTGTGTACACCGCCTGCACTGTATTAGAAACTGTACAACGGCTGCACTGTATTATATACTGTGCACACCACCTGAAGTGTAGTAGAAACTGTACACACTGTTTTATATTCTGTGTACTCCGCCTGCACTGTATTAGAAACGGTACAACGGCTGCACTGTATTATATACTGTGTACATCACCTTAAGTGTATTAGAAACTGTGCACACTGTATTATATACTGTGTACATCCCCTGCTGTTCTTTTGTGTTCTGAACCAGCTTTAGGAGGAGGCTTTAGGGACTGTCCTTCCCACACTGATTACTGGAACCTGCTTCCAGCTAAAAGCTGAAGCAATCAACCTACCAGGCTAAGGGAAAACCAAAAGAGCCTAGAAAAAGGTACAGTAAATTAAAGAGGAAGTAAAGCCTCTTAAAAAAAAAAAAGACACCCTGCAAGGCAAAGGCATAATGAGCTAGTATGCATAACATACTAGCTCATTATGAAAGACTTACCTGAAAACGAAGCCCCCGAAGCGGTCCTTATCCACGATCTTCTGCGCCGCCATCCAGGGCCGGAGTGACTTCTGGGTCTCGCCGCTCCAGCGCTATCATTCGCTATAGCGGCGATGACGTCACTTCTGCGCATGCGCACGAGATCGGTATATCGCCGTGATCTCGGCATCCTCAGTGCGCCTGCGCGCCGCTGTCTACGGCGCATGCGCCGTAGACAGCGATGCCTTTTCATTTCTAAATATCTCCTAAACCATGTAGGTTTAGGAGATATTTATTGGACCTACAGGTAAGCCTTAATCTAGGCTTACCTGTAGACCAAAGTCATTTGGAAGGGTTTACTTCCACTTTAAGGCTAAGGCTGGCTACAGCCTAGCAACAACATGCACTAAATTTAGATTGAGTTAGAGACACTACTGCATAGGTAAGGGTCACTATACACGACATACCCAATGGGGATGTAGCTGTACAAATCTAAGAGAGGTTCTAAATGGTCCCGTCCAAAATTAAAACAAACAGGTAAAAAAACATTTGAATTGGAGTGCTTTAAATGACTGGCTAAATCATTAATTTTTTTTTTTTTGTGCTAATAAAATGCACTCAGCTGTATCTGTGTCACTATGCAGGAAATTGTCTTTAATTCATGTCAGCACTCTACTTAGTCAGGCCTCGTGGATAACATTTGCAGTCCTAATTGAGTAAATATACTTTATGTGACAAGCAGTAATCCACACTTCAAATTTTATGCACTGGGTATCCAAATGAGTAACAATAAAGTAAATAGCCAGACTCCCATTGTTATTAAAGCAGCTGTGTAATAGAATATGTAAGAGCACTTTGCAATCTTTGAAGTACGTGTAAACCCAATAACTTAAATCTCATATACATATATGATAATTCAATTTTAAGTTCAATAAACACTCCAAGTGGCTATTGCAGGACACATTAAATAGGCAGTGTCACCATCAAGAAAATAATCTTGAGAAATGCAATTGCCATTGCTGGAATGCAAGTATACATGCAAAGTCTGCAAAGGTTCTGCAAGAGATCAGCAGCACGGAGGTGCAACAAATGAAAAAATAAAAATAAAAAATTACATGTATTTCAGTTAAGTTTTACATCTACTTTAACAAACATCCTTAATGAGAGGATATTGTATTACCCCTCATCCAGTTTTATAGTCTTGTAGAAATATTACAAATTTTTGGCCTTTCACTATTTTCTGTGGAACATGTCTTTTCTAGGAATGAGCAAATCTGCCCAGGTTTAGAGCACAAACAGATTTGCGAATCATGCTTGAAACTTGTGAACTTTGCAGCGAACCCCATGGCGGCTGGATTTGTCAATTTCATCCCCCCATCAAACCCTAATAAATACACAGACTGTGCAATATGGATTTGAAATGGCCACAGCAGTCCTTTTTTTTTAATCATGAAATAATAAAAATTTTTAACATATAAACAAAAATAACCAAAAACAAAATAAACCATACCGGATAAATAAAATTATATCTGTTTAATTCCAAGAGGGGTTTTTGGTATCTGATAACCTTTTTCCATCCATCTGCCAATCGGATCGGGTGACGACAGACTCTACGGTCCGTCTTCATCCGATCCCCCACAGTGTGCAGAGACAGACAGACTGAGCAGAGCGGGCCCCGTACACGGACACGTCCGCGTGAAGGAGCCCTAAGGCTTGACTATGATCCAGTCCTGTCCCCAGGCACACCTCACTGGCTTGAGGTCAGCTTCACATTTACTATTTTCTGCCTTCCCAAAGGACTGAGACCCAGTTTAGACAACTGATATAAAAAGAGGAAGCAGCATAACACAATATGAGCCCCACATTTTGTAGCCAACTCACTATTCCACCGACCCCCCCCCCCCAAAAAAAAGACCTCCTACTTGCCAAACGACAATGACAAATCTATTTATAATCTAATCCAGTTGACAAGAAATGAGGCGACGGGTGGGGGAAACTTTTCCTTTCATTCACACTACTGGAATGATCTCCCAGCAATCACTACAGCCTCTACCCCTGCTGTTCCTCCCAACCACTTGACAATCAAATAAGGCCCCTTGCAGCCTTCGATCTTACAGTTTAACTCTCTCGTTGGACTATTCCACCACCAAATCATAAAACATAAAGAGCCGTTTATTGGCTTTTCCTCACTCCTGTCTGACAGATGTGAGTAGAGGAGAGCCTATCGGCTGCTCCTCTGACAGGGGGTTCTGTGCTGATTGCCCACCCAGGACCACCAGTGATGCCACTAGGACAACCAAGGATGGCTAACACTGATGACCACCAGGTTTGGCATCTCTGGTGGCCATGGGTGGTAATCTGTGCCCACACATAATGCCAATCAGTGCCCAGCAGCAATACCTGCCAGTGCCTCAATAGCAGCGATGCCCATCAGTGCTATCTATCAGTGTAAATCAGTGCCACTAATCAGTGTCCATCAATGCCCATCCATGCTCATCAGTGCCCACCTATCAGTGCCCGTCAGTTCTGCCTATCAGTGCCCATCAGTGCCACCCATAAGTACCCATCAGTGTAGCCTTTCAGTGCCCATCACTGCCACCTATGAGTGCCCATCAGTGCTACATATCAGTGCCACCTAGAAGTGCCCATCAGTGTTGCATAACAGTGCTCATCATCAGTGCCATCTCATCACTGCCACCTCATTGGTGCCACCTCATCTATACTCATCAGTGCTACCTTACCAGTGCCCTCTAGTGCAGCCTCATCAGTGCCCACCAGTGAAGGAGAAAATGTACTTTTTTACAAAATTTTAAAACAGAAACAAAGAAAAACGTATTTTTTTTTCCAAATTTTATTATTTTTTAATTTTTTTAGCAAAAATTAAAAACCCCAGTGGTGATCAAATACCACCAAAAGAAAGCTTTATTTGTGGGAACAAAATGATAAAAACGTTGTTTGAGTACAGTGTAGCATGACCGCGTAATTATCATTGGCTTGGGCAGGAAGGGGCAAAAGTGCCTGGTATTGAAGTGGTTAAAGTCTATGGGAGGTGAAAATTGTTATTAAAATCTGGCAATTTGTAGGGATAATAGGCAAGCTATAGTCAAAAAAAAAAAGGAATGTGATGCAAGATATACCATGGGGGTCACATCTCAAAATTAAAAAATAAATACTTTTATTGTGGAAAATAAAATAAAGGTATCTTTCCAGATGCAGAATTGTTGGCTCTTTCTAATAGGGATGGGCCCGGTGCTCGATGCGAACCCATGTTCGCATCGAGCACCGGGTGTTCGCTCGCTCGGCGAGCCCAGAACTATTTTGGCCGCTCGCATCACGTTCGTGTGATGCGAGCGGCCCCGCAATGCATTGCGGCCGGCGCGGCCGGCGCAGTGCATTGCTGGCTGATGATTGGCCAAGCATGCACTGTGACCCCGCATGCTTGGCCAATCACAGCGCCGGAAACTCGAAGAGCCATAATTGGCTACAGGCAGGACGCCTGTAGCCAATTACAGCTCAGGGGCTTTAGTACACGCCCCCTCTTATAAAAGGCCGCCACGCCGTCTGCGCCGGTCACATGCTGTTCCGGCGTAGATAGAGCAGGATCGTTCTGTGTCACTCTGCTGGATTTAGTTTCATAGTTTCATAGTTAGTAAGGTTGAATAAAGACATCAGTCCATCCAGTTCAACCTGAGTGAGTGCCTACAATTGTCCCCATCCCTGTACATAGCACACTCACATGGGTCCCTACCCTCAAGGAGCCCACAATCCAAGGTCCCCATTCATATACTAGGGTCAATTTTTGGACAGAAGCCAATTAACCTACCTGCATGTCTTTGGATTGTGGGAGGAAACCGGAGTACCCGGAGGAAACCCACGCAGGCACAGGGAGAACATGCAAACTCCAGGCAGGAAGTGTCGTGGTTGGGATTCGAACCAGCGACCCTTCTTACTGCTAGGTGAGAGTGCTAACCACTACACCACTGTGCTGCTAGTTAGAGAGATTTACTTAGAGAGATTGAGTTAGATAGATTCATTTAGAAGGATTGATTTAGAAAGAGGGGCTTGTAGTGTGTTCGTGGCAGGCAGGCACTGGCAGCAAACAGAGCTTCTGTATTTTGTTCCCAGAAGCACCTATAGGACTTGTAGTGTGTTCGTGGCAGGCAGGCAGAGCTCCTATATTTTGTTCCCAGAAGCACCTATAGGACTTGAAGTGTGTTAGTCCCATCACACAGAGCTATATTTTCTTCCCAGAAGCACCTATAGGACTTGAAGTGTGTTAGTCCATCACACAGAGATCATATATTTTGTTCCCAGAGGCACCTATAGGACTTGAAGTGTGTTAGTCCCATCACACAGACCTACATTTTCTTCCCAGAAGCACCTATAGGACTTGTAGTGTGTTAGTCCCATCACACAGAGATCATATATTTTGTTCCCAGAGGCACCTATAGGACTTGAAGTGTGTTAGTCCCATCACACAGACCTACATTTTCTTCCCAGAAGCACCTATAGGACTTGAAGTGTGTTAGTCCCATCACACAGAGATCATATATTTTGTTCCCAGAAGCACCTATAGGACTTGAAGTGTGTTAGTCCCATCACACAGACCTATATTTTCTTCCCAGAAGCACCCATAGGACTTGAAGTGTGTTAGTCCCATCACACAGAGATCATATATTTTGTTCCCAGAAGCACCTATAGGACTTGAAGTGTGTTAGTCCCATCACACAGACCTATATTTTCTTCCCAGAAGCACCCATAGGACTTGAAGTGTGTTAGTCCCATCACACAGAGATCATATATTTTGTTCCCAGAGGCACCTATAGGACTTGAAGTGTGTTAGTCCCATCACACAGACCTATATTTTCTTCCCAGAAGCACCTATAGGACTTGAAGTGTGTTAGTCCCATCACACAGAGATCATATATTTTGTTCCCAGAGGCACCTATAGGACTTGAAGTGTGTTAGTCCCATCACACAGACCTACATTTTCTTCCCAGAAGCACCTATAGGACTTGAAGTGTGTTAGTCCCATCACACAGAGATCATATATTTTGTTCCCAGAAGCACCTATAGGACTTGAAGTGTGTTAGTTCCATCACACAGACCTATATTTTCTTCCCAGAAGCACCTATAGGACTTGAAGTGTGTTAGTCCCATCACACAGAGATCATATATTTTGTTCCCAGAGGCACCTATAGGACTTGAAGTGTGTTAGTCCCATCACACAGACCTACATTTTCTTCCCAGAAGCACCTATAGGACTTGAAGTGTGTTAGTCCCATCACACAGAGATCATATATTTTGTTCCCAGAAGCACCTATAGGACTTGAAGTGTGTTAGTCCCATCACACAGACCTATATTTTCTTCCCAGAAGCACCTATAGGACTTGAAGTGTGTTAGTCCCATCACACAGAGATCATATATTTTGTTCCCAGAAGCACCTATAGGACTTGAAGTGTGTTAGTCCCATCACACAGACCTATATTTTCTTCCAGAAGCACCCATAGGACTTGAAGTGTGTTAGTCCCATCACACAGAGATCATATATTTTGTTCCCAGAAGCACCTATAGGACTTGAAGTGTGTTAGTCCCATCACACAGACCTATATTTTCTTCTCAGAAGCACCTATAGGACTTGAAGTGTGTTAGTCCCATCACACAGAGATCATATATTTTGTTCCCAGAGGCACCGATAGGACTTGAAGTGTGTTAGTCCCATCACACAGACCTATATTTTCTTCCAGAAGCACCTATAGGACTTGAAGTGTGTTAGTCCCATCACACAGAGATCATATATTTTGTTCCCAGAGGCACCTATAGGACTTGAAGTGTGTTAGTCCCATCACACAGACCTACATTTTCTTCCCAGAAGCACCTATAGGACTTGAAGTGTGTTAGTCCCATCACACAGAGATCATATATTTTGTTCCCAGAAGCACCTATAGGACTTGAAGTGTGTTAGTCCCATCACACAGACCTATATTTTCTTCCCAGAAGCACCCATAGGACTTGAAGTGTGTTAGTCCCATCACACAGAGATCATATATTTTGTTCCCAGAAGCACCTATAGGACTTGAAGTGTGTTAGTCCCATCACACAGACCTATATTTTCTTCCCAGAAGCACCTATAGGACTTGAAGTGTGTTAGTCCCATCACACAGACCTATATTTTGTTCCCAGAAGCACCTATAGGACTTGAAGTGTGTTAGTCCCATCACACAGACCTATATTTTCTTCCCAGAAGCACCTATAGGACTTGAAGTGTGTTAGTCCCATCACACAGAGATCATATATTTTGTTCCCAGAAGCACCTATAGGACTTGAAGTGTGTTAGTCCCATCACACAGACCTATATTTTCTTCCCAGAAGCACCTATAGGACTTGAAGTGTGTTAGTCCCATCACACAGAGATCATATATTTTGTTCCCAGAAGCACCTATAGGACTTGAAGTGTGTTAGTCCCATCACACAGACCTATATTTTCTTCCCAGAAGCACCTATAGGACTTGAAGTGTGTTAGTCCCATCACACAGACCTATATTTTGTTCCCAGAAGCACCTATAGGACTTGAAGTGTGTTAGTCCCATCACACAGACCTATATTTTCTTCCCAGAAGCACCTATAGGACTTGAAGTGTGTTAGTCCCATCACACAGAGATCATATATTTTGTTCCCAGAAGCACCTATAGGACTTGAAGTGTGTTAGTCCCATCACACAGACCTATATTTTCTTCCCAGAAGCACCTATAGGACTTGAAGTGTGTTAGTCCCATCACACAGAGATCATATATTTTGTTCCCAGAAGCACCTATAGGACTTGAAGTGTGTTAGTCCCATCACACAGACCTATATTTTCTTCCCAGAAGCACCTATAGGACTTGAAGTGTGTTAGTCCCATCACACAGAGATCATATATTTTGTTCCCAGAAGCACCTATAGGACTTGAAGTGTGTTAGTCCCATCACACAGACCTATATTTTCTTCCCAGAAGCACCTATAGGACTTGAAGTGTGTTAGTCCCATCACACAGAGATCATATATTTTGTTCCCAGAAGCACCTATAGGACTTGAAGTGTGTTAGTCCCATCACACAGACCTATATTTTCTTCCCAGAAGCACCCATAGGACTTGAAGTGTGTTAGTCCCATCACACAGAGATCCTCTATTTTCTTTGCAGAAGCACCCATAGGACTTCTAGTGTGTTAGTGGCATCACACAGAGCTCCTATATTTTCTTCTCAGCAGTAGACATGTGCGATTCGTTTCGTACGAATTCGTAATTCGTACGAATTTTTCGAAATTCGTACGAATTTACGAATCTGTAGTACGAATTTTTTTTTTTACGAATTCCGTACGGAATACGAAATTTTTTTTACGAATCGTTAGTAAAGTTACGAATCGTTACGAATCGTTACGAATCGTTAACGCGGCTAATGAATTGTTGGTTCTCATAACACAGAGAACAATTCGAATCCAACTACAAATATCGAATTTCAATTTCAAGTTACGAATCGTTACGAATCGTTATGAATAGTTACGAATCGTTACGAATCGTTATGAATAGTTACGAATCGTTAGTAAATCCAACTACCAATATCGAATTTCAACTAATTTGAACGAAATTATTATAGCAGATATAACGAATGAATTCGAATGACAAAGTGTCATTTTTGCAGAAAAAAAAAAAGCGTAGGGGTCCCCCCAAATTCAATAACCAGGCCCTTCAGGTCTGGTATGGATATTAAGGGGGACCCCAGCCAAAAAAAAATAAAAAAAATGGCGTGGGGTCCCCCCCAAATATCCATACCAGACCCTTCAGGTCTGGGATGGATTTTAAGGGGAACCCCGGCCAAAAAAAAAATAAAAAATGGCGTGGGGTCCCCCTCAAAATCCATACCAGACCCTTTATCCGAGCACGCAACCTGGCAGGCCGCAGGAAAGGAGGGGGGGACGAGAGCGGCCCCCCCTCCCGCCTGAACCGTACCAGGCCACATGCCCTCAACATTGGGAGGGTGCTTTGGGGTCCCCCCAAAGCACCTTGTCCCCATGTTGATGAGGACAAGGGCCTCATCCCCACAACCCTGGCCGGTGGTTGTGGGGGTCTGCGGGCGGGGGGCTTATCGGAATCTGGAAGCCCCCTTTAACAAGGGGACCCCCAGATCCCGGCCCCCCCCCCTGTGTGAAATGGTAAGGGGGTACAAAAGTACCCCTACCATTTCACCAAAAAAGTGGCAAAAATGGTAAAAATGACAGGAGACAGTCTTTGACAATTCCTTTATTAAAATCTTCTTTCTTCTTTCTTCTGCTCTTCCTTCTTCCTTTCTTCATCTTCTCCTTCCGGCATCTTCTTCCATCTTCTTCTTCCTTCGATTCGCTTCTTCTTCCTCCGGTCTTCTCGTCCTTCTCGTCCGGCGTCGTCCTTCTCGTCCGGCATCGTCGTCTCTTCTCGCAGGCCGCTCCTCGCAATGGGAGGCTCCCGCTCTGTGAGGCTTCGCTCCGGGTGACAGGTCTTTTATAACGAAGGCACCTGGTGACCCCGCCCCCTCTGACGCACGGGGACGTCATGTGGAATTCCCTATGGCTTTCCCCATGACGTCAGAGGGGGGGCGGGGTCACCGGGTGCCTTCGTTATACAAGACCTGTCACCCGGAGCGAAGCCTCACAGAGCGGGAGCCTCCCATTGCGAGGAGCGGCCTGCGAGAAGAGACGACGATGCCGGACGAGAAGGACGACGCCGGACGAGAAGGACGAGAAGACCGGAGGAAGAAGAAGCGAATCGAAGGAAGAAGAAGATGGAAGAAGATGCCGGAAGGAGAAGATGAAGAAAGGAAGACCAGAAGAAAGAAGATTTTAATAAAGGAATTGTCAAAGACTGTCTCCTGTCATTTTTACAATTTTTGACACTTTTTTGGTGAAATGGTAGGGGTACTTTTGTACCCCCTTACCATTTCACACAGGGGGGGGGGCCGGGATCTGGGGGTCCCCTTGTTAAAGGGGGCTTCCAGATTCCGATAAGCCCCCCGCCCGCAGACCCCCACAACCACCGGCCAGGGTTGTGGGGATGAGGCCCTTGTCCTCATCAACATGGGGACAAGGTGCTTTGGGGGGGACCCCAAAGCACCCTCCCAATGTTGAGGGCATGTGGCCTGGTACGGTTCAGGCGGGAGGGGGGGCCGCTCTCGTCCCCCCCTCCTTTCCTGCGGCCTGCCAGGTTGCGTGCTCGGATAAGGGTCTGGTATGGATTTTATGGGGGACCCCACGCCATTTTTTTGGGCTAGGGTTCCCCTTAAAATCCATCCCAGACCTCAAGGGTCTGGTATGGATTTTGAGGGGGACCCTACGCCATTTTTTTTTTTTTTTTTGGCTGGGGTCCCCCTTAATATCCATCCCAGACCTGAAGGGCCTGGTTATTGAATTTGGGGGGACCCCTACACATTTTTTTATCAATGACTTCAATGAATGACAGTTCTCTGTATTACGGATCCAACAATTCATTTGCCGGCAATAGCTGCGAGTGATTTTAAATAGTTTTTTTTTTCCTGCAAAAATGACACATTGTACAGAGACAGTTCTCTATATTAGATATACTGAATCTCGAATCATTCGAAGCATTCGTTATATCCGCTATTATAATTTCTTTCATGTTAGTTGAAATTACATATTTGTTAGTTACAATACAACATTCGAATTGTTCTCTGTATTGCGGGAATCGGCAATTAGCCGCGAGTGATTTTAAATGTCTTTTTTTCCTGCAAAAATGACACATTGTACAGAGAGAGTTCTAAACACAGGAAACCTGCGCCCTTCTATATACTATATACTCTATAGTATGCCTATGAAGGGGGTCATGTTTCCCGTGTTTAGAACTCTCTCTGTACAATGTGTCATTTTTGCAGGAAAAAAAGACATTTAAAATCACTCGCGGCTAATTGCCGATTCCCGTAATACAGAGAACAATTCGAATACAACTACTAACAAATATGTAATTTCAACTAATATGAAAGAAATTATAATAGCGGATATAACGAATGCTTCGAATGATTCGAGATTCAGTATATCTAATATAGAGAACTGTCCCTGCACAGTGTCATTTTTGCAGGAAAAAAAAACTATTTAAAATCGAGTCGCAGCTGTTTGCCGGCAAATGAATTGTTGGATCCGTAATACAGAGAACAGTCATTCATTGAAGTCATTGATAAAAAAAATGTGTAGGGGTCCCCCCAAATTCAATAACCAGGCCCTTCAGGTCTGGGATGGATATTAAGGGGGACCCCCAGCCAAAAAAAAAAAAATGGCGTAGGGTCCCCCTCAAAATCCATACCAGACCCTTGAGGTCTGGGATGGATTTTAAGGGGAACCCTAGCCAAAAAAAATGGCGTGGGGTCCCCCATAAAATCCATACCAGACCCTTATCCGAGCACGCAACCTGGCAGGCCGCAGGAAAGGAGGGGGGGACGAGAGCGGCCCCCCCTCCCGCCTGAACCGTACCAGGCCACATGCCCTCAACATTGGGAGGATGCTTTGGGGTCCCCCCCAAAGCACCTTGTCCCCATGTTGATGAGGACAAGGGCCTCATCCCCACAACCCTGGCCGGTGGTTGTGGGGGTCTGCGGGCGGGGGGCTTATCGGGGCTTATCGGAATCTGGAAGCCCCCTTTAACAAGGGGACCCCCAGATCCCGGCCCCCCCCTGTGTGAAATGGTAAGGGGGTACAAAAGTACCCCTACCATTTCACCAAAAAAGTGTCAAAAATGGTAAAAATGACAGGAGACGGTCTTTGACAATTCCTTTATTAAAATCTTCTTTCTTCTTTCTTCTGGTCTTCCTTTCTTCATCTTCTCCTTCCGGCATCTTCTTCCATCTTCTTCTTCCTTCGATTCGCTTCTTCTTCCTCCGGTCTTCTCGTCCTTCTCGTCCGGCGTCGTCCTTCTCGTCCGGCATCGTTGTCTCTTCTCGCAGGCCGCTCCTCGCAATGGGAGGCTCCCGCTCTGTGAGGCTCCGCTCCGGGTGACAGGTCTTGTATAACGAAGGCACCCGGTGACCCCGCCCCCCCTCTGACGTCATGGGGAAAGCCATAGGGAATTCCACATGACGTCCCCGTGCGTCAGAGGGGGCGGGGTCACCAGGTGCCTTCGTTATAAAAGACCTGTCACCCGGAGCGGAGCCTCACAGAGCGGGAGCCTCCCATTGCGAGGAGCGGCCTGCGAGAAGAGACGACGATGCCGGACGAGAAGGACGACGCCGGACGAGAAGGACGAGAAGACCGGAGGAAGAAGAAGCGAATCGAAGGAAGAAGAAGATGGAAGAAGATGCCGGAAGGAGAAGATGAAGAAAGGAAGACCAGAAGAAAGAAGAAAGAAGATTTTAATAAAGGAATTGTCAAAGACCGTCTCCTGTCATTTTTACCATTTTTGACACTTTTTTGGTGAAATGGTAGGGGTACTTTTGTACCCCCTTACCATTTCACACAGGGGGGGGGGCGGGATCTGGGGGTCCCCTTGTTAAAGGGGGCTTCCAGATTCCGATAAGCCCCCCGCCCGCAGACCCCCACAACCACCGGCCAGGGTTGTGGGGATGAGGCCCTTGTCCTCATCAACATGGGGACAAGGTGCTTTGGGGGGGACCCCAAAGCATCCTCCCAATGTTGAGGGCATGTGGCCTGGTACGGTTCAGGCGGGAGGGGGGGCCGCTCTCGTCCCCCCCTCCTTTCCTGCGGCCTGCCAGGTTGCGTGCTCGGATAAAGGGTCTGGTATGGATTTTGAGGGGGACCCCACGCCATTTTTTTTTTTTTTGGCCGGGGTTCCCCTTAAAATCCATCCCAGACCTGAAGGGTCTGGTATGGATATTTGGGGGGGACCCCACGCCATTTTTTTATTTTTTTTTGGCTGGGGTCCCCCTTAATATCCATACCAGACCTGAAGGGCCTGGTTATTGAATTTGGGGGGACCCCTACGCTTTTTTTTTTCTGCAAAAATGACACTTTGTCATTCGAATTCATTCGTTATATCTGCTATAATAATTTCGTTCAAATTAGTTGAAATTCGATATTGGTAGTTGGATTTACTAACGATTCGTAACTATTCATAACGATTCGTAACGATTCGTAACTATTCATAACGATTCGTAACTTGAAATTGAAATTCGATATTTGTAGTTGGATTCGAATTGTTCTCTGTGTTATGAGAACCAACAATTCATTAGCCGCGTTAACGATTCGTAACGATTCGTAACGATTCGTAACTTTACTAACGATTCGTAAAAAAAAATACGATTCGTCCGAATTTCGTATTTCGTACGAATTCGAACGGAATTTCGTACACGAATTACGAATTACGAATTTTTTTATATACGAAACGGGACGAAACGAAACGAAACGAATTTTTTGGCAGTTCCCATGTCTACTCAGCAGCACCCACAGGACTTCTAGTGGCATCACACAGAGCTCCTATATTTTCTTTGCAGAAGCACCCATAGGACTTCTAGTGTGTTAGTGGCATCACACAGAGCTCCTATATATTCTTCTCAGCAGCACCCACAGGACTTCTAGTGTGTTAGTGGCATCACACAGAGCTCCTATATTTTCTTTGCAGAAGCACCCATAGGACTTCTAGTGTGTTAGTGGCATCACACAGAGCTCCTATATATTCTTCTCAGCAGCACCCACAGGACTTCTAGTGTGTTAGTGGCATCACACAGAGCTCCTATATTTTCTTTGCAGAAGCACCCATAGGACTTATAGTGTGTTAGTGGCATCACACAGAGCTCCTATATATTCTTCTCAGCAGCACCCACAGGACTTCTAGTGTGTTAGTGGCATCACACAGAGCTCCTCTATTTTCTTTGCAGAAGCACCCATAGGACTTCTAGTGTGTTAGTGGCATCACACAGAGCTCCTATATATTCTTCTCAGCAGCACCCACAGGACTTCTAGTGTGTTAGTGGCATCACACAGAGCTCCTATATTTTCTTTGCAGAAGCACCCATAGGACTTCTAGTGTGTTAGTGGCATCACACAGAGCTCCTATATTTTCTTTGCAGAAGCACCCATAGGACTTCTAGTGTGTTAGTGGCATCACACAGAGCTCCTATATATTCTTCTCAGCAGCACCCACAGGACTTCTAGTGTGTTAGTGGCATCACACAGAGCTCCTATATTTTCTTTGCAGAAGCACCCATAGGACTTCTAGTGTGTTAGTGGCATCACACAGAGCTCCTATATATTCTTCTCAGCAGCACCCACAGGACTTCTAGTGTGTTAGTGGCATCACACAGAGCTCCTATATTTTCTTTGCAGAAGCACCCATAGGACTTCTAGTGTGTTAGTGGCATCACACAGAGCTCCTATATATTCTTCTCAGCAGCACCCACAGGACTTCTAGTGTGTTAGTGGCATCACACAGAGCTCCTATATTTTCTTTGCAGAAGCACCCATAGGAATTCTAGTGTGTTAGTGGCATCACACAGAGCTCCTATATATTCTTCTCAGCAGCACCCACAGGACTTCTAGTGTGTTAGTGGCATCACACAGAGCTCCTATATTTTCTTTGCAGAAGCACCCACAGGACTTCTAGTGTGTTAGTGGCATCACACAGAGCTCCTATATTTTCTTTGCAGAAGCACCCATAGGACTTCTAGTGTGTTAGTGGCATCACACAGAGCTCCTATAAATTCTTCTCAGCAGCACCCACAGGACTACCGACTACAATGACTGGAAGACCGCCAAGGGGAGGCAGAGCGTGCAGAGCCAAGAACACAGGGCAGGCAGGCTCTGTTTCTAGTGGACGTGGCCGTGGCCGTGGACGTGGTCGTGCATCGTCATCAGCACGTGGCCATGGGACACGCGCGTCTTTGTTTTCGGCAGCTGGACATGTGGAGCCGCATCATGCTGAAGGCTTGGTAGAATGGATGACCAAGCCCTCCTCATCCTCCTCATCCTCTCTCACCCAGACTCAGGGTACTGGCAGAGCAGCTGCCAACGCGTACTCAATGGCATCATCAGCCACCCCTTCCCTAGACCCACCATGTCCTCCTGAGGAGTCCCCCGAACTCTTTGAGCACAGTGTTGGGTACATGCTGCAGGAGGATGCCCAACGATTCGAAGGCTCGGATGATGATACCCAGCTTGAGGAATCTGGCAGTACTGTTCCACCAGCTGCAGCTTACTGCCAGGTTTGCTCTAGTGGTGAAGAGGGAGGGGATGATGAGGTCACTGACTCCACGTGGGTGCCTGAAGGGAGAGAGGATGAGGAGGAGGACGAGGAGGAGGAGGAGGATGCGGCGTCACATGTCCAACGAGGCAGGATGCCCCCTGGAGGCCAGGTAGAGGCCAGCACAGCAACTGTGCAACACCGCAGAGCTCCGCCTGTGCAGGGCGCTGCCTCTGCACGTTATCAGAAAAGTTCTTTGGTGTGGGCCTTTTTTGAGACGAGTGCATCAGATCGCACCACTGCTATTTGCAATATTTGTCTCAAGCGTATCTCGCGTGGCCAAAACATCAGCCGCTTGGGCACCACAAGCATGACCAGACATATGTCGACCTGCCATGCAGCTCGTTGGCAGGCACACATAAAAGACCCACACCAAAGAACTAAGCGGACCTCTCCTTGCTCCTCATCAGCTGGGATCTCCATCCCCACTACACCTTCAGTGCTCTCTGAAAGCTGCTCTGAGAGGACTGAAGGTGTAGAATTAGGTGTGTCACAACCAAGTACTTGCAGTACACCGACGTCCGATTGCAGCAGGCAAATTTCCCTGCCCCAGCTGCTGGACCGTAGAAAGAAGTACACTCCCAGCCATCCACATGCCCAGCGGTTGAATGCTAGCTTGGCTAAATTGCTAGCACTTCAGCTGCTGCCTTTTCAGTTGGTAGACTCGGCCCCCTTCCGTGAGTTTGTTCAATGTGCGGTTCCTCAGTGGCAGGTTCCCAAACGCCACTTTTTCTCACGGAAGGCGATTCCGTCTCTCTACCGGCATGTGGAAGGCAATGTCCATGCCTCGCTGGACAGGGCGGTCAGCGGTAAGGTGCATATTACCGCTGACTCATGGTCCAGCAGGCATGGACAGGGACGGTACCTTTCTTTCACGGCCCATTGGGTCACTCTATTGGCAGCTGGGAGGGATGCAGGACAAGGTGCAGTAGTGTTGGAGGTTGTTCCGCCACCACGCCTCCAAAACGCTACTACTGCTACTGGTTGTGACACACCTCTCTCCTCCACCCCCTCCTCTTCTTCTTCCTCCAGTGCTCTGTCCTTGGAACCAGCGGTGCTCCGTAGGCGTACAAGGGGCTACGCAAGTACGCAGGCAAAAAGATGCCATGCCGTGCTTGCGCTGGTGTGTTTGGGGGACAGGAGCCACACTGGGCCAGAGGTTCTGGCAGCTCTGCAGGGGCAGGCCGAGAGGTGGTTGACGCCACGTCAGCTTAGGCCAGGAATGGTCGTTTCTGACAATGGCACCAACCTCCTCTCCGCCCTGCGACAGGGGCAGCTCACCCATGTGCCCTGCATGGCTCACGTCCTCAACCTGGTGGTGCAGCGGTTCTTGGGCAGGTTCCCAGGCTTACAGGATGTCCTGAGGCAGGCCAGGAAAGTCTGTGTTCATTTCCGCCGATCTTATAATGCCAGTGCTCGGCTGACTGAGCTGCAAAAGGAGCTGAACCTGCCCAAGAACCGCCTAATATGTGACATGCCCACCAGGTGGAACTCAACGTTGGCCATGCTGCAGCGACTGCACACGCAGCAGAGGGCCATCAATGAGTACCTTTGCGACTACGGCACCAGGACAGGGTCAGGGGAGCTTGGTTTTTTTTCCCCACGTCAGTGGAGCATGATCAGGGATGCATGCACTGTCCTCTCACCATTTGAGGAGGCCACGAGGATGGTGAGCAGTGACAGTGCATGCATCAGTGACACTGTCCCTCTTGTCCACCTGTTGGAGCATACGCTGCGTGGGATAATGGACAGGGCACTTGAGGCAGAACAGAGGCAGGAAGAGGAGGACTTCCTTGCCTCTCAAGGCCCCCTTTATCCGGACAGTGTTCCTTCTGTCCCACCCATCACACAGGAAGAGGATGAGGAGGAGGAGGAGGAGGAGGAGGAGGATTGTGTGAGCATGGAGGTGGAGCCTGGCACTCAGCATCAGCAGCAGCAGTCTTTTAGGGATGATGTACAGTCCCAACAAACCAGTGGACTTGTACGTGGCTGGGAGGAGGTGGCTGGCGATCATGTCATCCTCAGTGACCCAGAAGACTCCGGACCGAATGCCTCAGCTAACCTACGCTGCATGGCCTCCCTGATCCTGCAAAGCCTGCGGAAGGATCCTCGTGTTCTTCGGATCAAGGAGAGGGACCATTACTGGCTGGCCACTCTCCTTGATCCGCGGTACAAGGGTAAGGTTGCGGACCTTATCTTGCCGTCGCAGAGGGAGCAGAGGATGAGACATCTCAGGGAGGCCTTGCAGAAAGGTCTGTGCAACGCGTTCCCAGAAACTGGGAGGTTACAAACTCCTGGTCCTGGGCGACGAGTTGCTGAGGCTTCGGTCAGTAGCAGAAGGAGCGGTGGGGAAGGTGGACGTCTGACCGATGCGTTCAGACAATTTTTTAGTCCGCAGCCCCAAGGTATGATCGGTTCCAGCAACCATCGCCAGCGTCTGATATACATGGTGCAGGAATACCTTGGGGCAAGGTCAGACTTGGACACCTTTCCCACCGAAAATCCTCTGGCTTACTGGGTCCTGAGGATGGATCACTGGCCAGAGCTTGCACAGTATGCAATTGAGCTACTGGCCTGTCCTGCCTCCAGCGTTCTTTCCGAACGCACATTCAGTGCTGCTGGAGGATTTGTCACCGATCATAGGGTGCGCCTGTCCACCGCCTCGGTTGATCGACTGACCTTCATCAAAATGAATCAGTCTTGGATCACCACCAGCTACCAGGCACCTGAGGCGGATATAACCGAATAATTTTTAATGTCGCATCCCTTCAAGACTGCCTATGCTGATGCTGAGTGACTGTCCTCTTATGTTCACTGACTATCCTCTTCCTCCTCCTCAATGATCCATGCCACCACACCAGTGCCTAAGGCACAATTTTTCAGCCCCTGTTTAACAGGGGCGTGTACATACAATTTTTATAAAAAAATGCTTCGCAACACGTGTGACTGCTGTGCTCCAAGTACAGTATCTGTGAGGGGTTGCAGTGTTGTGGCACCAGCACCAGTGCCTAAGGCACAATTTTTCAGCCCCTGTTTAACAGGGGCGGGTAATTACAATTTTTTAAAAAAAATGCTTCGCAACACGTGTGACTGCTGTGCTCCAAGTACAGTATCTGTGAGGGGTTGCAGTGTTGTGGCACCAGCACCAGTGCCTAAGGCACAATTTTTCAGCCCCTGTTTAACAGGGGCGTGTACTTACAATTTTTTAAAAAAATGCTTTGCAACACGTGTGACTGCTGTGCTCCAAGTACAGTATCTGTGAGGGGTTGCAGTGTTGTGGCACCAGCACCAGTGCCTAAGGCACAATTTTTCAGCCCCTGTTTAACAGGGGCGTGTACTTACAATTTTTAAAAAAAATGCTTCGCAACACGTGTGACTGCTGTGCTCCAAGTACAGTATCTGTGAGGGGTTGCAGTGTTGTGGCACCAGCACCAGTGCCTAAGGCACAATTTTTCAGCCCCTGTTTAACAGGGGCGGGTAATTACAAATCTTGATCTAATAGTTCACAGCAGGGCCCATTCCTGCGCCCACCAAGAGTAACTATGAGGGCCTACAGTCTTGTGGCAACACCGTCCACCACCACCGCCAAAGGCCCAATTTTTCTGCCCTGTTCATCAGGTGCTTGCAATTACAAATCTTGATCTAATAACTCACAGCAGGGCCCATTCCTGCGCCCACCAAGAGTAACTGTGAGAGCTTACAGTCTTGTGGCAACACCGTCCACCACCACCGCCAAAGGCCCAATTTTTCTGCCCTGTTCATCAGGTGCTTGCAATTACAAATCTTGATCTAATAACTCACAGCAGGGCCCATTCCTGCGCCCACCAAGAGTAACTATGAGGGCCTACAGTCTTGTGGCAACACCGTCCACCACCACCGCCAAAGGCCCAATTTTTCTGCCCTGTTCATCAGGTGCTTGCAATTACAAATCTTGATCTAATAACTCACAGCAGGGCCCATTCCTGCGCCCACCAAGAGTAACTGTGAGAGCTTACAGTCTTGTGGCAACACCGTCCACCACCACCACCACCCCCAATTTTTCTGCCCTGTTCAACAGGTGCATGCAATTACAAATCTTGATCTATTAACTCACAGCAGGGCCCATTCCTGTGCCCACCAGTCTTGTGGCTACACCAACATCTAATAGGGCAAATTTCTGCAGAGTATATACGCCAGGCCCCTACTTTCAAACATCCAACTTACAAACGACTCCTACTTGCAAATGGAAAGAGAAAACAGGAAGTGAGAGGAAATCTACCCCTAGGAAGGGAAATTCTATCCTGTTAGATTTAATTTGGGAAAAAGGTATCTCCTCTCTACTGATACTTTATCACCAATCCTTGTTTCAATTAAAACCCCACTTTTCCAAAAACATTTGTCATTGGGACGGAAAGTGAGGTGACATGTTCTGAACAGATGTGCAAAGACAGCAAATGTTACAGGGGTGATAACCCCTCCCTATGTTTTCCAAAAAGCTTAAAAATAGATTTTTTGGGATGGAGCTACACTTCATAATGTACCTGTTCAGATTCTACTTAAGAACAAACCTAAAGCCGCAAGTGGTTTTAAATGGCTTCTTTTTTTCCTTTACAAATGTCATTTTGTGCAAGGACAGTTCTAAACACGGGAAACACATGCCACTTCACAGGCATACTTTTGACACCCCCCAGGTACCATATTTAAAGGAAAATTTCACTTTTTTTTTTTTTTCACTTTATGCATCATTAAAATGACTGCTCCCGAAAAAACGTTAGTTTTTAAAAGTTCTTTTTGCATTGATATATGTCCCCTGGGGCAGGACCCGGGTCCCCAAACCTGTTTTATGACATTAACATGCATATTGGCCGTTGTAATTAGCACTTTTGATTTCGAACGTTCGCGTCCATTATAACGTATAGGGTTCGAAAATTCGCGCGAACTTTCGGTCCGTTCGAAGGTTCTGGTGCGAACCGAACCCGGGGGTGTTCGGCTCATCCCTACTTTCTAACAGAGTTAACAAACACTGACAATATGGCTGCTGTGAGCCAACCACTTTATAGAAACTTGGAGGGGTTATCTATTCCTTTCAAATTATTGACTCTTATTGACGAGGAGCAAAGGTTATGTCCTGCATTATTCCTTATATCTGGTGAACCTGCAAAGTTTTTGGCCAAAGGTTCATCACTCATGATTGTTTGCAAATCCTGGGGATTGTCCGTGGACCCCTGGTATTGGCTAACTTAAACCTCAACCACCTTTGATTCTCTCTCCACTGTGTCCTAACCCTACCAGTCTTATATCTGTCCTTATATTCAGTATACTCTGAGAGCAGAATTGTAATAATTCCAGGCATGGCTGGTTGATTATCTTAACACTCCCTCCATATTTAAAGGTAGATGGTGTGAATATTGTGGGATTCAATGATGGATTGACATTAATGAAGCACAATTTAAGTGTTGTTTATACATTATAGAAAATCACTATCTGGGGAAGGGAAATTTGGTGTCCTTTTTCTCTGCTGCATTAGCCCATCTTTTCTACTCTTTATCAAGCCCCCTGGGGTGGACACAAGGCTTTGTGTTCTACTCATGCACTCAGTTCCGGGACAGGTTCATCTTGCGCCCAGGGCAAGAATGCGGAACTGTGCCCCTTCCCCTACTGTTGCAGGCCTTAGAATGAGTTTATTGCCCTGTGACCATTCTCTGTGCTCAGGGTAGCTGCCCCTCCTGCCCACCCCTTGTTCTGGCCCTGCATGCACTAGTCTGGAACTAGTGTAATGGCTTGATTCTGTAAGTAGAATGTATCACAATGGGTTATCTCTTCATGCATATATTGTTGAATCTATTATCCTTGATTTTGAATACCGTATATACTCGAGTATAAGCTGACCCGAATATAAGCCGAGGCACCTAATTTTACCACAAAAAATGGGAAAAACGTATTGACTCGAGTATAAACCTAGGATGAGAAATGCGCAGCTACTGTAAGTGGAAAAGAAGGTCAACAATGCCCATTTGCAGCCTCACTGTGTCCATTTGCATGCCTCACTGTGCCCATTTGCAGCCATAGGTCCCCCAAACTTTAAACTTGGTAGTTAACAGTTCCTAGATGGTCCTAGAGTCCTAGAGGTCCTGAAATTACATTGCTGCAGATGGACACAGTTGACAGAGTTTGGGGGCCCCGTATATTGGGGAAACTTGATGCTAGGAACTCCAAATTTGGTGTGCAAACCCAGTGGAACTAGCACTACAACATATCCAGATGGGGTTCCTATCGCCAAGTGGCCCCGAGATACGGGGCCCCAAAGTCGGTTCGGAAAACGTCAAGCACTTTTCTGCAGCAGAGAATGACATTTTCCAAACTGACTTTGGGGCCCCGTATCTCGGGACCACTTTGTGCTAAGAACCCCATCTGGATATGTTGTAGTGCTAGTTCCACTGGGTTTGCACACCACATTTGGGGTTTCTAGCACCAAGTGGCCCCAAGATACAGGGCCCCAAACTCGGTCAACTGTGTTCATCTGCAGCAATGTCATTTCAGGACCCTTTGGGTCCAGAGACTGCAAATGGTAATGTTGTAGTGCTAGTTCCACTGGGTTTGCACACCAAATTTGGGGTTCCTAGCACCAAGTGGCCCTGAGATACGGGGCCCCAAAGTCAGGTTGGAAAATGTCATTCTCTGCTGCAGAAAAGTGCTTGACTCGAGAAGAACTCGGCTTATACTCGAGTATATACTGTACATTATTTTCTACAATAAAAAATGTTGATCTTTTAAAAATATTTGAATGTGTTATTGGTACCTTGAAAATAAATCCCTGCTTCATATAAAAAATATAAGTAGTTTTGGCTGATGATGTCCCTGACTTCTGCAGTTTTAACCCAGTTCCCAAACTGGACATAACAGCACACATTTCTGCGCTCTACCTAGATGGCTTGAAGCAATGGTCCTACTGTGTATGCTTGGCTACTCATCTAAGTGCAAAGCATCTAAATAGTACCAAGTCCTACTGAGGTCCTTCACATTGTACTCATCAAACCTAACAAGGGCAACCCAATACAGCTGTCTACCTTTCCTTTTATTTAATATTATGTATTTAGTCCTGTGAAAAGACAACCACACAAATGTAGAGGCAATACAAAATTCCATGCAGGTAGACTTTTTTTCCAGTAACATCTTGTAAGAGTTCTACTCTGCCAGTGCCAACCATTGAAATGACAAAATGGGTGACATCTCCAGACAGAGAAGAGGAATCAGCAGGTTTAAGCTAATATAAGTCAGAACAGAAGAGACAGTCACAGACAAGTAGATGATACAGAGCAGGGAAATATCAGGAAGTTGCTTAAGAAAAAAATAAAATTCTAGGTGTTACACTCAGCACTTTTCCCATAGAATATAAACTGGATAGGCATGGGATTAAAAAGAGGAAGTGGGTCAAGTTTGTATTAGATATCAAAGAGTAGTGTACTAGGGGAGAGTTAAATAAAAAAAAAAAAGCAACCCACGCAATTTACTAGACAAAGCCTTAGTAATCGGGTCACGTCTCATATTTTTGTATGGCATATGAAATACTAACATAGGCAGAACTATAAATAACTTTGCCTTCTAGCAAAATCTGTATAGTGATGTCTATATTGCCTTTATTTTAAAGAGAGTAACTTCAACTATAGATGTATCCATATCACTGTTGAACCATTATGGTTAAATGTTAAAAGGTTCAACGTTTCTCAAAGATGTGTGTTTCCATGGCATCACCTGTCCTATATGAGCCATTCTCATTTGTATTTTGGCAGAGTTTAGGCTTTTCGCTTGAGTGTAACAAACAAAGGGATGGTGGAGGTAAGTGTCTCTAGACAGAATGCGACCTTTCACTGTACTGTATGTGTTGGAATATTGTCCTATCTAGACAGATCAGGCATTCTATATAACGTATGGAAAAAAATGTGAAGCCCTAAGGCGAACTATAAGCTACGTGAAAAATTGATAATAATAAAAAATGTGAAAAATGATTAAGCAGCTTGCATCAAAAAAGTCCAGTACTGGAAAACTTCTGAATAAACATATAACAATAAAATAAATGCAGCGCTAATAACAGACTTATATATATACTCAATATATACGAGTGACAAATTTATGAAAAAGAAAAAAATGTGACAAAAAAAGAAAACTAAAGAAAAGTCTCATCAGAAAAAGATGATAAATGTGTTGAACTCAAAGATAATCCAAAATAAAATAAAGTGTCCACATCAATCAATTAAGTGTCCAAATCAATAAAGTGTCCACATCAATCGAATAGAGGAATAATTGTGACATCCGTGTTAAAATCTCCAAAGCTATACAAAGTGCGTCCACGTCCCCACCAGAAGTATGTAGATTGCCTGCTTACCAAAAGGTGATGACTGCCACAGCAGTCTCACCCAGCCTTGGGAAGTAAGGTCTCCCTCAACCCTGTGGATACTCCTATCGGCACTCCGGGACTCCCGTGTAATAAGGGGGATATTCAGAGATATGAAACAAAAAGAACTCCCATAGTGTAGCATGTAAGGGTACGTTTTTTAATGAAAGAAGAAAGTTGCACTTACAAAAGAAAGGTCATCAGATGGCCGAATGATACAGCGGAATGGATGAGCATCAAATGCGGTATCTCCGTACAGTCTCGCTCTACTTCCTGAATCGTGCGCCCATCCACTGACTCCGAACGAACGTGATGACGTCACCGTCAAGGCCCCACCCTACGCGTTTCGTCAGCAATCGGACGTTGTCTGGGGATTTTATTGTTATATTCTATAGAACGTGATTGTAAAGTCTTGTTTTTTTTCCTATAAAAATAATAAACATGTTATACTTACCTGTTCTGTTGCAGTGGATTTGCACAGAGCAGCCCCGATCCTCTTCTACTCTGGTCCCTCTTCTGTGATCTTGGCCCCTCCCTCCTGTTCGGTGCCCCCCACAGCAAGCAGCTTGCTTTGGGGGCACCGGAGCTGAGTCAAAGCTCCCTGTGTCCATTCAGACACAGAGCCCCAACCTGGCCCACCCCTTCTCTCCCCTGATTGGCTAGCTGACTTTGATTGACTGCAGCGGGAGCCAATGGCACTGTTGCTGTGTCTCAGCCAATCAGGAAGGAGAATCTTGGACGGCTGAGACACATGTGGATATTGCTGGACAGAGGGGGACCTCAGGTAAGTGTTAAGGGGGCTGATGGGGGGGGGGGATGCTGCACACAGAAGGCTTTTTATCTTAATGCATAGAATGCATTAAGTAAAAAAAAAAACCTTCTGCCTTTATAACCCCTTTGAAGTCATTCTCCAGGATAAAGATAATCCCCACCCCTGTAACCAGTAATCAGTGTATATAAAAAAAAAAAAAAATCGAATGCCCTTTTCATATACCTAAAGCCATGGACACATGATTCTGCAGTCATGAATCTCCTTTCTTTTCTGTTTATTTCAGGCAGGGTCCTTCTACAGCACAGGATTAGCTGACTTTGCACGCAGAAATGGTGGTGGCAAGGGACCCAGGGTACACCCTAATCACCCCGTGTGGTGCAGATTCCCCTTCTTTAGACCCCTGATAATTCACCAAACCCCCTAACAGGACTCCTAAAAATATTGTAAAGAAAATAATAATATATATAATATAATATAATATTAGAAGGACTATACAAGTGGAAAAACAAGTAAAAGTAAACCTGTGGGCTAATTTTACCTTTTAAAGTAGACCTAGACCTATCAGGCAGATGCCTCCATATGCTGGCTTGTATGATTAAATTATCTTCAGCACACCCCACAATAGCCCTGTAATGCAATTATTGGTCAAGGCTTTTGGGTTTGAACCCTGGTATGTCTCTTCTCTCCCCCTGAGCCTTCTTAGTATTCCCACAAACTCTTATGATGTGGTCAGGAACTAGCTGAGGTCTCATTTGGTCAACACATGGTAGCCACGTTTAGTTGTGGGAGAGGACAAAAGGAAGCAGGCCAAAACTCAACTACTGAAGCTGTGATTGACATTCGTATAATAGAATTCTGATACTGGGGGGGTTGCTCTTTAGATAATCATCCACGGGTACCTGTTCTGTGGTCCTGGAAGCACTTTACAATAAAAAAGGAGCCTACAGGTTATTTTTTATGTGTCATAATGAGTTAAATTAAAAAGTTTTACACTGAGTTTGTTCAGTGAGCAAATACAAAGACAGAAATGTTTGTTAGTTGATGGAAGTTCTTGCAAAGTGTAGGTAGATACCCTTAATTTGTAGTATATAAAAACCTGCGGCAGAACAAAACGTACTGAGCGGCGCCGGAACACAAAGGCAGAAAAAGTGATCTAGAAGAATGTAATTAAAACTGTGAACAATGAATTAAAGATATACAGAAATCATAATGTGACTGAGAGCAGCTCAGAGCTCAGACAAGAAAACCACATCCAAGCACAATAACAGGGTGATATAGTAACACAGCTGTAATAATGTCTTTAGCATTAAAAATGTAACTGGTGTGTTCCAGAGGAAATAGAGTATCATAAAAATCTGTACAGGAAGACGAAACTGGAGACTTTCATGATGTGAGCTGAAAAAGGCCATGCAAAGGCCACAAACTCAAGTTAAAGTTAAACCTGCTTATATTTTACTTTCCCTGGTTCCTCCTTTACCCCCATATTCCACAAAATAACGACATTTTTAAATAAAACGTCTCAGTTTTCATTACAAACCATATTATAGACCCAGTGACATCACAATGGTCTCTATACAATGCAGGCCAATTCTGGCCAATAGGAGGGTCAGTAGGATGCTGTACATAGCTTCCCGAAAACATCCTCTACTCCTCTCAAGAGCCCTCAGCCCTGGTGCAAGCAGAGGGATGGATCTTGGGAGGAGTTAGGCAGATACCAGGACGCCTTGATGGGTAGATTTCAGAGTGGAAGAGTGCGTGTTACTACTCTAGTAGAAATTTATGACAGGGAAATTTTGCTGTATTTGGTACATAGAAGAATCCAGAGGGTCACTGCTATGTACCATGTATATCTAGAATATAATTTTTGTTGGACTGGCCCTTTGGGTATTAAATTTGGGGGTAATGTTAAAAAAAAAAGCAAACATGTCTATACTTACTTTCTCTGTGCAATGGAATTGCACAAAGTGGCCGTGAACATCCTCTTCTTGCCCCCCCCCCCCGCTGGGACTCCTGGTCCCTCCTCTCTGTCCACTGCCCTCATGTGAAGCCGCTTGCCATGGGGGCACTCGTGCATGCTCGCTCCTGAGCCCCCTGCTGCATCCATTGACTTTGTCCTGCCCCCCCTGCTCCCTCGTCACTGGCTTTGATTGACAACACTGGGAGCCAATGGCTTCCAGTGCCCCAGCAAAGCCAGTGATACCTGGAAGTGAGAGGAGAGAATAGCTGCAGAGGTGCACAGTGCTGGATCAAATTAAAGCTCAGGTAAGTAAAAAGGGGGAAGGGGGTGAAGGGGGATAATGATGCCTAAAATGTTTTATTTTAATGCACAAGATGCATTAAAGTGGTTCTAAAGCTTTAGGATTTTTCACCACCAATGCATGGTGAAAAACCTTCTGAGCCATTGGCTCCCGCTGCCGTCAATCAAACCATGTGACACGGGAGCGGGGGCCGAGTCCCGCTCTCTGTGTCAATGGATGCATCAGCAGGACTAGGAACAAGCACGCACTGGTGCTCACAAGGAAAACAGCTTTCCGTGGGGGCACCCGCTGAAGAGGAGGAGCCTAGAGCGCCGGCGTGGGACCCCCGAAGAGGAGGATCGGGGCTGCTCTGTACAAAACCATTGAAACATTAAGGCAAAAAATGTTTAGGCTTTCGAACCACTTTAACTTTAGAGTTAGATTTATGCTAGCCATACACTATACGAAAACGTTCGTTCATTTTCGCCCAGTTAAAGCGGTGTTTCAGCTAAAAAAAAAAAATGTAAAAGTCAGCAGCTAAAAAAAAGTAGCTGCTGACTTTTAATAAGTACACTTACCCTCCCAGGGCACCCGCGATGTCGGTCGTGGAGGCCGAGATGTCCCTCGGCGCTCTGGTCCCAGCGCCGCCATCCTCAGTAAGGGAAACGGGCAGCGATCGTCGCGAGTCGTCGCGCGGCCTACTGCGCATGCGCGAGTCGTCGCGCGGCACTTTGTGTATGGGGAACGCGATGTGTTGTGGGACACAGTTCCCATAACACACCGCGCCCCATTTACTAGAAGGCGGCGCTAGGAGCAGAAGACAGAACAGCTCAGAGGAACAGGAAGAGGCAGATTAGGACGATCTGCCTAGCAACAGCCATTTCTGGTAAGTAAAAAAAAAGTTTTGTTTTTCAGGGTGGCCCTCCACTTTAATGGGCACAAAATCGATAATCGTTTGGATGTTTTTGAGCCAAAAAAACGAAGGACAAGTTTGGAAATTTTCTGCCGAACGAACAATAAATTGAAAAGTTGATGTGTTTCCCGTCCGAACTGTCTGCACTAGGTATATGTAAAAAAACAAACAAAAAATGTATTTATTTATGTCCACTGAACGATTTATCAGTCATTGCATGATGGCACCATCGTTTGCGCTCACGGCTGAACGTTCGTTTTTTGAAAATAGGTTCGGACGATTTTTAGTATAGTGTATGGCCAGCAATAGTTTCAGGGTAGGGTGAGAAAAGTATTAAAAATTAAGTACTGAGGTCCCACCAGGGGTGGGGCAAAGATTACTTATGGTTTTGGCACTAAAACCTCCATGCCAAAAAAGAAGAAAAAAAAAATGTGTTTTTTCGATGCTGAAAACAAACAAATTATTTTGGATGTTTGGAGTTTTTTTCAAGCTCACAGCAGTCACTAATTTGTTTCTAATCTCAAATCAGGAAACACTTGAACATTTTAAGTTATTAAAACATGTCATTATTTAATCCCATTAAAATGTAATGACATTAAAATGTTTATTATTTTTTTATGGAAAAGAAAGACAAGGTCAAAACCCATTTTTGTTTTTGCAATGCTTAGAAAACAGTAAAGTATAATTTGTCTCTGTTGCACAGTCTGCAGCCACCAGCATATGCGTAATAAATGGAACATCTGCATAGTAAAAGGAAGCAGCAAAATTCAGTATGAATAGGATTTTTTTTTTTTTTTTTACATACTTTTAAACTGAATCTATTATTTAAAGATTTTTACATATTTTTAAAGGGAATCTAAATATTTAAAGTTTTAGATATACTGTATATGAGGATGCCCATATAACCCCTTCAGTGCATACCCATTACAAAGGAAATGTGTGAGGCTTCCATTGCATGGCTCCTTAAAATTCTAGTTGCCTGCATGGGCGTCTGCAGGTAGGGGCAAGTGGGGGCAAGTGCCCCCCCCCCCCCAATCAGGGATCAGATCAGGAGTTTCCCACTCTGTATTTATCCTAGAGCCGGCAGCCGGCCCTGCTTGCACCTGTACACAGTTTAGCAGGTGACAGCTGGTGTGAGGAGCGGGACAGCGAAGGCCTCAAGGGGTGGGCAGAATGACATCACCCGGTCTACATAGCGGCCCATGAGGCGAAAGCCGCGGGAAAGGAGAGCAGCAAGATGTCAGGAACAGCAGGCACAATGTCCCCAGCGTCTCCCAGAGCCTGGAACCCGTGGACTCCTTAAACCTCCTCACTGCTCCCGAGCCTGGAGGACAGACTGACCGGGGGTGCAGAGAACAAAGACGGGCAGGAAATGCAAGCAGCCAGGGACCACTCCATGTCACATCATAGATCTGATGGAAGGAACAGAGCACCTCCTGTCCTCACCCCAGAATAAAAACGGGTCTTGCCAGCTGCTGGCCATCATGGACATCCTACTGGCATGCAAGGTACCGTACTGAGCATTACACACACCACTGGGACATAGGGGCACTTGAGGGACTGCAGACAGGGCTAGGGGGTCCCTCTCTCTGACCCCGCATACCCCTCTCTGTCACCCCCTCTCTCTTTGTCACCCCTCTGTCTTTTTCACCCCCTCTCTCTCTGTCGCCCCCTTTCTCTCTGTCACCCCCTTTCTCTCTGTCACCCCCTCTTGTATCTCTCTGTCACCCCCTCTGTCTCTTTTTGTCACCCCCTCTGTCTTTTTCACCCCCCTGTCTCTCTCTGTCACCCCCTCTGTCTCTCTCTGTCACCCGCTCTGTCTCTTTCTGTCACCCCCTCTGTCTCTTTCTGTCACCCCCTCTGTCTCTTTCTGTCACACCCTCTGTCTGTCACCCCTCTCTCTCTCTGTCACCCCCTGTCTCTTTCTGTCACCCCCCACATGTATGCAGTCTCTTAGAGTCTCGTATTCCATGTCTGCAGTCTCTTATAGTCTCTTGAGCCATGTATGCAGTTTCTGACAGTCTCTTGGGCCATGTATGCAGTTTCTTGTCATCTCTTGTGCCATGTCCGCAGTCTCTGACAGTCTCTTGGGCCATGTATGCAGTCTCTGACAGTCTCTTGGGCCATGTATGCAGTAACTCACAGTCTCTTGTACCATGTCCACAGTCCCTGACAGTCTATTGTGCCATGTCTGCAGTCTCTGACCATCACCTGTACTACATCTGCAGTCTCTGACCGTGATAATTTGATAATGACATTGTCGAAAAGGGTCAGAGCATGAATGATGCCCTCCCCTGAAAAAAGTTCTGCGGACACCCATGGTTGCCTGGCTTTTAATAATTCCTGAGTCACTTACCCAGAAAAATCATACAGCAACTGAAGTCAGCATTCATCTGCAAATGTGTCCCGGATTCAGTTCTCAGAACACAATGAAGCCAGGAGTTGAGCATTGCAAATTGCCATTACTCCCATGACTGGTGATTTTATGACTGTTGGAGTAATAAGAAGCAGGAGAGATGGAGGAAGCACAGATCCACAGAATAAATTAAGTAGGGACATCCTTTGTACTGTAGATCATCAGGGACAGCTTCCAATAAAGGAGGGTGAACAGTGAACAGCATCACAGTGACATCTCCTAATCTCACTCATAATATCCTAAAATTAGCAGTCAGAGGCAGCAGTGCCTTAGATGATCTCACACTGCAGATATACAGCTATAAGTCTGTATATCAAGTTTTCATTTGCATTTCACAGTGGAGTGCACTTTTCCATTAACACAATTATGGTAGAATATTTTTACTTTTACTGTTTTCTGACAAGCACTACAGTTTGTAGAATCCAAAAATACAGCACTGCTGTGAAAGCTCCAATATTCTTCTTTTGCCATGGATGTATCTGGTGCTTGATGAGAAAGCCCATGGGGGAGACAAGCACTACTGTTCTGTGGTATCCACAGAATCCCTGCCAATACTTCAAATGGTACTTGCAGAATCACTGCCAGTACTTCCCATGATACTTGTAGAATCCCTGCCAGTGCTTTCCGTGGTACTAACCCTGCAAGGACTTCCAGAGTTCTCTAAAACAATACTGACCCTGACCCAAAACGTATTTAAATTCCTGGTTTTAAAGTGGCTGATGATGTGTCTTCAAACCAGCCACCTGTTAGCCCCCGTACACGCGGTCAGAAATTCCGACGGAAAATGTCCGATCGGACCATGTTGTCGGAAAATCTGCCCATGTGTGGGCTCCATCTGACTTTTTCCGTCGGAATTTCCGACAGAAAAAAATTGAGATCCTGCTCTAAAATTTTCCAACAACAAAATCCGATTGGACTTTTTCCGATCATGTGTAGAGAATTCCGACGGACAAAGTGCCACGCATGCTCAGATCAAATTACGAGACCAAAGCTATTGGCTACTAGCCTCTACATAGTTCCGTCGTACGCAACGAATGTCACCACGTTCAGAATGCTCGGTTTTTCCGACAACTTTGTCCGACCGTGTGTATGCAACACCAGTGTCGGACAAAATCTGTAGGAAAAAATCCGACGGATTTTGTAGTCGGAATTTCCGACCGTGTGTACGAGGGCTTACCCGTTGCTGGTAACCCAAATTGCCTACTGTTCTCATATCTTCTGCTTTCTTCATTGCTGACCCAGACTGTCTGACTACCCTTTGCTTGCCTGTGAGCACGGTGCAGCGTGGTGTGATGGGCAGTAAACACACAGGGTCCAAGTAAGGAAATAAAGTTATATTGTAGCAAGATTCAACCCAACTTATTCAGACTCGACGGGTAGGCACATCGGTCTGAAGACTTGAAGATGCCGTCAGCATCTGCAATGAGGAGTGGAATGCATCCTGGCTGGTCCACACCCAAAGGGTAGCCTTCCTGAAGAGAGCTAGATTTAGTCTCTGCACTATCCCTACTTCTCTTAAACCTTTACCTAGCTCTAAGCACTATCCCTGCCAGACAGAGAACCGATCATATGCTAGCCACTCGCATAAAGCTCACCAAACCCAGGAGCCGGAGTCTTAAATAGACTCTACCTGACCCAAGATGGCTGCTGGAGTCACATGGGACGACAACATCCAATTGGACAGCTGTCTCCTTGTGAACACAGGAAGTCAAAGAGGAACAAAGTTCCTCACAACTTCCTTCCTCTTCTGCTTTGATGCATCCTGCCTACATGCTGCCTGCCAAAACCTTTGCCTTAACCTGACTACTCGCTAGTCTGCTGCCTAGTTTACTGACTACTCGTTGCCATCCCAGACTGCCTGCCTTTACTCCCTAGTAAGCAACCCAAGAGGCCATGACCTGGTGTCAGTTGCAGTGAAGAGAAGTTCTGGGATAAACTAGAGTTTCTGGTTTCCACCATCAAGAGCTCTGGTGAAGATGTAGAATCCACAGGGCCGGTGCTACCACTAGGCAAACTAGGCAGCCTCCTAGGGCGCACTGCTGCCTAGGGGCGCACGGCCACCGGTTTCCCTCCGTGTCTGCATGCTCTGCAGGCTGCAGAATGCAACTAACTAAGTCTGACCGGTAGTGTAATTGGAGGCGCAGCACTGGAGCCAGCGCTAGAGGAAGCAGAGCCGATGCTTTCTGTATAGCGCCGCCTTCTGTCACAGGGACAGTGTAAAGGGGGTGGAGCCAATGGTGGCGAAAAAATTAGGTTTTGCCTAGGGTGTCAAAAACCCTTGCATCACCCCTGAGAATCCATACCTTGGGGTAGCCTGCGTCACCTTCCAGGTGATGTCGTAACAATTACATACAATTATAACTGGCATGCGGGACATAAATAATTATAAAGGATATTAAAGATGATATAGAATTCTCTTTCTTGTGCTCTTTTCTTCACCTTGATGTGGTCATGCAGAATGATGGTTGTAGAAGTTCCATTGTTATTCTGTAGCATCAATGTATTTTCATGGGTTCATCCACTATGTTAAACAATGTTCTGGAAAGGTTATCTGTGTTTATATGTCAACATCTATAGGTTATCGTGCTTACTTGTCAGGATATATAAATAAAAACCAAGATATTAAAAAATGGATGGCCTTTAGCTCCCCAATGCTGAGTTCTTGTGACATGTCAGACTCAATAGTACATCTAATGTACATGTAACAGGGATGGGGAGGATGAACATTAAGATACAGACTCCCCTCACTTTCCAAACAACATTCATCTTCTCTGATAGCAATCTCTTATTACAGGCAACAGCTAATGTACAACATTAATCTTACACAACATTTCCTCTCATTTTTCCTTGTTTGGTTTGTAACACTTCTTTTACAAACATTTCTAGTAAGCATTTCGGTAACTGCCTTAATGTTGACGGGAATATGCATATTAAAGTTGACCTGTAGCCATTATGAAAATGCCAAGTCAAGCCTCTGGGCTAATTTTTATTTTTTTTCTGAAAATGTTATTCTCATGTTAACCACTTCAGCCCCGGGAAGATTTTACCCCCTTCCTGACCAGAGCACTTTTTGCGATTCGGCACTGCGTCGCTTTAACTGACAATTGCGCGGTCGTGCGACGTTGTACCCAAACACAATTTCTCACAAATAGAGCTTTCTTTTGGTGGTATTTGATCACCTCTGCGGTTTTTATTTTTTGCGCTATAAACAAAAAAAGAGCAACAATTTAGAAAAAAAAAGCAATGTTTTTAACTTTTTGCTATAATAAATATTGGCAAAAAATATCAATTTTTTTTTTTCTCAGTTTAGGCCGATATGTATTCATCTACATATTTTTGGCAAAAAAAACGCAATAAGCGTAAATGTATTGGTTTGCACAAAAGTCATAGTGTCTACAAAGTATGGGATAGATTTATAGCATTTTTATTATTATTTCTTTTTATTAGTAATGGCGGTGATCTGCGATTTTTATCATGACTGCGACATTATGGCAGACAGATCGGACACTTTTGACACTATTTTAGGACCCTTGTCATTTATACATCTAGCTATAAAAATGCACTGATTACTGTGTAAATTAAACTGTCAGGGAAGGGGTTAAACACTAGGGGGCGATCAAGGGGTTAAGTATGTCCTAGGGAGGTGTTCTAACTGTAGGGGGAGGGGCTACCACTGACATGACTGCGATCACTGCTCCCGATGACAGGGAACACTAGATCCCTGTCATGTCACTAGGCAGAACGGCAAAATGCCTTGTTTACAAAGGCATCTCCCCGTTCTTCCGCTCTGTGACAGAATCACGGGCCCCTGGTGGACATCTCGTAATTTGATCTGAGCATGCGTGGCACTTTGTCCATCTGAATTCTTTACACAAGATCGGAAAAAGTCAGATCGGATTTTGTTGTCGGAAAATTTGAGAGCAGGAAAAGGAGTCGGAAAAAGTCCGATGGAGCCCACACACACGGTCGGATTTTCAGACAACATGGTCCGATCGGACATTTTCCGTCGGAATTTCCGACCGTGTGTACGGGCCATTTCTCTCTCTCTCTTAATGTCTTCCTTTCCTCTGTCCAGAGCTCCAATGAATTAGGGATCTGTCATTTTTTTGCTCAGTCTTTGCCAAGTCAGCTCAGTCTGTAAAGAACTACACCACCCACAATCCTCCATTCCTCCCAGCATTCCTAGCAGTCTACATCTACTCCCTCTATGTATTCCTGTTGGCTTAACACTGGCTGTACACACCGTTCTGTAATAGCAGTCCCTTCTTACAGCTGTGCATAGTCTCTGTCGCTGATCAGACACAGAATCCTCTCTATAGAAGCATTTGTCCACTATATCTCTCTGCAAACATGAACATGGGCAGCAGCACACACAATGAACCTGCAGCTACACCTCTTCGCCAGTATTTCAGACTGGAAATACATGTAAAATAAACAAGTTTTCCAAAATGTGCCTTTTGATACCTAGCAGTTCTACAAAGGATTGTGGGTCTGGGACAGTGGAGCAGAGGTGGCTGGCACTACAGAGCAGTTATAATGGAGATTGTGCAGAGTCTTTTGTGGGCTAAAAGCAGGGATAGGTGGTACAGCTTTGTACTTACATGAAGCATTCAGGACAGGAACGTTGGAGGCATTAAACTTTTCTTTGGCAGCTCTGCCCTTACTGTGGTCCATCTTTGGTCACCCCTGGGCCAGGCCACAGCTGTTGTCTAGAAACTCCTTCTGTACCTCCTCTGGTCCATTTGATGCAGCTCTGAGCAGTGAATATGGTATGTTTGTGACATTCCTTAAAGTGTAACTCCACTTTTGTTAACAAAAAAAAAAAATCCCCCTTGGGGGGATCTATGTACCTTGCAAGTATTATAACAAACTTTATTGCAGATTCCTAACTTTTGTTATTCTGTAGACATGTGCAATTCGTTTTTTTTTTTTTTCTCGTTTTTCATTTTTTTTTTTCGTTTTTTTCGTTCGTTCATTTTCATACGAATGAACGAATCGTTTGAATCGAACGAATCCGAATAACGAATCGTTTGAATCGTACGAATCCGATTAACGAATCGTTCGAATCGAACGAATCCGAAAAGCAACGAAAATCCGAAAAACCAAACAACGAAAATCCAAAAAAAAGGAACAACGAAAATGAACGAAAAAATTCGTACATTCGTAACTTTTTTTTTTGTTGAATTGGTAATTTTCCGTGTCCCTTACAATGGTGCTGCTTAACGTGCTTCGAATGGATTGAACAAAAAAATTCGTACATTCGTAACTTTTTTTTTCGATTCGTACCCTTTTTTTTTTTTTCGATTCGTAATGAATGGATTGAACAAAAAAATTCGTACATTCGTAACTTTTTTTTTCGATTCGTAACTTTTTTTTTTCGATTCGTAACTTTTTTTTTTCGATTCGTAAATTATTAAAATGTAATAATAGCATACACATTACATAAAATTATGAATTATGCTCCGATTACGAATCTACGAATGTTATGAATGTTACGAATAACTACGAATGCGTCCGAATTTCGAATAAACGAATGAACGAAAATTAAACTAACCAAAAACGAATCAACGAAAAATAACTCTTACGAATGTACGAATCGTTACAAATACGAACAACGACGACTTACGAATGTACGAATCGTTACGAATCAACTGAAACGAAAAAAACGAAACGAAAATAAATGATTTTTTTTCGGAAACGAAAAAAATGAAACGAAAATAAACAAATTTTTTTGTTGTGCACATGTCTATTATTCTGAAGAAATCCCTCTGTGTTTTTCTGTGCCTCTGTACTGAGTGGGTCTAATGGGAGTAGTTTTATAATTAACTGTCAGGTGTGCAGCTGCAGGGCTCTAATGAGGAAATTGGCTGGGCCTGTATCACTTTAGACGTCCTCTTATTGAAAGTATCTCTCCAAAAATTACATTTTTGTTGCAGGGGATGCCTGAAATCTGACTTGTATCTTAGGCAGACTTCTGGGAAAATTGGTGAGCCAATCACAGAAGCAGGAAATGAAGTTTCTGGGGAGTGGTCAGTACACACTTTGTGTACAGAAAAACTCCATGTAGATATATTGCAATGCATTTTTAGAAAATTACAGCGGCTGCAGATTGAAAAGGAAAGGTAACTTTTAATAACATTCAATTAAAATATGATTAGTGTTGCAATTATTTGCACTATATTATTTTTTCTTTATTTGCCATTGAAAGTGGAGTTACCCTTTAATGCTTATGAAGTAAATAGATTTGGTATCAGGTGATATATGAAGATTCTCCAAATGATTTACTAAATAATTTACCAAAATAGTTAAAAATATGTCCACTGTACTTTCAACATTTGATTTGGCAAGATTTGAATATACAAGATTTACAGGTCTGCTGCCTGTATAATAAACAGGTTATAAATATTGCTAGAAATTGATGGATGAATCCTATCAAACCTTTATGGGTGAATATTCCCTGGGTTAATTTTTCCAGGAATCTTTGATAAATATACCTCTCTGTCACCTTTTCTAGTCTACCTAGCATATTGTCATAGATATGTAGGGGTTGATTTACCAAAGGCAAAAAGATTGTGCACTTTGCAAGTGCAGTTGTACTCATTTTCCTGTGGTGAAGCTTCACTTTTTAAAGAATACTCAATCATGTGCAAGGAAAAAAACAAATTTTTGCTTGAACATGATGGATAACTGGATGATGGAAATCAGCAGAGCATTACCGCATTTACTAAGCTCTGGGAAAAAGGAGTGCAACTGCACTTGCAAAGTGCACAGTCTATTTGACTTTAGTAAATCAACCGCATGGTCTCATTAATGTTTTTAAAACCTTGTTTTTATGCAGATTTTATAGTTACCGTATTTATCGGCGTATAACACACACTTTTGTCCCCTTAAAATTAGGGGAAAATCGCGGGTGCGTGTTATATGCCGATCCCCGTCGATCCCCCACTGATTGTGAGCGGAGGACCGAGTGCCGCCGATATCTATACATAGCCGAGTATACTCGGCTATCCTCGGCTATTTCTGCTCACAGACACGCCCAGTCCCGCCCTATGATGGACATAACACAGGGACTGGGCGTGACTGTGAGCGGAGCTATCTGAGCCTTACCGAGTACACTCGGCTATTGTATGTATATGGGCAGCGCTCGGCTCCTCTCACAGTCACGCCCAGTCCCGCCATTGGACCTGCGTTATGTCCATCATAGGACGGGACTGGGCGGGACTACGAGAGGAGCTGAGAAGAGCCGAGACGAGCCAAGATACACAGGACCGGCTCTGTGTATCTCGGCAGCGGCATTTTCACACTGCAATGACGCTGACATGTCACTGCAGTTTAACTGTAGCCTGGGCAAGGCTGCAAATTAAACTGAGAAGGCTTCAGATGGAGGCTGCAAAGCTGCAGATGGAAACTGACAAGGCTGCAAGGCTGCAGATGGAAACTGACAAGGCTGCAAGGCTGCAGATGACACTGACAAGCATGCAGATGGACGCTGTGCAAGGCTGCAGATGGACACTGATAAGGCTGCAAGGCTGCAGATGGAAACTGACAAGGCTGCAAGGCTGCAGATGGAAACTGACAAGGCTGCAAGTCTGCAAATGATACTGACAAACATGCAAATGGACGCTGTGCAAGGCTGCAGATGGACACTGATGGGCATTTAAATGTAAGTTTTTTTCCTTAAAAAGGTTTTTTCATCAAAATTCCCTCCTAAACTTGGGGTGCGTGTTATATGCCGGCACGTGTTATACGCCGATAAATACGGTATGTATAAACATGGGTGCCACCATATTTGTTCTCACCGCTCCCTTCAGTCTGTATGATGTCAAACACCTATATTGTACCTTCTGGCCAGAGAACATGTCATCTTTGTCTCAGCTGAAGGTGACACAGTGAAGCTCAGAGTAGAATTTTCTTTTTCTTCTTCTTTTTTTTTTGTCAAGCTGAGAAAGAGGTAACTTTTTTTTATTAAAAAAAAATATTATTAGGCAATGCTGACATGCGCCTACTGATTTATGTTATGTGTAGTTTTAATGATGGGTCTATTTTAACAATGAAACATAGCGGGATAAAGGTTTGTTTCTAATTATTTGTTACCCGCACTTTCAAATATTTTCACATGCCAAAGCTGAATACTCATTAAACTGGTTGAAAGATCATCCGGCGAGTAGAGAGCAACAGAAAGCCTCTCAGAACAAGTTATCTAGGAGCACCCTGTCACTTTTACATTTCGTTATAATTATAATATCTCTCAGATGTGTTGCCTTGCATTAAGATGTGTAGAAATAGCTCAAGCCCTTCGTTTCCATGAGGAGGCTATATGTGTGTGTGGTTTTCTACTTAAATCATATCAAAAGCTGTGTTTTCTCTCTTTTTTTTTTTTTAGTTATGGATGGATTGTGGAAGGTTTTTGTCACCAGGACAAGTAGTAATGGGAAATGCAGTATTGTACAGTTGTCACTGGAACAGGAGTAGAGAGAAAATGTTCCGATGAGGACACCTGTTCCTGTCGAAGAGGGACATTTTTTTTCCATCACTTTGGAGATATGTGTCATCTCATTACCTGGAAAATGAAAAGAGGGGATGTCTCCTCAATGGGGTACACAGTAAAAGAAAAACCTGTCAGAGGTTTTAACCATTTCCTAATCTTTCCAAAACAAAGTTTTGGCTTTAGATACCATTTAGCCTTAAAGGTCTCTTTTTGACAGCTGCCATTGCTCCAGCTTTCATGGTTGTCATCTACCTAGTCAATCATTGACCTAGAACCAGGATGTATGGAGAAATTTATACTTTTTGGGTTTTGCTGGCTGCAAGTTTTTTTGGATCAGCAACTCTCTTGATAAATTACAGGGTTAGTTCATCTTTGATGTTTGAAAAATATAAAAAGTTGCGCTAAAAAAAATTATGTGAATCAAACGTATTATTGTGACATTAAATAAACGTATAAAAAATGCTGTAAATGCACAAAAGAAATTATGATCAACGCAGATACATGCTATCAAACAGTCACCACATAAGTGAAAAGTGCAATGTGTAAGTGAATTACATCTAATGGTTGTCCAAAAAACCTATAAATAGGAAAAAACGTTCAACCAAGGATGTTTGTGAAATTGTTCCTGTAAGGAAAAAAGAAAGTTCAACCGAAAGTGATTTCAAAGGTTGTCCAATAAAACTCCAGTAAACGAGTTGGTGCAGTCCATAAAGGTGATAAACAAATGAATATAGTGACTGTATAGTTTCAAGGGAATTTCTTTTTCCACCACCGCTAAGATTGCTCTATTACCAGCTCCCAGAATGGTGAAAACGGATGGCTAATACCCAGCCAGGGCCTTTTCCTATCAGATCCTCTGTTGTACCGATGGAAACATCAGCTGCTGTATTGGGATCTCCGATCATGGAACTCCAATATGAAAAACCCCCTTACTTCCGGTATCTCTCTTGATGTGCCCAGTGGAAACTCGGACATAGGGAAAAAATAAAAACACCAAAAAGGGGGATCATAGATAAGACCCGCTGGGGAGATTTATTGCATAAAAATGTAAAAAGCACTCCAGTGTGCGTACATAAAAGAAATAGGTATATAGTAAAAAATGCGGCCGGCCGGCTGCAGCACTAAGCGTCTGTACCTCGTACGAGAACGCTTCAGTCGCGGTGACGTCAGCACGTCGCTCCTCCGACGTTTCGTCACGATGCGGACGTAATCATGGGCAAGGAATCTTTGATGTTTATTTTCCAAAAACATTTCCCGTGCATTTCCACATCCCCAGCACAATACATATCACTCCTCTGCTGTTCAGATAATTGCTCCTGTCCCCCTCCATACATGTAGACCATGTGCAGCCTGTCTAGAAAAGTTGCTTAGCAGCTGACGCCCATGTTAAGGCTGGACAAGCTGGACATGAGAAGTGTGCCCCCAGTAGCTGCTCTGTTCATTTAAACAATGTGCTCCTTCATTGCAGCAGTGGTTCAGCCACTGAAAGAACACACTGTGGAAGATTTACTAAAACTGGAGCACTCAGCGTCTGGTACAGCTGTGCACGGTAGTATAGCCGACAGTGGACTACAGATATATGGCACTGCAGACTTATCCTCTCCCTTCTTAGACTGCCTCTGCGTTCCCCTAGTGCTGGTCTCGGATTACATGCATCATATTCCAAAGCCAAGCAGGGAGCATTGTGAGAACTGTAGTCTCCTGAACAGACATCTCTGACTTGCAGAACTAACCAAGAACTATACCTCCCAGCAGGCCATCTGCTCTGGGACAGGCTATAAGCCCTCTTGCTTCCTAGATCTCATAAAGTAATCATCCCCTCCGCTGTTGTGCGAGAGGACTGCTGCCTACCACGTGGCAACAAGGCACTCCCAGCTCTGACCCAGGTGGGTCCGACACCGCTAGCTACATGAGGGGCACCACAGCAGCATCGCTGACACCAGCAGGACCGGACGATTCACTGTACCAGCAGCCAGTCCGTCATCTCAGCCCGTTCTGCAGAAGGAAGAATCAACTCAGATCACTCTTCAGGAAGTTCTTACACTGTCTCCAGATTGGTGAGCGGGCACCTGCCTGCAAATTCCATACCAGTCACTACCATACTCCACAGGACATTGTATACAAACATCTTACCCCTGAATTACCTTAAGGATTGCCACTGGTCAATCTCAGCTGTTTTACCTTAACTGCATATCACTGTGCCACATTTAGAAGTCTTGTTTCTTTGAGCTCCAACATGCTGGTGAAGATAACTGCAAGGCCTTGCATCTTTGAACTCTGCTAATTTTATCTCCATTTAAAGGGACACACCACTAGCCCCTGTATTACTTCATCTCTCATTAGGATTAAATATATAATAGGCCAGCCTGGGGTTCTCCTTTAGCAGTGGTATTATATTCAGCAACCAATAACCCTTTAGAAATCCATTAATTTATTGTCTGCTTTTTGTAGGCCTTGATATTATATTTCTGTCATTGCCAATTGTCATTTAATTGCTTTGGGGGACTTTTTCAACTCAGTCTTGGCTGTTTATCCAGGACTTGGCTGACTAATACCCTGTCACAAGACTCGCCTCTTGATTAAGTAAAAATTGAGAGAGCTAATCTATATACTTTGTGTCAGTGTATTATTTAAAAGTATACACAACATGTCTGAACCTAGAGGGTCAGGAGGGCTGAAAGGTTCACAGGGTCAAGGTGGCGCAGATGAACATACAATTCTAAGCAACCCCCAAGGGGGCAGTGCTACATTTTGTGGCTCATACGGGATGTTCTCTGCTGCAGGCCCTAGTCAGCTAGAGAGAAATGGACTTAGCTGCTGCAGTCATCTAGGGGGGGGGGGGGCACAAGGAGCTTGAATGGAGTCAGCAGATCAGGCCCAAGCCCTCTTGCTTTTCAGATCTCATCAAGTAAACATCTACTCTGCTGCTGTGCGAGAGGACTGCGGCCTACCACGCGGCAACAAGCTTCGACCCTAGGCGAGTTCAACACTGCTAGCTACACAAGAGGCATCTCAGCAGCATCACTGAAACCAGCAGGACCGGACGAGTCACTGCAGAAGGAAGAATCGACTTGGATCACTCGTCAGTGGAATGCATAGGGAATATTTTGGAAAATGGCCATTGAATGGTGAACTAACCCTTTCAATTCGAACTCAATCGTTTTTAGGGCAGCCAAGATGGGGTTTCCATGAAGAGTGACAGCAAAAGCAGAGTGGCGGTATGTGAGGCCGAGGAGCATCCAAAGGTGGCTTTTTTATGATGATATTTTAATAAATACTTTTATACTATCTGATATTTTGGATTGTTGAAGTGCTATACATACCTAAGTGGACAGAGGAAGGCTTTGGGCAAGAACACAATAGCAGGCTGTTGCTGACATTTCTTGGAGGCAGCACAAGACACCTTTCCATGGAAGGTCACAGTGATAACAGACTGGTGGTATGTAAAGCCAAGAGGCCAAGAAGTGGGTTAAGGAGCATTGGTGCTATTTGTGCCAACATGTGTGGCATAACTAATCAGTTTATGGTGGTGGTCATTAAATGGCAAGTGAAGATTTATTTGGATCTGATTAGTTAGAATTTTTGCGCTGAAGCTGAAAAACTGTATCTTGATCTGAAAGAGGAGAGCAGAATTGTTATTAGAACTAAGCTTCTGTTCAAATATCTACAGTGGTGTGAAAAAGTGTTTGCCCCCTTCCTCATTTCCTGTTCCTTTGCATGTTTGTCACACTTAAGTGTTTCGGAACATCAAACCAATTTAAACAATAGTCAAGGACAACACAAGTAAACACAAAATGCAATTTGTAAATGAAGGTGTTTATTATTAAAGGTGAAAAAAAATCCAAACCATCATGGCCCTGTGTGAAAAAGTGATTGCCCCCTAAACCTAATAACTGGTTGGGCCACCCTTAGCAGCAACAACTGCAACCAAGCGTTTGCGATAACGTGCAATGAGGCTTTTACAGCGTCCTGGAGGAAATTTGGCCCACTCATCTTTGCAGAATTGTCCTAATTCAGTTACATTAGAGGGTTTTCGAGCATGAACGGCCTTTTTAAGGTCATACCACAACATCTCAATAGGATTCAGGTCAGGACTTTGGCTAGGCCACTCCAAAGTCTTAATTTTGTTTTTCTTCAGCCATTCGGTGGTGGACTTGCTGGTGTGTTTAGGATCATTGTCCTGCTGCAGAACCCAAGTTCGTTTCAGCTTGAGTACACGAACAGATGGTCGGACATTCTCCTTCAGGATCTCTTGGTAGACAGCAGAATTCATAGTTCCTTTTATCGCGGCAAGTCTTCCAGGTCCTGAAGCAGCAAAACAGCCCCAGACCATCACACTACCACCACCATATTTTACTGTTGGTATAATGTTCTTTTTCTGAAATGCAGTGTTCCTTCTACGCCAGATATACTTGGACACACACCTTCCAAAGTGTTCCACTTTTGTCTCATTGGTCCACAGAATGTTGTCCCAAAAGTCTTGGGGATCATCAAGATGTGTTGTGGAGAAATTGAGACCAGCTTTGATGTTCTTTTTGCTCAGCAGTGGTTTTCCCCTTGGAACTCTGCCATGCAGGCCATTTTTGCCCAGTCTTTTCCTGATGGTGGAGGCATGAACGCTGACCTTAACTGAGGCAAGTGAGGCCTGCAGTTCCTTGGACGTTGTTGTGGGGTCTTTTGTGACCTCTTGGATGAGTCGTTGCTGCGCTCTTGGGGTAATTTTGGGCGGCCGGCCACTCCTGGGAAGGTTCACCACTGTTCCATGTCTTCGCCATTTGTGGATAATGGCTCTCACTGTGGTTCGCTGGCTTCCCAAAGCTTTGGAAATGGCTTTATAACCCTTTCCAGACTGATAGATCTCAATTACTTTCTTTCTCAATTGTTCCTGAATTTCTTTGGGTCTCGGCATCATGTGTAGCTTTTAAGGATCTTCTGGTGGACCTTACTGTGTCAAGCAGCTCCTATTTAAGTGATGCCTTGATTGTGAACAGGTGTGGCAATAATCAGGCCTGGGTGTGGCTAGAGAAATTGAACTCAGGTGTGGACAACCTCAGTTATAGTATGTTTTAACAAGGGGGGCAATCACTTTTTCACACAGGGCCATGATGGTTTGGATTTTTTTTCACCTTTAATAATAAACACCTTCATTTACAAATTGCATTTTGTGTTTACTTGTGTTGTCCTTGACTATTGTTTAAATTGGTTTGATATTCCGAAACACTTAAGTGTGACAAACATGCAAAGGAACAGGAAATGAGGAAGGGGGCAAACACTTTTTCACACCACTGTATATATAACCTGTTAATAATATTGTTAAGGCTCAAGGGGTGCTCATATGCACCCCTCATATTAGCATCACTCAAACATTTTTTTTACATGTGCCTTCCCGGTGGACATCCATAGGACTCATGTTGCGTTGTGTTGACTCCTGTAGCATGCTGAAGGGGTGTAGCCAAACAGCTCCTAATACTCGCTTGAGTCATTCTCATCCATGGTTCCTCCAAGAGTTTCTAGGGGTTCTTTGAACTATGGATGAATGACATCCCAACTGATAGTATCTGAATAGTATTGCGTCTGCCCACAAAGTCGCAATATAAGGGGCATTCTTTCAAATGAATGATTTTATAATGGGTTCCCTGAGACTCCAAAATAGTTCCAAGGGTTATTCTAGGTTTAAGAAAAAAATTTGAAATGTTGCTATGATCTATCCACATGTACAGGTATAAGAAGAAATAAGCAATGGCAGCCTGCATATTTCTTGAACACATGTCTTTTTTAAAGCTGGCCATAGATGGGTCAGTTTTTTTAATTCAACCAGCGGATTGAACAGAAGAAAACTGACCTGATTCCCCCATCCACACATTATTTGTGGATGGGGGAATCCTCCTCAATGTCATTGTATTCTCATAGGGGGGAGACTCCCCCGCCATCAGAATTCACAAATCAGCACTGCAAGCTAGGCTATAGATTGAGAGAAAATATACCAAAAGGGAAAATGAACAGAAGACAATCAGTTCACCCACAGTGGCCACACATGGATTGAAATTCGGCCAGTCCCTGCTGAATTCGATGAATTTGGATTCATGAATGGTCTGTTTAAAGCAGGTGTGCCCAACCTTTTAAAGAGTGAAGGCCACTTAAGCGACTTAGTAACTAGTCGCGGGCCACAATGAGTGGAGCAGGCGGATGACAGGTCCATGTCCGCTCTGGATATGCAGAGCGGACACGGACAAGGCTCGATCTACTCTATGGGTCCTCCGATCTGATCTGCAATGATGGAATGGGACGGATCCCCCTTCTGTTTTTTTTAGTGTAGGTGGGTGTATATGGCCACAAGTCCGTTTACATCTGTGGCTCAATAGAGGTGAACAGAGGGTCTGACTGGGTCGGACCGTTCATGGCAAAGGGGGCCTAATACTCCTTTCACACTGACGCGCTTTGGTTTACCTGCACTGCAGGTGCAGTGCAGTACACCTGTGGCTTTCCTGCGGGTTAGCTGCACTTTACCTTAGACTTCTATTATATCTTGTAGGTGTCGTGCATTTTCTGAAAGCTCACCACACCTGCAGGTAATAACAGAAGTTTATAGCTCAGTGCAGGTAACCCACAGGTGTTCTGCGCTGCACCTGCAAATCAATTTGAAGGCAGCCCAGTAACCACTGCAGAAGAGATATGCCCATATATACACTGTGATTTTAGTAATAAACTTACCTTTAATAACAGTCTTCCATTTAGGTATCGCCGGCTGTTGCTGTCCCAGGCAGAGTGCAATTGAATGAAATTCTTTATTGGACAATTGGCAACATCAGCTTTATTTGGAGTTTTAAAAGCCAAGTTTGAGCCCATTTCATGCTGGGCTGAGCTGACGAGTTACCAGGTTACCTCTCAAGGGTTAATTATTTTTTTTAATGACCATAGTCTTTTTAACAACATCTGCAATACTGTTGGTTTGACCCTTTTATTATTTGAAAACGGCATTGGATATGCTGGAATGACTCAGTAACTTCAAATGTTTACTAGCCATGTGATCTTACCTATTGAATGTGTTTACTAGCCACGTCAAGTAATGAGTCATCCATGTAAAACAACATCTACGAAAGCAGACGTCTTTTACCATTTTCCTGCTATTACATACGTCACAGTGTGGTAAAATGCTAACGTAGTCTCAACAAAAGCGACAGACTGACCACAGTCAATAGACAATAGAACCACTTTATGCTTTGATTTCATCTATCCATTCATTGAACATGGCAGGTATTAAAATACCTCACTCACATTGGTGGTTTAGTACTTTGACGTCACAGTCTTTTATTGTATTTTGCGTATGATACCTGGTGAATGTTTGTATCTAGCAATACAATTCTAATAATGGAACAATGGCAGACAGTGTTTAAATTCTGAGCACATGTAATTCATGCCATGGGAAAGATGAATTGCCAAAATTAGATTAATGCGCTCAATAGGATAACAATTACATATGGAAACATCCAATATTCATAATGACTAAAAGTGCCCATAAACAGGGTATCAGTGATATAAAACAGTAATAAAAACATTTGTTTTTGCAGTGAAGACAATTCTGAGTTATTTATACAGTTTACCTTTTTAGTTGTGTTTCTTTATGTCACTTTTACATTTTTTACTTGCTTCCTGTTCTCTACTTTTTGTTACTATTAAATATGAATATTTGTAAGTTTTCCAGTAGAAGGCGGTCTTTGTAATCTAGCAATCACTCAGCCTTTCTGTGTAACTAGTGTTGAGTAGGGATGAGCTTCAAGTTCGAGTCAAACTCATGTTCAACTCGAACATTGCCAGTTCGCCTGTTCACCGAACAACGAACAATTTGGGGTGTTCGCGGCAAATTCGAAAAGCCGCGGAACACCCTGTAAAAGTCTATGGGAGAAATCTAAAGTGCTAATTTTAAAAAGCCTATATGCAAGTTATTGTCATAAAAAGTGTTTGGGGACCTGGGTCCTGCCCCAGGGGACATGTATCAATGGAAAATAAAATTTTTAAAAACACCCTTTTTTTTCGGGAGCAGTGATTTTAATAATGCTTAAAGTGAAACAATAAAAGTGTAATATTCCTTAAAATTTCGTACCTGGGGGTGTGTGTATAATATGCCTGTAAAGGGGAGCATGTTTCCCGTGCTTAGAACTGTCCCTGCACAAAGTGTCATTTTTGCAGGAAAAAAGTCATTTAAAATCACTCACGGCTAATGAATTGTCGGCTCCCGTAATACAGAGAACAGTCATTGAAAGACATTGATAAAAAAAAAAATAACAGAGGGGGGCGGGGTCACCCGTACGTCACTGGGGAATCCCTCCACTGGCTTCCACTCACCCAACGAATAAAATTCAAAGTACTAACAATAGTTTACAAAGCCATCCATAACTCTGCCCCCAGCTACATCACTAACCTAGTACCAAAATACCAACCAAGCCGCTCTCTACGGTCCTCCCAAAACCTCCTGCTCTCTAGCTCCCTTGTCACCTCCTCCCATGCTCGCCTCCAGGATTTCTCCAGAGCTTCTCCCATCCTTTGGAACTCTCTACCCCAATCTGTCCGACTGTCCCCTAATCTATCCATCTTTAGACGTTCCCTGAAAACCTTTCTCTTTAAAGAAGCCTATCCTGCTTCTAACTAACACTGTTTTACTTCCTCCATCAACTCATCCCCCACAGCTATTACCTCTTGTATCAATTGACCCTTTATTTTTAGATTGTAAGCTCTAACGAGCAGGGCCCTCTGATTCCTCTTGTACCAAATTGTAATGTAATTGTAATGTCTGCCTTTATTTTGTTAAGCGCTGCGCAAACTGTTGGCGCTATATAAATCCTGTATATTAATAATAATAATAATAATAATGACTCATCGCTGGATAGCAAGAGTGGATTACCACCGCTGGAATCTTTTTTTTTATTTTTAATAAAGGACTTTTCCCAACGGTATCTGTGTGTTTTTTAAATATGTTTTACACTTTCTTTGTGAAATGGTAGGGGTACTTTTGTACCCCCTTACCATTTCAAACAGGGGGGGGGGCGGGATCTGGGGGTCCCCTTGTTAAAGGGGGCTACCAGATTCTCATAAGCGCCCCTCCTGCAGACCTCCACAACCACCGGGCAAGGGTTGTGGGGATGAGGCCCTTGTCCTCATCAACATGGGGACAAGGTGCTTTGGGGGGTCACAGACCCCCAAAGCATCCTCCCAATGTTGAGGGCATGTGGCCTGGTACGGTTCAGGAGGGGGGGCGCTCTCTCGTCCCCCCTCTTTTCCTGCGGCCTGCCAGGTTGCGTGCTAGGATAAGGGTCTGGTATGGATTTTGAGGGGGACCCCCATGCCATTTTTTTGGGGTGCGGGGTTCCCCTTAAAATCCATACCAGACCTGAATGGGTTCTGGTATGGGAGAACTACAAGTACCAACATTCTTTGCAGTTGTTGGCTTGTAGTTCTCAATAAACTACTAGAGTGATGTTGAGTGCATTAGGTAGTTCATTGTTTCTTCCTGTCACTGTCTAACTGCCTGACCGTACGAGGTATGAGCAGACAGCTTACACTGATAGTCTGCAGGAGTACTGTATTGCACTTGTGAAAGTGGCCTGGTACCGGGAGCCACAATCCACTGTGTCCAGTGGACACAGCAGTCGTGGGATCGGCGTGCAGTGCGCCCCAGGGGGTACGCTGCATGCCCCTAACCCAGAAAAGGCTGGATGATGAACATGTACATCATCCAGCCTGTCCCTGCCCTGCGGCCCGGAGTAAATGTACTTTGGACGGTCAGCAAGTGGTTAAGTGCAGCAGGTTTTATTTTCACCCCACGCACATCAACCTATAATGTTGGTGTGAACTGGTGTAGTTCCCATTCCCGAAAGAGCCTCTGATGTATGGGTCCCTTGATTCTGGATGATAATGACCGTTTTGGCAATGTGACGCAATGTCACATCCTCTGACGCACCATGAAGGATTTATTTGTGCTATACACCAAATGAGGCAAAAAAAAAAAAAATTGCAACAGCAATAAACAATAATAAAAAAATGTGTACAATACACCAAAACAATGCACCCCCCCAAGTGCCTGAATCCTAAATCTAGGTGTGTGTGTGTGTGTGTGTGTGGGGGGGGGGGGGTGTTCATAACCAAAGGCAATGTTTGCCTAGATGCTGAATAGACATGTGCACAACAAAAAAATGTGTTTATTTTAGTTTCGTTTTTTTCGTTTCCGAAAAAAAAATCTTTTTTTTTCGTTTTGTTTTTTTCGTTTCCGTTGATTCGTAACGATTCGTACATTCGTAAGTCGTCGGTGTTCGGATTCGTAATGATTCGTACATTCGTAATTCGTTGGTGTTCGTATTCGTAACGATTCGTACATTTGTAAGAGTTATTTTTTCGTTGATTCGTTTTTTCGTTAGTTTAATTTTCGTTTATTCGTTTATTCGAAATTCGGACGCATTCGTATTTATTCGTACATTCGTAACATTCGTAGATTCTTAATCGGAGCATAATTCATAATTTTATGTAATGTGTGCTATTATTACATTTTAATAATTTACGAATCGAAAAAAAAAAGTTACGAATCGAAAAAAAAAGTTAAGAATCGAAAAAAAAAGTTACGAATGTACGAATTTTTTCGTTCAATCTATTCGAAGCACGTTAAGCAGCACCATTGTAAGGGACACGGAAAATTACCAATTCAACAAAAAAAATAAAATTACGAATCGAAAAAAAAAAAAGTTACGAATCGAAAAAAAAAAAGTTACGAATGTACGAATTTTTTCGTTCAATCTATTCGAAGCACGTTAAGCAACACCATTGTAAGGGACACGGAAAATTACCAATTCAACAAAAAAAAAAGTTACGAATGTACGAATTTTTTCCTTCATTTTCGTTGTTTTTTTTTTCGTTTTTTTCGGATTTTCTTCATTCGTACATTCGTTGTTTGTAGTTTGGTTTTTCGGATTTTCGTTGTTTTTCGGATTCGTACGATTCGAACGATTCGTTAATCGGATTCGTACGATTCAAACGATTCGTTATTCGGATTCGTTCGATTCGAACGATTCGTTCATTCGTACGAAAACGAACGAACGAAAAAAACGAAAAAAAAATAAAAACAAAAAAAACGAAACGAATTGCACATGTCTAATGCTGAAAGATCCTAGAGCAGTGATGGTGAACCTTGGCACTCCAAATGTTTTGGAACTATATTTCCAATGATGTTCGTGCACTCTGCAGTGTAGTTCCAAAACATCTGGGGTGCCAAGGTTTGCCACCGCTATCATAGAGTATCTCCAAAACCCCTCCCAATGGCTAGTGTGGCACTAAACATTGGGGCCCAGAGTCCTGTGTTGGAGTTCTAAGGTAAATTTGTATATCACGAGAAACAGTGTAAATTCCAACGCTAGGTCCCAAGTTAGGGTGGCCCTATCCCTTTAAGTGGAGGGTAATAGACTTGCGGCCAGTGGCCTCTCAAGAATATGCAGTCTGTTTATGAAGACCCTCTCATTCTCTGGCGTCTGGAGCTCTGTACGTTCAAGGGCTCTCACAGAACCCTTGGTGTTTTGGTGACAACTCTGGACACTGTATTGATGATCTCTTACGAAACCAGTGATGCCCCTCTTTTCTAGCTCGCTGGATGTCTACAATAGCAATGGCGTCTCGGTAAATACAGCAGTACAGTCTCACTCTGACCCAAGGGTGAAGACTGGTGACAAGTAGGGATGAGCCGAACACCCCCGGGTTCGGTTCGAACCAGAACCTTCGAACGGACCGAAAGTTCGCGCGAATTTTCGAACCCTATACGTTATAATGGACGCGAACGTTCGAAATCAAAAGTGCTAATTACAACGGCCAATATGCATGTTAATGTCATAAAACAGGTTTGGGGACCCGGGTCCTGCCCCAGGGGACATATATCAATGCAAAAAGAACTTTTAAAAACTAACGTTTTTTCGGGAGCAGTCATTTTAATGATGCATAAAGCGAAAAAAAAAAAAGTGAAATTTTCCTTTAAATATGGTACCTGGGGGGTGTCTAAAGTATGCCTGTGAAGTGGCATGTGTTTCCCGTGTTTAGAACTGTCCTTGCACAAAATGACATTTGTAAAGGAAAAAAAGAAGCCATTTAAAACCACTTGCGGCTTTAGGTTTGTTCTTAAGTAGAATCTGAACAGGTACATTATGAAGTGTAGCTCCATCCCAAAAAAATCTATTTTTAAGCTTTTTGGAGAACATAGGGAGGGGTTATCACCCCTGTAACATTTGCTGTCTTTGCACATCTGTTCAGAACATGTCACCTCACTTTCCGTCCCAATGACAAATGTTTTTGGAAAAGTGGGGTTTTAATTGAAACAAGGATTGGTGATAAAGTATCAGTAGAGAGGAGATACCTTTTTCCCAAATTAAATCTAACAGGATAGAATTTCCCTTCCTAGGGGTAGATTTCCTCTCACTTCCTGTTTTCTCTTTCCATTTGCAAGTAGGAGTCGTTTGTAAGTTGGATGTTTGAAAGTAGGGGCCTGGCGTATATACTCTGCAGAAATTTGCCCTATTAGATGTTGGTGTAGCCACAAGACTGGTGGGCACAGGAATGGGCCCTGCTATGAGTTAATAGATCAAGATTTGTAATTGCATGCACCTGTTGAACAGGGCAGAAAAATTGGGGGTGGTGGTGGTGGTGGACGGTGTTGCCACAAGACTGTAAGCTCTCACAGTTACTCTTGGTGGGCGCAGGAATGGGCCCTGCTGTGAGTTATTAGATCAAGATTTGTAATTGCAAGCACCTGATGAACAGGGCAGAAAAATTGGGCCTTTGGCGGTGGTGGTGGACGGTGTTGCCACAAGACTGTAGGCCCTCATAGTTACTCTTGGTGGGCGCAGGAATGGGCCCTGCTGTGAGTTATTAGATCAAGATTTGTAATTGCAAGCACCTGATGAACAGGGCAGAAAAATTGGGCCTTTGGCGGTGGCGGTGGACGGTGTTGCCACAAGACTGTAGGCCCTCACAGTTACTCTTGGTGGGCGCAGGAATGGGCCCTGTTGTGAGTTATTAGATCAAGATTTGTAATTGCAAGCACCTGATGAACAGGGCAGAAAAATTGGGCCTTTGGCGGTGGTGGTGGACGGTGTTGCCACAAGACTGCAGGCCCTCATAGTTACTCTTGGTGGGCGCAGGAATGGGCCCTGCTGTGAACTATTAGATCAAGATTTGTAATTACCCGCCCCTGTTAAACAGGGGCTGAAAAATTGTGCCTTAGGCACTGGTGCTGGTGCCACAACACTGCAACCCCTCACAGAGACTGTACTTGGAGCACAGCAGTCACACGTGTTGCGAAGCATTTTTTTAAAAAATTGGAAGTACCCGCCCCTGTTAAACAGGGGCTGAAAAATTGTGCCTTAGGCACTGGTGCTGGTGCCACAACACTGCAACCCGGCCCTCACAGATACTGTACTTGGAGCACAGCAGTCACACGTGTTGCGAAGCATTTTTTTAAAAAATTGTAAGTACCCGCCCCTGTTAAACAGGGGCTGAAAAATTGTGCCTTAGGCACTGGTGCTGGTGCCACAACACTGCAACCCGGCCCTCACAGATACTGTACTTGGAGCACAGCAGTCACACGTGTTGCGAAGCATTTTTTTAAAAAATTGTAAGTACCCGCCCCTGTTAAACAGGGGCTGAAAAATTGTGCCTTAGGCACTGGTGCTGGTGCCACAACACTGCAACCCGGCCCTCACAGATACTGTACTTGGAGCACAGCAGTCACACGTGTTGCAAAGCATTTTTTTAAAAAATTGTAAGTACCCGCCCCTGTTAAACAGGGGCTGAAAAATTGTGCCTTAGGCACTGGTGCTGGTGCCACAACACTGCAACCCCTCACAGAGACTGTACTTGGAGCACAGCAGTCACACGTGTTGCGAAGCATTTTTTTAAAAAATTGGAAGTACAGGCCCCTGTTAAACAGGGGCTGAAAAATTGTGCCTTAGGCACTGGTGTGGTGGCATGGATCATTGAGGAGGAGGAAGAGGATAGTCAGTGAACATAAGAGGACAGTCACTCAGCATCAGCATAGGCAGTCTTGAAGGGATGTGACATTAAAAATTATTCGGTTATATCCGCCTCAGGTGCCTGGTAGCTGGTGGTGATCCAAGACTGATTCATTTTGATGAATGTCAGTCGATCAACCGAGGCGGTGGACAGGCGCACCCTATGATCAGTCACAAATCCTCCAGCAGCACTGAATGTGCGTTCGGAAAGAACGCTGGTGGCAGGACAGGCCAGTAGCTCAATTGCATACTGTGCAAGCTCTGGCCAGTGATCCATCCTCAGGACCCAGTAAGCCAGAGGATTTTCGGTGGGAAAGGTGTCCAAGTCTGACCTTGCCCCAAGGTATTCCTGCACCATGTATATCAGACGCTGGCGATGGTTGCTGGAACCGATCATACCTTGGGGCTGCGGACTAAAAAATTGTCTGAACGCATCGGTCAGACGTCCACCTTCCCCACCGCTCCTTCTGCCACTGACCGAAGCCTCAGCAACTCGTCGCCCAGGACCAGGAGTTTGTAGCCTCCCAGTTTCTGGGAACGCGTTGCACAGACCTTTCTGCAAGGCCTCCCTGAGATGTCTCATCCTCTGCTCCCTCTGCGACGGCAAGATAAGGTCCGCAACCTTACCCTTGTACCGCGGATCAAGGAGAGTGGCCAGCCAGTAATGGTCCCTCTCCTTGATCCGAAGAACACGAGGATCCTTCCGCAGGCTTTGCAGGATCAGGGAGGCCATGCAGCGTAGGTTAGCTGAGGCATTCGGTCCGGAGTCTTCTGGGTCACTGAGGATGACATGATCGCCAGCCACCTCCTCCCAGCCACGTACAAGTCCACTGGTTTGTTGGGACTGTACATCATCCCTAAAAGACTGCTGCTGCTGATGCTGAGTGCCAGGCTCCACCTCCATGCTCACACAATCCTCCTCCTCCTCCTCCTCCTCCTCCTCCTCATCCTCTTCCTGTGTGATGGGTGGGACAGAAGGAACACTGTCCGGATAAAGGGGGCCTTGAGAGGCAAGGAAGTCCTCCTCTTCCTGCCTCTGTTCTGCCTCAAGTGCCCTGTCCATTATCCCACGCAGCGTATGCTCCAACAGGTGGAAAAGAGGGACAGTGTCACTGATGCATGCACTGTCACTGCTCACCATCCTCGTGGCCTCCTCAAATGGTGAGAGGACAGTGCATGCATCCCTGATCATGCTCCACTGACGTGGGGAAAAAAAACCAAGCTCCCCTGACCCTGTCCTGGTGCCGTAGTCGCAAAGGTACTCATTGATGGCCCTCTGCTGCGTGTGCAGTCGCTGCAGCATGGCCAACGTTGAGTTCCACCTGGTGGGCATGTCACATATTAGGCGGTTCTTGGGCAGGTTCAGCTCCTTTTGCAGCTCAGTCAGCCGAGCACTGGCATTATAAGATCGGCGGAAATGCACACAGACTTTCCTGGCCTGCCTCAGGACATCCTGTAAGCCTGGGAACCTGCCCAAGAACCGCTGCACCACCAGGTTGAGGACGTGAGCCATGCAGGGCACATGGGTGAGCTGCCCCTGTCGCAGGGCGGAGAGGAGGTTGGTGCCATTGTCAGAAACGACCATTCCTGGCTTAAGCTGACGTGGCGTCAACCACCTCTCGGCCTGCCCCTGCAGAGCTGCCAGAACCTCTGGCCCAGTGTGGCTCCTGTCCCCCAAACACACCAGCGCAAGCACGGCATGGCATCTTTTTGCCTGCGTACTTGCGTAGCCCCTTGTACGCCTACGGAGCACCGCTGGTTCCAAGGACAGAGCACTGGAGGAAGAAGAAGAGGAGGGGGTGGAGGAGAGAGGTGTGTCACAACCAGTAGCAGTAGTCGCGTTTTGGAGGCGTGGTGGCGGAACAACCTCCAACACTACTGCACCTTGTCCTGCATCCCTCCCAGCTGCCAATAGAGTGACCCAATGGGCCGTGAAAGAAAGGTACCGTCCCTGTCCATGCCTGCTGGACCATGAGTCAGCGGTAATATGCACCTTACCGCTGACCGCCCTGTCCAGCGAGGCATGGACATTGCCCTCCACATGCCGGTAGAGAGACGGAATCGCCTTCCGCGAGAAAAAGTGGCGTTTGGGAACCTGCCACTGAGGAACCGCACATTGAACAAACTCACGGAAGGGGGCCGAGTCTACCAACTGAAAAGGCAGCAGTTGAAGTGCTAGCAATTTAGCAAGGCTAGCATTCAACCGCTGGGCATGTGGATGGCTGGGAGTGTACTTCTTTCTACGGTCCAGCAGCTGGGGCAGGGAAATTTGCCTGCTGCAATCGGACGTCGGTGTACTGCAAGTACTTGGTTGTGACACACCTAATTCTACACCTTCAGTCCTCTCAGAGCAGCTTTCAGAGAGGACTGAAGGTGTAGTGGGGATGGAGATCCCAGCTGAGGAGGAGCAAGGAGAGGTCCGCTTAGTTCTTTGGTGTGGGTCTTTTATGTGTGCCTGCCAACGAGCTGCATGGCAGGTCGCCATATGTCTGGTCATGCTTGTCGTGCCCAAGCGGCTGATGTTTTGGCCAAGCGAGATACGCTTGAGACAAATATTGCAAATAGCAGTGGTGCGATCTGCTGCACTCGTCTCAAAAAAGGCCCACACCAAAGAACTTTTCTGATAACGTGCAGAGGCAGCGCCCTGCACAGGCGGAGCTCTGCGGTGTTGTACAGTTGCTGTGCTGGCCTCTACCTGGCCTCCAGGGGGCATCCTGCCTCGTTGGACATGTGACGCCGCATCCTCCTCCTCCTCCTCGTCCTCCTCCTCATCCTCTCTCCCTTGAGGCACCCACGTGGAGTCAGTGACCTCATCATCCCCTCCCTCTTCACCACTAGAGCAAACCTGGCAGTAAGCTGCAGCTGGTGGAACAGTACTGCCAGATTCCTCAAGCTGGGTATCGTCATCCGAGCCTTCGAATCGTTGGGCATCCTCCTGGAGCATGTACCCAACACTGTGCTCAAAGAGTTCGGGGGACTCCTCAGGAGGACATGGTGGGTCTAGGGAAGGGGTGGCTGATGATGCTCTGTCAGTACCCTGAGCCTGGGTGAGAGAGGATGAGGAGGATGAGGAGGGCTTGGTCATCCATTCTACCAAGCCTTCAGCATGATGCGGCTCCACATGTCCAGCTGCCGAAAACAAAGACGCGCGTGTCCCATGGCCACGTGCTGATGACGATGCACGACCACGTCCACGGCCACGTCCACTAGAAACAGAGCCTGCCTGCCCTGTGTTCTTGGCTCTGCACGCTCTGCCTCCCCTTGGCGGTCTTCCAGCCATTGTAGTCGGTAGTCCTGTGGGTGCTGCTGAGAAGAATATATAGGAGCTCTGTGTGATGCCACTAACACACTAGAAGTCCTATGGGTGCTTCTGCAAAGAAAATAGAGGAGCTCTGTGTGATGCCACTAACACACTAGAAGTCCTGTGGGTGCTGCTGAGAAGAATATATAGGAGCTCTGTGTGATGCCACTAACACACTAGAAGTCCTATGGGTGCTTCTGCAAAGAAAATAGAGGAGCTCTGTGTGATGCCACTAACACACTAGAAGTCCTGTGGGTGCTTATGCAAAGAAAATAGAGGAGCTCTGTGTGATGCCACTAACACACTAGAAGTCCTGTGGGTGCTTCTGCAAAGAAAATAGAGGAGCTCTGTGTGATGCCACTAACACACTAGAAGTCCTGTGGGTGCTTCTGCAAAGAAAATAGAGGAGCTCTGTGTGATGCCACTAACACACTAGAAGTCCTGTGGGTGCTGCTGAGAAGAATATATAGGAGCTCTGTGTGATGCCACTAACACACTAGAAGTCCTATGGGTGCTTCTGCTAAGAAAATAGAGGAGCTCTGTGTGATGCCACTAACACACTAGAAGTCCTGTGGGTGCTTCTGCAAAGAAAATAGAGGAGCTCTGTGTGATGCCACTAACACACTAGAAGTCCTGTGGGTGCTTCTGCAAAGAAAATAGAGGAGCTCTGTGTGATGCCACTAACACACTAGAAGTCCTGTGGGTGCTGCTGAGAAGAATATATAGGAGCTCTGTGTGATGCCACTAACACACTAGAAGTCCTATGGGTGCTTCTGCAAAGAAAATAGAGGAGCTCTGTGTGATGCCACTAACACACTAGAAGTCCTGTGGGTGCTTATGCAAAGAAAATAGAGGAGCTCTGTGTGATGCCACTAACACACTAGAAGTCCTGTGTGGGTGCTTCTGCAAAGAAAATAGAGGAGCTCTGTGTGATGCCACTAACACACTAGAAGTCCTGTGGGTGCTTCTGCAAAGAAAATAGAGGAGCTCTGTGTGATGCCACTAACACACTAGAAGTCCTATGGGTGCTTCTGCTAAGAAAATAGAGGAGCTCTGTGTGATGCCACTAACACACTAGAAGTCCTGTGGGTGCTTCTGCAAAGAAAATAGAGGAGCTCTGTGTGATGCCACTAACACACTAGAAGTCCTGTGGGTGCTGCTGAGAAGAATATATAGGAGCTCTGTGTGATGCCACTAACACACTAGAAGTCCTATGGGTGCTTCTGCAAGAAAATAGAGGAGCTCTGTGTGATGCCACTAACACACTAGAAGTCCTGTGGGTGCTTATGCAAAGAAAATAGAGGAGCTCTGTGTGATGCCACTAACACACTAGAAGTCCTGTGGGTGCTGCTGAGAAGAATATATAGGAGCTCTGTGTGATGCCACTAACACACTAGAAGTCCTGTGGGTGCTTATGCAAAGAAAATAGAGGAGCTCTGTGTGATGCCACTAACACACTAGAAGTCCTGTGGGTGCTTATGCAAAGAAAATAGAGGAGCTCTGTGTGATGCCACTAACACACTAGAAGTCCTGTGGGTGCTGCTGAGAAGAATATATAGGAGCTCTGTGTGATGCCACTAACACACTAGAAGTCCTATGGGTGCTTCTGCAAAGAAAATAGAGGAGCTCTGTGTGATGCCACTAACACACTAGAAGTCCTGTGGGTGCTTCTGCAAAGAAAATAGAGGAGCTCTGTGTGATGCCACTAACACACTAGAAGTCCTGTGGGTGCTGCTGAGAAGAATATATAGGAGCTCTGTGTGATGCCACTAACACACTAGAAGTCCTATGGGTGCTTCTGCAAAGAAAATAGAGGAGCTCTGTGTGATGGGACTAACACACTTCAAGTCCTATAGGTGCTTCTGGGAACAAAATATAGCTCTGTGTGTGTGATGGGACTAACACACTTCAAGTCCTATAGGTGCTTCTGGGAACGAAATATAGCTCTGTGTGTGTGATGGGACTAACACACTTCAAGTCCTATAGGTGCTTCTGGGAACAAAATATAGCTCTGTGTGTGTGATGGGACTAACACACTTCAAGTCCTATAGGTGCTTCTGGGAACAAAATATAGCTCTGTGTGTGTGATGGGACTAACACACTTCAAGTCCTATAGGTTCTTCTGGGAACAAAATATAGCTCTGTGTGTGTGATGGGACTAACACACTTCAAGTCCTATAGGTGCTTCTGGGAACGAAATATAGCTCTGTGTGTGTGATGGGACTAACACACTTCAAGTCCTATAGGTGCTTCTGGGAACAAAATATAGCTCTGTGTGTGTGATGGGACTAACACACTTCAAGTCCTATAGGTGCTTCTGGGAACAAAATATAGCTCTGTGTGTGTGATGGGACTAACACACTTCAAGTCCTATAGGTGCTTCTGGGAACAAAATATAGCTCTGTGTGTGTGATGGGACTAACACACTTCAAGTCCTATAGGTTCTTCTGGGAACAAAATATAGCTCTGTGTGTGTGATGGGACTAACACACTTCAAGTCCTATAGGTGCTTCTGGGAACAAAATATAGCTCTGTGTGTGTGATGGGACTAACACACTTCAAGTCCTATAGGTGCTTCAGGGAACAAAATATAGCTCTGTGTGTGTGATGGGACTAACACACTTCAAGTCCTATAGGTTCTTCTGGGAACAAAATATAGCTCTGTGTGTGTGATGGGACTAACACACTTCAAGTCCTATAGGTGCTTCTGGGAACAAAATATAGCTCTGTGTGTGTGATGGGACTAACACACTTCAAGTCCTATAGGTGCTTCTGGGAACAAAATATAGCTCTGTGTGTGTGATGGGACTAACACACTTCAAGTCCTATAGGTTCTTCTGGGAACAAAATATAGCTCTGTGTGTGTGATGGGACTAACACACTTCAAGTCCTATAGGTGCTTCTGGGAACAAAATATAGCTCTGTGTGTGTGATGGGACTAACACACTTCAAGTCCTATAGGTGCTTCTGGGAACAAAATATAGCTCTGTGTGTGTGATGGGACTAACACACTTCAAGTCCTATAGGTGCTTCTGGGAACAAAATATAGCTCTGTGTGTGTGATGGGACTAACACACTTCAAGTCCTATAGGTGCTTCTGGGAACAAAATATAGCTCTGTGTGTGTGATGGGACTAACACACTTCAAGTCCTATAGGTTCTTCTGGGAACAAAATATAGCTCTGTGTGTGTGATGGGACTAACACACTTCAAGTCCTATAGGTGCTTCTGGGAACAAAATATAGCTCTGTGTGTGTGATGGGACTAACACACTTCAAGTCCTATAGGTGCTTCTGGGAAGGAAATAAAGGTCTGTGTGATGGGACTAACACACTTCAAGTCCTATAGGTGCTTCTGGGAACAAAATATAGCTCTGTGTGTGTGATGGGACTAACACACTTCAAGTCCTATAGGTGCTTCTGGGAAGGAAATAAAGGTCTGTGTGATGGGACTAACACACTTCAAGTCCTATAGGTGCTTCTGGGAACAAAATATAGCTCTGTGTGTGTGATGGGACTAACACACTTCAAGTCCTATAGGTGCTTCTGGGAACAAAATATAGCTCTGTGTGTGTGATGGGACTAACACACTTCAAGTCCTATAGGTGCTTCTGGGAAGGAAATAAAGGTCTGTGTGATGGGACTAACACACTTCAAGTCCTATAGGTGCTTCTGGGAACAAAATATAGCTCTGTGTGTGTGATGGGACTAACACACTTCAAGTCCTATAGGTGCTTCTGGGAACAAAATATAGCTCTGTGTGTGTGATGGGACTAACACACTTCAAGTCCTATAGGTTCTTCTGGGAACAAAATATAGCTCTGTGTGTGTGATGGGACTGACACACTTCAAGTCCTATAGGTGCTTCTGGGAACAAAATATAGCTCTGTGTGTGTGATGGGACTAACACACTTCAAGTCCTATAGGTGCTTCTGGGAAGGAAATAAAGGTCTGTGTGATGGGACTAACACACTTCAAGTCCTATAGGTGCTTCTGGGAAGAAAATATAGCTCTGTGTGTGTGATGGGACTAACACACTTCAAGTCCTATAGGTGCTTCTGGGAACAAAATATAGCTCTGTGTGTGTGATGGGACTAACACACTTCAAGTCCTATAGGTGCTTCTGGGAAGGAAATAAAGGTCTGTGTGATGGGACTAACACACTTCAAGTCCTATAGGTGCTTCTGGGAACAAAATATAGCTCTGTGTGTGTGATGGGACTAACACACTTCAAGTCCTATAGGTGCTTCTGGGAACAAAATATAGCTCTGTGTGTGTGATGGGACTAACACACTTCAAGTCCTATAGGTGCTTCTGGGAACAAAATATAGCTCTGTGTGTGTGATGGGACTAACACACTTCAAGTCCTATAGGTGCTTCTGGGAACAAAATATAGCTCTGTGTGATGGGACTAACACACTTCAAGTCCTATAGGTGCTTCTGGGAACAAAATATAGCTCTGTGTGTGTGATGGGACTAACACACTACAAGTCCTATAGGTGCTTCTGGGAACAAAATATAGGAGCTCTGCCTGCCTGCCACGAACACACTACAAGTCCTATAGGTGCTTCTGGTAACAAAATATAGGAGCTCTGCCTGCCTGCCACGAACACACTACAAGTCCTATAGGTGCTTCTGGTAACAAAATATAGGAGCTCTGCCTGCCTGCCACGAACACACTACAAGTCCTATAGGTGCTTCTGGTAACAAAATATAGGAGCTCTGCCTGCCTGCCACGAACACACTACAAGTCCTATAGGTGCTTCTGGTAACAAAATATAGGAGCTCTGCCTGCCTGCCACGAACACACTACAAGCCCCTCTTTCTCAATCAATCTTTGTAACTGAATCTATCTAACTCAATCTCTGTAAGTGAATCTCTCTACCTAACTAAATCCAGCAGAGTGTCACAGAATCAGCCTGCTCAATCTGCGCCGGAACAGCATGTGACCGGCGCAGACGGCGTGGCGGCCTTTTATAGGGGGGGGCGTGTACTACAGCCCCTGAGCTGTAATTGGCTACAGGCATCCTGCCTGTAGCCAATTATGGCTCTTCGAGTTTCCGGGGCTGTGATTGGCCAAGCATGCGGGGGTCACAGTGCATGCTTGGCCAATCATCAGCCAGCAATGCACTGCGCCGGCCGCGCCGGCCGCAATGCATTGCGGGGCCGCTCGCATAACACGAACGTGATGCGAGCGGCCAAAATAGTTCTGGGCTCGCCGAGCGAGCGAACGCCCGGTGCTCGATGCGAACGTGGGATCGCATCGAGCCCCGGGCCCATCCCTAGTGACAAGCAAAGTCTCTGACACATCAACCCTCTAATCATCTCCTCTGGTTCTCCATGTAAGACTGCACTGAGCCATATCTACTCTTTTTGTAGTCCCATGCGGTTCTCCACATAATAGAGACTGTCTCCTGGGGACTACATTCCCAACAAATCCAAGCAGCCCCCATCAGTCTTTCACAGTTTCATGAGACAGCTTTCCCTTTCCCAGACTACCCTGCAGCCAATTACAGTGTCCTCTGTATCCTGGGCAGCAAGCAAGGCTCTCCTCCGTTGGCTGTGGATGCAATTGCAGTCCTGTTACAGTGCCTGTATTCTCACTCTCCCCGTGAAGCCGCTCCACACACTTCACTAGTGGTGACAGCCCAGTCCATATAGCCGTGGTCTGGGGAATGCCACAGACCAGGACTACACTGTTTTTTTTTGGTAACAATGGAATTCAGCTTGTCATTGCATTGGACCTGTATTGATCAACAGAGCCCAATAAACATGGCGCACATGGGCTGTTAAATATTTGATGAGGTTACAGCTTATTTTGTCTTTTGCCCCCAGCCCTCCATGTCAGCCAGGTATCATGCACAATGCTGCAAAGCCACTTGTTAAAATCTTCTGCACATCTGCTGTACACTCTCATTCATTCCTATGGAGCCAGTGGTACTCTGCTAGAAGTAATTACGCTCAAAGTAATATATTTGTTATATATTTCACAAAGTAAGAACAAAAGTTTAAAATAATAAGTCAAATGTTTGGATCACATCCACAAAATTGAAGCAAAGTAGAGCTATGGTACTCATGAGTCTCCTACTATGCATACATACAGCCCTAAGATAGTCTACAGTTCTTAGCAGTGAGTCAGTGACCTTTTATATTACACTGCCATAAGTTCACATCTTTCTGCTTTTATATTTCTTTTTCCTGCTGTGGCACTTTACCAGTTTTTATTTGCAATGCTCTATTGCTTTTCTTCACTGTTTCTATTTGTGTTCTAATTTTATTTGCTGCCGTACAGCTCCATTGATTTTCCCTTTTTTTCCACTGCAACATACTACCATCTAATAACTGCGCTATGCATTTGATGTCTCTGCCCCTCTGTTCTACAAGATCCGTTTTTCAGTTCAGGTATAGGTGTGGAGATTATGGCATTTAGGGCCCAGCTGTAGACACTTTTAATAGTATTCATCCATCACATCGCATTTTAGCAGTTTGATTATAGGGCTTAAGGCGGCATTGAACCCAAAAACAATAATTTAATGCAGCCACTACATCTAAGGATTGGTAAGCTATAATATATTATTTTTTCCTATGTAGAGCTACCCCCGAAGGAGCCACTAGTTGAAATGGACCCTCAATCTTCTTGAACTCAGAACCCTCTGGCACACCTGGCTCAGTACAAAAAAACACAATATCAAAAGAAATTACTGACAGTAATACTGAGTACCCAGCAAGACTGCTATTTCAAAGAACTCAGGCACCAAATCAATTAGTAAAAACAAATGTAATATATTGTCACCAACAGAGTTAGTAACAGGTAAGCAAAGATAACGAGTAAAATAAATAAAATGGTAATAATACACTTTAGTATACAGAGTAATTAGCAGTAAGGACAAGGTGTAGGATGACACTTCAGCATAAACAGTAACAATGCCATCTGAAGTGCAGCAGTGAGCAGTGGAAGAGACTTGAACTATAGACCACCGGAGGTGGTGACTATGTCTGGTAAGCACTGTCAGCATTAATGATGGGCCGAACACCCTACTGTTCGGTTTGCACCAGAACATGCGAACAGACAAAAAGTTTGAGCGAACATGCGAACCCTATTGAAGTCTATGGATCCACAGCTCAGGTGGGACAATCTGTTCAGGGGACAACTATTAGTCATGGATTTCACAAATATGTCCTTTATGGAAGAGTGGCAAGAACAAAGCCCAAAGCTATGTGGGAGACACAGCAAACATGTGGAAGAAGTTGCTCTGGTGAGATGAGACTAAAAATAAACTTTTTGGCCTAAAAGCAAAACGCTATGTGTGGGGAATACTAACACTGGACATCACCATGGATACACCATCCCCACCGTGAAACAAGGTGGTGGCAGCATCATGTTGTGAGGATGCTTTTCTTCAGCAGGGACAGGGAAGTTGATGGAAAGATGGATTGAGCCAAATACAGGGCAATCTTAGAAGAAAACCTGTTAGAGTCTGCAAAAGACTTGAGACTAAGGCGGAGGTTCACCTTACAGCAGGACAACGACCCTAAACATACAGCCAGAGCTGCAATGGAATGGTTTAGATCAAAGCATATTTATGTGTTAGAATGGCCCAGTCAAAGTCCAGACCTAAATTCAATTGAGAATCTGTGGCAAGACTTGAAAATTGCTGTTCACAGATGCTCTCCATCCAATCTGACAGAGCTTGAGCTATTTTGCAAAGAAGAATGGGCACAAATGTCACTCTCTAGATATGCAAAGCTGGTAGAGACATCCCCAATAAAGACTTGCAGCTGTAATTGCAGCAAAAGGTGGTTCTACAAAGTATTGACTCAGAAGGGCTGAATACAAATGCATGCCACACTAAACATATTTTTTTGTAAAAAAATTTGAAAACCATTTATCAATTTTCTTCCACTTCACAACTACTGTATGTGCCACTTTGTGTTGGTTTATCACATAAAATCCCATTAAAATACATTTACGTTTTTGGTTGTAACGTGACAAAATTGGAAAATATCTAGGGGTATGAAAACCTTTTCAAAGCACTGTATATATACTAGACTGCCTGCACTGTATATACTGTATAGTCTACACTGAATGCACTGTATATATGTATGTATGTATATATATATATATATATATATATATATATATATATATATATACATTGCCTGCACTGTGTATACATATATATATATATATATATATAGCACTGACCCCCGAAGGAGCTGCTGGTTTTATTTGGGCTTACCGTTACCTCACCTGCTTGCATCTCCGTCTTAGGGGTCCCGTGGAAAGTGGCCCAAAGAATGGTGAAACAGACACTGAATCCTCTTTTGGGTTATTTATTTAGAAAAGAAGACAAAGTCTCGTAATAAAGGGTAGAGGGTTAGGGGTGAGTTCAGGTACTTAAAATTGCAGGATGAAGATACTAGAAGAATCCAGAAGATATTACTGCTCCACAAACTGGATTCAATTACCCCAGGATAGACCTCTCTCACTAGGCCTAGCAGCCGGTGGGGTGCTTTGTAAAGTCTCTGCCACAGACTTGTAAGTTACACTTGAGCGTTACTGAGGGATTCGGATGAATTTTAAAGAACTAACATACGGTACCAGTTTCTCTCAGCCGATCCGTCGATACCGTATGAATGTTGATCCAGGTTGCGTCCTTCAACTAAGTCTCTAGGTTCCTTCAGAGAAGCCAGCCTTGCGCACGGCCTTCTCCTGAACGAGTCCTCCCCTGGGGTACTTCAGTTGCTTGGCCTCTCCCTTCAGATGAGATGGCACCGGACCTTCCTTGGATCAGTAGGCTCCGAACTTCAGTCGGGCCTGTCCCTTCAGTTGCGTTGCCTCGGGCTAGCCAGCCCTGAGACACAGGATGCACGGTTCCGCACCCCAGGCCAGGAGGGCCATAGGGCTGGGTCAGGAGGACCACCAGAACCAAATAGACAGAAAATAACTCCCCGTCACACAGTGTTCGTACCTTAAATACCACCCCCCAAAATGTACAGCGGGAGAAAGTCCTTTGGCCAATCATAGCTCTCACACCAGATTGTGCTGTAATTGGCCAAAGCATTCAGGTCAGGTGCATGCTCTGACCAATCAGCAGCCACCAATGCACTGCGATCTTGCTCGAATTTGCCGCTAACGCCCCATATGTTCGTTTGTTTGCAGAACAAACGAACACCTGATGTTCGTCTCAAACTTACGTTTGACTCGAACATCGGACCATCCCATGTCAGTATTTCAGATGACAAGACTGAGTTTAGGGGGATGGAGGGAATTTGCGGGCAGTTTTAATGACAGGGGCAGTTCTTATGTTGTTTCTTCTGCCGACTATTGTTGGGGCCCTTTAAAAAGGATTGCTATACTTAGTGACAGTCTTAATGAACCTGCATGCAATAGAAATGTGATATAGGTGCAATACAGACTTTAAACAAATACAGAAGCGGTGACAGATCGGTATAATGGTGGTAAAGAGTTGGTATGGGTGCAGTACTGATTTGGTAGAGGTGCGGTGTGAGTTGGGTACACTTGGCGTCCTGCTCTTAGCAGATCAGTCTCTGTTAGCAAAGTCAGTAATGGGCGGATAGCCCTCTCACCAGTTCCCAGGGTATGGCTGTATGTGTCTGCGGCTGAAGGGGGCCCCTCAGCCTCTCCCTGAAGCCTCTGTCGAACAGCAGGGTGAGCAGCTACTTGGCAAACGCTCCAGCCTCTGTGGACAGACATCAAATATGCACACAGATTTGTAGTTCAGAAAGTCAATTTCTGCATGACTGAGGGACCTGCAGAATGCAGAGGCTCCGATTATCTATAAAATATTAAACCCTTGACCAATCCCCCCTTCCAAAATGACCAGACGACACATTTAATTTGGAGTCGAATGGCCATAGCAGTCTTTTATTACAAACCATTAAATACAACATTCACAAGAAAACAAGTTTAATGCATATAATACAGTCAATGCATAACAAATAAACCAACCTCAGCTTATGCCCGGTCTAAGGTCTTTGAAGGCCTATATACTCACGATTAACTGGTTGTATCTGCCACCCAATCAAAGGCCCCCAGCCGCAACTACACTGGCTTTATTATTAGGAAGGGACACACATACCACAGATGGGCCCAACCCACAATCTTCCACAATTATTTAACCAGCACAGCCTTCAAAGACCCAATAGAACCCCTGCCTGCTGCTATGACAAGAAAATAAGGTCTAAGGTCTTTGAAAGCCTATATACTCACGATTAACTGTTGTATCTGCCACCCAATCAAAGGCCCCCAGCCGCAACTACACCGGCTCAGGGACAATTAACCACTTATGTATTGCCAGATACAATAGTTTGTAGTACAAGGGGCCAAGGACAGGTTAAAAAAATAATTTAATTAAATAAAAAAAAATTGATGATGGTAAGATGATTACTTCTATACACAAATGTGGGTTGTGAATAGACAACATCTTGCAGCATACGGTCATGCGGTCATTCCGGAGCCATTATCTGTTATCTCACACTCCCTCCAACCATTCATTATCCAAATGACAACATAAACCACAGATTTTGCTGAATAATTTCTCGGCCTGGGACACTTCCTGCATTACAGCAAAAACTCATCAGACTCAGCATAAATCTCTAGTCTAATAACTACAGCAATTAGGAAAAAATGATTTAATTGCATCTCAAGTTTTCATTTAAAATTCTGCCAGCATCCGTATTGGCCTTGACTTCACATGCAATCGCAAAGAGGTACAAGCATGAGGTAACAGCAATTATTGACTTCTGCGTCTAATTTTCATAGCTTAGACGACCTTCACGTTGATGAAATATGCGAATCCCGGCTGTGAGGACAACAGCAAAAGAAAAGTTGGAGTGGAGTTCGGTTCATTTTCAGCTGCGGGGAGTTCACCGGGACAAGGTGGAATTCATTTCTAGGAAAATTGTGTTCCTAAAGCAGAGGACCATCAATATTCATGTTGTGAGTAGGCAGAAAGAGTGACTGAGATTGATTGCTCTATTTTTTTGTTACTGTAAATATGTTTTTATCGATGGTGTTGGTGACAGTATTGTAGATGGAGGCTGTGATCAGTAAATTCTGGAACTCCCTGATTTGTCTTTGCTGAACAGCAATATTTTCAAATAATTATTTATACTCACCGAAGAACCTTTAGGCCTCATTCACTCCTCCGTTTGTGGTCAACAGCAATTACCTGCGGGAGACTCAGTGGTGTTCCTGCAGAAATATGACCATTCAAAGCAATGAGAGGCTGAGAGCACTCGTGGCCATTCACAATTGATTCCATGTAATTGAAAATGAAGCGATTAGCTGTATATGATTGGTCCTGAATAGTGTTGGTCGAGCGGTTCGGGACGAATTTCGCCCCTTCGGGTGTTCTCCGAACATTCAGGGTGGGGATTGGGGGGGACCCCACGCCGTTTTTTTTTTTCTCTTTTTTTTTTTTTTAACCAACATTTTTTTTTCTTTCAGCTTTCAGCGGGGAAGCCCAGACTGTACAAATTAAGTTCCTGAAGTCTTTCTTGACTACACATATACATACTGCATACACATGCATACAACATACATACACATTGGAAACACTTAGATGCAACATACCAACACACCACATAATAATGCATGCATGCACATGCATACAACATACATCCTCTAGAGCTGCACGATTCTGGCTAAAATGAGAATCACAATTTTTTTGCTTAGAAGATAGATCACGATTCTCTCAGGATTCTTGCGGCGTAACATCATCTTTCACATTAAAAACAAAATATTGGGCTAACTTTACTGTTTCCTTTTTTTTTTTTTAATTAATTGAAGTGTATTTTTTCCCAAAAAATTGCGTTTGAAAGACCGCTGGGCAAATACAGTGTGACATAAAATATTGCAGCAACTGACATTTTATTCCCTAGGGCAGGGGTGCCCAACCTTTAGAAGAGCGAGGGCCACTTAAGCGACTTGGTAACCGGTCGCGGGCCACAATGAGCGGAGCAGGGGGATGGCATGTCCGTGTCCACTCTGCATACTCTTTAGCGGATCATATTGGAGGTAGAACACAAGTTGGTTTATGTCTGCCACTACTTAGAGGTGAATGGAGGGTCCAATTGTTTGGACTGTCGGACTGACCGTGTGAAAGGGGTCCAAGGCTACTTTCACACTGATGCGCTGCGGTTTACCAGCACCACGTTTGCAACGCAATGTACCTTTGGCTTTCCTGCAGTTAGCAATAGACTTCTATTATATTCTGCAGGTTTGGTGCACTTTCAGAAAGCTCACCAAGCTCGCAGGTAATAATAGAAGTCTATAGCTCAGTGCAGGTAACCCGCAGGTAAACGGCACTGCACCTGCGTATCAGTTTGAAAGCAGCCCAGTAACCACTGCAGAAAATATATGCCCATATATACACTGTGATTTTAGTAATAAACTGACCTTTAATAACAGTATTCTTTCTATTCTATCCCAGAGCAGGAGGTCGCGGGCCACATCAGAGGGCTCCGTGGGCCACTGGTTTGGCCCCCCTGTCCTAGGGTCTCTGCTAAAATATATATAATGTTTGGGGGTTCCAAGTAATTTTCTAGCAAAAAATATTGATTTTAACTTAAGAAAGAAGTGTCAGAAAAAGATTTAGACTTTAAGTGGTTAAACTTCCTGCATTTACACTTTGTTCAAAAACTTGGCAGACTGCCTGGATTGTTTCTTTACACACAGAAGTTTTCCTTTTATCTAAGAAGGAAGAGTTAGTTACAATGTTTCATGTTAAAAACTTGGCAGACTGCCCGGATGTTTTCTTTTGACAGCTGAGTGAGCAGATAAGTCTCTCCACTTGTTATATGAAAGATCGGCAAACTCTGCAATAGAGATCGTCAGGGGGGTTGAATTGAGATCACGATTTTTCACCGATTAATTGTGCAGCGCTAACATCCTCCTACTGGTGGAGGTGGTAATGATGTTGTCTACTCACCTCTCCACCTTGGCCAATCAGAGGAAGCCTTGTGTTCACCGATAAAAATACAAGGCTTCTCCTGAATGGCAGATAAGCACTCAGACCGACTTTATTTATTTCCAGCAGCAGACAGGAAGTTGCCTGTACTGTTGCCGAAGAACAGCGCCGCTTATTTTTATGTAGCTGGTGCTACTACAGTACATTGCTGCGCACACAGCAGCCACATCAATGCAAACTGGAAAAGGTTCTTTTGGGCCTGGAAAATGTAACTCTATTTTTAAAATGACCAAAATCCTGCTTCATGTTGCCTTCCCCGTTAATTAGAAAACATTTTCATGTTTTCAAAATTACATTTTCTCTGAAAATGTTAGAGGAAATTTTGCTCTTCCCTGGCTAAAAAGCCCATGGACAGCTTTATAGTGACAAATTTATAGGCAAAAATCACTCAGGCTTAGTGCATAGCTCCCAACTGTCCCTGATTTTGAGGGACTGTCCCTGATTTGGAGCAATGTCTCTCTGTCCCTCTTCCCCCCTCATTTGTCCCTAATTTTGGTCTGATCTATATAATTGTATATAAAATTCACTTTTTATCTTTCAAAAAGTGTTTCCCAGTGCTAAACTGTTCATCCAAATTCTAAATTGCTGAATTTGTACATTTTAAAAACCAATATAAAGGAATAGCAGTGGTAAAAAAAAAAAGCCCTTGTGGATTTATTTAACCTTTTTTTTGGTTAAATCTGCTTTAAGGGGGCGTGGCAGGAGGCGTGTCCTATGCCTACATACATTTGCTAGTAGGTGTCCCTCATTCCCATCTCAAAATGTTGGGAGGTATGCTTAGTGTACAATTGTAACCAAGCGGTGAGCAGGAGACTGCATCTCCTCACTGCTGTCAAACACCCTTTGAAAAGCGATCCAATGCAGATTGCCACTCAAAGAGCAAGACTTGTGTAAACGAGCTGTTAAGTGGACTTGCGGTAAGCCCACTCGTGTCCTACGTTATACAGTATATAGCAAGGTCTCGCATTGTTCCACATCCACTAAGCATCTGTCATGGATCAAAGGAATGGAGTGCACTCTGACATTTGCCTAGAGCTGCTATTATGGTAAATTCCACTCCAGACTCTCCAGTGTAGAGAGATCACATAAATTTTGGGCCTTGTCCCATATTTCCAGCCAGAGGCGAGTTTGTTCCCGGTTGATAATGGCGATGGTTGGGTCTGACTTGGAACTGTGATATAAGAGTAAAGCAGAGAGAGGAAAAAAAAAAGAATTTTCTGTTTACAAGTCCCTGTGTTGCAGAACTGATTGATTTAGACACGCAGCTGGCCAGACATTAGAGACAATCTGTCATTTCAGATTAGTGCAGTTGAAGAGGACAGTTTAGGAATGTATGTGATGGTGCATGTGTTAAATGCATTTGCTGTTCAACAGGGTTTTATATGTTACCTGTAGATTTATCCAATCCCTTCCGCTCAGGATTCCATAGCCCTGCAGTATATAAATTTTATACAGGCTCTTCAGCCTACTCACCAGAGATTTGGTTAGAGATTTGATCGTCTGCAACTATATGTTCTATACACATTTCTGTGTGCTGAATCTGTATTGCTATGCATTGGGGTAGCGCCACCCCCCTGAGGGCTGCGTAAAGATATTCTACCACAATGTTCCTGTCCCTTACAGTAGTCCTTTAATGCAGAAGTCTTGAATCTTCAGCTAAATTGAAATGAAGGGGCCCAAAGTACTTGTGAGATAATGACATTCAGCAGTACAGTGGTGTAGTGGTTAGCACTCTCACCTAGCAGCAATATGGTTGTTGGTTTAAATCCTGACTATGACACCCGATCTATGGATAGTGTAGGACCCACTAATCATGGGGTACTTTGTCGCAGTAAGTGGGCTTAAGCACCATATAGCAATATGGTGTGACCAAATCCCCATATTTTTTGATAATGTTTTTTGAAAATGTCTGTCTAGGTGCTTTTAAATAGCCTTGCTGGAGGTAAATGTCAGTTTTGCATGTGTGCGCTGTAATATGTTTGTTCTAAATCCTGACTATGACACCATCGGCCTGGAGTTTGAATGTTCTCCCTGTGCCTGCGTGAGTTTCCTCCCGCACTCCAAAGACATGCTGGTAGGTTAATCAGATCCTGTCTATAAATTGGCCCTAGTATCTGTTGTGTATGTGTTTGTAAGCACGTCGGGACCCTACGGGGTTAGACCGCGCTATATAAATATGTAACTCAACTCAACTCAACTCAACACTATGAGTTGTAGATGTCTCCTTATAGAGCTCTAATAAGGAAGGCAAAGTAAAGGTGTCTGAATACAGTGTGCTTGGGTGCAAAGAGGGTGGGCATATTTCCGCTCACCAGTCCAAGCGATACCAAGCTCAGGAGGGATGGTGTGAACCTCCTGCAGCAGGCCTCTGCAAAGAGTGTGCTCAATGGACGGTGCATGACCTTGCACCTCCCAGCCCCAGCTCAGCTAGATCTGTGTTGTGGGTGACCTCTCAGCTGCCATCTGATGGCCAGACCCTGCCAATATCATGTGCATCCACACATGCTCTCCGTAGACTCTCCCTTGCCACCTAGGCCACAGCACATCCACCCTCTCCCTGTCCGTCCGGATCACTGCTCCTAGATTAAGGACGATTGCCCCCCAACACAGGCTATTTATCACCTCTCTCAGCATCCTGTCATCTTCCTACAGCCAGCTGGAACTGGTAGTCCACATTGATCCAAGTTAATGTAGATTTGAGGCTCTTTGGACTACATGCACCAAGATCCTCCACTCTTCTGTAAGTTTTCACTCACTCTGCATTCAGGATGTGACGAGGCAGATCCCAGGCTGAGCACTACAGGGAACAGCCTCGCTATAGCAGATGCTGTAGAAGTGTCCTCTGATAACACAGGCAATTTAGCCAGCTCTTGGCTACATTGGTTTAGGGCATCTGCACAAAATTTTACTTTATTCATGCTTATCCCCAAAACTGCAGTTTAGAAAAGAATTTCTGATTTTGGTCAAATAGTTTTTATCTATTTTGTGTCTATTTTATCGCTCATTCTTGTACGGTGTGGATCCCTGATGCCTTCTTTAAAGAAATAGACAAGTGCATAGGATCCTTTATTTGGAGTGGAGCGATCCCAAAATTGGCCCGCTCCACGCTCTGGCTGCCTGCCCACCTGGGTGGACTGGTCCTTCCCAATTTCCAAGTCTATTATTGGGCAGCTGTTCTAGTGACAATCCAGTGGTGGTACCAGGGGTCTAAATCCAATGCTGCGGTCTGCCTGGAGGTGAACTGTTTGGGCTCACTGGCTGTGTTCCGCAGCTTTGCCTACAGGGGATCGAGGGCATACGAGATGGCACTGGGACCAACTACAGCGACATGGTAGGTATGAACTGCTGCCCGCTGGCGCTTTTAAGCGACTGGATCAGTGGTCTCCGGCACAACCCCTATGGGGTAACCCCACCCTACCACACTTCCGATCCCTCCCAGATCCCCAGTTGTGGGCCAGATATGGCAATACAACACTGGAACATATCATGCCCCAGGGTGCCCTACTGCAGTTTACAGATTTGAAGGCCAAATACAACTTACCTAGCTGGATGGAATTTAGATATCTGCAACTTAAACATGCTGCCAGGGCTCAATTCCCTCACCCGCTCATACTCAAGGCTGACTCCATAGAGGAACTTATGGTCCCGGGGGACCTAACTAAACCCTTATTCACTCTATATGGTGCACTCCTGGGCAATGAATCCCCCAAGCTAGAGAAACTATGGGAAACATGGCACAGTGACATATCCTCACTAGACAGGGAGGGATGTTAGGACTGTTTAGAATATGGCCCCAAATTAGTTATCTCCTCTAAAGACAAACTCATACAGGTAAAATATTTGCACAGAATATACTATACGCCCCAAAGACTTCACAAAATATTTCCAGATGGGGACCCTGAGTGTCCTAGATGTAAAGCACACATAGGCACATTCTTTCATATGTTGTGGGACTGTCCCGTCATCTCAGCCTACTGGACGAAGGTATTTGGGGAAATAAACTCTAGACTGCAGCAGAACAGCCCGCAGCAAAAAGCCCCCAAAAAATAGGCGAAGGGCTGGCATGAATAAAGTATACAGGCCATTTAGGTGTATGGCCGTTTAAGAGAGTGGGTGGAGCTGTTGTAAAGGAAGGGGAGGTTCAGCCCTTCACAGAGTCAGTGCTGTAGGAGAAAAGTTCCCGCCCTCCCTCCCTAATTTTTTCTTATTGCAGGTGGTGTGTCCAACAATTTTATTTCAGGATCATTTGGATGTCGTAGCAGTGGCGGATGTTGGCTGACGCAGGTAGAGAGAAGATACCCCCTCCCCACAGAGAACTTGATGCGGGACCCATTGGAGATATGGGCCCGTTTGGTAATATTCCCTATAGGTGATGTAGGGAATATGGTGGATGACTGCACTGCGGGAATAGTTTTGTCTCTGAGCTAGCATGTCAGCTTGAGGCCTAGTTACAGTTGATATGACCGCAGTGCACGATGTTTTTGATTATGGTAAAATGGGTGGGGGGGTAATGTCCTCCTGCAGGCCTACGCCACGTTTTCATTAATATGTTGTTTATTTGTTTATAAGATTTGTTTACTATTTTGGTTATTTAATAAAGGGGCTGCTACGGCCTATTTAGCACTCCAGCTACAGTGTGGTCTCCATTATTGGGAAAGGTAATGGTGGGAGTGTTACAGCTGGGCAGCACAAAATGAGTTATGTTGTACTTGGTCATGTCCCTCCCAATGCTACCTGAGTTGGCCCTATTGGGGGTTCATGATGACGGACAAAGCTCTCATCACTCTAAATTACTAATCTCATACCTTCTCTTTTATGCTAAAAAATAAATACTCCTTAAATGGATTATGCCAACCCGCCCCCCCCCCCCCCCTCTCTCCTCCTGGAGGGCACAGACTGGAGCTGCCTGCCCATGTATAGAATTACATATATAAACAGGGGTTGTCAATGGAAATATGAAAAAGTGTGGGCCTCCTGGACCTCAGACTAGTACACCAAGGAGGACTATATAAACTAGCATAGATACTGATTACTATATACTGCCAGATAATGTTTGGATTGTAAATACTGTGTGTAGCGCACTACTCCCTTGGGAGCTGCTAGGTAGTTCATTACAGTATTGCTGGTTTAACCCCCGTTATTCCACCCCACACGAGTCACAATAGACACAGTCAAACAGTTGAACAGTGAACTTTTATTTTCTTGTTGCGGTCCATAGTGTCATCAGTAGTACAGAAAAGTGTGAGCTGCCTCTTCTTCTTGGTTCCCCTGAGTAGCTAAGACCCTTTCCCTTAGTGAACTGGCCGATGCCCCTCTTAAAGACATCTTGGTAAATTGGAATGCTGGAAGTCCCAGGCCTCACCTGCCTTTCTCGCCTCCTGCAATGCTCCCCAAGCCAGTTCAGGAAAGTCCAGCTGCCCCGGTCTACTCCATCCGCTTTTCAGCTACTTCCCGTTTCTTGTGCAATGATCCATCCCAGCCGGGATGCCTGGTTCCTTTTCCTAGGATTTCTTGTGCAGCTTGTGGTCTTGAACCATCCGGCGCTGAGGTCTCTGAACCCTCAGGCCTTCAGGTATGGTTCCTGCTTTCCAGCGCTGGTGTCTCTGAACCCCCCGGGCCTTCAAGCCTGCTCCTTGAGGTCACATTGTTAAGTTTCTCTGGACCTAGTTTCTTCCCATCTCCCCCCAGGAAGCATGTGACCTCAGTATATATGTCTGTCCCGCCCCTGCCCATACAAATTAATGATTGGACCAGGACCATATACACTGCCTGCTCTTCAGTCCCTGACCCGCCTATTTTCCAGAACATTACCCTGGAGAATCAAGGGAGGTCTTCCAGGGTGAAGTACAGGTGGTCACACCCCCCTCTATCATACTACTCCTCCCCAAACCCAAACCGAACAACCAGACCTAAACAAAGAACAGTAAGGCACTGGCAATTTCTCCTAACATCTACCTAGTAGCACCCACCTAAATGTGGTGGGCGCTACATGTGTAATTCTGTTAATGTGACTGTGTACTTTTGATGCTTGTTTTGCTGTACACTGTATCCTGATCTGTAAGTGCACAAATGCTTCTTCATGCATTGTTCTGTATCACACCAATAGATATACTGTTTAATTCACCTACATGACAGCAATAAAGCACCTTTGTTTGTAAAAAAATGTATTTTATCGCTCATTCACATATGTGTTGGGGTAACATGAGTACTACAATGCACATTATAACAGGTATATTGGCTCTGGTATGAGCATGGCAGTATCCAGGAAAGAAGCTGCATTTTACCACCCCCCAACTGCCCCCTTTAAGCTGCAAACCGCCCCCTCTGGTTGTGTTTAGTTGGCAGTACTGCCAATCGAACATGACCCATTCAAGTCAATGAAGCTGCACTGCAGCTGCTGTCTAACTGCCTGCAATGCACACAGTAGCTGCGTAGTAGTGCAGCATTTAAGGGGTTAAAACATAAAAACAGGTGGTGAAGAGGTGACATATCGCCTCCTCACCACCTGTCAAATGCCTCTGAAAAGCCATACACAGACACTGCAGTCCTTGCCACATGTGTAAACATAGCCTGAGTGTGGTTTTAATGGCTTCAGGTGTTTTGATGGCCCATTCATTTTTGTAAAGAGGACCTGAACTATGGAAGCGATACCCCTCCAAAAAAAAAAGGCAAAGGATGGGTCACTAGTATGCCAGCGGTTACCCTATATTCCCCATTATTGAATTACCATTCCTTGTTCTGTATGGGGTCTCCACATTTATTTTTATACAGATCAGTGAAGCATGACATGTTTGTTATTTAACCAACCCCCCCGGCCCCCTCCAGAGAAGCCCGGAGGAAAACAAGAAACTAAAGTAGACGGAGGGCTGGCATGACAGGGTTAAAAGTATAACCCTGGGGTGCATCAGGTGGGGATTTGATGCATTGGTATTGGGCCAGCAGGCAGGGAAGGAGCAATTGGAACTTTTTGGGGGAGTGGTTGTCCCTCCCCAGCTCAGTGCGGCCCCATTGGTGGGAGGGGTCCCTTTTTGGTGGTATTCCAGATAACGTTTTGAGCTGGAATTCATTAACGGGGGCATTGCGGTAAAATGTTCTTTGTTGTCTCTGGGCCAGAATGTCAGCCTGATGCCGGTTTTCAGTTTATGGTACCGCAGTGCCAGAGTGGAGTGGTGGCAAGATTGGGTGGGGTTTTTTCCTTCAAAAGGCCAACGGGAGTATCTAACTGAGTGGGTGGTTATAATGGGTAATTTTATACAGTTATGTAAGTTTGTTTATAGTATTAATAAAAGATGGCTGCTTCAGCCAATGTTACTCCAGCTTGGTATGGTCTCAGTTATTTTAGAAGTAAGTGGGAATGGGAGGCTGGAGGGACAGGCAAAGCAGTTAGGTAATGGGTAGGGTACATCTTTTATACAATAGTCATGTTACATTGTGCTGCCAGTCATAAGCAGCTGAGACATTTCATGGTATGCAGCTGCACATATACAAGAGGAGTGCATATGTGTGGCCGCGGGGCTATCCTGGCTGAAACGCTCAGTGTAGTTCAGACTAGGATCCAAACACACCTGAGCTCACCCGTGCCAAGGGGAATGCCGCAGCTGGCTTTAAGGCCTCAGCCCGGGTTCACACTACTGCGGTATGAGACACCACATGTAATTCGTACAGGAATCGCAGCACATTCCTGTGTGAATTACATGTGGTGTCTCTGGGGTGCGATATGAGACATGGATTTGTATGGTTTAAATCGCACTGCATTCACACCAAACTGGTGCAGGACCCTTTTTCGTCTGCACCAGAATCAGATTGCATGGGTGTTCACACCAATGCTTTCCGATTCGGCAAACTGCGCTGCGTTTCGAAAATTGATTGCGGCGTGCCGTTAACTTAACATACACTCTGCAATTGGTTCACATGGACAGGTTGCGATTTAGATGTAGTGCTGAAACCGCAGCAAATTTGCTGTGAATTCGCACCACATCTAATGTGAACCCAGGCTAAGAGATAACAGTTAATTTTAGGGCACATTAAAAATATATTACCCAAATTGATATATAATATAATCCAAAAGGTGTCCTGCATTAAAAGTGTATATATATATTTGTTAACACTGCACTCCACTTACCCAGCCAGCCAGTACTAAATATACCACAATTCCAAACACAAAAAAATAAATAAAAATCATATATACACTTTAAATGCTGGACACCTTTTGGGTTCAAGAACTGTCCATATCTCACACAATGTCTGACTGATCATTGATGCCATCACTTTACTGTCCTTCTACCTTAGGTCAGCATCACTCTTTACTGTGTAAAAGAGACCACTGACCAGAACAAAGCATGCTCTCATCATGCTGTGTGTAAATGCAGGTGTAAAACACCTGACCCCTTTTTTTTTTGTGCCCCTTGAGCTGAATAGTCGGACGGCCGCGGAGCTGGCCACGGTGAGGCTAGGTGAGCGGCGCCGACCCACGGAGCAGCCCAGCTTCCTTGGGAGATGGCAGTGAGGACTGGAGACCCGGCCAGAAGGACATGGATGCGGCCCTCTCCACCGAGCCGGCCGCAGAGAGGCCAGCAGTGGTTGAGCAGGGCCAGCCCAAGAAGCTGCCCAGGAAGTCAGAGTCAGGCCCGAAATTGACATGCGGCCCGGCAGCCAAAGCCCAACAGGCATATGCCCGGTGTGCCCTATGGCCAGTCCGGGCCTGGGTGTCTTTATGTTAAGGTGGCCATCTTGGTAGAGGAGTGGGGCTTGCTTTTACATGTCACACCTGTGCCCTTAATGATTGGAGGTCTGATGACTGATGGAGGAATAATTAAGCAGCAGAAGAGGATGAAGCATATATTTGAGGAATGAATGAAGAAGAAGCAGGAAATCCTTGCACTGCAGATCCTAAAGTACAGCTTCCGCTCCAGTATAGAGTACAGTAAGCAGTACAGTAGTGTCTTCACCAAATCTCGTTAAACTAGCAGCGGCGCAAATTATGGAATCAATAGTAGTTCCAGCTCCCATCAAGTGCACATCCCACTCCAATGTGTTTCATCCCACAAACGACTTACTTATGGAAACACAGTGCCTTAGATCAGCAGTCGCCAACCAGTGGTCTGTGGCCCACTGATGGTCCATGAGAAAATTTTGGTGGTCTGGTCAGATCAATATTGGGGCTGATGTATACCGCCCAATGTTGTTTCTAGTTTTGTTCTCAATGCGTGCTAACAGTCAATACTGTCAGTGCGCATTGATACCTGATGCCTCCTCTGCAGTTCCCGGGTCCTGTGAACTCAGAGAGAGGCTCTGGGAGTAGCGCAGAGAGCGGGAGGTGAAGAAGAAGGGGTCTTCCAATGGCAAATCTGTTCAAAGACTGTGGGAGGGAGCATGGATCTAGAGCACATAGCTGGATAAGTGAGATCCAATGATGAGTCTACAGTATAAACATGTAAAATTCATGTTAGTGGTCTGCGGGATTCAAAATTGTGAGTTTAGGGCTCTGTCAGGTCTGAAAGATTGGCGATCACTGCCTTAGAGGATCACATATTGCAGATATACAGCTATGAGGCCATATGCATAGGACAGGTAATGCACTGCTAACTATCAGGAGGAATTTCAGGAAAAGGGGAGCTGGGTAGGGTAATGGTAATGCTTGGCCACATTTAACATTAAGTGTCTTTGTGTGTGAATAATCCCTGAGAATTTATAAAGATCCATTGATAGCGCCACCTTAACATAAGCCAGATTCTCTTAAAATATGTGTAAACTTTAATGCCCCGTACACACGAGCGGATTTTCCGTCGGAAAAAACGTGGATGTTTTTTCCAAAGGAATTCCGCTCAAGCTTGGCTTGCATACACACAGTCACACAAAAGTTCTCTGAACTTTCGACCGTCAAGAACGCGGTGACGTACAACACTACGACGAGCCGAGAAAATTAAGTTCAATTCTTTCGAGCATGTGTCTAATTGTTTCCGAGCATGCGTAGGAATTTTGAGCGGTGGAATTTGTACAGACGATCGGAATTTCGGATTGGAACTTTTTCCGAACCAAAAAATAGAGAACCTGTTCTCAATCTTTTGCTGGTGGGAGTTCCGCCAGCTAAAGTCCGATGGAGCATCGGACTTTTGTTGGCAGAATTTCCAATCGTGTGTACGGGGCATAACTGAATGCTTTTAAGTTTGCCAGAGCACTATGTATCAAAAATGAATAAGAACATTTTTTTTGTTTTACAGTGTTGAGGTCACTTGTTAATCGTTGCAGCTTTTTCATGTGTATTTTTAGGGTGATATATTATTCTTTGGTATTTATTTTGTATATTCGTTTTGGTTGGTTGTGAGGTCCATAGCAGCACACAAGTACTTCATATTTAATGTATCAAAAATAATTACCGTACCTTTTTTGTTCTTTATAAAATACTTGTTATCACCTTTCTTCATTCTTTGATGCATCTTAACATGGTTGATCTCCTGCTGACTCCATGCAGCCACTTCCAGTCTACATGCACTTTAGTGACAGCTGAATGACATTTTGTAGAATGGGTTTCCTGATGGTGACAATGGACAATGCCTTAGTGGCCACTTTTAGTCTTCATACGAAGTTTGTGTGACAATGAGACACCACAGGAGCGCAATTAGGTGATAGGGCAGAGTGTGGTCTCCCTATACCAGGACGGCTCTGAACAAGGACATTTACGGCAAAATCACCAGGTATTATTTTATTGAAATTTACAGATTTTAAAAAAAATCGAAAATACATTTCTGTAATTACATTACCATGTTAAAGCTCATATAAGAATTGAGTGATTAAGTTTACATATATTTTAACAAACACGACAGGCTATTAATGTTACCAACATTTATGCTTTTAGCAGCTAAACAAACTATCATTCTTTCTTGGAAGAAGAAATTTTTCCTTGAGGCAATGAAGAGATCTGATGGCTTCGTGATTAATGGAAAATGAATGAGCCTGATGAATGACAGTCATTCAAAATGTTAAAAAAAATTGGAGACCTTGAATTTTATATACACATCCAAATTTAAATAATCAAAGTGTGAAGTATTTATGGGATGGCATTGGCTTGTTAGTCTCTATGTGACCTCTCCCCTTTTTTTTTTCGCTCATTTTATTTCTTTCTCTTCTAATTGTGGTCTGATTAATTAGCATTTCCATCGTGATTTTTCAGAATGATAATTTAGTTTAATATTTAGCTGATTTTAACCTCTTGCCGTCTGCCCACAGTAGTTGTACTGCCAGTGAGCAGAAGTTCCAGGCTAGGCGACGTACCTGTAGGTCATGGCCTGTCTCCCGGGTTCTGGGCACACATGCTGACCCGTGCTGTAGTTGGACACAACACAAGTTTGGCAGATGATTTCAGCCAACAATTGGTCTGTGACTATGACTGTGGCCAATCACACACAGAGTTCAGTCTACTGTGAACAGCTATCTAGTTGTTTCTTCTCCCTGCAAAGCAGAGAGAAAAAACAGACAGATGGAAATGTAAAAGCAGCACATATTGCACATTGTTAAGCATACGGTTAACCCTGTGATTGCTAGATGTGAACCCATTCCCAACCGGTATTATTAGTACAGTGGCAGTGTACATTATTAGCACTGATCACTGCATTAGTGTTACTATTGATGTCAGTTAGTGTCCCTCCTAGCCAGCCCCAGCTAGCATCAGACTCCCCGCCATACTATCACAGTCCCACTATTAGTCTGTGATCACCGCCATTACCAGTATAGTGTCATAGCTGCATCAATTTCAGTATATATACCATAGTTTGTAGACGCTATAACTTTCGAACAAAACAATTATTATACACTTTTTTTCAAAGATATGTAGCAGAATACACTTTGGCCTAAATTTATTGGATGTTTATATATATATATATATATATATATATATATATATATATATATATATATATATATATATATATATATATATATATATATATGCATATGTTTTAGATATGTTTTATAATAGAAAGTGGAAAATATTGTTATTTTTTTTTTCGAAATTGTTGGTCTTTTTTCATTTATATCGCAAAAAAAATTAAAAACCCAGTGGTGATCAAATACTGTACCACCAAAAGAAAGCTCTATTTATGTGAAAATAAATGATAAAAATTTTATTTGCATCCAGTGTTGCATGACTGTTCAATTGCCAGTTAAAGTAGCACAGTGCTGAATAGTAAAAAATGCTCTGGTCATGAAGGGGAGCTCAAGTGGTTAAATATTAATTCCAGGTAGGAATTGTTCTACATAGTTACATTGGTCCAGCTTGACCCAGTGTAACAATGCACATACCATACCTGTGGGATCATTGTGGAAGTTGGAAATTACTGTTGTAGGCACAGGAGTTCTGGACAAGCTGGATATACTAATGTCACTGCTCCACCTATGCACCTCAGCCAATCAGAAAAGGCTTTGCATTCATTGAGAAAAGGAAAAGCATTCTCTGAATGGAGTCTGTGCTGAGCGGGCAACCTCCTGTCTTCATTGTGCAACAGGGCAGTCGCATGGCTTGGGAACAGGAAACTAGTGGAGGTCACTGTAGTAGCAGTGTCTACTACAGGGATTTCCAGCTTCCATGGGGATCCCACAGGTATGGTCCAGCTTGGACCAATGTAATTTTGCAAAAAATGCCATACCTGGATTTCCTCTTTAAAACTCAACTCTGGCCTCAGCCCAACCCCTTGCTCCCTAGTGACCCCAGACACCTCCCCTCCTGCAATATATAATGCTATTTTTTACTTCCCTTATTCCAAAATGTTCAGGCAGGTCACAGGGCACACAGGGTCCTCTTCATCAGCAGTGGGAGGTCCTTAACAATGTAGACAGCGGCACAGATGTGATTACATCAGTGTTGCTTTCTCCACCTTTACACAGTGAATGAGAGGCACAATAATTACACCCAACAGGGAGTGGGCCTATGGCACCCTCCACACACAGGATATCTTCAATCTTTCTGGTTGAGTGACACTGGGTGCCATTAAATCTGGAGGACTGGGGACATCCTGTGACCCGGCATTGAACTTTATTCATATTTTATTATATATGATTATTTTATCTATGCATTTATGTCCTGTACTATGTCATGTACTATGTTATGTACTTTTTTTTTTTTGGTGATTCGGTGCTTTGCAGTAGGTTTAATTAAATGTTGGTTCCCACATCTACTTGTAGTTACCCTCCCATCACCACCTCACCATGCCACTCAACCGTGGGCGTAAATAGAAGAAGCTCTATATACTGTATGCTACAAGTCACTGGGGCCTCTTTTTACCACTTCTGTGTGAGATTGCTGAGTGTTTGAGCAGCCAATCGCCAAGCACCAAAGCTGTCATGTGGGAGGAAGTGGAGGAAGTCACATGCTTGCTAGGTTGAACAAGCTGCTTTGCTCTGGATGGAAAAAAAAGTTTGCTTTGAAAATTCTGAAAAAATATTAAAAGAAAAATTTTAAACACTGAATACACTTTATATACATTTTATACATTCATTTAAAAAAAACAAGTTTGTATATACTTGCTGTATCTGGATAGTGTCCCTGTTCCCATCATTGCAGAGAGTTTGCAGATGCAGTAAGGGTTTCAAGAATAAATAAGTATACTTTGCTGGGGGAGGGGGTGGGGTGGATTATAGCGATATACTGTTACTTTGTCCCAAAGGAAAGCATACATAGACCCGTGTCCTCTTAAATCAAAACAACCAACCAAAGCCAACCCTAAACCAAAACAACTAGCCTGGCCAGCCTCTTCCTCTTGACTGATGGGGCTGTCCACCATAGCTATGGGCCAATAGGAATCTGTAACGATGGGTACTAGCAGCAAGCCAAGACATGCCTCTCAACTTTCTGGGAAAGGGGGACACACACCTTTTAACACATAATATTTAATGAAAGGACACACCACCAAACATTCATCCCCCCTTTAGCCCCAATCAAGGAAGTTAAAACACAATTATGGTCACTTTAACCCACTGGGGAATGTTTTAGGCTAGCTTGCCTTTATATTAGCATTTATATCTAATGCAATATAGATTTAAATGCAAATAACTACCGTATATACTCGAGTATAAGCCAAGTTTTTCAGCACATTTTATTGTGCTGAAAGTGCCCCCCTCGGCTTATACTCGAGTCAAGCACTTTTCTGCAGCAGAAAATGACTTTTTCCGAACCAATTTTGGGGCCCAGTATCTCTGGGCCACTTGGTGCTAGGAACTTGAAATTTGGTCTGCACACCCAGTGGAACTAGCACCCCACCAAATATCCAAAGTTCCTAGCACCAAGTGGCCCCGAGATAAGGGGCCCCAAAGTCGGTTCAGAAAATGTCATTCTCTGCTGCAGAAAAGTGCTTGACATTTTCCGAACCGACTTTGGGACCCCGTATCTCAGGGCCACTTAGTGATAGGAACTCCAGCTGGGGTTTGCACACCAAATTTCAGGTTCCTAGCACCAAGTGGCCCCGAGATACGGGGCCCAAAAATCGGTCAATTGTGTCCATCTGCAACAATGTCATTTCGGGACCCTTTGGGTCCAGAGACCCCACATTTTGGCTGCAGCTAAGGAGCATCTAAGAACCCAGAGTTTGAAGTTGGGGGACCTATGGCTGCAAATGGGCACAGTGAGGCATGCAAATGGGCACAGTGAGTCTGCAAATGGGCATTTTTGACCCTTTTTTCCACTTACAATAGCTGTGCATTTCTCACCCTAGGTTTATACTCAAGTCAATAAGTTTTCCCAGTTTTTTGTGGTTAAATTAGGTGCCTCGGCTTATATTCGGGTCGGCTTATACTTGAGTATATATGGTATAAAATAAACAATTTTGTCAGTTAAATATAACATTTATTTATGCCACAGCAAAAAAGAGGGACAATAGAGGAGGAAACAGAGACTTGCTTTCAAAAGAATGACAATCCCTCCAATGCAGGGACAGTTTGGACCCATGAAATGGATCATCATTCCACCATGACAGAGGGGTTTGGGAGGCTGGTGAAGGGGGCCTGCACTTTATACCTTCAGCAGTTTCCCCTGGTCCCTCCAGTGACAGTTCCAGATTCTACATCCCATTTGCTTCCTCCCAGCTGTTATGAACCAAGGGGAGGTAGTTCACCTTTTCTGGTGTCATATGAAATAAAGAAATACTTGAAGACTTCAGTGACCCCTTTCTTAAGGCCACGGCCAGTGGACGCAACTGGGAACCAAGAATCTATCCACTATTTAAGAAACTTTTAATGGTGAATTCAAGCGTGAAGTGCATTGTCTATATCAGCTCGTGATGTACAAATTGACGTGACAAACTGTTCATAAAGCAATCTGTATTCATTTAGTCTAGTTACTGTATAATTAACTTTTTGAAAAGAAAGAAGAATGAAGAAGAAGCCAGTGTTGATTTCTTTGTTCCGTTGCTGCTGTTCATTGTAAAATGAAATGTAGATGTTTTTCATTTCCACAAAAGGTATTTAGAAATCGCTCCTTAACAAGAAGCCACTGCCTCACAATAAGTTAGATTTAAGTGGGTTCTGTTCCCCTACACTGCCCTTCATGTTAATTGTTTCATTGCTTGTTCATTCAAACATTTCACAATCTGGACCTTCAGTGCTGAGCCTGGCCCACCCTGATTTAATGATAGATTCTATCATTCCTCCTTTCCATTTCACAAAAATGCAATAATTCTACAGGCCGGTCATGGTGAATAATCAATAGGTCCTGTTATGTAAAAAATAAATTGTAACTGTGGAGCATATAGGGATATCATAAATTCAGGTTTGATTCCTGGTCAGGACACTATCTCTATAGAGTTTGCACGTTCTCCTTGTGCTTGGGTGGGTTTCCCCTGGAGAAACCGATAATTGGTTCCTGTCAAAATGTGCTACATGCATGTTAAATAGGGACCTTAGATTGTAAGCTTTAAGGGCAGGGACTAATGTAAACATACAGTATGTAAATCGTTTGCGCTATATATATATATCTATGTTTAATAATAGACATGTGCAATTCGTTTAGTTACAAATTCGTTTTCCATTCAAATTCGTTATATTAGTTCATTCGTTATCGTACGAATGAACGAATGGTTTACTAAAAATTTTAACGAATAACGAACTATCGAAACGAACGAATATGAAAAACAACGAAAATACAAAATAATTCAATTAGAAACAACGAAACTACGAAAGAATGGAAATCCGAAAAACGAAAACAGAAACAACGAAAATACCGAACAAATATTCAAAAATAACGAAAATCAAAATGAACGAAAAAAATTCGTACATTCGTAACTTTTTTTTTGTTTGTTGATTCGTAATTTTCCGTGTCGCTGCTTAACTTGCTTCGAATGGATTCGTAAATTCGTTACTTTTTTTGGTTAGTTGATAAACGTGGTTGGGTCGGAGGCACTGTTTAGGTGGATTTTTGAGTTAAGTTCCGACTTGTGAGAGAGAAATTCTTTGTTTCTTAAACGTAATAGAATACACATTACATAAAATTATGAATTATGCTCCGATTACAAATCTATGAAAACAATGTTACGAAAGTACGAATAAATCAATCTTACGAAAGTACGAATGTAACTAAATCTACGAAAATACGAATGCGTCCGAATACAAAATATAACGAAAATACGAATTTCGAATAAACGAAAATTAGACTAACGGAAAAACGAATCAACGAAAAAATAACTCTTACGAAAATACGAAAGAGTCCGAATACAAACACAGACGACTTACGAAAATACGAACGAGTCCGAATACGAACACCGACGACTTACGAAAATACGAACGAGTCCGAATACGAACACCGACGACTTACGAAATTACGAATCGTTACGAATCAACGGAAACGAACAGAAACGAAACAAAACTAAACAAATTTTTCTATGGTGCACATGTCTATTATATAAAACATAATAGAGGTTCTATCCCTTTTCTGCTGGGGTTGGGCCTTAAAGAGGAGGTCCACCTGAATTATTTTTTTTAAAAGTCAGCAGCTACAAATACTGCAGCTGCTGACTTTTAATAAATGGACACTTACCTGTTCCAGGTTCCGGCGATGTCGGCAGAAGACGACAAGCGATCGCTCGTCTCTCGGCTGCCCCCGTCGCCATCCTCTGTCAGGGAATCAGGAAGTGAAGCTTGCGGCTTCACTGCCCGGTTCCCTACTGCGCATGGGTGAGTCGCGCTGCGCGTCTTTATTGGTCCCCGTTGTGTCCTGGGAATTGTGTTTCCCAAGACACAACGGGGCATCTTTGGATATGGGCGGGCCAGCTTCGGCTAGCTAGTCCCGGAAGTGGGTGCAGATACCTGTATTATACAGGTATCTGCACCCCCCCTCCCCCCTGAAAGGTGCCAATTGTAGCGCAGGAGGGGGGGGGGGAGGAATCAGATAAGCAGAAATTCCACTTTAGGGTGGAGCTCCGCTTTAAAGGTGTTGTAAAGATAAGTGTTTGTTCACCTTAATGCATCCTATGCATTAAGACGAAAAAACACCTGGCAATGACCAGCCCCCAGCCCCCCCCCCCCCGTTTTACATACCCGAACCCTTAAACTTGTCCCACCGGGACGCGCCGTCTCTCTGCCTGGGGTTCTTGGCTGTTGATTGGATAGATTGATAGCAGCGCAGCCAATGGCTCCCGCTGCTGTCAATCAAATCCAATGACGTGGCCGCCGGGGGTCGGGCCGAGTCTATGGACGCCGAATGCTGGATTTGGGAGCGGGCATGCAAGGTAACCCCCCAAGAGAGCGCTTCTCCAAGGGGGTTATCTGAAGTGGAGAGGAGCCGAGAGAGCTGCGGAGGGACCCCAAAAGACGAGGTTCGGGGCCACTCTCTGCAAAACGAGCTGCACAGTGGAGGTAAGTATGACATGTTTGTTATTTAAAAAAAAAATAATTAACTTTAGTGTCACTTTAATATTCAGTGTGGATTTTGTTAGTGTGAGCATTCTTGTACAATATGCTGGGAAATGCAAATTAAACTTTGAGGATGTAACAGTCTGCTGTGAAAAAGCTTTTAGGACATCCCAGCGAAGGAAAGAATTTAATTGCATTCTGCAGATCCTGGTGTAAAGCTGGAATATCTCATTACGATTTAAGACTGCTGAACACACTTTGTATGACACAGATGTTAAGAGTGTAGGATCTGCATCTGAGCTCAGTCTCGCAGTGTATCCTGTTGTGAAAAAAACAACACCTGCTTCATGAGTCAAAGAACATAACTAAACTAACACCAGGAAACAACCATTTCACACGCGGTTAATGAGTTTATTTTAAGGAGCTGCTTTTAATCAGATAGTCCGGAATTAGTTCATTTGGCACTTAGTGGCACCGTTTATCCAAACATGTGCGTGTTGTAAGTTATATTCAAGAAATATATTTTTTTTTTATATGAGATTTTGTATTTTTTCATTATATATTTTTAATTTGTACTGTTTAGGTTTTGGAAAATTTCTACATAATTAAGTGTAAATATGGGCAAAATAAAAAAAATGAGATATATGATGTAATCTGTCACCAACAGAGCATTTTTTTTGTCTCTCCCACTCATAACAGAGTTTTATTATCTGTTCTCTCTTATTTTTCCACTTCCTATAACAGCGTGACAACCCTGTTTGTGCGTGACAAAATTGTGCACCAGCATTGTCACCCTGTGGACAGAGTAATCTTAATATGTAGCACTTACCCTCAAAGGAGCAGTTGATGAACGGGTCCCCTGAGTCCAGATGAAAACAACTCTTCTGGAAATGCCCCACCCTCTGCCACACCAAGGCTAAAGAGCGAGGCTTTATTTTGCTCCCTGCAAAGTAACATACATGATGGCAATAGCAATGACAGATAATAATTTTGTACAAAATAACAAACAATGAGAGGACCTCTTTAATTGTCTGAACCCTGAATCTCAAGAGGCCCTAACTAAAGGCCAGTACTGGAAGCTAAAAGGTCCTTCAGTCTCTTGAGTCCCTCCCACTGGCCAGTGTTGTATGAAATGTTGGAGCACAAAGATCCTGCGTTGGAGCACTCAGGTTTAAAAGAGATGGGTTCCCAAAAAAAAAAAAAAACATACATACTCACTCTTCAGGGTGCGTGGTTTTGTGGAGTCATGTAGGCCGAGGCCACTCTTTATCGTGTATTCTCCTGGGCTGGTCGGGAGTAGCAGTGATTCTTTCCTCTATACATTTATTAACCCCCTAGATTGGTGTTAGGACAAGCCTGCACCCCATGTTCTGGGACACAGGGACTTGCTTATACCTCTACTTTGAGCTGTGCCAAAAGTAATCAAACAACAATTTATATTACATCTTTAGACATTTATAATCACAAACAACCATTAGAAAAGGACAATTTCTAGTAGCACATACATTTTAAAATAAAAATTCAGGTATGAACAATTAGTTGGTTTTTACTCTCAGCCACCCATAACTATACTAAAGGGTTTCTGCACATCTCAACCTTAGGCCTCATTTAGATGTGCATTTGGAGGTGGTAAAAATGTGCAGTTGGGCCCCCTCTTAAGCTGCAATAGCCAGTGGATGGGGGAGATTATGTGCCATGGTCGCGATTCCTTGCTTCACACCTGTGGCAAAAACTACCCAACATGAAGCAATCAGCAGAAGGCAAGCTCGCTGATCAAAACCCATTAAGCGAATGAAGAATATCCCAAACGCCCTACAGTTGCATGCAATGCATGCGGTTGAGTTGTTTTTGTCGGCAAATATGGGATTGAAACAACCTATGACAATATATCTACAACATACTTATTTTGGAAGTCCACTTCACATATGTATATGGAAAATGGGAGGGAAGGACCAGAGAGTCCAGAAAAGGGATTCTTCAAAAAGGTACAGCAGGTATTATCAAAAAAATAATTTTCTTTATTAGAAAAATCCACCATATAATAGTTCAAAACAGAAAACAATACTTCCACCATTTGAATTAAAATATGATAAGGTTATCAAAACCCAGATGGCCACAACAAACATTCAACCCTTATTCAGATCGTAAACCAGCTGGTAAGTTGATGAGTCCCTAGATAGATATTCCTCACATATGAAGAAGCTGACCGCTATTAAATCAATGGGAAAGTTCATAGGGAATTCAGCACACATTCACTGGAGACACCAGTACCGTGTATAAAGTACGATTCCAGGCAAAAACTGGATGGGAGAATGGCCCTATTATGGGGCTTGCAGTAAGATTCTAGAGACGGAATATGTTTTCAATATAGCAGAGACAGTTCATGAAAAATAAATCATAGTAAATGATGGTGAGAAACTAGCCGAGCTAACAGTGCAATATACAGTTCTCTTTGTGGGCACTATAGTCCTGCCATTCACCATTATCTTGCCAAAGCCAACAATGTAGCAGTAGATTAAAGCAGACACAGGAATTGGAGTAGTGCAGAGTACAGTCCCGTCACTTACCCGGCTAGTTGGACATACACAGATGAAGGCTCACCACTCTCCTGATGTCCAGTGATCCATATAAACTCTCTAGTAGAAAGGGAGAGAGAGGGGAGTTTGTCCACGGCTAGCAGGTAAAGATCAAACGTGTCTGCATGTCAGCGTATCTGCTTGTGTATCGGTCTCTCATGCTGCTGCCTCCGTTCAGAGTTCAAACCACTTCTGAATTCCAGGAGTCCTCCCAGCTTCCATGGATGTCTGGAAGGGGAATAGATGTTGCGACCAATCTGTGTGCAAACTACAGATGGTGTGGTGGCTCGTGCTGACGCGTTTCACTCGGTGATTTAACAAACGATAACGAACGCGCAGAATCCGAAAACCGAAAGATCCGACATAAACAAATGCTTTATTTTCGTTGTTCGTTGCAACAGTTCGATATAGATAGGAGATTTGACATGACGCTGACAATAGGTATCTGTGTGCATCGAACCTGTGGTCGAATGTGCCTAACCTTAGATCTATTAGTTCAAGATTATTCTACATAGAGAGAAAAGATTCAACATTATAGAGACAATAGCAAAAAAGTTTGAATGTGCCTAACCTAACTCTATTAGTCCAAGATTATTCGACATAGAGAGAAAAGATTTGACGTGAAGATTTGACGAAGGGCGTCGTACAGTTGAGCTGCTCCATAAAATCTTCTTAGAATATTCGACAGACACCATAAGCCTTCAATGACAGATTCAACCTTAATTATTTCGGATTTTTGGGCGAATGCATTTTTTTAAGAAACAAAATAAATAAGAACGAATTTCGGAAGTAACTAAATACATTATTTTTTCGGACGAAAACGAAAATTCGGAAACAAAATATTTCAGTGTGCACATGTCTAATACTGAATACATGGACCCCCAAATTCAAGGTGCCATAAAATGCAGTTTACTATATAATCAGTGGTTAACATCATGCATGGAGAGATTGAAGGTCTATGATAGTCTGACAAAAAATGTATGTAAGGATTTCTTTCTTCCTAATGTTTTCTCTTGGCTGCAGAAGAGTTTACCAAAAGTCCATCTCCGGCTCAGTGACTTGGTGGCATCTGAATCCATCTATTATCTTGTCCAAGAATACATCTCGAGTTGTGATTATCACAAATACAGGAAGAGTTCAACTTTCCGTTAGCCCCTACCACCATTTAATTATTCACTGGTGGATACTGCTAATCATATATTAATAACAGGAAACTGTTGAGATGACTTGGTTATAGATCTGTAAATGGCTTTCCAAAAATAAGGCGCAGAGATAAGGAATTCTGCAAAAAGTTTACAAGGAAGGAAGGTGAGAAGTAAGGCATTGAGATAAGCCATTCTGTAGAAAGATAAGGAGGGAGGAAACAAGAAAGGAAGATAGGGAAGGTTGAGAGTAATTCTACATTTAAGTACGGTAATGTCACAAACCAACAGACAGGACTAATCTGAGAACTTAAAAATTATAATTGTTAATCAAATCATTTATCATTTTTGGATCAATAGTTTATTCCCTGGGAAAGTGTCATAGACTTGTTCTGTCCTCTTTATTCACAACAAAAAATGATCAGTTATAATGTAAATCCTCAAAAAAATGTCCGTTCATATATATTTACATAGTTACATAGTAGGTGAGGTGGAAAAAAGACACAAGTCCAACCTGTGTGTGTGCTTTTATGTGAGTATTACATTGTATATTCTTGCATGTTGAGGTTGTTCAGGTGCCCATCTAATAGTGTTTTTTAAATTATTGATGCTCCCTGCTGAAACCACTGCCTGTGGAAGAGTTACAGTAAAGAACCCTCTACACAGTTTAAGGTTAAACCGATTCTCTTCTAATTTTAGTGAGTGGCCGTGTGTCTTTTTAAATTCCCTTTACGCCAAAAGGTTTTATCCCTATTGTGGGGTCACCAGTATGGTATTTGTACATTGAAATCATATCCCCGCTCAAGCATCTCCTGAGAGAAAAAGTTCAGTGCTTGTAACCTTTCCTCATAACTAAGGTCCTCCAGTCCCTTTATTAGATTTGTTGCCCTTCTCTGTACTCTCTCCAGTTCCAGCACATCCTTCCTGAGGACTGGTGCCCAGAACTGTACAGCATACTCCAGGTGCAGCCAGACCAGAGTCTTGTAGAGTGGGGAAATTATCGTTTTATCTCTGGAGTTAATCCCCTTTTTAATTCATGCCAATATTCTGTTTGCTTTGCTTGCAGCAGCTTGGCATTGCTCGCGATTGCTGAGCCTATCATCAACTAGGACCCCCAGGTGCTTTTACATCCTAGATTCCCCCCGAGATTCTTCCCCTAGTGAGTATATTGCATTCATATTTTTACCACCCAAATGCATTATTTTACATTTTTTAACATTAAACCTCATTTGCCATGTAGTTGCCCACCACAATAATTTTTTCAGATCTTCTTGCGAGGTTTCCACATCCTGCGGAGAAATGATTGCCCTACTTAGCTTAGTATCGTCTGCAAACACTGAGATTGAACTGTTTACCTGTTTTGCTTGTGTCTATCTAGCAAGGTTACTTTGTGTTATAAGCAAGGAAGCTGAGACTTCTTCAGTGTGTAAATGTGCTTTTACTATACAAAAATGCTGTACATACAAAACTATTACAATATTAGCAATACAGTACAAGACTGACAGGTATTTATAGCACGCAAAATGCATAGCAAATAAACAGCCTATGGTCTGTAACAGTAGAAATACACTTAAAAGTTACTTAGCTCCAGTTACTGTGTTTGTGATCTCCATTGACAACAAGGCTTCTGGAGATCAGGAACCTTCTTGTTCGCTTATTACAGATGAGAGTCTTTTTGGTGTTAACCCATGTTGAAGTCTCTTACAGACTGTCCTTGGTTCTAATGCATGAGGGGTGTCTCCCAGCTTATGCCTGGCTACCTTTTGGATAGCTCAGGTTGTTTTCTATAACAACCGACTAACAGTCATTCTGTCAGGGAAATGCTCAGAGCAGACGCTGAGCGCTCTGGGGTGCACTGGTGTGGGCGGGTGCGCGTGTTTGTGCACATATGCGCGCGTGCCTGTGCGGGCGCGCACGGGTGCAGGCGTGAGTGCGCATCAGTCAGTGGCATCAGTCATTCTATTTAGGTTGGGCCCGGTGCTGTCCGATCTGCAGCTTCCTGTGTCCTAATAACTGTTACCCGTCTGAAGCTTCTGATCTCCTGACTACCCGGCTTGACCTTTGAACTGAGCTGTCTGCTGCCTGCCTTTTGACCCCGGCCTGTCTTTGACCCTGTATCAGCCTGCTCCACTGTACCGCGCTGCCGACCTGTTGCCAACCCTGCCTGTGACCTGGACTTTGAACTTGCCTGATCCCTTGCACCGTGCCTGTTACTGGACTTGCCTCTTCAGCTCCTGCTCTGCATCTGCTGCTAGTGTCCAGTTGATTGGAGATCACCGACCCTACTGCATCAAGCCCCTTGGGCCATCACCCCTGCAACAACCCGCCAGGCTCTCATACCACTCTGCGCTCCCGTGCCTCCTGTCCATGCTACCAGGGGCCCCGAACCAGACATGTAAGGGAGGCCTTCCCCTGCTATCTCGGGTTCATCAGTCAAGTGCGTGAAGTCTGACACATTCTTTCAGTTTGAGAGATCCTCTCTTACCTGTTTACTGTAGCTATAGAGACAATAGCCTATTCAAACTGTCAATTGAATACAACAATGGTATCTACGTTCCATTGTACACAACAGCATTTGTTTGAGAAATATCTACTCAAACCAATACCTGACCGTAATCTGATTTCTATGACCAACTACTATTGTAATATTGTCCCATGTAAAGTTATGTCTGATTAATATAAAAAAAAATCATGATTTTACAAACACAGCACATTATCCCATCCTCCAGGTCGTTTATGAATAAATTAAATAGGATTGGTCCCAGGACAGAACCCTGGGGGACCCCACTCTACACACCGGACCATTCTGTGTATTCCCCATTTATCTCTACCCTCTGAACTCGCCCCCATAGCCAGTTTTCAATACAGGTACTCACCCTATGGTCCATGCCGACAGACCTTAGTTTGTACAGTAATCGATTATGAGGAACTGTATCAAATGCCTTTTCAAAATCCAGATACGTCTATGGGCCTTCCTTTATCTAGATGGCAGCTCACCTCCTCATAGAAGGTTAATAGGTTGGTTTGGCAAGAACGATTCTTTATGAATCCATGCTGATTACTGATAATTAAGGATGAGCCAGAAACCTCCTGGTTCGGTTCGCACCAGAACTTGCGAACAGGCAAAAAATTTGGACGAACATGCGCCTGCCGTTAAAGTCTATGGGACACGAACATGAAAATCAAAAGTGCTAATTTTAAAGGCTTATATGCAAGTTAATGTCATAAAAAGTGTTTGGGGACCTGGGTCCTGCCCCAGGGGACATGTATCAATGCAAAAAAAAAGTATTAAAAACTGATGTTTTTTCTAAAGCAGTGATTTTAATAATGCTTAAAGTGAAACAATAAAAATGAAATATTCCTTTAAATATCATGCCTGGGGGTGTCTATAGTATGTCTGTAAAGTGGCGCAGTTTTCCCATGTTTAGAACAGTACCACAACAAAATGACATTTCTAAAAGGAAAAAAGTAATTTAAAACTGCTCGTGGCTGTAATGAATTGTTGGGTCTCAGCAATATAGATAAAACTCATTGAAAAAAACAACATGGGTTTCCCCCCAAGTCCATTACCAGGCCCTTTGGGTCTGGTATGAATATTAAGGGGAACCCCAAACCAAAAATGTTAAATGGCGTAGGGGTCCCCCCCAAATTCCATACCAGACCCTTATCTGAGGACGCAACCTGGCAGGCCGCAGGAAAAGAGGAGAGCACGAGCGAGCACCCCCCCCTACCGGACTCCCTGCCCCACAGCTGTATGTAAAAAAAGGGGCAGGGATGCTCATGACATCATTGACTTGATATAGCCACATGACCATACTAGGTTAATGTGATTGATCTAAAAAGGCAACATTTGGTCATTTATGTAACAAGCATCACAGCCGCTTTGTAAAAAGTGCAGCCTTCCGAGTTTGGAAGATGTTCCTTCTTTTTACCTCTGCTGACCTCACCTTTCCTTTGCTTTTGAAGCTAAATAGTCTTCCACTGTGTTGCCTTCTGGAGTCCAAATGGTGTACAGCACAGGGTCATCTGGAATAGGCCGATGAGCATCGAGTGTGACCACCCATCAGTATCTGAGTGGAGGCAGGTATAATTTCCACAGGCTTTCATATAGGTTTCCTGATCCCTGGATAGGCTTCTCTCAACCGTACCATATATCTTTTGAAATGAATCACTAAGAACAGATCTCTCCTGTGTCATTTTATCCTTTATTTTTTCTCAACAACAATTTCTGACAAATGGTTGGAGAACATTTGCATGTCTGTTTCAATTTACTTTTATGGGGAAACAAACATTCTTCCAATGGGATGGCTTCCAAGTTTTCACTTTTTAATTTTAATAGCAACCAATTGCAAAAATTGAAAAAAATTATCTTTTTTTTTTTTTTTTGCAATGTTCATCTTAAAGCGATACTAAACAGATGCTGTTTAATTTACATTAGCCCTTCTCTTTCTATATATGGACTTATGTAATTTTGCACTACGTTGACTTGACTATACACCAGCCTTTAACTGTCTTTTAATGATTTTTTTCATAAAATTTGTACTCCTTTTATAAATATTGTTTTGATAATTCACACTCTATTATGATTTGATAGTGTGCCAGAGGCCGCTAAAGCCCCATTAGGGTTTTTTTCCTGTGTTTTCCAATACAGTTAAAATTGGGGTTGTTGGCCTGATTACCTTATCGACTATATACCCACATAGAGTATGAATTATCAGAACAATATTTATAAAAGGAGTACAAATTTTATGAGAACAATCATTAAAAGACAGTTAAAGACTGTTGTATAGTCAAGCCAACATAGTGCAAAATTACATAAGTGCATACAGTTCTACATGTTCCTAGTGGGTGTCCTCCGTGTATGTTCTACCACAGTGTCTTCATCACGGAAGCTCTTGGAACATGTAGAACTGTATGCACTTATAATTTTGCACTACGTTGACTTGACTATACACCAGCCTTTAACTGTCTTTTAATGATTTTTATAATAACATTTGTACTCTTTTTATTAATATTGTTTTGATAATTCATATTATGATTTGATAATGTGCTACAGGCTGTTAAAGTCCCATTACAGTTTTTTCCTGTGTTTTCCAAAATAAAGAAAACAGCCCTTGGGATACAGAATAAAAATAAATAATTAATATTAATTTACTGTTTTAAATGGTTATATATACTGTATATATATATTTGAAATCAAATATTTATTATGTTTGGCAATAACATGGGTGTGGGGGAATTTCTGCCAGTCACAGTTTCACACCCCTCCAGCCTGTGTCTGAAGCCTCGTAAACACGATCGGATTTTCCAATGGGAAACGTGTGATGACAGGCTGTTGGTGGAAAATCCGACCATTTGTATGCTCCATCGGTCAATTGTTTTTGGATTTTCCGCGGACAAATGTTGGATAGTGTAGTATGTTGTATCTAATATATATATATGTATATATATATATATATATATATATATATATATATATATATATATATATATATATATATATATATATATATATATACATATATATATATATTAGATACAACATACTACATATAGTATGTTGTATCTAATATATATATATGTATATATATATATATATATATATATATATATATATATATATATATATATATACAGATAGGTTTTAAAATTTTCCGCGAATAAATGTCTGTTATCGGATTTTCTTAGCGTGTGTACACAAGTCCGTCGAACAAAAGTCCAAAGTACAAACACGCATGCTCAGAAGCAAGGACGAGCCAGAAGCGGTTGGTCTTGTAAACTAGCATTCGTAATGGAGAATTAATATTTGTGATGTGGGAAATTATGAAATCTCGAAATCTCGAAATCTCGAAATGCAGCGCACATTCTCTTCTTCTTTAATGGGATAATAATGAAGCTGCTTTGCTGGTGATACTGATGGAGTTATTGCAAACAAATTTTCAAATGCTTTTTTTTTCTAGTGATAACAAGAATAATATTATAATGCTTTTTTTTTTTTTTTTGGGCAAGTTACCACAACACCATTATCCCGGAGTTTTAAGATCAAAAATACAACTATATTGGTGTCCCTTGTCAATTTTACATTGTATTTTTTAAATGTAACTGCCTACTCCCAAACTGTGATTTGAAGTAAAACACATAGCCAAGTATTATTCTCCACAATATTTTATTGTGCATTAAAAATAGAAAACAAATAAAATTAGACATGCTATCTGCCAATAGAACTTAACCAAAACGTGCATTCTATGCATCCAAAATTATATAAAATATACCAAATCAAATCATTATTCAACCAAAAAAATTATGTCAAAGCAATAACTCCAAGGCCAACAATAAATAACACGTTATCTCCTCCTATTCCGTAACATGGCTGGTTGACGAACTGAAAAGCACGAAATGAAAAGTGGGTTCTGAAAAGCGCTAAATGAAAAGCGCGAAATGAAAAGCGCGAAATAAAAAGCGAGAATCAACACTCACCAAACTTCTACTAACATGAAATTAGCAGAAAGAGCCCAAAGGGTGGGGCTAAAGAGATGAAAAACCACGTAAGAACGTCACTACGTTCAGGATTGTTGGCCGACAATTGTGTGCCGTTTGTATGCAAGACAAGTTTGGGCCAACAAAATAAAATAAAGATGCAGCGCTAATATAATGAAGTTATAAATATGTTGATCCAAAAAAGTCATGGTGAAAAAACTTTTTTGGATCAACATATTTATCACTTCATTATATTAGCGCTGCATCTTTATTTTATTTTCTTGTATTTGAGTTTAGTATTGGACTTTATGATGCAGGCAACTTCATATTTATTTTTCAATAGATTTCTTTTTCTAGTGCAGCATTAACCTTTGGGTTTTTATAATTTCAAGTTTGGGCCAACACCCTTCGGACAAAAATTCAAGGTTATGTTGGCAGAAAATCAGATCATGTGTACGAGGCTTTAGAATAGGTGAAGCCTCCATCAACCAAGATGTAATATCCCATGCCCATTGTGTTTAGCTGGTTAGTGGGTATGAAGGAGGAGGGAGGGAGTGAGCTGTCAGTTACCATTGTGTATACACCCACATGTGTGACTCTATAGTCACATGGGCTGCTCAGATAGTTACATAGTTAGTTAGGTTGAAAAAAAAGACGCAAGTCCATCCAGTTCAACCAAAATAATATCATACAATCCCATATACCCCATTCTATACCCACAGTTTATCCAGAGGAAGGCAAAAAAAACCAGCAGCGCATGCTCCAATTTGCTAAACCGGAGGAAAAAATTAATTCCTGATCCCCCGAGAGGCAATCGGATTTTCCCTGGATCAACTTTACCTATAAATGCTGGTACCCAGTTATATTATGTACATTTAGGAAAGTATCCAGGCCTTTCTTAAATCAATCTACTGAGCTGGCCAGAACCACCTATGCAGGGAGTCTATTCCACATTTTCACAGCTCTTACTGTGAAGAAACCTTTCCATATTTGGAGATGAAATCTCTTTTCCTCTAGATGTAAAGAGTGCCCCCTTGTCCTCTGTGTTGACTGTAAAGTGAATAACTCAACACCAAGTTCACTATATGGACCCCTTATATATTTGTACATGTTGATCATATCCCCCCCCCCCCCCTTAATCTCCTCTTATCAAGAGAGAATAAATTCAGTTCCTCTAATATCTCCTGAGCTCCTCCATGCCTCTTATCAGTTTGGTTGCCCTTCTCTGCACTTTCTCCAGTTTCCAAATATCCTTTTTGAGATGTGATAGGGATAGGGATAGCACAAATGTGATAGGGAGGAAATGCTCAGGGTAGAAAATACACTAAAAACTGAGCATTTGCACTAGCTTCCAACACTGCTCTACAAAATCCCCAACTGCAGTAGGGACATGGACAGGAGGGGGGGGGGGGGAGATAGAGAACAGCAGGATCAACCATGTTTTTTTGCAGAATACAGAAAATGACTCCCATAGTGACTGGGTGTGTATGAACAGTATACAACACACCATTTATCTAAACTTTTTAAAGATGTGGGTTTAATGACACTTTAACACCGAACGTGTATGTTCAACCACAGCATTTGCAACCCTGCTCCTGTTAATCCTGTTTGAAAATAGTGGCCTCGCGTTTGTTCGAAAACTCCTATATCCATCCTGATTGATCCATTCTTTTAGAGCTGACATGTTATACACAGGGAATAAGACTTACCTTTGCAACTGTATTTGTAATTGCTGTAATTTAGGGACTTCAAGGTTTTTGCTTTTTATTATTTTTTTTATGTGGCATTTCCTTTACTTTCTCCACCCACTGTATGTTATTACCGTTACATTATGCAATATCCTAACCCAGCTGTTAGCTTCTGAACATTGCTTGGAATCCATGAAGCTTGATTCATTAGGCAAGTAAAATATATATTGTTCCACCAGGATATTTCATTATCCAGAAAGCATTGAGGCAATGCTTTTTTTCCAAGAACCACCCATTCACATCAAGCCAAAGCCTCCCATTATATATGGCTGTAAAGTCTTTAATTCACTTTGTTTTTCCACCGTCATCAGAACAAGGTTTTTATGTATGTTTTTGGAAACATTTTTTTTTCTTCAACATTTTCGAAAAGCTGTTCAACTGTGAGTCAAATGTGTGTGCCGGGGACACAGAGAATGGGCAATTAAGGTATTTATTTGGGGAAAATAGCTTGTCTCCAATTTGTGTACAGTTCCAGGCATAGTAAACAGAAAATGGCACAGCATTCACTGACGTGCATATGAAACTAATTGCCCAGCTAATAGAAATCATTACATTTTCTCCTATTCAAGTTAGGTGTCTGTAGCTAAGCAACTGACACAAGGTGTGATGTCAGTGATCACTAAGAAATATGCTGGCATTTTGGGTATATTCGGATGCAGAAAAGCCAAGGAAATCATTACCTGCTCATAGGACTGCTGAGGAACGTAAATATTTTATACTTACTATAACTGCCTATTTGTGCAATACAAGGAGACTGCACACTACCGCTCACCCTTCCAAATAGGAAATCACAAAGGAAAGATTAACAAAAATAAATAACAACACAACCGCACAAAAATTAAGCGTCTTTTAAACTGCCCATGCTACTGGATTTAGGGTTACAAAATCAATAACAGCATTTAAAATAATAAAGTTTGATAACAATACAGTCGTTTAACCGCTTCAATACTGGGCACTTTTACCCCCTTCCTGCCAAGGCCAATTTTCAGCTTTTAGCACTGTCACACTTTGAATGACAATTGTACCCATATAAGATTTTGATTATTTTTTTCACACAAATAGTGCTTTCTTTTGGTGGTATTTAATCACTGCTGGATTTTTTATTTTTTGCTAAAAATAACAATAAAAGACCAACTTTTTTATAAAAAAAATAAGTTTTTCTTAGTTTCTGTCAGAAAATTTTGTAAATAGGTAATTTTTCTCCTTCACTGGTGTGCTCTGTTCAGGCTGCACTGATGGACACTGATTAGATGGCACTGATAGGTACTGATGAGGTGGCACTGATGAGGAGGCACTAATATGCAGCACCGATGAGCATTGATAGGCGGCACTGATAGGCAGCACTGATGGGCACTGATAGGCAGCACTGATATGCAGCACTGATGAGCACTGATAGGTGGCACTGATAGGCGGCACTTATGGGCAATGATAGGCAGCACTGACGTGCACTGATGGGTGGCACTGATGAGCAGGCACTTATGGATACTGAAAGGCAGCACTGACTTGCATTACTGATGGGCACAGATTGGCATCACTTATGGGCACTGACTGGCATCCCTGCTGGGCACTGTTAGGGCTGCACTGATGATCAGTGCCTTGATTATCTGTACAGGTCTCACCTGTGAGGAAATGCTGCTGATTAGCTTTTCTTTCCTCGCAGTCTCTCAGTGTGAGGCGAGGAGAGACGATAACTGGCATTTCCTTGTTTACATGTGATCAGCTGTTATTGGACAAAGCTGATCACATGGGTAAAACGCCTCATCATCGGCTCTCTACCAAGATCTGGGTCACGCCTTGTCCCAGGGACAGACTGTGGCAATATCATATGAGAGAACAAGAGAGAACCCCGCCCACCGCCATTTGTCTATACAGTGGGCGGGAGTAGGTTAACTTCATCCCAACAAACCCTTAAAGTGATTCTAAACGATACGATAAAAACAAAAAAAAACAAACATGTTATACTTAAATGCTATGTGCAATGATTTGCACAGAGCAGCCCCAATTCTCTTCTTGTTGGGTCCCCCACCAGTAATCCAGGCTCCTGGATCCCTTGGGGGCACTTGAGCAGACTCTCTTCCAAGCCACACTCCTGTGAATGGACATTGTCCAGTCACACACAGAGCAAGGCTCAGCCCTGCCCCTGCTCTTTGATCATTGGCTCACTGATTGTGATCAACAGCAGCAGGAGCTACACTACTGTGTAAGCCAATAAGGACAGAGAGATCCAGGAGAGCCGCTGCTCTTGTGCACAGCGCTGTATCGAGATGGGGCTCAGTTAAGTAAAATGCATTAAGGTAAAGAAACCTTCCGCCTTTAGAACCACTTTAACCATTAGGGTTCATTTACATGGCCGATTAGGCTGCTGCGTTCAGATGGGGCTAACTGCTGTTAGGAAGCCACATCTGGACAAACTGCACTGAACGATTAGCTTCAGTTGGTTTGTATGTGGCCAGATAATGTCAGCCCTAAATGCAAACTGCCTGCATCCAGTGCTCAGATACCCTCATGTACCTGCTGGTATGAATGATTACATGTGAACAGTGGCAGTGCCAGCTATTGATTTGTACAGAGTATAAATCCAGCCGCACGGCCGCTGGCTGTGGCTGTTCACACACAACATGCACATGGGACCAAAGTTTCTCCGTTGTAGATTCTTGACAGATAATGTTCCACATTTACTCAGCAACTGCAGCTTCTTGACAACATTCTTCATAGCAAAAGACAGAGGTGGAGCAAAAGGAAGAACTCTACTGAAAATAGATTAGATAGAAGCAAGACTAGATAAACAATTTAAAGTGGTTGTAAACTCTTACATATACCCAGTGAAGTGTCTGGCCTCAGGTGATACACAGAGATGAAACAAAATCTCCTACATATGTTGTATCTGTTTATCTGCTGTCTTTTTTTCTCTACAGCCATTCAATGTCCAGAAATGATAAAGCTTGCCTGAGATTTCAGAAAAAAGGGGACAGGGAGCTGAAACTACACACTACAGAGCTCAGTGCAGAGAGCTTTGAGAGCTGATTGGAGGGAAGGGACACACCCCCTTCACACAGAAACATAAATAAGCTGGCACAAGCTGTGTGCTGAAGCTCCCTCCCCTGTCACCTTTTTTCTCTCTGTCAGGAAAACTTGTCAAAAGTGACTAATTCTAATGGCAGAGGAAGGAAGCAGCAGACATAAATGACACTTAGTGCTCTGAATTGAGACAAGTACATACTATAGAGGGATATGCTTTGTTTATATTTCATGTCTAAAGTGTACAACCACTTTAAATCAAAGCAGGGGAGTGGGGTGGTAGGCAACTCCATGGGGCCACAGTGTAACTGCCGAAGTCTAGCATACTTGTGAGCTAGGTGCAGTGTTGTGCGGCAGGCAGTGATCATACAGAGTCCAAGTTTGACAACGGCAATTCATTGTAGAAAAGTTCAGCAAGTACAAACAGGCCCGGCGGGGAGTCACACCCTTCCAGAGCCCCTTACAACTGTAACAGCGGTGGATAAGCGGAATGAAGACAGGAAGATGTCGACAGTGTCTGCCACAAGGAACAAAAGGCGGCCTGGCTGGTCCACACCCAAAGGGGAGGCTTCCTAGAGAAGAGATAGACATAGTATTTGCACTGCCCCTACTACTTTCCTTATCTCTAAGCACTGTCCCTGCCAGACAGGGTACCATTATGCTAGCCACTCGCATAAAGAGCACCAAGCTAGAGAGCTAGAGTCTAAAGTAGACTCTGCCTGACCCAAGATGACTGCCAAAGTCACATGGGCGCCAGCATCCAATCGGATAGCTGCCTCCCTAAAACTGAGTTTCTCTCAACTGCCTTCTCTATCTGCATTGCCGCTATGGCTGAGAGCCACCAGCAGTGGAGAATACAGACTATAACTGCCTACGTACTGTACATGTAATATAACAACTGAAGATTTGAAAAGTATTATAACAATCTTGCAGCATGCTTAAAGGAAAAATTGTTTGCTAAAATTGTGATATAATATTTAATAAAGTTTCTTTCAGTTACAGTAGGTAGAGTGTATAAAGGACTCCTCCCATGTCCTCCACCTTTAAATTATGCAAAGTCTTAATCAAGACAATGTTGACCTCATGAAAGGAATATGTAGATAATTGAGTGTCCTGTCTCCTGTGAATTGACTCACAACTTTTCCTGCTGGGTCCTCTTTTTCTTATAAGTGTCTTTTGCCCCCCTGGCTACTCTCCATGGCTAGGTTCATCCAACAATTTCCTCTACTCCTGCACTTCATTTAGCAGTACCATTAATGAAGGGCCTTCTGGGTCAAACAGCCGGCTTCTGTCAGATCGGCAGCCATACACACAGGCTGAATGCCGGCCGTTTTTTTATTGAACCGGCCGATGTCGCCCGGCATTTGGCCCGTGTGTACTGGGCTTTACTCAGTGCCACCACCACCCAGTTAAGGGAGCTGAAGAAGATTGCCATGACATTGTGCTATAGAGGAGCATGTGACTCTTCTCATGTGACAGTGCTGGGCCAGTCAACGCTGACACACAGAGAGCCCGCAAGCTTTGTAGGAAAGTGAGTACCTATGTGCTGCAGAAAGGTACCTGTTGCTATGCTCTGCATGGGCAAAACACAGGTTTGCTTTAGACTTAGGTGCACCACCTCCTAAACTTTACCATTGGTCAGCAAAGCTATTCGTAATAATAATGACATGTGGACACCAGAAATTTTTGTTTTGTTTCAGATGCATTCGTTCTTTGATGAATTTCATCATATTCTTTATGTTGAATTTATTAGTTTTCAGAATTTGTTTCGTATCTTCGCCATTTGTTTCATATATTTGTTGGTCCGGTGGATTTGAAAAACTGCAGTTTTTCCGGAAGATTGCAATATATTATCGAACTGGATGGATTTGAATTGGAAGGCTTTGCTATTTTCGGACGCTAGACCAACTCACCAAGAGAAATGGCATGAGCTGATTGGACATTATTGACTGGCATCATGTGCATTCAAATTAACAAATGGAATGTAATTTGGATCCCTTTGTTATCTTATTCAGAATTATCTAACAAATTTGAATTAATTTCCTCATGGACCCAAACTACTATTGCATCATGTGACATCATCCTAATGAAATGAATGCATTTGGAAAATTTTTTTTTTTTTTTCAGGTACGTTGAAATTGTTTACTATGTCCATTCATAGATTCCTACACATCTGAATCTCCAAAAATTTAATTTCTGTCCGAAAAATAATCGTGACGAAATGAAAAGCACGTGTCTACTCATTATATTGATTGGCTAATAAAGGAACATAGGAGGTGAGAAGGGATGGACATGCTCTCAAATTCAGTTCTTGAAGTATTTGCATAATAAGACAACATTGGGGTTGGAGCTTCTGAGGTGCTTTTCAGGGTATGTGTCAGCAGTTCCAAGTCCATACACCAAAAAAAATAAAAAAAACGAATCAATGTGCAAGTCTTCAAGTGATCCTTTAGTTATTAGATGCAAGAGTCATTCAAAATGGGATCCAACAAAACAGTGGTGCTGCTGCTCTCCAAAAACACCCCCCACTGGGAGGGGGGGGGGGGATCTGAAATAACACAAAAAGAAAGGAGAGCTCAAGCCACCCTAGTGTAATTCAATGTATTACACTTGGTTAAAAGTAGACATAACTCAATGTACTTACATGATACCATAAAGCAGTGGTTCTCAACTCAGCATTATTTCACCTACAATGTATTTCAGTTATCTTGAAAACCTGGCCTGTTAGTCAGTCCTGAGGACAGGAGTTGAGAACCACTGCCATAAAGAATGAAGCATGTGTCATAAAAGCTGTTCCTTCACAATGGCCACTGTAAGATCAAATGTTGCATCCATTTAAGACTTGACAAAGAAGGCCACGCCTCCGAAACACGTCATCTTGGCAACCGTGATGCACATTTCCTCCTGGTTGCCTGCTTCCTGGTGTTGTGGAGGTCCGTGACAGAGCACAGCCCCAGCTGGACTGGGTACATGTGAAGTAGCCCCTGCATTCCGAGACTCAGCTCCGGCAGCTCCTGGGGCACATCGGTGAGGCTCACTGGATGCAATCCACCTTTTAATCTTACAGTGGCCATTGTGGAGAAATGGCTTTTTTTGACACATGCTTCATCCTTTATGGTATCATTTGAGTGCATTGAGTTACGTCTACTTCTAGCCAAGTTTAATAAATGGAATTACACTAGGGCGGCTTGCGCTCTCCTCTCTTTGTGTTATTTCAGACACCTCCAAGCGTCGGACTCCCATGTATACCCGCAGTTTTAAACTTCTCCCTAATTGCATTTTTATTCTATTTTAGTCTCTGACAGATTTTTCTACTTGTCACCTTTTTCTCATGAACATTTTCTTTTCAGTTAGGGCTCTTGGGAGTCTGTCTTTATTTTTAAAATAAACTGCAAACAGATTTTCCAACAATGTGTGAACGTGTGCCCACATTCACTTTGCTTCTCTTCTCTAGCACTGCATGGCTTGCTTCTCACTGCAGTTGTAACAGCTTGTGTCTATTTAAACATATCATGTATTTAGTGCCTAGCAATATTCATTACCAAATACTGAAACTGATGGAGTATAATTACTGGTTTAGAGCAGGCTGGATTGTAGCATGCTGAATGGCTTTGTTATCCTCACCTTCTTTCTCCCCTTGTATGCAACTGGCATATGGTTATGTGATATCGAGAGAATCTTCACCGTGAGTAAACAAATTACAGACCCCACTTGGTGACCATAATGAGCTCTGATGAGCGCCAGACTGAGTGGGGATAATGGGGAGTCGTATTGCACACAGTGACACCCTCCTTTCTTCAAAATTTGCAAGTCAGTGACAAAAAAAAACAGATTTAGATGTGCTGTCTGGGGGCAGAGCCGGTATAACACATCTCATGTGACCCCCAACAGAACATGACACATATAACATAAGCATAGTATCCCATTAGAACATTCCAGTTATGCCGCTTACACACGACCAGACTTTCCGGCAGACTAGGTCCGACGGTCTTCCCGACGGACTTTCGGTGGAGTTCCGACGGACTTCCCGAACAAACGGACTTGGCCACACACGAATGGGCTAAGTCCGTTCGAAAGTCCATTCATTTTGAACGTGATGACGTACAGTGGTGTGAAAAAGTGTTTGCCCCCTTCCTCATTTCCTGTTCCTTTGCATGTTTGTCACACTTAAGTGTTTCGGAACATCAAACCAATTTAAACAATAGTCAAGGACAACACAAGTAAACACAAAATGCAATTTGTAAATGAAGGTGTTTATTATTAAAGGTGAAAAAAAATCCAAACCATCATGGCCCTGTGTGAAAAAGTGATTGCCCCCTAAACCTTATAACTGGTTGGGCCACCCTTAGCAGCAACAACTGCAACCAAGCGTTTGCGATAACGTGCAATGAGGCTTTTACAGCGTCCTGGAGGAATTTTGGCCCACTCGTCTTTGCAGAATTGTCCTAATTCAGTTACATTAGAGGGTTTTCGAGCATGAACGGCCTTTTTAAGGTCATACCACAACATCTCAATAGGATTCAGGTCAGGACTTTGGCTAGGCCATTCCAAAGTCTTCATTTTGTTTTTCTTCAGCCATTCGGTGGTGGACTTGCTGGTGTGTTTAGGATCATTGTCCTGCTGCAGAACCCAAGTTCGTTTCAGCTTGAGTACACGAACAGATGGTCGGACATTCTCCTTCAGGATCTCTTGGTAGACAGCAGAATTCATAGTTCCTTTTATCACGGCAAGTCTTCCAGGTCCTGAAGCAGCAAAACAGCCCCAGACCATCACACTACCACCACCATATTTTACTGTTGGTATAATGTTCTTTTTCTGAAATGCAGTGTTCCTTCTACGCCAGATATACTTGGACACACACCTTCCAAAGAGTTCCACTTTTGTCTCATCGGTCCACAGAATGTTGTCCCAAAAGTCTTGGGGATCATCAAGATGTGTTGTGGAGAAATTGAGACGAGCTTTGATGTTCTTTTTGCTCAGCAGTGGTTTTCTCCTTGGAACTCTGCCATGCAGGCCATTTTTGCCCAGTCTTTTCCTGATGGTGGAGGCATGAACGCTGACCTTAACTGAGGCAAGTGAGGCCTGCAGTTCCTTGGACATTGTTGTGGGGTCTTTTGTGACCTCTTGGATGAGTCGTCGCTGCGCTCTTGGGGTAATTTTGGGCGGCCGGCCACTCCTGGGAAGGTTCACCACTGTTCCATGTCTTCGCCATTTGTGGATAATGGCTCTCACTGTGGTTCGCTGGATTCCCAAAGCTTTGGAAATGGCTTTATAACCCTTTCCAGACTGATAGATCTCAATTACTTTCTTTCTCAATTGTTCCTGAATTTCTTTGGGTCTCGGCATGATGTGTAGCTTTTAAGGATCTTCTGGTGGACCTTACTGTGTCAAGCAGCTCCTATTTAAGTGATGCCTTGATTGTGAACAGGTGTGGCAATAATCAGGCCTGGGTGTGGCTAGAGAAATTGAACTCAGGTGTGGACAACCACAGTTATAGTATGTTTTAACAAGGGGGGCAATCACTTTTTCACACAGGGCCATGATGGTTTGGATTTTTTTTCACCTTTAATAATAAACACCTTCATTTACAAATTGCATTTTGTGTTTACTTGTGTTGTCCTTGACTATTGTTTAAATTGGTTTGATGTTCCGAAACACTTAAGTGTGACAAACATGCAAAGGAACAGGAAATGAGGAAGGGGGCAAACACTTTTTCACACCACTGTAAATGGGACTAAAAAAAGAAGTTCAATAGCCAGTAGCCAATAGCTTCCCTTGCATCGTATTTGGTCCGCCGGACCAGTACACAGACAAACGATTTTCCCGATTGGAATTGATTCCATCGGACAGATTTGAAACATGTTCTATTTCTAGGTCCGTCTTATTTTTTTATTACCGAAAAACAATCGGATTAGCCCACACACGATCGGATTGTCCGATGGACTAATCCCATCGGACCTAGTTTGCCGGAAAGTCCTGTCGTGTGTACGCGGCATTAGATCATTTTTGACAGGACAACTATCTCCGGAACCCCCCACCCATCTGGTCCTGGCTATACTTTCCACCAAGGATGCTGAGCTGTCAGCACTCCCACAGCCGCTACAGAGGTTTATTTTCCCTTTTCCCTCTTCTCCATGCAGAGCTTCTGGGATGGACATGATTGATTCACTGTAATGACTCTAAGCCAATAAGAATTGATCTGGTCTGTCCTGGAAGCACTGCCTAGAGAAGAGCAGGGATTTCAATTCTCTGGACCACTGGAATGGCTGCTGACTAGACATATGCAATTAGTTTCATTCCAAATTATTATATTATAAACTTTTTATATTTCGACAAATTCGTTAATTCGGAAATATCCGAATTAATGAAAACCCATTTAACAAAATTTTCGTAAAAATTCGAAAATTTTGAAATTCAAAAAAATCGTAAACCCAAAAATTCTGAAATAATAACTAACTAATAATAACTTAACTATCACTAACTAGAAAAAGGGATTGAATCTTTATGTGCCAACAAAGAGCTGGTCATTCGACCAGCCGATAAGGGGGGGGGGATCATTGTGTTAGACAAAAAGGATTACATGGAAGAGTTGAATCGGATAGTGGGAGATGTGGATACTTATACCCCTCTTTCTTCCAATCTGGGGGGAAGATATAAAGTATTACTGGAAGAGATTGTCCAAAAGGGAGTAAGTCTGGGTATATTAAATAAGAAAGAAAGTCAATTTCTTATACCCAGGGTGCCAATTATTTATTATCTTCCAAAGATACACAAGAGTCTGACTTGCCCCCCGGGACGCCCTATTGTTTACTTTTTAGTTTTTATTTATTTTTTAATTTGTAGAGCATTTACAAACAAACATTAAAACACGCATAGTCCGTATAGGTATTGTGGTGAATAGTACAAATTTGATATAAGAGATCAATTCATGTTACCTGGTCGGGTGCTCCACCCCCTTATCCCACCCAGAACCCCCCCCCCTGTACACACACCACTAGTTTCCAAATTCCAAAAGTCGGCAGGGCGGGCGCGCGGGCCGTGGGAGGAAAGGGGCCCCCCGGTCCGCTCCGCGGCGAAGATAGCTAGGGCGACTCTAAGGGATTTGTGAGTATGGGGCCGCCGGGGGGGGAGTCTATCCACCCCGTCGTCTCCAACCCTCGGCATGCGTCCCAGCTCGCTCAACCAGGGGCTCCATATACGGGCAAATTTCTTGAGATTGTTCTGCCGAATAAACATTGCCCTATTGTTAGCGGAATTGATTCTGTGACGTCCCGGGTGGGCAAGTACATAGACTTCTTTTTACAGCCCCTTGTTCGGGCTATGCCCTCGTACATTAAGGACACACGTCACGTTATCAATCTGTTGGCTGGAATACAGCCAACGGAAGATACATGGCTGGTCACAGCCGACGTGTCTTCCTTGTACACGATCATCCCCCATAGGCTTGGATTAAGTGCAGTAGAACAACACTTTTTTAGGAATTCCAACTTAGGGAATGATCAAATCAATTATATTATGCTACTATTGGAATTTGCGGCAACGCCGAATTTTTTCTGGTATAATGGTCAATATTTTCGCCAGGATAGGGGCGTGGCCATGGGGGCCAAATACGCCCCTAGCCTGGTGAACCTATTTATGGCCCAGTGGGAGGAGGACGCCGTCTATACCCAGGGCAGACCTGAGGTCTCCCTTTGGGGGAGGTATATATACGACGTCCTCCTTTTATGGCATGGCAGTCTAACGTTGTTGGAGGAGTTCTCTGAACTTGAACGACCAAGGTATATACCTTACATACAAAGCAAGTCGTTGTGAGATGAATTTTTTAGATCTCAAAATGTCTGTCAGTGAAGGGAAATACGTGACTTCTACACACTTTAAAGCCCCATACACACGGTCGGATTTTCGCATGGATTCTGTCCTATCGGACAATGTTGTCGAAAAATCCGACCGTGTGTAGGCACCATCGGACAGTGTACGTCGGATTGTCCGACGGACAAAGTCCTATCTCCTGCTGGATAGATTTTTTGACAACAAGGTCCGATCACACCAAATCCGATCGTGTGTAGCGTAGTCCGACGGACAAAGTGCTACGCATGCTCAGAAGAAATTCTGTGACGGAAGCGCTCGGTCAGGTAAAACTACCTTTCCTAATCGACACAGCACATTCGTCACACTGCAATGTTAAAATGTCTTTAATGCAGCGCATTCTCTTTTTCTTTACAATGCAACAAGAATGACATGTTTTAGCTGCTCCTATTCACCCGCACTTCTCACAAACTTAGTTCTTTATTACTTTTCACGATTTCTAGACTACATGTTTATTTTTACTCAGATCGTAAAAGAATCTTTGTTCTATTTTTGGGATGATTTCTCTTTTTTTTTTTTTTTTTTTTTAGAAAACATATTTTAAGGAGATGTTATTTTTTTTTTTTTTTTGAGGGGGGTTGTGTGTCTCAACTTAGCAAAACAACATTATTAACATTTCTATTTGTTGCTAAAATTTACTAGGAGTTTGGTTGTTGTTGGTGCCCCTTGTTAATTCTACTTTATGATTAGTGAAATGTACCTGCCTACTCACAAATAAACTGTCATTGTAGAAAAGTAAAACACAATAGGCAATGTTTTTTTCAAATCAAAAATACCTTTATTTAGGTCTCAGCAACAAACCAAAGAGGAACGCAGCGATGAAGAAACTTGGGGAATTTGCAAAGCCTTGGACCCCCACGGCAACCATTATTTTAGAAGCGTCTAAAATTGGGGGCCTGAGGAGTACGTATCTTAAGGGGAGTGCTATCTGGTCCTGAAGTCCAAAACATCCGGAACTGCAGCAGATGCCATCTAGGTCCCCAGGCTCTGGTACTACGAGAGGCTCCATCTTCTCTCAGACCAGACTCAATCCAGGTCGTCACTCTCAGGTCTTCCTTCCACGCTTCCTTCCATGCTGTGGCTGTGGTGCTGGTGGTGTGGCAGAAGGAGAAGGAGGAGGCGGAGCATGGTCACTATGGCAAACATGTGTGAGTGGGGACATCTCCCCAGCCATACCCTTATTTAGGACCTTGAGGATGACCCCCTCACACATGTTGCGTTGCCCCGCCTCCATACCCATCATTTTCGTGACAACCACCGAGCCAAAGGTCTCCTTATCGGTGGGTGTGGCATGTAGGGAGGCTGAAGCCTCTCTGATCATCCGGAGCGCTGACTCTCCCGCCTCACCCCCCCTTCTCACCCTTTTGTAGGGAAGGCGGAGGGGAGGGATTTGGGAGTCAGTCAGGCTCCGAGGCCTACCCCCCTCTTGGCTGCCACTACCCACCTCTTGGCTGCCACTAACCCCTTCCTTCTCCTGACTGCCACATTCCACAGCCTCCTCCTGGCTGAGGTCTTTCTGTGTATGAAAAAGGGACATAGTTTCAGTTATTTGTTCATCAAACACACACAATTTTCATCTAGTGACTGTTGCAAAATGTTTACAAATCTAAAACCATACAATTCTCAGCCCTGCAGTTTATATTCTGGCCCCAAATGTCTCCAACACTACTGTCAGTTGATATGTCAAACACGTTAGGAACTAAGCAATTGGGGATCCTGAATTCAGTGAACATCATTCCTTTTTCACAAAAATGGTTCCCAAACTACTAGACCTGGCTCAAGCTGGGCTCCTGCACATCTTCCAGACTGGAAGGCCCAGGTTGCTCCTCGGAAGCCTCATCAGGGGTGGCCTGCGCGCAAGGAATCGTGGAAGGAGGAGGCGAAAGTGACTCCGTGACATCAGTCTGGTCTTTGAGAAAATGGAGACTGTCATAGTACCAGAGCTTGGGGACATAGACCTCATCTGCTGCAGCTCCAGATTCTTGGGACTTCAGGACCTTCTTGCGCTACCTGATATACGCACTCCTCAGGCTGCCAATTTTCTTTCTTAATTCACCAACAGTTGCCGTGGGGAACCTTGGCTTTACAAATTCCACAAGTTCCAGCAGGGCTGCGTACCTCATTGGTTTGTTGCCGTAATGGGGGTGTTTGGCCTGCCATAAAAGGGGAATTTCCCTGTATTTCTCAATGAACAGGGGGAGAAAACTCATGTCGTTGAATCCCTGCATAATCTCTGCAAGACACAACACCACACAAAACACTATAAATAGTGTCCGGCAAAACTCTCCTAATCTTCTCCAGAAAGAAGCCTCAAGGTCTAATCAGTCTAGGCTAGTTATGTACCAACGTCAAATTGTACCTTCGTTATAGCGATCGTCTCGTGCGTGAGCTTTCTCTCCCTTCGTCTCACAGATCGTGGCTACGACACAGGCGTGTGACGTTTTATATACAGTGCGCATGCGTGAAACTCCGCCCGCCCCTGACGATCTTTCTCATCTATTCCCCACCCCTTCTCTTTACGGCGCAGTGGGGAGAGCACATGGCGGGGACACAGCAGGTGCGCACCAAATATCCCACCAACGAGGAGGAGGACGAGGAAAGGCCGGAGGCAGAAACGTCCCGATCCCGGAGCCTGAAATTCAAGGCCTCCAATATGTCATTTGGAGAAATGTTGGAGATGGTGGACATATTAAAGAGGAGCGACTATGATGGGAAGTATGGGCCTTACCTCAACCCCAATGTCCGCAAGGCCAAGATCATGTCTAAAGTTGTGAGGAGGCTGTACAATCATTTTGGGGTACAACGATGCAAGGAGCAACTGAGGAAACGCTGGTCAGACCTGAAACTGAGGGAGGCCGATCAGTACAGAAAGATCAAGCGAGTTCTTCAAAAAAGTAAGTAGTTGTGTTGTGTGTTTGATTTCTTGCTTGCATACTGCTCCATGTGTTTGTATTTTTACAAAGTAGTACATTCTAAAATGGCCACTTTCAGGTTCGTCTGTGCATTCGATCGTACTCAACCTCGATCTTTCTGCCACTGTCATGTTCGTGTGTGTGTCCATTCGATCGTACTCAACCTCGATCGTTCGGCCACTTATAATACGAGGTTTGTTTTTTTTGGGGGGGAAATGAAGTTTGTTCTCACTAGAAATGTCATCAAGAATGTAAAGCCAATTTATTTGATGTAAAGGAGAGGTCACCCAGTAGCTGATTACCCATCTGGACTCTAGAGCACTAGTGCTGGGACACCCAAACCCACTTTTTATTATGCTTTTCTACACATGTGCTACAGTGGATACTAGAGGGGGGTCTCCATCAGACAAACTTCTACCAAAAAGCTACTAAGTTAAGCACCTTTAAAAAGTGACTACATTCATGTTGTTGTCATTTGTAACTGGCCCAACAAAAATATTGTCCCTCACTTTCAAGCAATGTTTGACATTTCCTATTTCTGCCCTCAATAGATTGTGTTGCTAAATCTTCCTTTTGTACCTTCTCATAGGGGAGCGAAAACTCGTGACGTCTGAGGAAACCACCAAACCAACACCTCCCAAAGAAGGGGAAAGACCAGAAGCAGAGGAGGAGGAGGAGGAGGAGGAAGGAGAGATCATAGAAATTGGAGAACTTGTCACCACAACAGGTGAGTGTGGGAGAACACAGCTACTGGTAAGCTAATCAATGTATGCCTGCCTCATTTCCCAGACATTTTTTTTGGTTGTTTTTAGGTGACGTGGATGTTGTGGAAGAAGAATCGCAGTTTACCACAGAGAGTGCCCACGTACTAATCGGGGAGATAATGGTCTGCAATAGAGATCTAGATGACATAAAGCAAAACATCAATGAAGAACATCATTGATGTTTTAGGAAAAATATGAAAACGCACCAAGTAATTAACACACATTTGTGGCTGCTTCTGAACACATTTTCAACTTAAGAACTGTGTGAAATTTTTAACATGCACACATTGTGTCCACATGTGCTAGCTCCCATCATGGTGGATGAATGACAACGTTTTTTTGGGGGTGCAACCACTTTACGAACTGCTAAAGTGGTTGTGGTGAAGGGGTTGCACCCCCAAAAAACGTCCATTCATCCCCATGATGGAAAATGGCACTTTTGAAGATTCTAGGCATGTGTTTTACCATCGAATGACCATTTTCATACCCAAATTGTGTGCATGTTCTAAATTTCCATTTTCCAGGGGTGACCCCCCATGTGATGAAGGCAAGATCAAACACACTTTGAACATATAGTCATGTCTGATCTTGTCTTCATTTTAGAAAGTTGATCTTTCCGAGTTCCTATGTTCTGTTTTGCTCCATGCCTGGTTTTACCAAATGCGGAATGTTTGTAAACAATGTTGTAAATAAACCAGATCTTGTCAGTTTTGGCAAGAAGTTTGTAAACGCACTTGTGAATGTGTTGCAAGTAAACTTTTTTAATTTTCTAAATGTGTGGCTTCCTTATTTAAAAACAAAAAAACATTATGTATGTCAAATGTAAAGGATTTGGGGGGCAATGGGTGTTATTTACTAAAGGCAAGTCCAGTTTGCACTGCAAGTTTCTTTTCCAGGGCACTTTTGCACTGCACTTGTAGAGCATAGTGGATTTGACTTATGTAAATGACACCCACAGTGATTTGTTTGAAAACACGTAGCACACCATTTTTGAGAATACACACATTTCTGTCATGGTGAGGAAATGGAGTATTTTGGCTGTCAGTTATGCACTACAAACCTTCTCTAGACCAAAGATTAGGTATCAAACACACAACATGAGAAGAATCTTTTTGGGGAAGAAGAGACTGTTACATCCTTTTGCCCAGAAAGTGCATTCCCACTGTCGAAGCTAAAGGGAAAAAAAATTCAAGGTCAAATAAGCAATAATACGGAAATGACAAGAAATCCTTGGTTGGTTTAAAAAAGAGATTTATTAAAAAATGCCTCTCACACATCGTCAGGCAGAGCAATGGCCCCCCTACCCACAAAGTAGTCCATATATTGCTCGCGGACCGCGCGGGCATTTAGAGGGGGCAAGCCTGGACGTGCCACTTGAAGGGCTGTGAGGTCAGCATTTGGAGGGCCCTCCACATCTGGGCCATCGGGCACCACGTAGTTGCTGTTGTGTCGTTTTAAAAAGTTGTGCAATATGCAACAGGCAAGAACTATGTGGTTCAGTTTGTATTCCGCCAAGTTAATAGCCGTCAAGAACAGGCGGAAGCGGCTGGCCAGGATGCCAAAGGTGTTCTCCACCACTCTTCGGGCTCTGGACAGCCTGTAGTTGAAGACCCTCTGGTCTGGGGTGAGGGTCCTCATCGGGAAAGGCCTCATTAGATGGGGAGTCAACGCAAACGCTTCATCTGCGACAAAGACGAAGGGGAGTCCTTCAGCATTCTCCTCTGGAGGTGGCAAGCACAGACTGCCACTTTGCAGACGCCAGTAGAACTCCGTGTGCGCAATGGCACCACCATCCGAGATCCGGCCGTTCATCCCCACGTCCACATACAAAAACTCGTATGTCGCCGACACCACCGCCAACATCACTACACTATTAAACCCCTTATAATTATAATAGTAGGACCCCGAGTTGGGCGGTGGGACGATGCGGACGTGTTTCCCATCAATTGCCCCTCCGCAGTTAGGAAAGTCCCAACGGCTGGCAAAGTGGGAGGCCACAGTCTGCCATTCCTGTGGCGTGGAAGGGAACTGTGGAGTGAAACAATAAAAAAAAATGAGTCACTTTGCACATAAACATTGCAAGCAGATTACAAAATCAACATCTTGGAACAAGAGCATACTTTAACATTTTAGGCTGGAAAGTATTTGCATAGAAAAGTAGAGGGTCCCCTTCACAGATTACTCACCCCCCATCAATACCCCCACTTCTGATGGGCCATTGGCAATAACTAGGGTTTGGGGGGGGGGGGTTGGACAGGTAACCCTCTGCACTTCATTGATTGGCAAATGGCTCAATAATGTGTGCTAGTTTGGCCAGACCCTCTGTACTTAACACTATTGGCAGCCCACAGGAAAGATAAAATAACATTTCAAACCCCCCCCCAAAAAAAGGAAAGCACATTGTGACATTCTGAAATTACCAAGCAAGCTAATAGGAGGGAACGGACACAAAAAAATAGGAAATGGAATGTATGGAGGCAGTCCCTTGCACTACATGCTTTGCTGAATTCATCACTAAAGATGCACACTATAAAGAGGTAGGTATATAGTGTGTATTGACCTTGGGAAAGCCAGCAGATAGAGGATTGGTACCATCTGACAGAGCAGTTGGGGGAGGGGGTTCCTAATGAGTTTGCCACCCCTCCCCCCACAAAAAATAAAAAAATAAAAGGGGCTCTACATGAAGTAAAACACACAGCAAACATTTGTGCATATTTTAGGGGGTGTTTGGGGGAAAACAATACTATGCAGCAGACAAAATACATTACTTAAGTGACAAGGCCATAGGTGTCTATTGGGGCAGAAGAGCATGCTGGGGAGGTAAGTGAAGGGAAAAATGCATGAAGGACAAAAGGGGCACAGCATATTAGAGCATATTGCAATCATGGTAATTAGGGAAGGAGGTCAAAAATAGAAGACATTAGCAAACAGAGCATACATAGAAGGGAATAGTAAAGGAGAAATGTTACCTTAATATAGTCCTCCTGCAGGACCTGGATGATGGCAGAACAGGTCTCTGGAATAATGATTCCCAGGGCCTGGGGAGAGATACCTGAAGAGAACTTCAAATCCTGAAGGCTTCTCCCTGTCGCCAAGTACCTCAACGTAGCAACAAGCCTCTGCTCCGGAGTAATGGCTTGTCTCATGCAGGTATCCTGCCGGCTGATAAAAGGGGTCAGCAAAGCCAAAAGACGGTGAAACACGGGGTCCATCATCCGGAGAAAGTTCCTGAAATCATCAGGATTATTCTCCCGGATCTCACGAAGCAAAGGCATGTGCGAGAACTGATCACGCTGAAGCAACCAATTCTTGGTCCACATACTCCTCGTCACTCTGTTCATGGACGGGTCTTGGCTCAAAGCTAAAAGCCCGACACCAATTCCGCATACAGCACGAACTCGGCGACGAGTACGTACGGGAAAAAGATGTTTGCCAGCACACCATGGAGCAACACAAATAGCGTCCAAAAGGAGTGGTTTATTGCATGATCACAATATGGGAATAGTGCAACGTTTCGGAGCCGCGCAGGGCCCCTTCGTCAGGCATGTGATTACGTACGGGAAACATCGCTCACAAACGGTCGGCTGGTCAGAACGGACAAACAGAAAGCACCGATAAACAGCAAGGCCTGAAAGAACGAAATGAATACCAGAAACAAGCAGACAATAAGCAGTGCAAATCAAAGCGTCCTATATCAAGATATAGGCCGCAATGACCAACAAATGCGAACTGACTACACGCACTAATAAACAGATACGCACGACAAGCACAAACTGAAGAGCAGTAACGATCTGAGTCAGAAAACTGAGAAGCGCGAATCGTAAGTCCCCAAACTTCGACTAACTCGCGATAAACACGGGATCAGCAGAAGGAGCCCAACGGGTGCCTGACGTGGTGCTGAACTTCCCTTTTCTAGTCTCGTGGAAGAGGACTTACTTCACGACGTTCTTGCAGACCGGAAATTCCGACAACGTTGTCCGACCGTGTGTACGCAACACCAACATCGGACAAAGTACGACGGACAGGATCCGACCGACCTGGTCCTCGGATAATCTGCGCGTGTGTATGGGGCTTAAGACTACCGATTGGAATTCATACATTCCAGTGGAGAGCTGTCACCATGCCTCCTGGCTCCGATCGGTACCTAAAAATCAATATATGAGGTTGAAAAGGAACTGCACCAATTCTAATCAATTTGTGGAACAAGCAGGAATACTTACTTCAAAGTTTTTGGAGAAAGGTTATGAGGAACACTCATTAAAGAACACTTTGGAGCAGGTTATGTTGTTAGGGCAGACTTACTAAAAGAGAAAGTCCCGTTCGAAAATAGAAATGAGGGGTTTGGTATCCCCTTTATTACCAACTTTTCAAATCAACATCAGAATACCACAGTGGCTGTGTTTGATGGGCAAAGTGGCTTTGTTTGATGGGCAAAGTGGCTTTGTTTGATGGGCACAGTGGCTGCGTTTGATGGGCACAGTGGCTGCGTTTGATGGGCACAGTGGATGCATTTGATGGGCACAGTGGCTGCATTTGATGGGCACAGTGGCTGCATTTGGGGCACAGTGGGAGCATTTGATGGGAACAGTGGCAGTATTTGGGGCACAGTGGCAGCGTTTGATGGGAAAAGTGGCTGCGTTGGATGGGCACAGTGGCTGCGTTTGATGGGCACAGTGGCAACATTTGGGGCACAGTGGCAGCGTTCGATGGGAACAGTGGCAGCATTTGGGGCACAGTGGCTGTGTTTGATGGGCAAAGTGGCTTTGTTTGATGGGCAAAGTGGCTGCGTTTGATGGGCACAGTGGCTGCGTTTGATGGGCACAGTGGCTGCGTTTGATTGGCACAGTGGCAGCATTTGGGGCACAGTGGCTGTGTTTGATGGGCAAAGTGGCTTTGTTTGATGGGCAAAGTGGCTGCGTTTGATGGGCACAGTGGCTGCGTTTGATGGGCACAGTGGATGCATTTGATGGGCACAGTGGCTGCGTTTGATGGGCACAGTGGCTGCGTTTGATGGGCACAGTGGCTGAGTTTGATGGGCACAGTGGCAGCGTTTGATAGCACAGTGGCAGCGTTTGATAGCACAGTGGCTGCGTTTGATGGACACAGTGAGGCTGCAATTGATGTTTTTTTTTTCAGAATTTTTCAGTTTGTTTGCACCCCCCCCCCCCCCCCCAAAAAATTTTTTTGAGCACCAGCCGCCACTGGTGCACATGTCTAGTGCTGACAGCTCAGCAACCCCAAAGGTAAGTACAGCAGGCCCGGGGGAGGGGGGGAGAGGATGTTCAGTGTTGGTGCACATAAAATGTTTTCTGTAAAGGTGAACTATCTCTGTATGTAAATACTATTATGCGGGATGTCCCTTAAAGTGGGACTTTAGTTAGAAAATTTAGTCCCGCTAGATCACTTCAGGCTGGCCCCTTTTTGCAGGTATTGCTTTATATAAAAAAAAAAAGCAAAATAAGAGCCTATGCTGTTTAAAATCCAGTAATACACTGTCTTACCCTGCTCACTTGCTCTCCATTTTTGGCACTGTGCTGCACATCAGAGCCACTAGAGGCTGATCTACTGACTGCCTAAATATTTACTGCTGTTCCAAGGCACTGGGCTTCAGCAAAATGTCAGCATCCAGCAAGAAGAAACAGGAGTAGAACTGGAGGCAATTTACAACACACACTAATTTTGGTAACATAATTATTAATGTGGAATATATATTCCTTGCTAAAGAACATTTTTTTTTATCAAATTGTAATGAGTAAAGTTCTGCTGTAAAGTGATTGTAGGCCTTTGTGTTTGATTTTATTTTTTAAATAACCAACATGTCATACTCCACTGTGCAGCTCGTTTTGGAAGGCCCCGATCATCCTCTTCTGGGATCCCTCGGCGGCTCTCGGGGCTCCTCCTCACATCAGATAACCCCCTAGGAGAAGCGCTCTCGTGGGGGGATTACCGTATATACTCGAGTATAAGCCGAGATTTTCAGCCCTTTTTTTAGGGCTGAAAGTGCCCCCCTCGGCTTATACTCGAGTCACCGGCGTCTGCCTACATGAACAGCGTGTCATGCAGACAGACGGCAGTCCGTGATAGGAGGAACACTAATTTCCCCAGCAGTAAGTCAGTGTGCAATGTTCCGCCTATCATGGACGTCCTATCATTCTCATCTCATAGACGAGGATGAGAGGTTGTCCATGATAGGCGGAACACTGAACACTGACTGCTGGGAAAACAGAGTGTTCTTCCTATCATGGACGAGGAGGAGGCGCGGCTTTTGAATGTGGAATGGCGCCTTACACGCTGATCGGTAGGATCAGCAATGGGGGACACAGGACGAACAAGGAGGCATCTAACGATCGGCACAAGACTGCAATGGTGGACACAGCAGGACCCAGGGGATGCAGATCAGCACAGGTAGGCTGCAATGGGGACACAGGGGGTATGTACAGGACACAGGGAGACATGCAGCTGCAGATGGGCATTTGCTGACCCTCTTTTCCACTTACAGTAGCTGCTGCATTTCTCACCCTCGGCTTATACATGGGTTAATAAGTATTCCCATTTTTTTTGTGGTAAATTAGGGGCCTCGGCTTATATTCGGGTCGACCCATACTCGATTAGATACGGTACCTTGCAAGCGTGCTCCCGAGTGCAGCAATTACTGTACCCAATCCATGTTATTGCTGTAGTACAATCAATCAGCTTATGAGTTTGGGTATCACCACTTCCTATTTCCATGTTTTGTATACAAAATTGTTTTTAATTGTCCCATGTGGGAATTTTTTATTTGTGTTTCAATAAATCATACTTTTTTATTATATATTGTTATGTTTGGTTGCCTTTAAGAAAGTCCCAATTCAGAGATTGCTTATGTACATATAGGTACAGATCGGCAGATTTTTTACATTACACAGGCACAGGGACACTTATGCCCCGTATACACAATCGAAAATTCTGCCAGCAAAAGTCTGATGAGAGCTTTTGGTCGGAAAATGCGACCGTGTGTATGCTCCATCGGACTTTTGCTGGCGTAATTCCAGCCAGCAAAAGATTGAGAGCAGGTTCTCAATTTTTGGAAATTCCAATCGCCTGTACCAATTCTGACATGCAAAATTCCTAGCCATGTTTGGAAACAATTAGACGCATGCTCGGAAACATTGAACTTAATTTTCTCGGCTCGTCGTAGTGTTGTACGTCACCGCATTCTTGACGGTCGAAAGTTCAGAGAACTTTTGTGTGACCGTGTGTATGCAAGACAAGCTTCAGTGGAATTCCAATGGAAAATCCCCTCGTGTGTACGTGGCATTATTATAGTACAGAGAGGATGGAAGGATTTTGTAGAAGTGAGTTAACAACCACTTTTAAGCCCCATACACACGCGCGGATTATCCGAGGACCAGGTCCGTCGGACCATGTCCGTCACACTTTGTCTGATGTTGGTTTTGCGTACACACGGTCAGACAAAGTTGTCGGAAAATCCGATCATTCTGAACGTGGTGACGTTTGTTGCCTACGACGGGACTACGTAGAGGCTAGTAGCCAATAGCTTTGGTCTTGTAATGTGATCTGAGCATGCGTAGCACTTTGTCCGGTCGGACAACCGTACACACGATCGGATTTGGTGTGATCGGACCGTGTTGTCGGCAAATCTTTCCAGCAGGAGATAAGACTTTGTCCGTCGGACAATCCGACGTACACTGTCCGGTGGTGCATACACACGGTCTGATTTTTCAACAACATTGTCCGATTGGACAGAATCCATGAAAAAGTCCGACCGTGTGTATGGGGCTTAAGACATCATCCTAAAGCAGCATTTCAAGATATAGTATTATAGCACAACTTCAGATTTTAAACTCCTCCATGCCATACCAATTTTTTAAAGTTCCCCTTGTACATAACTAAAATCAAACAGTTTTTTTGGCCTGTTACATAACACCCCTGGGGGTCCTTTGTCTTGTGCCCTGGCATTGGCAGTAGGCAGAGAGCAGTGCTGGCTTTATGAAGTCACTTAAACAGGCTTTGCTTTAATACATGAATCTAAACTACAGATCTCAGCTAGGATGGAGAAAAAGTAAAATACAAAATGACTGTGACATAAGATATCGTAAATTCTTCCAACACTCCGGCAACCCTTTCATGACTCCATAGAAAGTTGAAGTATCCTTTGAAAGCAGATGGTTACCGTGCCCCAGTGAACTTGATTCAAAACCAAAATGCATTCTCTTGAATTGAGTTGCTGTTTGAAATAATTTAATTTAATACACTCAGAAAGATCAGATCTTTTCCCGGCCTGGTGTGAGAATTGCTTAAGTAAACATATCTTTGCAAAGAAAATGGTGTGAGGTACTTTGTGATTTGAGGAATGCTTCAGTATAGGCCAAATATTTCTTCTTCTCTTCGTAAGGGTGGAACTTGTAGATGAAACATGGTGGAGAGTTGTTCAACTCCCCTGGGTATCAACAGCCTGTTTTTCATTGAATGCAATCCTTATTGTTGGCGAAAAAGAAAGGGTGGGATATAGTAATACCAAACAAAAATGATTCCTCCCATTTACCATATATTGAACATTATTATTCAGGGAAGAAGATATGGAAATATTTGTTCCATTGCATAAAATAATCACAGTCTAATAAATTGATAATAAAGTGTCAATACTGTATATTCCACAGCAACTGGCAAAAAGTATTGCAATATTCACTAGTCCAATCCTAGTAAAGTTTTCAATTAAAAACCTAAACCCAATCACTAAAACCTCATATAACCCTTAACACAGCTAGTGTTCAATATTTAACCCCTTCACGCTGACCTCACACAAATACCGTATATACTCGAGTATAAGCCGAGATTTTCAGCCCTTTTTTTAGGGCTGAAAGTCCCCCCCTTGGCTTATACTCGAGTCAGTGCCATCTGCCTACATGAACAGCTTGTCATGCAGACAGACGGCAGTGTTCAAAAGCCGCGCCGCCTCCTCCCGCCCGTCCGTGATAGGCGGACACTAATTTTCCCAGCAGTAAGTCAGTGTGCAGTGTTCCGCCTATCACGGACGTCCTGTCATTCTCATCTCATGGACGAGGATGAGAGGATGTCCATGATAGGCGGAACACTGCACACTGACTGCTGGGAAAACCGAGTGTTCCTCCTATCACGGACGAGGAGGAGGAGGAGGCGCGGCTTTTAAACGTGTAATGGCGCCTTACACGCTGATCGCCAGGATCAGCAATGGGGGGACACAGGACAGCGGACAGCGGACATCCAGCGATCGCACAGGAGGCATTAACGATTGCTTTTAAGACTGGACACAGGTGGCAGATCGGCAGGAGGCAGATCGGAGGGAGGCAGATCGATCGGCGCAGGTAGGCTGCACTGGGGACACGGGGGTTTGTATAGGACACAGGGGACATGCAGCTGCAGATGGGCATTTGCTGACCCTCTTTTCCACTTACAGTAGCTGCTCCATTTCCCCCCCTCGGCTTATACACGGGTCAATACGTTTTCCCAGTTTTTTTGTGGTAAATCAGGGGCCTCGGCTTATATTCGGGACGGCCTATACTCGAGTATATACGGTATACTGCCCCACTGGACTGCACTTTTTTCCATGGGAAGACACATATTTTGCGAATTTCCCTTTGTGATGGGAGCGATCCATCCGGTATGCTCCCAGCATAGAGACTTGAGTCTCACGGAGGGCCCGGGCCCCAAACCCCCTATTCTGGGTCACCTGATCACTGTGACAGCATCTAATTGGCTATCACAGTGATTAGTCACTGTGAAGCCTGCCCCCACGTTTTTTTCTCTGTGAATGGATGAGGGAGATACATTGTATCTCTCTCTCTCTCCTTGCAGAGTAAAAAAATAATAATGATAAAAAAAAAATTAAAAAAATACCTATATCAAGGTTTGATCTAGGTCAGTGCCAGTGTTAGTGTTAGGGTTAAAGGTCAGGGTTTCTATTTTTTTTGGACAGGATTTTTTTTTTTTTAAAGAGGAAGTAAACCCATCAGGGTTTACTTCCTCTTTGTTTCCCTGCAAAGGTAAAGCATAATGGACTACTGTGCATCAGTGTTAGTCAGTTCAAATTTTTATTTAGTTTTAGTCATAATCTTTTGACTAAAATGCCATTTTAGTTTTAGTCATATTTTAGTCATTTTAATTGTTTTAGTCGTATTTTAGTCAACTAAAATCTCTGTTACATTTTAGTCGACTAAAATCGAATGGGTTTAGTTAAATTGTAATGCATTAGTTAAGCATTTTTCTAGAATTTCCAAACTCATTATATACACCTGGATTAAAAATCTAAAAACATGTAGTGGGGATGGAGAAGTAAATGGGAGTGAAGGAGTACAGAGGGCAGAGAACTGGATGGTCTTGGGAGGCTGTTATTTTACACAGTGCTAAGCATTGCTAATTTGCTGGGAGGGGAAAAACACTCACCAGGTGGTTTGCAGGGCACGGTTCCAGAATTCCCTGGCAGCCGGCAGACAGTGGCAGCCTGCTTCTCTCATCCAATACAGCTTGTCAGAGGGCTGGGGCTTTCACAGACAGGCAGAGCTCCAAGGAAAGCCGAAGATCCGGTGGGGCTGGGGCTTTCACAGACAGGCAGAGCTCCAAGGAAAGCTGAAGATCCGGTGGGGCTGGGGCTTTCACAGACAGGCAGAGCTCCAAGGAAAGCCGAAGATCCGGTGGGGCTGGGGCTTTCACAGACAGGCAGAGCTCAAAGGAAAGCCGAAGATCCTGTTGGTAAATATCCCTCCCTCACATTTTTGTTCCGTTTTCTTTTGTTGACAAAGATTGTAATTGTTTTTTGTGATAGTTTTTGTCAATTGACTTAACTCAAAAACTTTATTTTTTGAAAACATGCAGCTGACGAAAATGATGACGAAAATATTTTCGTTGACGAAATTAACACGGATTTCAGTAAGGTGTCCCAGTTTCTTTTTAATCAGCATGATCACATGGTCCCCCTGACCAATGAGCACTTGCCATTATGAGCATTATACTCACTGCATGGTACAGTGTATGGACGGGTACACCAGTATCACTAGGCATCATGGCTGCTATGTGCAACAAGGTCTGGAGGGGTGGCCAGGATATGTTGAGTTAGTTTACCTTTTATTGGGGGAAAGCTGAACTCATTCTTTATTAACAAGATTTGATGACCTATAGACTTCAAAAGAGGGCTGGAGCAGAGTTTGAAAATGTCAAGCAAGATTCACTGTTTGGGAACGAACCCATGCAGACTTGTTCATCTCAATCAGTTATGATATCGGGGGTCTGCATCACTAGTCAGTTATGTCTTTGGCGTTTTTTATTTATCCAATAAAGCAGCTTAATTTTAGAATAAAATGAACAAAAAAGTCCATAACCTCTGGTATAAAACTAAGCTTTGGCTCACCACCAGTGTACACTGTCCCACCACAAAGTTTTAATGCCCCCACTCCATGGGTCCAGAAAGGTTCACAATAGCCCAGCAGTGTCTCAGCAGACCGAACAGCCACAAGTTTCGCACAAGTGTGTCCTGCACCAAGCAAAACCTCATTAACCTGCTGGCTGCTTCCTACCCTTTTCAGGCCTATCTTACAGGTCGGTTTAATCCCAAGTACTAAAAAAAATGCTCATTTTCATACCCCTTAAAGGGACCATAACCCAAATAATGGTGATACATATCTAGCAGCCAGGACCCACCCCTGGTGTCCTGTACACAGTCTATATATCTGTGCGCACTGTACATTACAGCAATATTTTTTTTTTTGGCTGCAGTGACGTGCAAGATATGTGTCTTCAGCCTAATGATGCTCCAAGATTCCTGTCACCCGATCAAGTTTCTATTTTCATTTCTTGAAAGCTGGATCAGCTTGCCTGACATGGTGGGAAGGATACACTCAATGAGCCCATGCATAGCAGCTCAGATGGGATGGAATGCAGACACATTGTATAAATACAGCTGATGACATGACTTTTAACGGTATTATCCTTAATGGGTCACGTGTTGAAAGACGCACCATATGGCTTGAAAACTTTAATCTTTTCTACCTTCCCCAAGTAAATAGGTCCGTCTTTCTCTGTCAGCCATAAATTACAGTATGGAAACAGAATCAAAGGAAGCCATAAATGGACAGGAATAAATGACTGTACGTGTTCAGAGTGATGAAAATGCTGGATGAGTGACCTTTGTTTTATTTAGTGTCACAATTTGGGGGAAGTTTTACTTCACATTTAGGTTGCAAATGTGAGAACTCATCATCGGTGTACAAAATACAAACTGTCTGTTACTTCGCAACCACCAAACATATTCAAAACCTCATTAAAATGTATCTATAGTCAAACGTTATTTTTTTTTTTTCTTGACTGAAACGGGGAAGTGTTAAAATGCCTTTCGATTTTTTATTGATACAAAAAGAGCTAGGAATGCTTAGACTTGCATTTGTCAGATAAAGAAAAAATTCAAACAAGCCTTAATGCTATGGCAATGTGGCTTCCACACAGCAATGCTTCCCTTGGTGAGCACCCAGCAGTAGCTGAAACCTTAAAATTGCCAAAAACAGCCTCAGACCAAAATCAAATGAAAAATTCCAAGCTAATTTTCCACCCCTAATGGGTTTACTTTCTCTTTGTTTCCCTGCAAAGGTAAAGCATAATGGACTACTATGCATCGCATAGTAGTCCACTATGTGTCACTTACCTGACACAGGAGCCAGCAAAGTCACCGATGTCCCCTTGTGTATGGCGCCTCCATCTTCTTGGTGGTTCTCACGGCTCCGGCGCTGTCATTCGACGACGACGCAATTACGTCACTCCCACGCATGCGCACGTGAGCCATCACTCGCAGCATATCGCCGTTGAGATCGGCTTTCTCAGTGCGTCTGCGTGCCACTGTCTACGGCGCATGCGCCACAGACAGCGGTGCCTGTTCTTTGGCAAATATCTCCTAAACCGTGTAGGTTTAGGAGATATTTCTTTGACCTACAGGTAAGCCTTAATCTAGGCTTACCTGTAGGTCCAAGTGGTTTGTAAGGGTTAACAACCACTTTAATTCTTGTTAGAAAAAAAGTCATATAAAACAGCCAACGTGTTTCGGGGGGCAACACCACTTCCCTTTCATCGGTGCTCAAAAGAGGATAAAACTTGAATGCACTCAGAGAAAACAGTGACTTCACAGATCTATAGTGGAGCCAGTACTGAAAATATTCCATGCAAAAACTTTCTGAAGTTTCTGAAAAATTATGAAAGAGCCATCATCACCGAAACACAAAATGATAGGAAATCGAACATTTTACAGTTTTCTTCGGCACAGGAATTAAGGTGAATTCTTCTAAAGGCGACACATGTTTTGGTGAAATTTGTCTGAGAGATTTCCACTCACTTTCTCTTGTGGAACTGGAATTGGGTTTTAAAGGATGAGTTCATGTTTAGTGCACTTGTCCTTCAAATCAATTCCCAACCTAACTAGAGCCTCCCATAAAATTCTCACTTTCCTCCCTGTTACAGCGATCTTCCTTGAGCAGAACAGTCTGGTACAGTAGATAATTTCAGTGACACAATCCCTACCAGCTTCTGTTTTTATAGGTAATTTAATTGAAGTATTAAAGTACAGCTCCCTCATAGGAATTAACAGGGATTCCCTGGGTGACCCATTACCGAGTCTTTATTGCTCCCCAAAATATGCAACACTATTTATTTAGATTTTGAGGCATGGAAGCCTTCTTTTTCCAGCAGCCTCCCGTGGTTCCCTACTCCCGCTTTTCTCTTTTACCCCATTATCCTAGACCCCCTCCTTTTCTACCCCCCCCTTTCACATTCCTTTTCTTTTCTCTACTTTACTTTCGTTTGTTTGGCCTGCCTACTGGCCATCCCACCGAATCTGCCTAGTGGCTGTCCCACCTCCTTCAGTGCACTCACTTTTATTTTAACACTCTTACAACTTAATATATACTCCATTCTATGCCCTCTCCCTTCTCCAATCCCATCTTCTCCTCCAATCCCATCACCTCCACCCCAAGCACTCCTCCTCATACAAGACCTATCTCCTCAATCCCATGCACTTCTTCTCCATCCCATGCCTTCCTCCTCTAGTCCCATCTCCTTCATCTCAAGTCCTCCTCCTTCTCCATCCCATGTCCTCCTCCTCCAGTCCCATCTCCCCCATCCCACGTCCTGTGGTTCCCTACTCCCGCTTTTCTCTTTTACCCCATTATCCTAGACCCCCTCCTTTTCTACCCCCCCCCCCCCCCTTTCACCTTCCTTTTCTTTTCTCTACTTTACTTTCGTTCCCAAGCTATTCCTATTATTCTCAGTACTCTCTTCTTCTTGTTCAAAGTGCCACCAGGGTCAATGACCTTTACATGCACAGGCATGCTACTGTAATATTTGAATTTTCTCTACCGTAACACTTCTACTAGTTGGTTTTAACTATTTGTTATATGTATACCAGTCTCATGTGGTTGATCCTATATCTTTGAGATGTTATCTTTTTAATTCTTCTATGTCTTGCACCTGACAACTACATTCTACGAACATCATTCCAGTTTTCCCCCGATGGCTGTTTTCGTACTTTACTGAAGACTGTTGTATTTTGATGTAATGTTTGCATTATCTTGTACCTTGTTCTTACCCCAATAAACAAATTAAACAAGGAATGAACAGGGATGTTTTGTGAAGCTACTATCAAGTCCAAAGTCAGCCCATAGTGGGAATAGACGTACTGCCTGTGACTGTTTAACACCATGTTGCCATTCCTGAGCAATAATCAGTGGTAAACCAATGGATTTGTCATGTTTTATTAAAATTTGACTAATAACAGAAAACTGCATATAATCATGAATTCACAATACTATAATGAGCCTGGACACTGCAGAAAACTATTCTCAATAGCTACAGCCAAAACTAAAAGATACATTACAGCCTTTCACATTCTTTTACCCCAGGGGAACCCTTGACATTTTTTGAGGTCTTACGGAATCTCTGCTATTAAAGAATTATATCTACAGGTCACAGAACATTACAATGATCAGTAAGCTTTAGAATATTTAAAATAGAAACATAAAGAAAATGGCATTGCTACAGTATTTGACACTCAGCATGTATTATTTTACAATACTCCCCTTCTCCATACAGCAATAATAATTCAATTAAACAAATAATAATGACCAGAAAAGAAACTGTGAAAACTGTAGTGACCCCTTACACTTGCTGTCAGGGGAAAAGAGCCTGTTACATTGGTGATCAAGAAGAAAAGGACCTTTACGTTGGTGATCGGTGTATAAGTGACCAGTTATGTTGGATGTCCATGGGAAATTGCCCCCTTACATTGGTGGTCATTTAAGGGTGGAGATCAATTTTCCACACTGTCTAAACGTTAGACAGTGTGGAAAATTGATCTCCACCCTCAAATGACCACCAATGTAAGGAGGCAATTTCCCATGGACATCCAACATAACTGGTCACTTAAACAATCTTTAGACTCTAAAGCAGCACCAAAGATTAAACTTGGTTTTGGGTAGAGTGGGATGGATTAGATCACCTATTAGGTTTTTAATGTTGTCTGTGTCCCCGTTGGGGAGATTGACCCTCTCTGTTAGTCCTGTTTACCATTTTTGAAAGTGAAAAAAAAATTACTAATTTTAAATTGTCCCCATAAGTAATAGAGGGGAAATCTTCCAATGGGGACACTAGTTCTGGGGACCTGGGTGGTGGGTTGGCAGGGGATTCCCTTTGCACAGATTTTCTCTCACTTCTTGTTTTGGCAGTGGGTTAGAAGGTAAAGGTAAATCTCCCCAATGGGGCACAGATGGTTAAAAAAATCTGGCAGTGGTTATAAGCCTCCCTTACGCTAATTCAATGTGAGAAAAAAGTTTTGCCTATAGTTCTACTTTAAGGAACCCCTAGCAACCTCTGAATGAATCCTGATTAAGAAAGCCTTCTCTAGACATTACTAGGCTAAATTAAAATCTGCTGTCTGATCTATTTAGTGAACTGCTGTATAACGAAAAGTTATTTTCCGTGGGATACCCCTATAAATAACACTTCAAGTAGCAGTCAATTCTGTCAGTTGATAGATGTCATGACTCAACCCATGCAGTTCCTTGATTTGCCACATTTTCCAGCTGCTGCTGGCTAACAGTAGATCATAAGAGTCATGCAATTGTCAGGTTAACTTTTGAGTTCAAAAGAGCACATTTTCTCCATTCCATGAAACTGGTCTAATGAAACCTCAAATGTAAAATACTGCACAGTAGTGTTGAACCCCTGTGGTGGTAATGGATTTTCACTTTGATTGCAAGCATTTACTGAAGTTTTATCCTATTATGAAAAAAAAAAACACTTTTAATCCCACCAAGATCTACAGTTTTGCTCCTGTTGATTATTTTCTTTCTAGGTCCTTTTCTTTCAATAGTTGCTTTTCATTTACAGTAAGTCCTATTATACTTGTAAATACTGCATTTTGCTCAATAACAGGAGAAACATTCAATAAGAGCAAATGTATTACAGCTTTTTTCATCCAAGCTGTGCAGACAAGAATATCTGCAGTCATTTCCCTGCAATTCCTTACATTTATTCCATGACAGAGGCAAGTCATCAATGTACAGCTAAACAAATCTTTATGTAGGAAATAAATCTGGAAAGCAAATGCAAAAGTTTTAATGCCAGACAAGCAAACATTCTGTATGGTTCTTTTGGACTTCTATTTTTCATCCAGCCATAGATATAATCAGGGGCGGATCCAGGGGGGGGGGGCAACGGGGCAATTGCCCCCTCCGAGAATATACTGATTGTAGTCCCGACCGAGTCTCTCTCTCTCTCACATCAGTATTAATCAGCCGATCAGCGGCGCTGAGAGAGAGAGACTCCACTGCGCTGGACCTGCAGAAGCTGGAGGGAGGACGTGTGTGGAGGCAGGGCTGCGCCGCTGGCCAGTGTTCCCTGCACTGGTTGCTAACGCCTGTGCCGCCTGGCGTGTAGCAACCAGTGACGTCAGTCACATCGGAGGCTGGAGCCGCTGCTGAGGAGTAGATCCCCAGCATCCCCAGCATTCATAGCAGAGCCTTCTTTGTTCTCCGCCCCTGAGTGAGTGTTGGCCCCACCCACCTCCTCCCCTCCATCTTCTCCGCGGCGCAAACACAGGAAGAAGTGTGTGTCACTGTCATCTGATGCTGCCGGCTGCGACTGCAGGCAGTGCAATTAACGGATCCCGCTCATCTCCATTGCTCCTGCATGGGAGCCCCCCACCAGAGCACCAATATTAGATAAAAGTGAGTAAAATAATTAATGAATATGTAAAATCGCAAAATCTTGTGTGCCATACTGCTATTATTTATGAAAAACAAATGCTGCCCTTTTAGTCTTGTTCAATCTAAACCCCTTCAGCTCTGAAAAGTTTTCCCCCCCCCCCCCCCCCCATGAACAAGCCATTTTTTGCGTTACTGCGTTGCGTTACTGTAACTGACAATTGCGCGGTCGTGCAACGCTGTAACCAAGTAAAATTGATGTCCATTTTTTTCTACTAATAGCACTTTCTTTTGGTGATATTTTAATTTTTGCAATATAAACAAACCGACAATTTTGAAAAAAAAAAAACTATATTTTTAACTTTTTGCTATAAAAAAATGTCTTCCTCAATTTAGGCCAATATGTATTCTGCTACATATTTTTGGTAAAAAATCCCAATAAATGTATATTGATTGTTTTAAACAAAAGTTATTGCACCTACAAAATAGGGGATAGATTTATGGCATTTTTGTTTTTTTCTAGTAATGGCGGCAATCAGTGATTTTTTAGCGGGACTACAACATTGTGGCGGACAGATTGGACACTTTTTGGGGACCAGAGACACTAATACAGTGATCAGTGCTAAAAATATATACTGTCACTGTACTAATGACACAATGGCTGGGAAGAGGTAACATCAGGGGTGATCAAAGGGTTAACTGTGTCCCTAGGGGGTGCTTGCTAACTGTGTGGGGGTGGACTCACTAGATGAACAGAGTGATCCATGTTCCTAGTTAGCAGGAACACAAGATCACTCTGTTCATCTCTGACAGAACGGCGATCTGCCTTGTTTACATCAGCAGACCGCTGTTCCATCTCTGTGGGGAGCGATTGCAGGTGGCCGGCGGACATCACTTCCGCTGGACCCGCTAATTGGCTCCCCCTCTGGCCAATCAGCACGTGTGCCTTTGCTGGCTATTGCACAAAATGGCGTACAGGTACACCTTATCTTCTGGCAGTGCCCCTCCCGAGACTAGACTCTGGATCCGCCCCTGGATATAATGTGCCAACCCAACAGGGCAGCCATCAGAAATGTTGGCCTGCCTACTGGCCATCCCACCGAATCTGCCTAGTAGCCGTCCCACCTCCTTCAGTGCACTCACTTTTATTTTAACACTCTTACAACTTAATATATCCTCCATTCTATGCCCTCTCACTTCTCCAATCCCATCTTCTCCTCCAATCCCATCACCTCCACCCCACGTACTCCCCCTCATACCAGACCTATCTCCTCAATCCCATGCACTTCTTTTCCATCCCATGCCTTCCTCCTCTAGTCCCATCTCCTTCATCTCAAGTCCTCCTCCTTCTCCATCCCATGTCCTCCTCCTCCAGTCCCATCTCCCTCATCCTATGTCCTTCTCTTCAAGTCTCATCTCCCCCATCCCATGTCCTCCTCCTCCAGTCCCATCTCATCCATTCCATGTCCTTCTCCTCCTCCATCCTATGTCCTTCTCCTCCTCCATCCTATGTCCTCCTCCTTCAGCCCTATCTCCTCCATCCTATGTCCTCCTCCTCCTTCAGTCCCATCTCCTCCATACCGTGTTCTCCTCCTCCTTCTCCGTCCCATATCCTTCATAATATGTCCTCCTCCATTTCATGTCCTCCTCCTCCAGTCCCACCCCCCAATCCCATGTCCTCCACCTTTTCCAGTCCCATCTCCCCATCCCATGTCTTCCTCCTTCTCCAGCTACATCCCCCCCATCCCATGTCCTTTATCGGGGGTGGTGAGAGACAGGGAGAGAGAGAGGGGGGGGGGGGGGAAATGGGGAGGAAGGGGGTGTGTGAGAAAGAGGGGGGAGTGAGAGGGAGAGTGAAAGGGATGGGGGTGAGAGAGAAGGGGTGTGAGAGAGGGGGGATGAAAGAGGGGGTGAGGGAGAGGGAGGGGTGAGAGAGAGTGAGAGAGGGTGGTAAGAGAGAGGAGGTGAAAGGGGGGTGATAGAGAGAGAGGAGGGCAAGAGAGTGGGTGTGAGAGAAAGAGTTAAGGGTGTGAGAGAGAGAGAGGGGGGTGTGAGAGAGAATGGGTGTGTGATAAAGAGAGAGGGGATGAGAGAGAGCAAGGTAAGATAGAGAGGGGGTGAAGGGTGTGAGAGAGGGGGGTGAAAGAGAGGGGGAGAGATAGAGGGGGAGAGGGAGAGAGGCGGTAAAGAGAGAGGGGGTGAGGGAGGTGAAAGGGTGAGGGAGGTGAAAGAGAGGGGGTGAGAGGGAGAGGGGGGTGAGAGAGAGGGAGGTGAGCGAGAGAGAGGGGTGTGAGAGAGGGTGGGTGAGAGAGAGAATGAGAGGTGTGAGAGAGAGAGGGGAGGTGAGAGAGAGAGGGTAGGGTGAGAGAGAGAGGGGGAGGGGGAGATGGGTGGGAAGGAGGATGAGAGAGACCCCCCACCCTGTCTCTATCTGCAGTCCCTCCTGTGCCCCCCTGTCCCAGTCTTTATCTGTGGGTAGGTGACTATGTGTGATGTCCGGTACCTTCCATGTCGCTCATGATGGCCAGCAGCGGGGCAGGGCTCATTCTCCTTCTGGGTGACAATGAGGGTGCTCTGCTCCTCTCAGTGGATCCCTGGTTGCCTGCGCCTCCCACCAGTCCTAATCCTCTGGCTCCTGTCACTGTGGATGGAGCCAGGAGCGGAGAGGAGGTTGGAGGAATCCAGGCTCTGGGGGGCAGCGGGTATGCTGCACCCGCTACTGCTTGCTTCTTAGGTGGTCAGGGAGGCGGTAACGGTCTTCTCCCTCCCGGACCCTTGGTGCTAGCTGCCGCCCGCTTGACGTGTGGATATGAGCAAGGTTCTATTATTCTTCCTGTACCCCAAGGCCATCGCTGTTCGCTGCCCCGCTCCTGCCGCCCACAGACCTGGTTGGGGCCCAGGCTCCTTGGGACGCCTGGGCCCCCTACATGTGTATGGACCGTCCCCCCCTAAAGGCGGCCCTGCAGCACAACCCACGATAGTTCTATTGCTGGAAATGTGGTGTTCTGGGAACGTCACCTCACCAATGATGAGTGCTAGAATGATTACAGATAGGGCTGAGTAGAGTGGAATTTGCTGGAAAATAAAAAAATATATACTAAAAAAAAAAAAAACAATTAATGTTTTTGTGAGGAGGGTAGGGTGATTTAATATTGTGTTCTCTGTATTTGTGTTTTTTTCTTTTTTTCATATGCATTTTTTTTGAAAAGGTTGTGGGAATTATTTCTAGTGTATATAGTTTATTACAGTTACTTATATAGCAGCACTTTACATATATATTGTACAATCACATCAGTCCTTGCCTTCAAGAAGCTTACAAACTAAGGTTCCTAACTCACATTCGTACATTTTAGACAGGAGCCAATTAACCTACCAGCATGTCTTTGTAGTGTGGGAAGAAGCTGGAGTACCCAGAGGAGACCCACGCAGGCACAGGGAGAACATGCAAACTCCAGGCAGGTAGTGCCATGGTTGGGATTCAAACCGATGACCCTAATGCTGCTTGGCAGAAGTGCCAACCACTCGGCCACTGTGGCTTTAAGAATGCAGTCCACTCATCAAAATCTTTGTTTTAGGGCTTTTTTGCCCACTTTTATTTAGAATAAAGTTCCAAGGATCACACAACAGGGGTTGTTCAGTATCATTCTGCCATAAACAAATATTTCCACTTTTTGTCTTTCAAAAAAGGTCAAAAAGCCAAAAGGGTTTATGCCCACCTGTACAATCAGTCAGGGTGGGTTGCCAACAAAACATGGAACTAGGGTTAGAGGCTTCATTCCACTCAAGGTTCTACAAAGCCTCCTGGCTTTAGGACTCAGACCAGGATTTGCCAATGTCAGAGAAAACAGAACAGCCAGAATGTATGATACATGCATCCTGGAACCCTTCACTCTGGATGGGTACAAACCCCTAGGTGGCACCAAACTGTTTTTAAAGCCTGTAATTCTTCACCTGCAAAACTGCTGTCTAAATGCAATTTTTCACCGTAACATGGTATCATCCTGTCACAAGGTTAAAAAACAATTGAATGCGGCTTCCCTAACCTTCAAGAGCTATTTAAAGGCCATTGCATCTTTAAAGACCACCAAAACACCTAATTTTACTGTTGACTTCACAGTTGCCAAAATAGCAAAAAATCATTGCAACCTCCAGATTTTTGTCAACATTTTTGGAAAAGGACAATTTAATTTTGCCAATCTCCAATTACAAATCCTGCCTATTTTAGCTTTTAATGCTAAAAGGAGGGAGAGGGGATAGGACAATCATACTGGGGTTTATGGACTATCCACCCAGCACTTCTTCCTGCCTCATGTTCATACTATGCAACTAGTTTTACTTGTGGGGAGGTGCAGCGTGGTGCGGGGGCAGTAAACACTCAGAATCCAGCTGCGGAAACAGAACTGTAATGAAAAGTTCAGCGAAGCATAACTAGCCTGGTGGGAAGACAACCCGAGTGGCGCACTCACAGAATGTACAGCAATGAGTATAGCAGTAGGTCTTAGGTGTGCCAACAACATCTGTCTCAAGGGGTGGAATGCGGCCTGGCCAGTCCATACCCAAGTGGGGAGGTTTCCAGGAAAGATGGAATGTCCCTGAACTTTCCCTACTCAACTGGAACCTATCCCTGCTGCTAACCACAGTCCTTGACAGACAGGTGACCTGTCCCTACGCAATAAATATGTCTGCCAAACCTGGGAGCCAGGGTCTTAAATTAACTCTGCCTAACCCAAGATGGTCGCCAAAGTCATAAGGGATGCCAGCATCCCACCGGATGCTGCCTCTCAGTGACCGAGGAGATCATAGAGGAACAAAGCTACCTGCAGTGGAGAAAATAGACTTTGACTGCCTACACATTTTAGCCCCCGCTCACTCTTCTCACCAAGCGCCAAGAATAGGCAATACTTACTGTTTCTAATGCCTTCTGTAATCACTCTTTGAATTCGATTTCAACTAAGAGACCAGCCAGCAGGACAAGGGACACTTCCACCAGGGTAGTGGACATCGCCCCCACCCTCCCTTAAAAAGGGATCTGCATTTGAATGGCAGTTTTTTTGGTGTTTAGGGGGCACTACTACCATCTCCTGAATGCCTGTTTTTTTTTTTTTATCCCAAAGGATTATCACACATCAACAAGTGCTTGGCATGTGGTTGCGGTGCAGTCCTATTGACTTCAATGGGCACATTTGGCAAACAGCACAACCTGCAAAAAATTACATGTTGCTGGGTAATTGCCACAAAGCATCATGGCAATGTGAACAAACCTGAGCAGCTGCCATGTTAATTTGTAGGTAGAGGGTAAGGGAGGTCCAGAGGGCAGTAAAGTTGCAGGTCAGCCATAATTTTTACCACCCCTTCACAGCCTATGAGAATCTAGCCTAATGCCGCGTACACACGACCGTACTTTTCGACGGACTAGGTCCGACGGTCTTCCCGACAGACTTTCGGCAGAGTTCCGACGGACTTTCCGAATGAACGGCCTTGGCCACACACAATCACACCAAAGTCCGACGGATTCGAACGCTATGACGTACGACCGGACTAGAATAAGGAAGTTCATAGCCAGTAGCCAATAGCTGCCCTAGCGTCGTTTTTTGTCCATCGGACTACCATACACACGAACGTATTTCTCGATAGGAACTGGGTCCGGCGGAGTTCTGGCCGAAAAATTTGAAAATTGAAAATTTGAAAATTTCTAAAGTCCGTCAGATTTTTGGACAGCAAAGGTCCCATGGAGCCCACACATGGTCGAATTTTCCGACGGATTCGTTCTGTCGGATCTTTTCTGTTGAAAAGTCCGGTCGTGTGTACGCGGCATTAGATCAACATGACAGCCAGACAACTAGCATTTTCTGCTACTGTATATCTTATTTTCTTAGTACAGTTTTTCTTTAATTTGGAGTTGTCATGCAGATAAATAACTGTCTGAGCAGTGTTGACGCTGTCATCGTCTGACTCACTAGCTGAAAACTAGCCGGCAGGGCTCTCTCTCAGTCCTCTGACAGGTCCTTCGCTGCTCTGGAAATAGACTGTAGCTTGTGGGGCAGATAGCGGCAGCTTCCATCAAAGGCTTTTTAGACAGGTGTTTAGCTTGATGGCAAAATTCTTTTAAACTCTGCGGTGGATATTGTTCAAAGACAATCAGATATTTTAATCACTAGCTCATTTATTGCTTTGCCAATGTTGTGCTAGGGCGATTGAAAGCGATGTAAAAAAAGAGAAAAAAGCTATCAGCTCAGTACAATGATTACAATGCCAGATCTGACTGACAGATCTGATGCCTAAGCCAAAAGACCCTGGAGCAGTATAGAATTAACATTAGTTCATTCTAGACAATCAAAGTAATAATAAATCTGCAGAGACAGAAATGAATATTTTATTATTATAAGCTTTAACAGAAAATTATGAGTTTGGAGAATGATACAATTCCTATAGATGATTCTGTCTGTCCATTGCCTTATATCATATGATGAGATTTAGAGGGGACTTGCCAAGTTACCTGGCCTGTAGAAGTTAGAGAAGATTGGAAAAACGAATCAAAGTGTATAATCATTGTTTTCCAGGCTGTAATAATTATCTATTTTCAACTTAAAGGATCATTCCACCTAATGCTATTTTCAAGGCAAACAGCTGTAATACTTTTATGGGTTTAGCATAAACCCCAAACCGGGCCGGCAGTTTTGTGCCTGGTTCCATTCCCTATGACAGGGGTCTCAAACTGGCGGCCCTCCAGCTGTTGCAAAACTACAAGTCCCAGCATGCCTCTGCCTGTGGGAGTCATGCTTGTAATGTCTCATGGGCTGTCAGCCTTGCAATGCCTCATGGGACTTGTAGTTTTGCAACAGCTGGAGGGCCACCAGTTTGAGACCCCTGCCCTATGAGGTACACGGTAAAACCAGGCACACAACAGTTCTACAGTCTCACAACTCAAGAAACAGGCAGTGAAATACTTTTTGTAATTTAATGCTGGCTGAACTTGGTTAGGGTGTGGGGCGGGCGAGCCTTGGGATAATCGTGCAAAAGTACAAAAGAGGACACTCTGACAATAACTGACTCTTCAGGGTAAAACTTGAGACTAGTGGTAGGTGAAAACAGATCAGGAAACTCCAATGCATGAGCAGATCTGAGCCAGCAACCCTGGGACACTCTCTCCAAGGGTTAACAAGGACAGTCACTAGGATCTCTATCTCAGGCCTTTACTCACTGTCCCCTGGGTACTTAAGTGTGATCCTGCAGTGCCAGTTGGCCTCTGTATTGTGAGCCTCCAGGCCAGATCCTCTAGGACAGTGATGGCCAACCTTGGCACCCCAGATGTTTTGGAACTACATTTCCCATGATGCTCATGCACTTTCATGCATCTTGGAAAATGTAGTTCCAGAACATCTGGGGTGCCAAGGTTCGCCATCACTGCTCTAGAAACTTCCTCCAAACTGCTCCCAGCAGCCTTAGACATGGGACCCTCAGCTCTCCCTGAGCTGGAACCCAAATGGCCTCCTGCAAACTTTAGCTAAGTGACCAAGAGGGCCACAGCTCTCAGACTGGGTCTTCTCTCACAGGACAAGGACCCTGCTGTTCCAGCCTATGTATACATACATGGTCATTCTTCCTCACAGGGATTGGTTGAGGCTGTATGAATATGCAAGTCCAGGGTCTGCCTCTTCCAACCCACTAAATTCTAGAACTCACTAGAAACCGGAGGGAAGCAGTTGATCTTACAACCAGCAGAACTTAGAACAGCCAAAAGCAATCAAACTTTGCACCACTGACTACAGAGGAGCCAAAAAACGAAATTTGCCTTAATCCTGACAACAACCTAACTAGAAGGGTGCTACATGGGATTTATTTTACATGCAAAGCATTTGTATTTCCGTCTTTCTATCCTGATATTTTCACAGCCCCATCAAAGCCAGGTGGATGAGGCCACATACAGGAATACAATGGTGTTCTCCCACCACCCCCAGCTCTCTGATTAGACAGTGAAGTAGAAGCAGCAGACTGGTTATACTCGTTACATTTATGAAAGAATACATTTAAAGATTTATTAAGGGATACAAAGTTGCAAAAATGTCTTTGTTTCATATTTTTCTGAAGTTCATTTAACCACTTGCTGACTGTATAACTTATATATATGACGGCAAAGTGGCACAGCTGCCTAGTACGTGATTCAACACTTTAAGGTCTGGGGTGCACATTGCTCACTCCTGCTGTGATAAAAAACACAATGGGAGCCCAGCAGCGGGTACTGCGGACTCGATGTCCACCAGCACCCGCCGATTGTTCAGTACACAGACAGAGCACAGAACTTCTTATGTAAACAAGGCAGATCGCTGTTCTGTCAGCAGGGAAGGCATTAATCCTGTGTTCCTGCAATATGATGGGCACAGTTAGCTGCATATGATGGGTTGGGACTGCGACCGGAGAACCAGCTGTGGTCAGAGGTAGAGGGGAACCTGTCGCCACTAAGGGACCATCCACCTTGCTACCGGAGACCACTGTGAGTAGCTGAAGCAAGTACCTGATCAGTATTCTCACCAGCCGGAGACGGTGAAGAATTGGGAAAACTTCAGCAGGTGCCAAGCCAGGGACCTAGCCAGTGGAGGTGACGCTTGCAGAGCATTATTATGTGCCAAGCCAGGGATAAAGCAGGCCAGCAGGGTAACGCGTGAGGAGTATCTGTGAGTGCCAAGCTAGGGACCCAGCCACCTGTGCCCATAATATGCAGCCACCCAGAGGCGTATCTAGTGAAAATGGCGCCTATGGCAAGCACTGAAACTGTGCCCCTGACAAAACATTTGCGGCCTTACCAGCACCCATAAATGCAGCAACATCAGCACCCATAAATGCGGCCTTACCAGCACCCATAAATGCAGCAACATCAGCACCCATAAATGCAGTAACATCAGCACCCATAAATACGGTAACATCAGCACCCATAAATGCGGCCTTACCAGCACCCATAAATGCAGTAACATCAGCACCCATAAATGCAGCCTTACCAGCACCCATAAATGCAGCCTTACCAGCACCCATAAATGCAGCCTTACCAGCACCCATAAATGCAGTAACATCAGCACCCATAAATGCGGCCTTACCAGCACCCATAAATGCAGTAACATCAGCACCCATAAATGCAGTAACATCAGCACCCATTAATGTGGCCTTACCAGCACCCATAAATGCAGTAACATCAGCCCCCATAAATGCAGTAACATCAGCACCCATAAATGCGGCGCCAGCGCCTCTGACATTGGACAGAGGTAGAGAGGGAATAGGATCACCAGTGGCCAGGTGCCCTAGGCAGCTGCCTAGTTTGGCTAGTGGTAATGCCGGTGTTCTGTCGAGAAGTACCCCCTATGGAAAAATGCTGGGACGGAACTGCACGTGCGCAGAACGAAGCCTCAGAACAGCTAAGCTTAAGATAAGCTGTTTCGCGTTGCCGAGGCATGTTTATGTAGGCGAGGACGGATATTTACATAAAGGGGGCGGATATTTCAATGATGGCCAGTACTAGGGGCGGAATTTTTATCGCTGAACAAACAAATCTGGTAAAGAAACCTTTATGTAATATAGAAAAATCTGCCCTTCAATTGACTAAACACGCCCGCAGCGTTCAAAATGAATAGCAGATAAAGATTTATTTTGCAAATTTCTTTGGCCATCAATACAAATTCCACCCCCAGCACTGCCCATCATTGAAATATCCGCCCCCTTCATGTAAATATCTGTCCCTCACCTACATGAACGTGCCTCTGCCACACGGGACAACAGCTGATCGTAAAAACTCAGCTGTTCTGCGGCTCCGTGCGGCGCATGCGCAGTTCCACCTGGGCACTATTCGATAGCCGGGCATTTCTCGACAGAGCACCAGCCCTGTCTGCTTGGCACACACGCAGAATCACACATGATGACTTTAAGTCACCACCATGTGCGATTGTGTGTGCGTGTGTGCCAGGCCCAAGCAGAAGCAAGCAGCCAATCAAATATAGTGCTCAATATGGATTAAATAAATATGCTTAGCCATAGATATCACAAATAAAGTGTAATAAAATTGATTTGTGCAAAAGCAGGTACTACTTGCACAAATCACTTCATTATACTTTATTTGTGATATCTATGGCTAAGTATATTTATTTAATCCATATTGTTTGAGCACTATATTTGATGCTCAAGATCGTGGTGACTGACTGGTTCTGTAATTGTACCTGCTTCTAGGCTGCAGTGCTAATCCTTCCAGGTGCTGCTGCCTGGGGGTTCCAATTTTTTCTCTTCTCTCTAGTGACATAGTGTTCTCTCTAGAGTCCTCTTCTCCAGCCTCCAGAGTCCTCACAGTCACGTGACATCACACAGACCCGGGAGACCTCGCTCCGTGGAGAAGCTGAAGCAGCTGCAGAAAGGAGCGTAGGCGGAGCATTAGGCTCCGCCTCCGCCTGTTACACTACGGCTACGTAGATGACCCGGGAGGCGGGAGAGTCAACTCATCAGCCGTCATGGGATGGGGGAGACTGCCGCTTCCCTGCTCACTTGCTAGTGAAGTGCTGTGCCGGTGTTCTATCACCAAGTGTCCGGCTGTCACTAGGTGTCCGAAGTGTACTGCGCATGCGCAGCGCATGCGCAGTACGGAGCATCAAGATGTTCGGAAATTTTCGGAAGATGAACGGTGCCTGCGCCGTGAGTCGAGGAGAAGCCCCCACCATCCAAGCGGACATAGGGTTAGTCAAACTTAGAGGGCCCCTCGCGGGCTCGCTTCGCTCGCCACGCTTCGCTCGCCACGCTTCGGGCACGGCCTCGCTGCGCTCGGCTCTTTTATATTCTAACTCTATGTCCACTTGGATGGTGGGGCTTGAAAGTGGACTCACGGCGCAGGCGCCGTTCATCCTCGGTAATTTCCGGAATCTGGGTGTCCTGTGTACTGCGCATGCGCAGTACACCTCGGACACTTCGTGATGGGGGACTGGTAATGATACAACACCGGCGCTGCGCTCCAGCAGGCCGGCCGTGGCGCAGGGGACTGCATTAGTGCGGGAGGCGGCCGCGAATGGACGGATGGAACTGTTTTATTGTGCAGGGGCGGCTTTTTTGCCGCCCCCCCCCCACGGCGCCCATGGCACTAGCCATGGCTGCCATACCCTAGATACGCCACTGCAGCCACCTGTGCCCATAATATGCAACAAACTGTGTCCATAATATGCAGCCAACTGTGTCCATAATATGCAGCCAACTGTGCCCATAATATGCAGCCAACTGTGCCCATCATATGCAGATTCTGCCCAACAAATTCAGCCACCTGTGCCCATCATATGCAGCCAACTGTGCCTATCATATGCAGGCAACTGTGCCCATAATATGCCGCCATCTGTGCCCATAATATTCAGCCAACTGTGCCCGTCATATGCAGCCACCTGTGCCCATCATATGCAGCCAACTGTTCCCATCATATTCAACCAACTGTGCCCATAATATGCAGCCAACTGTGCCCATAATATGCAGCCAACTGTGCCCCATCATATGCAGCCACTGTGCCCATCATATGTAGACTCTGTGCCCATAATATGCAGACTCTGTGCTCATCAAATGTAGCCAAGTGTGCCCCGTCATATGCAGCCACTGTGCCCATCATATGCAGACTCTGTGCCATAGGAGACAGCGGTCCTACCAGTGGAGACCGGTCTCAAAATTCTTGGGGGGGGGGGGGGGCTCAAACAAACTGAAAAATTCACAAAAACATCAATTGCAGCCACTGTGTCCATGATATGCAGCCACTGCGCCCATAATATGCAGTCAACTGTGCTCATAATATACAGCAAACTCTGCCTATAATATGCAGCCACCTGTGCCCATAATATGCAGCCACCTCTGCCCATCATATGCAGCTAACTGTGCCCATCATATGCAACCAACTGTGCCCATAATATGCAGCCACCTGTGCCCATAATATGCAGCCACATGTGCCAATCATATGCAGCTAACTGTGCCCATCATATGCAACCAACTGTGCCCATAATATGTAGCCAATTGTGCCCATAATATGCAGCCAACTGTGCCCATAATATGCAAACTCTGCCCAGAAAATGCAGGCCCCTGTGCCCGTCATATGCAGTCAACTGTGCCCATAATATGCAGCCAACTGTGCCCATAATATGCAGCCAACTGTGCCCATAATATGCAGCCACTGTGCCCATCATATGCAGCCACTGTGCCCATCATATGCAGACTCTGTGCCCATAATATGCAGACTATGTGCTCATCAAATGCAGTCAACTGTGCCCCATCATATGCAGCCACTGTGCCCATCATATGCAGACTCTGTGCCCATAATATGCAGACTCTGTGCCCATAATATGCAGACTCTGTGTCCATAATATGCAGACTCTGTGCCCATAATATGCAGACTCTGTGCCCATAATATGCAGACTGTGCCCATAATATGTAGACTGTGCCCATAATATGCAGACTCTGTGCCCATAATATGCAGACTCTGTGCTCACCAAATGCAGCCAACTATGCCCCATCAATTATAGCCTCTGTGCCCATAATATGCAGCCACTGTGCCCCAGAAATGCAGCCAACTGTGCTCCATTAATTGCAGCCTTTGTGCCCATAATATGCAGCCACTGTGGCTCTAATCAGGTGCTTCAAAAACACCCCCTCGCCACTGTAATTCAGACACCCAGTGCCCAAAAAGATGCCTGAATAGGGGGTGGCTACAGCAGCCGTGGATAGATTCATACAATGCATGAATCTTTCCATAGTACGCAGAGGGGGTGGCTGGAGAGAGGGGGCGACGCTCAAGCGCCCCTAATGGACGCACCTCCACTGGGTCCTACTCATGCAGATGTGGTGTCGAGCTGGATGCCTTTCCCTGCATGGCAGTCTGCCTATAGAGGTCTTGGAGTCTGCCAAATAACATTGCAACTACTAAAGGGTGTCCTGGCCCTAACCCTCTCTCCCACAGTTCTGTTTAAGAGACAATAAATCTCTTTCCATTCAAGAAGTGTCTGGTGCCCATCAATCAACCTTGCACTACACCCACCATGCCTTGTGACCCACTCTGCACATAAGGATGTCAGCTGTCCCTAACTCTGGAGGTCACCATTAGGCCTCTGGGGGCCCGGGACCTTGCTACACATATGATTCATCTGATGATGCCTTATACAGAATGATGGTACCAGCACTCTATGTATACAAAAACAAAATTCCCTGGTGCTCTACCCAAATATAGCAATATAACAAAAGGTACAGTACACAATCAGAGGTCTTCCACAAGAGTGTAAAGCCTCAAGCACACTGGGCACTGGGCTGCTTTTAGGAGCATTTGCCTTTTTTTCTGCCTCTAAATGCCCCTCCGTGTTAGTCTGTGGGGTTGATTTACTAAAGGCAACTAGACTGTGGACTTTGGAAACTGCCGTTGCTCCAGAGCTTAGTAAATGAGGTAAATCTTCACTTTGCAAAGAATACCCAATCACATGCAAGGAAAATTAACAAAAAATGCATTTTTGCTGGTGCATGATTGGATGATGGAAGTCAGCTGAGATTTTGCTTATTTACTAAGCTCTAGAGCAACTGCACTTTGCAAAATGCACAGTCTATTTGCCTTTAGTAAATTGACCCCTATGGGCCCATGCATGCAGCTTGAGCAAGCCAGAGCAGCCACTGGGGATGCATGCCTAACTTCCAGCATCTAATATCCGATGGGATGGATGGATCACCAACATGGCCTACACACATGGAGGGGAAAAACTTTTTTTTCCCCAAAAAGTTTTTGGAGAGAAGTGGAACAATACACAATATAGACATACAAAAGGTATTTGGATGCAAGAAAGGTACACGTTGTGGGTGTGACAGTTCCCACTAATGAAGCAGCCTAAACAGCCATTGGTCCTAACATCCAACGAGAACCTGTGTAACAGTTAAGACAAAGGACCCAGCCAAAACAGAGCTTATGTAATGCAGTGTTATTTGCAATGACACAGCTTCTTTCTTGTGCTAAGACAGACCCAGGTGGGCTGATATAAATAATTGACTGTCTAAGTGGGTACCGAAGGATTGAGTCCTAAAAAAGGGTTTTAGTTTGTTCTGTGAGTGTTCCATACAGAACAATATATTACTACTAGATGTTAGGATAAAAGGCTTAAGCCCCCATACACATCTGATTTTTCCGACGGATTTTGTCCGAAACTGGTGTTGCATACACACGGTCGGACAAAGTTGTCTGAAAATCTGATCGTTCCGAGCGTGGTGACGTTCATTGCATACGACGGAACTACGCAGAGGCTAGTAGCCAATAGCTTTGGTCTCGTAATTTGATCTGAGAGTGCGTGGCACTTTGTCCGTCGGAACTCTCTACACACGATCGGAAAAGGTCCGATTGGATTTTGTTGTCGGAAAATTTGAGATCCTGCTCTCAAATTTTTTCCGTTTGAAATTCCGAAGGAAAAAGCCCGCTAGAGCCCACACACGATCGGATTTTACGACAACATAATCAGATCGGACTTATTCCATCGGAATATCCGACCGTGTGTACAGGGCATAAGAGCTGGGCTAAAGTGATTAGGAGGGTGTGTAGGCAAGAAAGGGTAGTTCGGAGAGGGGAAGGGTAGAGGGAAAGAGGGAAAGGGGTGGAAGGGGGGTTAAGATAAGGATAGAGGTGGTGTCATCTACTCAGTCTCCACAAAAGGCAGGATAATACCATCCATTCGACAGAAAAACTTTGTGTTGGGAAGTTCATGACTGGAGACCATAATATATATCTGCTCATTATAATTCTCCTTGATGGGGGTCCTCCCAGATTCATCCGTTGAGTAGGGGTGGGAGGCTCTTTGTCTAGCATTAGAGATAATGCCTGGATATAAGTTCTAACGTGAAAAGCCAACTGGTTATTGTGGGGGGGTTGGCAGGGTTCAGTCCCATCAGAGTTAAATATCTGTTTGCGGTTCAGAAATGGGTCAAGATCACCTTTTTTACTGCTTGAGCAGTGGTATGTAATGTGCTGAACATCCTGGAATACATAGGGGGTTTTGTGTACAAAGGCAAACTTATCATTTCAATCTTTATATTTTTAAAGAGCTCTATACATTGGATCAAAAAGAAGGACTGAGGAATTTGCTTCCAAAAGGGAGACCAGTCTCTTTAAATGGGAAACAGTTGACAGCTATGCATGCAACGTGGTTAGACGTGGCTGGTACACTTTAATATACATTTGTTCTTATAAACCATGCAGCTAATTAATAGTACTGATTTAGCATCACATTCCAACATATGCCAGAAAATATAAAAAAAATGTATCTGTAAGATAAATTTGACCTTTTAGCCTTAGATCCCACACGACAGATACATGATGTATAATATCACATGGTTTTGTGTCAGACACAAAATGATATAAAACTAATGAAGGCTTCATAAGGCAGACCGTCAGAACAGGGTGTCTTGCCAGACTGATGTCCTCATCAAGAAGAAATATGCAATCAGAAGTCTAGCAGATGCTGGATGGAGCCAGACAGCATTTAGGAAATTGTGGTGGAACACAAAGTTTCCATTTTAACAGCTTTTTTTAACTTTTATTTGTCACTCAAAGTTCACAAGGTTTTCTGAAGCAGAAAGGATCACAACACTTCTGGACCTCAACCAGGAGAGCATTACCGGCTACAGATAATAATTTATCAGAATGTAAATTATGAAAGCTTCAAAGGCAACTCTATACAAAACTGTTATTTTTTTAACTATGAATGAAGATGGATGTATATGTAATGGATATGAAAAACCCATTAGAGTCCAATTGAATTCTCAGATTCAATCAAATAAATACATTCCAGGTGCATCAAACTAAAGGTGTTTAATGTTATAGTTTTATTTATTTTCTAAAGCAGCTACAACCCTAGTAGAACAGTCTGTTTGCTGTCAGCATACTGCAGAGAAGGGGCATAGCTCTCTGTTTGGAAGCAGTGGTCTCTATGGAAAGGTCTGTTAAACCGCCTTCTAAATCAGAGCTAGAGCTCTCCAGTCAGCACAGAGCATGAGCTTTGCTGATCGGAGTGCTCCAGGCCTAACTCGGAAGGTAGTATGTAGGAACTCTGAAGAGAGACCACTGCTTTCAGAGATATCCTTCTCTGGAGCATGCTGGCAGTAAGCAGGCTTTTCTACTCATGGAGTGGACTATTTATTGAGAAAAAAACTGTAATGTCGCGTACACACGATTGGAATTCTCGTCGGAAAAAGCTCTGACGGTTTTCCCGATGGGATTCCGACGGAATTCCGCTCAAACTGTCTTGCCTACACACGGTCACACCAAATTCCGACCGTCAAGAACGCGGTGACGTACAACACTACAACGAGCCAAGTTCAATGCTTCCGAGCATGCGTCAAATAGTTTCCGAGCATGCGTAGGAATTTTGCACGTCAGAATTGCTACAGTCGATCGGAAAAATTGAGAACATGCTCTCAATTCTTTGCTGTCGGAAATTTAGCCAGCAAAATTCCGATGGAGCCTACACACGGTCGCATTTTCCAATGAAAAGCTCTCATCGGTCTTTTTCTGGCCGGAATTCCGATCGTGTGTACACGGCAAAAGACTATGCATGCTTTTTGTTATGATGTCCCTGGAATGTATTTAAAGTGTCATTAAACCCAAATCATTCTAAACGGCTGATACATGTGTAGCACAAACCCCAGACCAGTCTCGCTGTCTTGTCCCAGGTTCTGTTGGATGCACAGCAGCCAGGCGCACAGCAGTTTCCCAGTCTTGCAACACAATAACCATGCAGCAAGTGTCTTTTTTGTAGTTTAATGCTAGTTAAACCTGGTTTGGAAGCAGGATGAGCCTTGAGATACTCCAAATGTAGTGCAAAATAAACCGGAGGACACTCTCTGGCTATAATCACCTCTTCAGGGTGAAACCCCTCTTTCGGCTGGTGGTAGGTGAACATTAGACATGTGCATTCGTTTTCGTCCGAATGCATTTTCGTCCGAATTTCAGGTATTTTCGTTATCGTTTTAACAAACGATAACGAAAGTGCAGAATCCGAAAAACGAAAGATTCGACATAAACAAATGCTTTATTTTCGTTGTGACAACAGTTCGATATAGATAGAAGATTCGACGCTGACAATAACAATCTGTGTCCATTGAACCTCTGGTCGAATGTGCCTAACCTTAACTCTATTAGTCCAAAATGATTCTACATAGAGAGAAAAGATTCGACGTAGAAAGGAAAGATTCGACGTAGAGAGGAAAGATTGCTGCTGGAATTGGGTGGAATTGCAGCTAAACTATACAGAGTCATACGGTTTAGCTACTCCGTCAAATCTTCTTTGAACTTTCGACAGACACCATAAGCCTTCAATGACAGATTCGACCTTAATTCATTTGGATTTTCGGACGAATGCAATTTTTAACGAAAAACTAAATAAATAAAAACGAATTTCGGGAGTAACTAAATAAATTTATTTTTCGGACGAAAACGAAATTCCGAAACGAAATATTTCAGTGTGCACATGTCTAGTGAACATACAGCCCAGGAAACTCCAATGCCTGAGCCAGCAAATCACTATGATCCCTCGCTCTCTCTTTCTCTCAAGTCTTTAGGCCCAGTTCCCACTGGTTGCAAGAGGATGTTCCGACTTGTGAGAGCACAAGTTACATGACATGTCAAATTAATTTCCCTTTGAGAGCCATCTTAACTGGTCCGACACAAGTCACTCCGACTTTAAAAAAGGTGTCCGACTTCAATGTCACAGACTATAAAAAGTCACATCAAAGTTGTATTAAAGTCAGACTCCAAAGTTACACTGAAAGTCGTGTGACTTTGGAGTCAGGCTAGTGTGAACTGAGCCTTACTCACTGTGCCCTGTGTACTTAAGTGTTTTCCTGCAGTACCAGCCAGCATCTGTACTTTGAGCCCCCAGGCCAGATCCTCAGTGGACTTCCTCCAACTGCTCCCAGAAACTTTAGACATAAGTCCCTCAGCTCCCCGTTAAGTTGGGATCCCGACGGCCTCCTGAAACTTCAGCTGAATGACCCAGAGGGCCACAGCCCTCCAGGCTGCATTTTCTTCACCATGACAAGGACCCTGCTGTTCCAGGTCCCAGCAGTGTTGCCAACCTACCAGACTGAAATTTACTGACATGACAATCAAAATTTACAGGCACAGCCAAGTTTTTTACTGGCATTTCCAAAGTTACAAAATGTTGTAATGCAAATTTCAGTATTTATGCTACAAACAAGTACAATATGCAATTAGGAATGTGATTTAAGGTAGATATTGGGGCAAAAAACATATTTCTTATTTTATTTTCTATATAATAAGTAAGTAGGGACAGGACTCAGGAGGGCAAGAAATTAGAACGGGCAGCACACACACATGAAACTGACTCTCACATTGACACTGAGAGCAGTATGAAGCACCACAGATGATGATGACACCTCACCGACACGACGCGTCCCCACTTGAGTCACAGTGATAGTCTCTCTCCACGCCAGGTCCCTCCAGCCCACTCCAAACAGCACTGACAGTCCCACTCCCAGCTTGCCTTGCTCCCATCCTGCAGACCCGTTCACGAAGCTCCAGCCTCTCCACTCCACTCCCTTGCACCATGACATCACACGACATGCTCAGGCACCGCCTCTGACACACTGAAACAGGCACTCGGATGGTCTTGGCCACCTCCGGACAGTAACTGCACATGCGCAGTCCCCAGCTGAGCATCACAGCCATATTTCTTACTGCCAACCTTTTCCTGTTACTTGCTTTTATTGGCAGGAGGGAAGTACCCGTTTTTTACTGGCAGCCAGTAAAAATACTGACGGTTGACAGCACTGGGTCCCAGCCTGTAAGCAAGTTGAAATGCTGGTTAGTGAGATAGCTGCTGCTCTAGCCAGGAGGGAAACAGTTAACCTGAATTAGGGATTCGGGACGTTGGGAAAAGATTGGAACTCTTATGCTGGGAATTTCTAGTAAAGTTTTTCAAATTTTGTCCTTGCCTGGTCTGAAGTTAATAAAGAGGTGTAATGCAAGCAACTGGCACACATGTGTAATTTCTAGCCTGGGTCAGAAAGCACATTGGGGTATGAAGACTGCACTGCAGGAGTAACGTGGCGCGGAGTACAGTAAGTGGTTACCAGGGGTAATTGAAGTTTACCAAGCAGCCTGTCCTGAAGCGTGTGTCTTTAACAAGTGGAACAGCCTCTTGCAATGAGAGAGTTGCTGATGGGAGTAGATCAGTGCCGCAAAGGCTCTTAGCCTGTGCACAGGCATGCAAGAGAAAGAGTTCATGTAGAGCACATATGGAGTCCACTCTAGATGCCCAGCGGGACCCCCATTCCGATATTGGTAGTGAGGTAGCGGTGTGTGGAGAGGGCATAGGCTCAATGTGTCCCTCCTAAATGCAACAGAGACAGTATTGTGTATATTGACACAGGAATGAAATAATTAACTGGAGGACAGTTTATTGCTGAAGTGTACATGGAGCACGATGCAAGTAAAGGTACAACATGTGTAAGGCAGTGACCCCATCCAAAGTGCCTAGTGTACCCAGGAAGAACCCACCCCTGGGTTGGGCCTCCTATTTGATGCACACTTGGTGCCCAACAAGGCACAAGGAAACATGGAGGAAGTACCACCTCAGCCCCCTACTGGTCATTCTTCTTCCCAGGGATTGGATGAGGTTGTATGAATATGCAAGTCCGGGGTCTGCCTCTTCCAACCCACAAAGTTTCTAAAACTCACTGGAAACCAGTGGGAAGCAATTGAGCCTGCAAGCAACAGAACCCAGAACAGCCAAACATCAAACTTTGCTCCACTGGCTAAAGAGGAGCCAAAAACAAAATTTTCTTTAATTCTAATAGCAACCTAACTAGGAGGATGCTACATATACTATATTGCATTGTGTTCATACTCACTAGAGCTATTGTTTTGTGTAGATTTCAAAAATAACTGGTTGATCCTGTTGTTCACTGTCCCTCCCCCCTTCTCTGTGTCCCCACTGCAGCTTGAGATTTTATAGACCAGCCAATGCCACCAGGACCACCATTAAGGCAATAGCACCGGTCCTCCTATACTAGGCCTGGGCCAGCAGCAGGGCCCAGGCAGCAGGGGAATCGGATGTGTGCAGGAGAGGGGGTGATCAGTGTTCCTTTCCCATCCTGCACTATAGTCAATCACAGTGTCCCGTATCTTGGACAGTGGGTGGGCTGTCCTCCAGACAATGCCGTGACTGCAAATGCAGCCTTGTAGAAGTACCTATGTCCTCTGGCCCACTCTTTCTCCTCCTCTCCTTTCCCCATATGGCCGCTCCTCTGCTCCTTAGTGGACAGGGAGAGGGAAAGGTCTGCAGTACTGGCAGCTGTGCCAACTGTCACAGTCCAATCTTGGTGGATGTGGCTGGGAAGAGTGGCAGACCAGGGCTACGTTTAAATAAAAGTTTTTGTGCCCGGAGTTCAGCTTTAACTGGTTCTAGTTAAAAAAAAGTACAAGCATTCCATGTATGTCTGCAGGCAAAATAGTGGCCAAGAGGTTAGTACTCTTGACTTTTAACTGCGGGTTACGAGTTTCCACCTGGGACACTATCTGTATAGTTTGTTTTCCTCCGTGTTTAATGGGTTTCCGAACACAATTCATAAAACATACTGGCAGGTTAATCACCATCCTCCCAGACTGCCTCTAGTGTGGAAAAGAAATTAGATTGTAAAGCTACATAAATACTGGAAATAAATATTCCATCCTCCCAGTGAGTCCACCTGCTAATTGGTCATTCTACCATTGAAAAGAACCCATAGTGCATGGAGCTATACAAAGATATTACAGTGAGAATCAAATGCTGACTTCCCTGCTGCTGAACTGACTCAGGCAAAGACAACCGCGTAAGACACAAAGCCAAGGGGGGTTTGCCTAGTCCCAGAACAAAGATTATACTACATTACAAAGACACATTTCAAGTAATTACGCTGGCTGAGCTGAAAAATTATTTCATGACATTGCGATGAATACATGAGTGCCACAAAGGGCGCTTTTTATATATATTAGCCTGGAGTTCAGTTTTTTCATTTGATATTGTTTTTTAGGCTTCATTTGTAATGTTTCTACAATAAACGAGAACAAAAGTAAAGTAACAAAGCTGTAAATCTGAAACACGGCAAGCTGTGAAGAAATGTTCAACTGAGAGATAAGGAAATATTGTGCTTGTAACCAGGAATATGAGGCCTGTGCTTGTTAGATGGTGGTGTGTTGGCAGCTTCCACTGCACCCAAAGAACAGAATATCCATTCAAGCGGGTGGCAGCGCAAGGAGTGAGGCAGCAATCCACAGATCAGAGACTGCACGTTCGCAGTTAATCTTTGGCTAACAAGCCACGTTCTTTTTGCTGTTTTTTTTTTTTGGAGTAACTGGGATATGGTTGAGGAAATTGAGTGGGATACTCCAAAAATTAGAACTACTGTAGGTACAGGGTGAAGATAATAAACTCCTTTCTGAAAAGCTGAACCAACAGTCTATGCAATAGCAAACTATGCAAAATAGAATTATAATTGCGCTACCAAAAGCTATAAGGGTGCTTTCACACTGGGGCGTTTTTTCAGGAGCTACAGCGCTAAAATTAGCGCCTGTGTAGCTCCTGAAAAAAAGGGGGTACTTTCACTCCAGTGTGAAAGCCGGATGGCTTTCACACTGCAGCCTAAACCAAATGTAGTGACAACAATAAAGTAATCAAAAAGCAAAATGAATGACAGAATAAAAAATCTGTGAAGTCCATAGTATTAAATCACATGGATCGAAATGTGGTGTTAATAACCTGAAAACAGGTGTAAACACTATGTAGGAAATAACGTCCCTTCAACAATAAATAAAAAATCCTCTGTGGAAGATAGACAAAATTCATAGAGATAGCATCAAATATGTAGAATAATGTGAAGATGTAGACACCTCTTAGCTAACACAGCAGTTAGACAAGCTAAATGTACATAACAACAAAAATGCAGCTTCACTGAACACAGTGAGCACTAAATCTATCTAATTCTAGCACCTAGGTAGGAGAGTTCTACACTGAATAGCACACTCAACCCTGCAACCATGTGACAGTACTAAGGCCTGGTGGCTGGCCTTTCAAGCGGTAGTAAACTTTACAAAAAAAAAAAATCTTCTTCCTGCAAGGTAATGTCATATTGTGCTAATTTGCACTGCATACTAGCACATTATAAAAGACTTACCTTGAAACAAAGCCCTACAGTGGTGCTGTCATCGCTTCCATCTTCACCCGGTGTTCCTTCCGGGTTTGCAGGCTCCGGCTGTATGAGTAGCTGGAAGTCTCAGCCGCGGCACAAAGCTCTGAAGGAACAGCATGAGTATGCCGTTCCTTCAGAGTGCGTGTGCTGGTGACGTCATCGGCTGCAGAGACACTGAATATGTCCTTAGGCTAGGTTTTCACTATTGTAGACCCAAAGTCACGCGATTTACAGTGCGGGTTTGCAGTGCAATGTCATGCGACTCGTGAAAACCATGGGAGATCAAGTTGCACCGAAGTCGCAACAAAGTAGTACAAAAACCTTTTTTGGAGTCGCTGCGACTTGAGTCGCACCATTTAGAACAGGGACCATTGAAATCCATGGATTTTGACTTGTCATGCGACTTCACATGTGTCAAGTCACACAACAACTCGCAGTAGTGGAAACACAGCCTAAATTGGGCACTTTTAGGCCCCTTTCACACTACCGTGACTTCAAAGTTGCACGATTTTGACGCAATTTTAGGGAGAGCCTGTGTAACTCGCATCAAAGTTGGACCACAGTAGTGCAGGGACTACTTTGAAGTCGGTGCGACTTGAAGTCGCACAGATATGAATGGTACTCATTGGAAATCCTGGGGTACGACTTGCAGTCCCAAGACGCAGGACAAGTCACACAAGTGTGAAAGGTGCCTTAAGAGATATTCCTTGTACCTACTGGTATGCTTTATTATAAGCTTACCTGTAGGTACAAGTGTCTAAACTGAGTTTATTACCGCTTTCAGGCCCCAAACTCTGCATTGTGGGTGACATCATTTGCACCTTCATACCTGCAATAATTTTTACAGAGCAGTGTTGGTGATCAGAGTGATTGGGGAACAGCAGGAAAGTATAGTCATGCAGGGGTCTCAAATTGGCGGCCCTCCAGCTGTTGCAAAACTACAAGTCCCATTGTGCCTCTGCTTGTGGGAGTCATGCTTGTAACTGTCAGCCTTGCAATGCCTCATGGGACTTGTAGTTTTGCAACAGCTGCCGGTTTGAGACCCCTGCATCAGAGGGTAAGGCCTCTTTCACACGGCCGATCCATTCAGATCCACCTGTCAGTTTTTCAGGCGGACCTGAAGGTATGCTCCATAGAGGTCTATGGAGCGTCGGATGTCAGCGGTGACATGTACACTGACATCCAACCCGCTACGTCCCGCTCCGATCCGAAAAAGTGTGACGGAGGAAAAAGTTTTTTTTCCATCCATCATCGGATTGGATGACGACGGACTCTACGGTCCATCGTCACCCGATCTCCCATAGGGGAGAGCGGCGCTCTGACAGGTCCGTCTCTGCGCTGTGTGCAGAGACGGACCTGTCATCTTCCTGCTCAGCGGAGATCGATCCGGCGATCCCCGCTGAGCAAGCGGATATCCACGGGTTGGATCAACACTGATCCGCCCCATGTGAAAGAGGCCTAAGGTGTTTTATTTGATGTAATACACCTTTTTTTTGCAACATTTTTGTGTATGTGAAAAAAGCTATGCCAGAAGCAGAATGCAATTTTCTGTGTATCGGGCCAGAAATCATGGAGTTTCTCCCTCCGTCTGCCTTCCTATTCTCAGCAGATGTCCGTGTTCATAAGTCTACCAATACTACCTGGGGATTGGTGCCACCAGCACCTGCCAGTAAATCTAAACTGCATTCCCTGAATCTGTATATTGGAAGTCCTTTTGCTGTTTGTGCGAGGGAGGAGATGAAATATCATCTGTCATAGTTTATTTTTAATCTGAGCTACAGGGGAAGGTCATGCTAGGGTTGAATTTTGCATTTTAACTGCCAATATGAGAATTTCACATTCAAGGTTGTCCTTTCCAATGACATGAATTGGTAATTCTATCATATTATAACCTCTGTTAAATAACGCTGCCAAACTCTATTTGCATCTAAACTGGATATATAACAAAATATGCAAACCTAACAAAAATAACACTTTATGGAAAAATATTCCATTCAGATTTCCCCCATTCTTCTAATAGATACATGTAGAAGTATTTGAATAAATGACAGCTGAACTCTGATTTTGCGTTTGCACTGTAAATATAGATTGGCACTAATGAAGTGTGTGCCATGTGTGCCATGCGTGCCATGTGTGCTGGGAATTTCATTCAACTCACACAGTACAGTTATCACCAAACTTTTATGATTTCAATGTTCCTTTGTAAAAGTGGAATACTTCCAGAGACCGAGTTTGGTGGCTTGCTTACTTGAGGCTTGATTACTCTTGTAGTTGGGGGGGGGGGGGTGAAGGTGTGTGTGCAAAAAAACAGGCAGATGAGCTTAATTTTTACTTCCCCCCTTAAACTGCAAAAGCAGCCAGGGTGTACATATACCGCATCATAAACTATACCCACTGTCGTATTTGGTTGGCAGCCCCTGCTACCAGACTCAACCCATTCAAGTGAATGGGACCAAGCTGCAAAAAATGTGTGTAGGAACTTTGGGAAAATAGGGGAGTGAACAGACCCCTGATGCTTCACCTTTGAGATTGAGGACACAAATTCCTCAGTCTTCTTCTCCTTTGCAGCCCCACATTTTCCAACAGTGAACATCAAAGTGTTCAGTACAGAGCCCTCTTGTGTTTATTGACAAACTAAAGGTATACTAAAGCCCTGATGCCTAACCTGTGGTCCGAAAGCCATGTGCGGCCCTCAGACAGCAGTTTGTAGTGGGAACATTGATTAGGGTAATAGCATTGATCTCTACTAGCCTCATGTAATACATTCCTAGTTTCATATTGTCTTCTGCAGCATATCCCTATTCAAAAATGTCCTCACTCTCTGAAACGAATTTCCTCTAGTAGGTCTGCAGTTTCTTACAGTCCTCTCCAGCATTGCATATAGTGAACATTATGTACGGCCCTTTAGTAATGTCAGGGGCCACATTTGAGGCCCCCTTTAGCTCATAAGTTGACAACCACCGTAGTAAACCATGTGAAAATTGAGGAATCAGTAAATACGAGAGACATTTACTGATCCCCTCTTCATAGGATCGCCACCTTTTATTCAAGCCAAACCTGAACACTAGTAGGTGTGCAGCAATTTATTTTTGTAGTATACAAAACAAATGAAAAACAAAATGTAGTGAAAATAGATATAAAACCTGTATACATTTTTAAAAATTGCGATGCACCAAAACACATGACACTTTGTTACCGTATGTTTTGCTGCAGGTGAATGAGCGCAAAAGCAAGGTGTGTGGTTGTACCATTAAGACTTAAAGTGCTTGTAAATCCTCGTTTAAAAAAAAAAAAAAATAACAAACATGTTATACTTACCTGCTCTGTGCAATAGGTTTTGCACAGAGGAGCCCGGATCCTCCTCTTCTTAGGTTCCTCTTTGCTGCTCTTGGCCATTCCCTCCTATCGAGTGCCCCCATAGTCAGCAGCTTCCTATATTGGCACAGGAGCCGAGTCACAGCTCCGTGTGTCCATTTAGACAGAGCCCCACCCCGGCCCTGCCCTCTCTATCCTCTGATTGGCTGACTGACTTTGATTGACAGCCACGGGAGCCAATGGCACTGCTGCTGTGTCTCAGCCAATCAGGAAGAGTGTCCCAGGTGGCTTAGACATTTGTGAACATCGCTGGAGAGAGATGGGGCTCAGGTAAGTAATTAGGGGGGTTCTGGGGGGGGCAGCTACACACAAAAGGTTTTTATCTTAATGCATAGAATGCATTAAGGCCACTTTTACACTGGGGGTCATTAGCGGCTAATTATAGCGGCGCTTTTCGGCCACTAGCGGGGTGCTTTTAAGCCCCACTAGCAGCCAAATAAAGGGTTAAAACCGCCCACACTTTGCAGGTGCTTCGGCAGCCATGCCCATTGAATTCAATGGCAGGGACGGTGGATGAGCGGTGTATACACCGCTCCCTCACCGCCCGAAAGAGGCTGCTTGCAGGACTTTTTCTAATGTCCTCAAAGTGCACTGCCCCAGTGTGAAAGCACTCGGTCTCTTACACTAGGGCTGCAGGGGAAGCGTTTTTAACATAAAAGTAGGCCAATCACATCCATAGTTCAAGTAAAATAAAATAAAACCACCTTACATCTGGTGTCCCCATCAGGGTTCCTCCTTACATATTGTGCCCCACCAGAGTCCCCCTATACATCTGGTGTCCCCATCAGATTCCCCTTACATCTGGTGTCCCCATTAGGGTCCCTCCTTAAATCAGGTTCCCCCAGTAGAGTGCCCCTATACATCTGATGTCCCCATCAGGGTTCCTCCTTACATGTTGTGCCCCACCAGAGTCCCCCTATACATCAGGTGTCCCCTTCAGAGCCCCCCCCCTTACATCTGGTGTCCCCATCTGAATCCCCCTAACATCGGGTATCCTCTTTAGAGTCCCTCCTTACATCTGGTGTCCCCATCAGATTCTCCTTACATCAGGGGTTGCCAGTAGAGTGTCCCCTTACATCTAGTGTCCCCATTAGGGTCCCTCCTTACATCTGGTGTCCCCATCAGAGTCCCCCTTACATCAGGTGTCCCCACTAGAGGGCCCCCTTACATTTGGTGTCTCAATCAGAGTCCCCCCTATACATCAGATGTCCCGATCAGAGTCCCTCCACACATCACAATCCCCCTTACATCAGGTGTCCCTCCACACATCAGATTTGTCCCCCCTTTCCCTCTGTACTTAGATCACAAACTGCAAAGAAAGCAGCCCTTCCTTCCTCTCTCCAGTCTCCAGACAGACTGTCTTCACTCCCCCGCAGTGCCGCGCTGAGACTCAGTTGAGTGCCCAGTGTCTGTGCCAGCTCTCTATAACCCCCTTCAGGCTGGAGGGAGGAGAACGCCTAATCCTCTCTCCAGTGATCTTAGGGAGTCACGGTCCAGTCTGAATAACGTGTCCAGTTTTCAGGCAGACTGAAAAACGGACACATGATTCAAAACCCGGACTGTCCGGGTGAATCCCAGACAAGTGGCCTACCTCCACGCCATCCTGAGTGCATCAGATCCCTCCTGCTGTGTCCTCTCCACAACCCAGTGTCTCTGCTGATACAAGGGGGCTCAGATTTTTAATTAATGGCTGTGATCAGTATGAATAAATGTAACACACTATCCATTTTTTCCAATTACATGATAGTTGTTCTTTAAAGCATCAGAATCCTACACAGAGAGATTGTTGTATACCGGCCTACATGCAGAAACCTTCCTGTTTGTGTATTTTATAACAGCAGTTTTCGGTTACAAGCAAAAGCTCTGCAGAAATGCCTACTCCAGATAATACAAGTTTATGTAAATATGGGTACCACAAGATATAAACTTCAATCATTTCCACACTGGAGGTAAGTGGCGTGATGAGCTAATTTGTATAATTCAGGATGTGGTGAAAGAGCGATCTGATAACTACTCATTAATTTTATTATCCACTGTTCCATGATGTAGCTAAAGCATATAACATTACATAACACACAAAAAGACACATTCTGGGCATGTAAAAGTGCTGGAGGAGAGGGCTACACCCATGCGAGGTTATGCTCAATAACATATAAAATGTGTCTTGTGTCTCTAGATGTTGTTCATTTGGCCTTGCATAGTTTATTTTTTTCTAGTATTTTGTTAACCCAGTCACAGAAAAGTTGATCTAGGAACCGATGAAGAATTCTTGCTGCAGATGTGTAGAGATTAAAGAGTACCTCCATGAAACAAAGAAAATCAGCTTCTCAATGTAATCTAATGCCGCGTACACACGAATAGACTTTCCGGCAGACTAGGTCCGAAGGGATTAGTCCGTCGGACAATCCGATCGTGTGTGGGCTAATCCGGTCGTTTTTCGGGAACAAAATCCGACGGACCTAGAAATAGAACATGTTTCAAATCTATCCGACGGGATGAAATCCTGCCTCCCAGCACAAATCGTTGCCCCCCCATCCACCAAATCCCCCAGCACAAATGCCCCCCCCCCCCGAAAAAAATCACCCCTCCTAGCACAAATTCTTCTCAACCCCCCCCCCCCCTAGTACGAGTACACATCCTCCCCCCCACTCCAAATCACCCTCCTAGCACAAATACCCCCAATCCCCTCTCTTAGCACAAATACCCCCCAATCATCCCTACCAGCACAACCCCCTCCCCCCCACCCCTCAACCATAACACCTCTTCTAGCACAAACCCCACAATCACTGCTCCTAGCACAAATCTTTGCCCCCTCCAACCCCCAAATCCCCCAGCGCAAATGCCCCCCCCCCAAAAAAAAAAATCAACCATCCTAGTACAAATCCTCCTTAAATTTACCCTTTTTATGCGCATCATTCCCCCCCCCCACTTCAAATCCCCCTTCTACCACAAATATCCCCAATCATCCATACTAGCAGAAATCCCCCCCCCAAAAAAAAATCTCCTCCTTGCACAAATCCCCTTCCCCCTCTACCATATCATCTCTTTTTGCACAAACCCCTAAATCTCCCCACCTAGCACAAAACCTCTTCCCCCATTCTCCCTACCAACACAAATCTTCCTGAATCATTACTCCTAGTCCCCCCCAATTTCCCTATCTAGAAGAATTCTTGCCCCCTATTGCCCCCCAAATCCCCACCCCCCTCAATTTCCTTCTGGTGCCCCCACCTCACATGATACCATAGTGCCCAGGGCAATCGGCCTTTGTCCCGGAACTGATCACAAGACAAGTATATCAGTGTTTCGGCTGCCATTTTTTAATATTTGTCTATTCTACCGCTTCTTGTCTGCAGCTGTGCACTGGATCGCGTATATATACACGCGTCTGCGGTTCTGGGTAGGGGGCATGCATGCACACCACCGACGGTTTTCTTCCACTGTAATTACACACAGCTGAAGCCAATCGGCTGGTGCAGGTACCCAATGTCCTTTGGTACCCACTGATCATCAGGCAGAGAGAGAGAACAGCGATCTGCCTATGTAAACAAGGCAGATCGCCGTTCTGACAGGAGAAGGGATGGAGTTTGTGTCTCTCCAAAACAGGGAATAAATTCCATCTCTTCCCCTAGTAAAAGCACATCTCACAGTTTACATAAACACTGGCTAGGCACACAGTTAAGCCTTTGATTGCCCCTGATGTTAAAGTGTTTGTTGCCCTAAAAAATATATATATTTTTTTAAATGGATCCTGTTCCCTTAAAGCTTTTTTGTGCCTGTGCTGTGTAATTTGGCCCTCTGTATAACCTGAAATACCTGGCTGATTCTGCCTGGTTCTGCCCTCGTCCCTGTAAACTGACTGTGGTTTATCATGGCTGCTGATCGTGGTCAGTTTACGTGCCTCAGTCATCCGCAGCTCTCCTCTGTCCTTCTCTGTCCTCTCTCCCCCGTCCTCTCCCTCCTCCTCCTCTCTGCTCTCCCCCCTCCCTTCCCTGCCTGTCAGGTCTGTCAGGTCTGTCCCCTCCACAATCTTCCCTTCCTGCTGCTCTCATAACAAAACAAGTTTGCAACAATCCCCTCTACTATGTTAAATAATGTCCCCACTCACACCTCAAAAAATTAAAAGAAGAACTGTTGGGTTTGAGTTTAGTCGATCCCTGGCGGGTCATGAACCCAGAGGAGAAGGATTATACTTACTTCTCCTCGGTACACCGCACTTACTCCAGGATCGACTATTTCCAGATACAACATAGAGATCTGCCATTGGTCGCCTCCTCCCAGATTGATCACATCTCCTTCTCGGACCACGCTCCGATCCATGTGACCCTGAATTTGGAATCTGACTCTCCGCCCACATGGAAACTCAATGAGTCTCTCTTACAAACACCCGAGATACGTAAAGAAATAGCAGATACTATTACCCATTATTTCAGGGAAAACGTGAACCCAAATGCGAACCCACCCTTGAACCCTATGTGCATTTGGGAGGCACATAAATGCGTGGTGCGGGGAGTGCTGATCCGTATCGGTTCCCAAAAAAAATGAGAGAGAACCAAGCAAATTGATTCCCTGATAGCCAAGGTGCGCTCCCTCGAACTACTCCATAAGCGGTCATTAGCAGAAGCTCACCTAGAATCCTTGGTCAGGACTAGGAAAGAGTTAAAAGTCCTCTTGTACCAAAAAACAGTACGGAACATGACATGGGCAAGACGCTCGTTCTTTGAATTCTCCAATAAACCCGGCGCTATGCTGGCCAGAGCTTTAAGAGGTCCGAGGCAGCACACCTTTATCCCTCACATAACGACCACGCAGGGTACCAAAGTACACACATCACGGGACATAGCTAGAGAATTCTATGACTATTACCGTAAGCTCTATAACCTTCATGAAGGGGTAGCGGGGGAGACGATAACATCTAGCAGCAGCAGATGAATACATCAGGGCCTCCGGCATGCCAACCTTGCCCACTGAAATACGCGACTCGCTAGAGTCTGACATCACGGCAGAAGAATTTCAGACAGCTGTGGCTCAAACTAAACCAAGGAAGGCACCGGGGCTGGATGGCTTCACTCTGACCTATTATAGTACCTACGCGGCGTCCCTGACACCCCACTTCTTAAGTGCATATAACAACCTAAAAGGGAACAATAGTATGCCCACAGACGCATTAAGGGCGTATATATCGCTATTACCGAAGGAAGGGAAAGGAAGGGAAAGACCTGCCACAGTGTGGAAACTATCGCCCAATCGCGCTTTTAAATATAGATCTGAAACTCTATGCGAAAATCCTCTCCAACAGACTAATACCGCATGTCCCGAACTTGATACACCTGGACCAGGTGGGGTTCGTACCGTTGAGAGAGGCTAGGGACAATACGACTCGGGTCCTTAACTTGATTCACACGGCGAGAACACAGCGAAGGCCTTTTCTCCTACTCTCTACTGACACAGAAAAGGCTTTCGACAGGGTGGCCTGGCACTTTATACAGGCCACCCTGGAGCGCATTGGATTAGGTCCCAATATGCGGAGATGGATCTCGTCTCTGTACTCGCAACCATCTGCGGCGGTACGAATAAATGACTGGCGCTCAGAATTTTTCCCAATCGCCAATGGAACGAGACAGGGGTGTCCCCTGTCCCCCCTCATTTTCATTTTAACATTAGAACCGTTAATGTGCCATGTCAGGAACAACCCAAATATCACCGGCATACAAAAACCATCGGCACACCATAAGACCGCAGCGTATGCCGATGACCTGATCTTTTTTGTAACCAACCCCTGCATCTCCCTCCCTAACATACTAGAAGCCGTTCGGACATACGGCAACCTTTCAAACTATAAGGTCAGTGTCCCAGAGACGGAAGCGCGCTCTCTGCGCACATCTTTTACTTTTCATTGGGCAGACAAATCGATACGCTACCTAGGTATTGACATCACCTCGGACTTGGCACATTTGTATCTACAGAACTATATCCCCCTATTGCGTAAATTGAAAGTAGACCTGGAGAAGTGGCACTCGCTGACACTGACGTGGTTTGGGTGTTGTAACGCCTTTAAGATGACAGCACTTCCGAGGATTATATACATATTCCAAACACTACCGATCTGAATCCCCCTGACATTCTTTAACCAACTGAAGGCACTCATTAGAAATTTTATATGGGCACGTAGGCCACCCAGAACTAAAATGCAGACATTATCCAGACCAAAAGAAAAAGGAGGACTAGGCCTTCCGGACTTGCGTAGGTATTATAGGGCTTCATTACTAGCTAGAGTAGACGACTGGCATTGCAACAAAGAACACACACAGTGGGTGGAGATGGAGATGGAAGACACATCCGTCACATTACTAACTTCCCCGTGGCTCACGGCAGCCCTCCCAAAAGACATGAGGGAACATCCGCTGATAGGGGCTACACTGACGACTGTACGGAGACTGTTCCACGACACACACATTTCACCGCTTCCATCCCTTTTGACTCCCATTGTCGGGAACCCAGACTTTGCCCCAGGCTTTACTAACAAAAAACTGAGACAGCTGACGGCAGTAGGGAGACATCGCTTAGGGGAAATTTGGCCATCAGGGGAACTTCCGACCTATCTCTGAGCTCACAGATCCACCACTTGACGTGTTCAGTACATATCAACTCCGTAACTTCCTGCGAGCAATAAAAAAGAGTTCTTACACACCACGAAATTTAACTCCTTTTGAATCCATTTGCCACAAAAGCGACCCGGTTCGGCACACCCCCTCCCTTCTGTACAACATGTTACTTAATCTAGACGAAATGCCAACCCCGACATTTATTCATCATTGGGAAAGGGACCTGGAAACCCAATACACTCCACAGCAAACGGAAAAAATTCTGGTATTAGCGCACAAGGCCTCCATAGTAGCAAACCAATATCAGGAATCGGGATACAAAATAGTCTCTCGTTGGTATAGGGTCCTGTACTTACTTAACAAGTTCAGTAATTCGATTCCAGATAAATGTTGGAGGTGCAATACGGGCGTAGGAACCATGGGGCACATCTTTTGGGCTTGCCCGGTACTGGGGACGTTCTGAGAGGAGGTGACGGCGACAATAAAAAGTTTAACTTCTGTAGAACTAAAAGATAACCCTGCTGCGTGCCTTCTCCACCTATCAGAGAGACCCATCCAAAAGTACATTGATGATGCAACTACTAAATGCGGCAACGGCCTGCATTCCAGCATTGTGGCGTCAGCCCCAACCCCCGACCAGGGTCCTGTGGTACTCGAAAGTTAATCACATCCTTAAGATGGAGGAACTGACAGCCACCCTATACAACAGGGAAGAACAATTCTGTGATAAGTGGAGACCCTGGAGATACTTTACTGGTACACAGGAATATATACATGAGATAACTCATGCTATTACCCCAGAAACCGGTTAAACGCTTGACTCATTTAACCAACAACCAGGTGGGCGGACACATTACCCCTACATGGGCAATGATGGCCTGACATATCTCCCCTCCCCCTTTTTTTTTGTATCCCTCCTTTCCTTTTTTCCAACTTCCTTCTTCTATTTCTCATTCCTTTCCTCTAAACATAGCCGTGAACTTCATCTGCAATTTCCAAGTTGCTGTATGAGAAGCGAGTTCGCAAGTACAGGGGAGCAAGGGGTCCGACAGTGCTGACCCCTCCCCTTTGGCAGAATGACATGGGTAGTTTATAGATCATCTGGCAGACCACCTTTCTAATTATTACCCTAATCACAGATATTACAGAGACACCTTTATCTGAAGTGATTCGGCAGAGTTCATAATGTGTAATGGCATATGATTGTCGTGCTTTAAATATGTTTAAAATATGTTTGGACTGTTAAAAGTTGTATTGTTAAGTTTACTCTACAGTTTGTTTTTGTCCAATGTACAACCAAATAAAAGAATTAAAAAAAAAAATAATGTCCCCAGTGCCTTTTTTTTTTAAAGCGCTGTGTACCTAATTTCAGAGTGCCTATCGGTGCTCACGTGACCGGCCGCCTCTCTCCTCCTGGTTGACATCAGCAGGGGGTTTTCAGCCCTGTCCACTTTGCTGTTAGTGCGAGAGAGAAGAGAGGCGTTCTGGAATCGGGTAGACAGCGGCTTTTTGAAAAAAAAAAAAAACATTGGGGACATTATTTCATATAGCATAGGGGATTGTTGCAAAGTTGTTTGCATGACTTAAAGAAGAAGTAAACCCTGATGAGTTTTATTTCCTCTTTTTTCCCCTGCAAAGTAAAAGCCTAATGGACTAGTATGCTCTGCTGTCCCCCCTGGTTGCCGCATCCATCTTCACCCCTCTTTCTTCCGGGGCCGTGGACTCCAGGTATGTGACTGGCCGGAGTCACGTGGCGTCAATCCCATGCATGCGAACGGGAGCCACCGGTCACAGCACGGGCCCTTTAGAAATGGCACGATCGTGCCCTTTCTTCAGTGCGCATGCGCCAATCACGTCGGCGCAAGCTTATATGTTAAATGTCTCCTAAACCGTGTAGGTTTAGGAGATATTTCCAGTACCTAAAGGTAAGCTTTATCATAGGCTTACCTGTAGATAAAAGTGGTGTAACTACTTTATATTTACAACAACTTTAACAATCACTTTAACCCCTTCCCAGCCAGTGTCATTAGTACAGTGCATATTGCTTTAGCACTGATCACTGTATTAGTGTCACTGGTCCCCAAAAAGTGTCCGTTAGTGTCAGAAAGTCTGATGCAATATTGCAGTCCAACTATAAGTCGCTGATCGTTGCCATTACTAATAAAAATAATTCAAAAAATCTATCCCCTATTTTGTAGATGCTATAACTTTTGCGCAAACCAATCAATATACACTTATTGGGATTTTTTTTTACCAAAATAATGTAGCAGATTGGCCTAAATTCATGAATACATTTAATTTTATACATTTTTTTATTGGATAGGTTTTATAGCAGAAAGTAAAATTATTGTTTTTTTTTTTTTTTTTTAATTGTTGGACTTTTAGTGTTTATAGCACAATAAATAAAAAATACAGAGGTGATAAAATAGCACCAAAAGAAAGCTCTATTTGTGGGGAAAAAAGGACAGTTTTATTTGGGTACATCATCGCACGACCGCGTAATTGTCAGTTAAAGTAACGCAGTGCCGTATCGCAAAAAATGGCCTGGTCATGAAGGGGGTAAATTTTCCAGAGGTCAAGTGGTTAAGCATATCAAGCATGACAAGCCAAGTATATCAGTGTTTCTGCTGCCATTTTTTAAGATTTGTCTATTTAAAATAGTATTAGGCCCCTTTCACACCGGGGCGTTTTTCATGCGGTGCAGCGCTAAAAATAGCGCCTGTTCACCGCATGAAAAAATCCGGCCCTTTAACTCCAGTGTGAAAGCCGGCGGGCTTTCACACTGGAGCGGTGCGCTAGCAGGATGACAAAAAAAGTCCTGCTAGCAGCATCTTTGGAGCGGTATAGGAACGGTGTGTTCACCGCTCCTATACCGCTCCTTTCCTTTCACCGCGGCAATACCGGCGCAAAGCGCCGCCACGGTGGCGCTCTGCGGGGGTGTTTTAACCCTTTTTCGGCCGCTCGCGGGGGTAAAACCGCACCGCGAGCGGCCGAAAACCGCGGTTAAAACGACGGTAAAGCAGCGCTAAATATAGCGCTGCTTTACCGTCACCGCGGCTCCCCGCCCCAGTGTGAAAGGGGCCTTAAAGCCTCAGCATTTTTTAGCTTAAAGGGGTTGTAAACCCTCATTTTTTTTTAAAATAGCAAACATGTCATACTTACCTCCACTGTGCAGTTCGTTTTGCACAGAGGGGCCCTGATCCTCCTCTTTTGGGGTCTCTCAGAGGCGCTTGTGTCACCTCCCCGCATAGAGTGTACACGTTGAAGAAGAGCTCTCCTAAGGTGGACACCTGTGCGGGCGCGCTCCCGAGTCCTGCATCTGCGTCCATTCACACAGAATGCAGGACTCGGCCCCGCCCCCCAGCGCCGAATAATTGGATGTGATTGACAGCAGCAGGAGCCAATGGCTGCCGCTGCTGTCCAATCAGGACAATCAGGACACGATGCTATCCAATCAGGACACGAGCCACCAGTTAGAGCTGGTGTGCTCGTTCCCGGCTGGAGGATGACAGCGTCCAGGTAAGTAAAACGGGGGGCTGCAGCACTACAGAAGGTTTTTCACCTTAATGCATAGAGTGCATTAGGGTGAAACAAACATGAGGGTTTACAACCCCTTTAACACAATTCTTACAATAAAATAAACATTCCCCAATAAACTATTAGTAAGAATTCTTACACCAGCACTTGCATTTTACAATGCTGCTGGCTCCTGCTCTCTCATTTCTGCTTTCCTGAACTTCCGGTCTTCACAGGAAAGAGTTACCAGTTGACAGTGTAGTCTCCAGCCAGTTTGTTAGCTTGGATAAGGGAGGTAGAAGGACGAGGAGGGAGGAGGAGGATGAGGGAGGGAGGGAGGAGGAGGGAGGAGGAGGAGGATGGGGATGAGGGAGGGGCAAAAACTGGCTGTATGTTGGGCTACATGATAGGATCAACTCTAGTTCAAGAAAGACTCCAAAGGATTCTGCAAGAGAAAAGAATCACCATGAAAAAGGAAGTCTGGGGCAGTGGTCATGCCACTAGCTTAAACTGGAACAGGAGTTGGTAAGAGCGCAGCACAACCACTTCCGCTAAAGCTGCAAAAGCAGTGGATGGGGGCGTACATATGCCGGTGGTGCGATGCAGCATTGATCCCCTCTGTTGTGTGTGGCCACTACTGCCCACCGAAAGCAACCGATCCAACTGAATGGGGGTATGTCACAATTGCCCCATAACCGTGTGCAATGCGGTTGTTGCACGCTGGTTCGGAGTTTAAGGGGTTAAAACAGGTGGGCAAGAAGTGAAATAACAGATCCTCGGTTTCATTATCAAAAACCGAGTGAAAATTGCTCTTTAGAGGGCCCCCAATGTGTAAACGAAGCCTAAAAGATAAAAAAGCTGCATACTCAGTTAAGCCTCATACACACGATCGGCTTTTCGGCAGGGAATTGTGTGATGATGGACTGTTCGCCAAACTCCAACCGTTAGTATGCTCCTTTAGACAATTATTGTCCAACTTTCCACCAACAAATGTTGGATGGCAGGCTAGTAAATTTTCGGCGGACAACGGTCTGTTGTCAGATTTACGTATTGTGTGTACACAAGTCCGTCACACGAAAGTCCAAAGTACAAACACGCATGCTCGGAATCAATGCTCACCAAACACGGCATTAGCAGAAGGCGCCCAAAGGGTGGCGCTCAAGAGCTGAAATTCCATGTAGTACGTCACTAAATTCGTGTTTGTTGGCCGACAATTGTGTGCCGTTAGTATGCAAGACAAGATCCAGGCACGCGCCCCTTCGGACAAAAGTCTGACGCTTTGTCTGCCAACAATCCGATCGTGTGTACGAGGCTTAAGTGATTAAATCAGATACTGAATGTGCTTAAAAACTGAGGATTTAATATCGCTTTAACCATTTCACATTGTGTGTCCCTTATGTATCAGACCAACTTTTACATTATAGCTATAGGCCTTGTAATAATGTTTTATCATTGCTTGGGATATTATCATAACACATATATTATTTTTTGGGATATATTATTTTTGGGGATGAACAAGGCTCAGTTTTAGATATTTTAAGAGCGAAAGATACATTTTTAAAATTATTTTGACCAGTAATAATTTTAAAAGGGCTATATGATTATAGTGGATGTATATTTTATCGTGTAACTCCTCCCATGTATCACTACATGTATAAGAATTTTCTGTTTAGATGAGGTTGAGATGAAGATGTTACTATCCCTTCTCTTCACTTTAACCAAAGGACACCTTCATTTATTTCATATTTGAATTGTATGGATGGTTTATTAGAGTGTAGTTTTTTATTTTTATTTGGTGCCAATGGCTGTTATTGATAATTTTGTTATGTCTTTGTATCTTGTTCTGTTCATTGTTGTGATCTTGTGTTGTCTTTGTTGAGTGTGGCTGTCGCAGCAATTTCCCAATTTTCCTTTGGTATTAATAAAGTAAAGTATATATATTTAGAAAAATGCAAGGCATTCTTGGAATAGCGCCCACTCAGAATGACCATGCCACTGTGTTCACTATGCAGCTGGGCAGCCCTTCGGCATGTGACCCAGAACATTGTAGTAGTAATGAAATGTTACCTTCCACAGGGATCCAACAAGTATGGCATGTACAGTACAGTACCTACTTGCAATTGTCCAAACTGGACCAACGTAACTATGCCAAAAAAAAAAACATACCTGAAATTCAATTTTAAAATGACCACCTATTGTTTCAGAGGAATATTAACCGCTTGCCGACCAGCCGCAGCAGTTGTACTGTGGCAGAATGGAGCGGGCAGGCGAATCGCCGTTATGTTACGTCGGTTCCTAAGGCGGCCACTAGGGGTACGCGCACCCGCTGCCCCTAGTGCCCCCCTAGTGCCTAGTGCCCCCGGAGCCGATGCGAGTGCCCTGCGGTCTCGATGACCGCCGGGCTCCCGCGATCGCTCGTAACAAGGCGAGAACCGAGATCTCTGTGTGTAAACACAGAGATCCCGGTTCTCTGAAAGGGAGAAGTGACAGATCGTCTGTTCATACAAAGTATGAACAGCGATCTGTCATCTCCCCTAGTCAGTCCCCTCCCCCCAGTTAGAACACACATTAGGGAACACAATTAACCCCTTGATCGCTGCCTAGTGTTAACCCCTTCACTGCCCGTGACATTTTTACAGTAATCAATGCATTTTTATAGCACTGGTTGCTGTATTAATGCCAATGGTCCCAAAAATGTGTCAAAATTGTCCGATGTGTCCGCCATAATGTCGCATTCATGATAAAAAATGACTAGTAAAAAAAAATAATAATAATAAAAATGCTATAAATCTATCCCCTATTTTGTAGACGCTATAACTTTTGTGCAAACAAATCAATATACGCTTATTGTGATTTTTTTTTTAACCAAAAATACGTAGATAATACATATCGGCCTAAAAAGAGAAAAAAATAGCTTATTAAAAAAAAAAAATGGGGATATTTATTATAGCAAAAAGTACAAAATATTATTTTTTTTTTTCAAAATTGTCGCTTATTTTTTGTTTATAGCGCAACAAATAAAAACCGCAGAGGCGATCAAATACCACCAAAAGAAAGCTCTATTTGTACGAAAAAAGGACGTCAATTTTATTTGGGTGCAACGTTGCAAATCGCAAAAAGTGCTCTGGTCAGGAAGGGGCTAAAATCTTCCGAGGCAGGATTGGTTAAACTATCTGTCAAACCTGCCCATGAAAATTAATTTCCAAATACCCTTTACCTTTCTTGCTTGTTTAACCAATATAAACATGCTTGCAAGACCAGCAAATCCTGCTTTGGCCTCTTCTCACTGCTCTTCTGTTATCATCGTTTCCTACATCATTGGGAACCGGCTGTCCCTTCCTGATTCTTGCAGCCAGCCCCTTGATGGTGTAGCATCAGATCTCACATGTGAATGATTGGAGCATTCTATTTGTGTCCCACAGAAACTAGGTATTGCAGGATCCAATGGGTGATGGAAACTACAGCTTCTCAGGCAGCAGTGGGAAGACAAATAACACGTAATCTTCATCTATGTGAGATATTAGGAAGAGGGAGGGAACAATGAAAACATTTACGTATAAGGAAATAATAAACTAAAAAAAATTCAGCGTTTTATTAAGGGGAGGAGGATTTAAGGAGAAGGGAGATAGTTACATTTTTGCTGAAAGGTCCAGCCAAAGTATGTCCTTTGCGCAACTCTGGCACAGAACAAAGAGACTGACTTCTAATCAAACGTTACATTTATTTTCCGTTCAACCCAATGGGATGAACGAAAAGAAAAACTGAGGAGGTCTCTGAACTAACTATGCAATGTTAGTACAGTGATCTCCCCTCTGTGCTATTGTGTTCTGACAGGGGGAACGCCCCCCCACCAGAACACACCGGCAGATCAGATGCCGATCGGCTGCTGGTTTTCCAGCAGGTGTAATGATTAAGCACAAGTTGTGAAAGTGTGAAACGGCGTCTACAGGTCTGCTTCTTTTGGTGTCCTTAGTGTCATTATAGTGATTTTGAATAAAGGCTTTTTGGAACCTCTGGATGTGCAGATGTTTTTTTTTTTTTTCAACTATCTTACAGTGGCGGGCCAGGGCCAGCACTCCTATCAGGTCCCAGTTGAGGTATTACATGCACCTAGAGTAGCAGATCATTCTCTTCTTGGTTTTTCAGCATGCTCGTTCAGGAAATCCAGTCATGAGATGTCATTGTCTTCTGTCAGACAAACTGTATACACGGGCCGAATGCCATCCAGTTTCTAATGATCCCCCTCTGTATGGCCCACGTGTACCAGGTTTAAGACAAAAAATAATTTAGCCAGCATTTTTTACAAATTTATGCTAAGTAAAAGTAATCCTCTGCTGAGAACCAATAAATGGAGCTCTCAGCTTCTTCATTTTGGACCTGAATGTTAGTCAAAGGATGAAAGGTTTAAAGGCATAGGTTTAAATCGTGGTTTGCTATACCTTCCTGGATCAGGGCCTATGTCTCCTGGATCAGGACCTCTGTGGATCTTGAGAGATGGTTGTCAGAGCCCTCGCTCTATATATTGCAATCATATATAGTCCTTGTACTCACAAAATATTCCATAATAACTACAACACAGTCAAGAGTCTTACAGACACACACAAAGCTCGATACAAAGGATTTTTTTTCATGAGCTTTTCCATTACATATGCATTTTTCCATAGAGGATACAGTTAACAGCAGCTGGTTAATGTGAAATACAAAATAGCTTATGGGGTGCTGGGGTCAGGATTATGTAGCATTGTCAGAACCCAAATCTGAACACAGGACCTCTGTTGCATCTGACAGTAGCACTCCTTACAATGCTGCCTGAGATGCTGGACAGCTCCCTGCCTGATCCCCTGGACAACCTTACTTTTTATCTTGTTTCTGGTAAACCTTGAACTCTTTGCTCCTCTCATGAACCTCCTATTAACAAGCTATGTCTTTGCACTTCATCTTTGCTAGAATATTGTGCTTTTCTCCAGCCAATATCTTGCTCCTTATGCTCCTGCTGTCATCTGTATCCTAATTACTACTCATTACTGACCTTTTGCTTGTTCCTCAACTATGTTTCCACATAATACCAACCAGCAATTACTTTTCAGCGACCTTTGGCTTGTTTACTACATATGTTTCTGCTTGATCCCATCCTGCAACCACTTGTTACCAATCTCTGGCTTGTTTAGTGGCTACGTATCTGCTTTATCTCAACCTGCACCCACTCATTACTAACCTTTGGCTTGTTTACTGGCTACTAAGCTTTAGCTTGTGTACTGGCTATTCTTCTGTTTGATCCCTTCCTGCAACATCTGCTACCAAATCTTGGCTTGCTCACCTCCCGGTGAGGCAATTCCGAGGACTGTGACCTGGTACTAACATGCATGCAAACCCATCTCCACCATCAGGGGCTCTGGTGAAGGACAGCTAGGGCATAGACCCCACACCTAGGGTGAGCCTGCATCACCTACCAGGGGGGACCTGCTTATGCATTATCCTGCTGGTTTCTGTGTACCTTTCCACTGCTATAGCTACTGGTCTAAATCTGCTCAGGCAGAAGCTCTCAGGTTGGTTCATTACTTTTTAAACTTGTAGGCATTTTTGCCATTTCTAAGACAGAAGAAGTTTCACCATGTTCCTTTTGATGGCCTGCTTACAAGAAAGATGTTAAAGACTATGTGGCTCATGCCTGACCTGTGCACTGAATAAAACAACCTGAACTTCACCTTTGGGCTTGCTCCAGCCACTCCCTGTTGGTTGATCTACCTCCCTCGAAAGCAATGACGCTATCTAGGTAGTCATTGACCATCTCACTAAGATGACTAACTTTAGACCAGTTAAGGGTTACCCACTGCTGAACAAACTGCAGAACTCATAGTTTGCAAAACCTTTAAACTCCACAGAATTCCTGATGATGTAGTGTCTGACAGAGGAGTACAGTTTACTTCAGATTTCTGGAAAAGCTTTTGCTTAGTTTTAGGTGTTACAATTAATTTGTCTATTGCTTTTCATCCCCAGTCTAATGGTCAAACTGGGAGGACCAGTCAAACTCTGGAGCAGTACCTTCAATGTTTTATTAATTGCCTTCAGGATGATTGGGTGGACTATCTTCCTACAGCATAATTTGCTTATAACAATTCTAAACATAGCGTCACTTCTCAAAGTTCTTTTTTCTTAAACCCTGAGTATCATCCAGTTTTCTTTCCAGATCTCTCTATCTCAACTCCAATTCCTGCTGTTACCAACAGCTCACCTACATTACAAGAGATTCAGGAGAAATTGACTGGGACTTTGAAGGAGGATCAGGAATGTTACAAAGAGGCTGCTGACAGACGTCACATATTACCTACTAAATTTCTTGTGGATGACAACGTTTGGTTATCTATCAAAAATTTGAAGATACATGTTCTATCTGCAAAGCTGGGCCAAAAGTTTGTGGGACCTTTCCAGATTTCAGCTTAAATTAACCCAATCACTTTTTGGTTAAAACTACCTGACAGTATGAAGATTCCCCCCATGTTTCATGTATACTTGATCAACCCATTTCACAAAAATTCTTTCATGGGAGAATTATTCCACTCCCTCCAATTTAAGCTAAAATTCTTGATTCCAGGATCTTTAAGAACTAACTACAATATCTGGTTCAATGGGAAGGATATGGGCCAGAAGAGAATTCTTGAGAACCTGAGAAGAATGTTCATGCCCATAGATTAACAAGAGAATTTCACCAGCAGCTTCCTCATAAACCTGGCCCTAAGACATCTGGGGCCATCTTAGAAGGAGGGAAGTACTCTCAGGACCCATATTTGAAACCAGGACCTCTATTGCATCTAGCAGTAGCTCTTCTTACTGTGCCATGTTAGATGGTGGACAGCTCCCTTTCTGATCCCTTGGACAACCTTACTTTCTATCTTGTTTCTGGTGTACCTTGAACTCCTTGCTTCTCCCATGAACTTCCTATTTAAGTCATGCCTTTGCACTTCCTACTTGCCAGATTATTGTGCTCTTCTCTAGCCAATATCTTGCTCTATAGACTGCTGATGCAATCTGTATCTTCATTACGTTATCAACCTTTGGCTTGATTTTGCTGACTATGCTTATACTTAATCCCTACCTGCTTTAGTGCTTAGACCCACACCACAGGTGAGTCCCCGTCTCCCACCAAGGGGACATGCTCAAGCATTATCCTGCTGGTTTCTGTGTGTACCTGTCAGCTACCGCAGATCATACAGGCATTCCTACCTTGCTGCTCTCCTGTACAACTGTTGCAACCCCAGTGGTCCTCGAGCCAGTGCTGTAAGAGAGGTCTCCTTCTACAGTTGGGCTCTGATACCAGGTACGTGACAGTACCTTTCCACTGCTGTAGCTACTGGTCTCCAAGCCTGAACCCTAACAAGCATAAATCACAGAATACAGAGTGCAGCAAACTACTGTTTCTAAAGCTTGGAATAAAAGGAAGTTGTTGGGAAGGTTAGAGTTATCGTCTCTATTATTGTCTTTTCTTGCATATTGTACCCATGCATTGCCCATACATTGTAAAGGTTTTATTGCAATATATTGTCAGGATTGCCTATTTGTAGCCTGTTTATTATTTGGATTGACATTGCGTTGGTGTGAACCTAAACAACAGGACATAAGACAAATTGCCTATGTGTTGCCCAATGCAGCCCAACCTGGGCTGGTATAAACAAGTCCTTATCAGGCAACTTTTCCTACATTTTCACATTGAATAAAATAATCCTTTAAGCTCCCTATTGACCCAGGAAGAGCCTTGACAGTAACATTAAATGTTTTATTGAGCCTACTACCAACATTGTATGCTCTGACCCATTAATTTGCAGAAGCTAACATCAAAGCATTTTTATATTGTTTGGAAGTATCTTTTGAACTTTCCATATTACCTCGCTGCCCCTTCTACATTTCATAAGATAACCTAACTCATTAACATACTAATATATGCAGCAAAAAAAAAAAGAGGAATATGTTGACGTGTTTGCAATGTTTTTCCTCATCTATTTCTCTGGTTGCATCCAGAGAATCCCAGTCCTAAAAGCAATGAGCTGTATCAAACAAAAACAAACCGAGTTGACTATTTCAATATTTTAGAGGCAGAAATTGTGGGAAGGGTTGGCAGAGATTGTCCTAAAACTTTCCCTGGAAGGCTGTTTTTCTTTGCATGTGCTTGTCCAGCACGCTGTGCTCTCCACACAAGGTGTAACATTTCTCATCTGTGTTCCAACCACAAAGAATTCTTAAAGAGGATTCCTTATTTTTTCCAAAGCAGTGAGCGGTAAACCCACATAACTGAACTGCATGTGAGTCTTCCGGAAAAAGAACAGATTTTGGCATATGGTTAGAAAGCATGTGGTGGACACCAGGTACTATCAACAAACTAATGGGGAACTTGAGCAGAGTACCTCCTAGCTGGAATACTTTTTCCATCCTTTGATTTCACACCAAGTAACCATGATATAAAACAGTGCTATGACATTTACCAGGGGAATAAATACTGTTACTGAGACTTATGCAAGACATTTACAAATGGAGCTACAGTATTTGATAGTGGTACACTCATGGTCCGGTGCTAATTGTAGGCTGTCATTCCTTTACCCTTTGGAGGTTAATTACAACTGATGATAAGTGAATGTATAGAGTATAGAAAACAATAATGCATCATAAACACAATCATTAAAATCTTATATAATCTATAACTAGTGAGGAGCCACACATTCACTGTTCAGAGAAAATCAAAACTTTAAAGTAGAACTATAGGCCACACTTTGGATAGAGCAAGCAAGGATTATAACCCCTATTTGATTTTTTCAACATCTGTGTCCCATTGCAGAGATTTCCTTACACTCCCTGTCCCATAGCAAAACAGGAAGTGAGAGGAAATCCCTGCAAATTAAGGCCGTTCTTGGGGACCCCCAGGTCACCAGAACTAGTGTCTCCTTTGGAAGGTTTCCCCTCTATTACTTTTCTAGGGACAACCCAAAATATGGGATTTTACTTTACTTTTAATTATAATGGTAAATGGAACAAATAGAGAGGGTGAATGTCCTTAAAGCGGGATTGTACTGAAAAAAAAAAATTTAAAAGCCAGCAGCTACAAATACTGCAGCTGCTGACTTTTAAAAAATTGGACACTTACCTGTTCCAGGGTCCAGCGGTGTCGGCAGCAGAGGCCGATCGATCGCTCGGCTCCCTGCTGTAGCCGGCGCCATTCTCGGTGAGGGAATCAGGAAGTGGCTTCACTTCCCGATTCCCTACTGCGCATGCGCGAGTCGCGCGGCGCAATGAGAATCTTCAGCGCCGTCTGCCGGGTCACGTGTGTGTCCCGGCAGACAGCGCGCCGGGACAGGAGGTGACGTAAACTCCCGTGGGAGTTTATGCCCGGAAGTGGGTGCAGATACCTGTCTTAGACAGGTATCTGCACCCCCCCTCCCCCCTGAAAGGTGCCAAATGTGACACCGGAGGGGGGGAGGGTTCCGAAAAGCGGGAGTTCCACTTTAGGGTGGAATCCCCCTTTAACAGGGGCAAAGACAGCAATAAAAACTGACAGGTGTTCTAATCTCTCTGCACTCTATCCAAAACTTAAAAAAAAAGTTTTTTACCTTTAGTTATACTTAAATTACTTATTTTTTTTTACAAAAGTGAGAGAGAAAAAAAAAATATTTGCTGTTAATTTACTTTTCCCAGCTGGCCTCCTTTAACCACTAGCCGACCGCCCACTGTCAAATGACGGCGGAGCGGTGCGGCTCTTGTGGCGTGCCCGCCGCGTAGCTGGGGAGCCAATGCATGTGCCCGGCGGGCGCGATGTCCGCTGGGCACCCGCGATTGCCCGGTAATCGAGCAGGACGTGGATCCACGTCCTGTCACTGGAGAGGAGACCGATGGTGTGTCCCTTGTACATAGGGACACCGATCGGTCCCCTCCCCCAATCAGTCCCCTCCCCCCACAGTTAGAATCACTAACATAGGGAACACATTAACCCCTGCAGCGCCCCCTAGTGTTAACCCCTTCCCTGCCAGTCACATTTATACAGTAATCAATGCATTTTTATAGCACGGATCGCTGTATAAATGTGAATGGTCCCAAAAATGTGTCAAAAGTGTCCGATATGTCCGCCGCAATGTCACAGTCATGATAAAAATCGCAGATCGCCGCCATTACTAGTAAAAAAAAAAAATAATAATAAAAATGCTATAAATCTATCCCCTATTTTGTAGACGCTATAACTTTTGCGCAAACCAATCAATATACGCTTATTGCGATTTTTTTTTACCAAAAATATGTAGAAGAATACGTATCGGCCTAAACTGAGGAAAAAATTTGTTTAAAAAAAACAAAAATTGGATATTTATTATAATAAAAAGTAAAAAATATTATGTTTTTTTCAAACTTGTTGCTCTTCTTTTGTTTATAGCGCAAGAAATAAAAACCGCAGAGGTGATCAAATACCACCAAAATAAAGCTCTATTTGTGGGGAAAAAATGATAAAAATTTTATTTGGGTACAACGTTGCATGACCGTGCAATTGTCATTCAAAATGCGACAGCGCTGAAAGATGAAAAATGGCCTGGTCAGGAAGGAGGTGTTCGTGCCTGGTAGGCAAGTAGTTTAAAAAAAAAAAAAAAAAATAGCATGGGACCCCCCCATCATTCCCCTTGGTGAGGGTCTGCTATGTATTTTGGGTGTTTTTTTTTTTTTTTTTACAAAAAAAAAGGAAGCTTGCAGGGAAAAGTAAACTGCCCGCAATTTAACCAGCATTTTTTTTGTAATTGGAAGTTTTGTTGCCGTAGGTTGTTTACATTGTATGGATGTGCCACTCCACTTCACATGCTGATTAAGGGCACCCCAGGCATGTTACCCAAAGTAATTTTGCATTTTAATGTTTCACTTTAAGTATTACTAACTTCAATGTTCATCGCACAACTGTATTAAAAGAAAAGCCCTTTTTTTGTTAGCAAATACTGTACCTTGCATATTAGTCTTTAAAATAGGAATACTTGATTTGATGGATTCAGCTCATTGACTTTATTGGGGTTCGGATTCAGCGTCTGAATGTATTTTTATGTTTGCGGAACTTGTCCGGCTCATTCCTACCTATAACATGTTAAGTAGATTCAAAGGTCATTTTCAATACTTTAAAATATGCAGCTTAAAACAATACCTGACACTGCCGTTTGGGTCCTTATTCAGGCATTTCCTGTTAAACCCGCCATACATGGATCGAAATTAAACATTTTCAATTGTATGGGCAGGGAGGTTATGCCGAAGTCGTTCTACTGATTGGATTCAGTAGACAACAACCCTGTCAGATTTTCCCTGTTCGATTAGCACTGTAGGTTACAACTGGCAGCGCTGATCAGTGTATTCTAGCGGTCAGAATACAATAACACAACAGGACAACTCCCCAATCCACCTTGGATGAGGGACTTGTGTCAGTTTTTTTTGTTCAACCCGCTGGTTGAACAAAAAAATGACTCATCTATGGGCTTCCTTAAAGTTTGACAACACTTAAGTTTGACTGGTTGTCTCACAATTTTTCTCTTTTTTTTGTTGTTATCTTATTTTGATAGAGACTACAATTTCAACACACTTTTCTCAGGCATGGTGCACTGTCAGAATCAGGAGACACTGCATGAGTTATGGAGATTGAAACATGGTTGCAAAAATGGCAATTATTTTCTCATATGCTATATTTTAGAAAACTAAACATCATTAGGGTTTACCTCTACTTTAAAGTATATCTAAAGCATTAAAGTATTATCTTTTTTGGCTTGAATAACGTAAATTATGTTTAACCACTACAATACAGGGCACTTTCGCCCCCTTCCTTCCCAGACCAATTTTCAGCTTTCAGCGCTCTCGCACTTTCAATGACAATTGCGCGGTCATGCAATGCTGTACCCAAATGACATTTTTATCATTTTGTTCGCACAAATAGAGCTTTAGTTTGGTGGTATTTATTCACGACTCCGTTTTTAATTTTTTGCGATATAAGTGAAAAAATAGCGGAAATTTTGAAAAAAAACAATATTTTCTCCTTTCTTTTTTAAACGACATCCAATAAAATCAAATTTTGTCATAAATTTAAGCCAAAATGTATTCTGCTACATGTTTTTAGTAAAAAAAAATCTGTTAAGTGTATAATAATTGGTTCGCGTGATCATGGACATATGTACACAAATGATCATGTACAGATGTGTGCAGGTGATCACGGACATATGTGTGCAGATAATCATTGGCACATGTGATTTTACTGGGACATATGTGGGGGACATGTGTTTTTATTATTTGGGGACATGTGTTTTTATTTGGGGACATGTGTGTTTTGGGGACATGTATGTTTTGGGGACATGTGTGGGGACATGTGTGTTTACTGGTGTTTACTGGTGTTTACTGGTTAGACTGGTGATCAGTGAGTAAAAAAACAGCTAATACTCACTGATCACCAGCCGGCTGCAGCGATCCGCTCTCCTCTCCTCAGCGATGACTTCCGTGTGAGGAGAGGAGAGCCGATTGCCTAGCAACCAGCTGTTTGCTTACATCACATGACGGCTGTGATTGGACACGGCCGTCATGTGATCAGGAGGGCCAATCACAGAGCCCTCCTGCCGATCCGAGATGCGCCGCATCCGGGTGACACGAGCGCATCGGGATCGCGCCGCTGCGATCCCCCTACTTCTGATGGACATTCGTAGGTAGTTAAAAACCCTGTTGGATTATTTTGGTTTCCATCATTGGCTCATTGGGGAGATTTCCCTTCGCTTCCTGTATCATAGACAGGGAGTGAGAGGAAATTTATGCAAAGTTTGTGAAATCTTCTTTTAGACAGTTGTCAAGACAAGTGTCCCTATTAGAAGAATTATCCTTTTCCTGGTCTGGTTACACCTCCAGTTTTTGGATTTTCAGCATGGAAAACTCCAGTGGTCAGTCTTGCACTGGTAAAGAATAAAATTTCTTGGATCATGGTCAATGAAAAATTCTTCAAGACAGACAGGCCAGATTTGACAGGGTGTGGTCCCCCTGGATTAAGTACCTCCAAGCCCCATAGTCTCTATAACTGGATAGTGGGGGGCCTAGGCCGAGTGAAATGACTCCTACTTTGGATTCCTGACCTTTACCTTTTTCCTTTTCCGCCCCTTCCCATCCTCCCCCCTCCTCATCCTTATTTTATTTTAATAAATTTTACTCTAATTTACTTCTCTTCTTCCCCTCCCTATTTCTCTTTTTATGTTTAATAATTCAATTTATGGACACAAATGGAGAGTCCTGGAGCCTCTCTCTTCTTGACTCCAATAGAGGAGCAATGTAAACTAACTCTAAATACCTAACCTCCTTTGGTGTCAAGGACTCTGATCTTGAGATATACTAAAGGTGCTACAACTTGATCCAACATTACCAAGTAGTTTTAAGTACTCCGCTCAGGTTTGAGTGGGCAGTAGCCTTCCGTAACTATAATTATTGTTATAATTTTACGTTGCAGGCATATGGATTAGACATTTCATAACCTCTTAAGAGTGTAAGGATCTTTATGCAATGATATTCTATTTGTATCCCGACAAAATTTGTTACATTTTTGAATAAAAAATATATTGAAACCCAGTTTTTGGATTTTCCCTTTCAAATTGTCACCAGGACACTGGTCACCAAGATAAATAAGGAGGGTGAATCTCACTAGAAGGGACATAGAAACTTCAAAAAAGAACTGATAGATTGGTTGTAGCTTGTGGGTTACAAAAGAGAAGGAAAGATAACCAGCACGATACCTGTCAATTTTTGAAAAGAACCTTATTCATTTTTTAAGTGAGCAATATTTGACTTAATGCTGGCGAGGATTACTATATTAAGATTAGTGACGGATGAATTCTGATGTGTGATTGTACATCACACATCATCAGTGATCTGACTCATCGAGCTTAGTATTATCTTTTTTAAAAAAAAGTTAAAGTATACATAAAGCCATCTAATACAAACCACTATATGACAATCTAAAATAATTTTTAATTTTCAAATAATGTTTATTTTATATTTGCATACTTTTTTTTTTACTTTTATAGCGCAGTCACATGACCACATGTCCTCTCTGCCTGTCCCTCTTCACTAGTGTGGGGTATGTCTGCATTGCGTGAAGGTGGGCAGTGGAATGTAGTAAGGGGCAGTGGGGAAGTACGTTCAATGTCTCCCTTCGTTGTGATCTATAATGCTGCTGTGATCTACTGTATAATGTTGGTGTGCTAGGACCCACTATCAATCAAGCAGAGCTTGGGCAGTGGACATGCCTCGGACACAATTTGACGCACGTTCGGAAGCATTAAACTTCCTTTTTATAGTTCCATCATACGCGTTGTACGTCGCCTCGTTATTGATCGTCGGAATTTGGTGTGACCATGTGTATGCAAGACAGTTTGAGCTGAATTCAGTTGGAATTCCATCGAAAAAACCTTCGGACTTAATTCCGATGGCAAATCCGGTCGTGTGTACGTGGCATTAGACTATAGGCACGCTGTGTGCCAGCACAGCATCCTGTAGCTCTGTTTAGTAAACTGCAGGACACAAACTGACCCAACCAGCACAGATCTCCTTTCAAGTTTTTTTTTTTTAATCAAAACTTTTTATTAATTTCACATAGTGACTGTACATCAAACCATGGAAAAAGGAAATTTTTGAACAATACGAAGCATAGATCACACACAAGATTCAGATAATAGACAGTCACGTAATACGTAACAAATATATAAAAAGAAATTTGTTTTATTTTTTTTTGTCATAAACAGAAATATATAATCATAGCAACAAAAAAAAACAGTACTGGTAAAATATTTTATACCAGGAAGTACACCTTTTCAGCTATCAAATGCAAGAGAAACAAGCATATTACAAAAACCCTGTGACTCTCGATGGGTTCGATTCGTAAAAGCCTATCCATCACTAACTGTGGTGGGGCAAGACTAGGATTGTCTAACCAAGCCTGCCAAATAAGATTAAACTTTGACGCAGTATTCTATGGCGATGAGCCAGTTGTTCCCTAAGAATGAGGGAATTGACATAGGCAATCCATTGTTTTTTGGTAGGCACGGTGGATGCTATTCAGTGTCTAGCTATGAGCTTTCTAGCCAAGTACAATAACCTAGCTATCATAATATACAGTATCTCACAAAAGTGAGTACACCCCTCACATTTTTGTAAATATTTTTTTCATGTGACAACACTGAAGAAATGACACTTTGCTACAATGTAAAGTAGTGAGTGTACAGCTTGTATAACAGTGTACATTTGCTGTCCCCTTAAAATAACTCAACACACAGCCATTAATGTCTAAATTGCTGGCAACAAAAGTAAGTACACCCCTGAGTGAAAATGTCCAAATTGGGCCCAATTAGCCATTTTCCCTCCCCGGTGTCATGTGACTCGTTAGTGTTACAATGTCTCAGGTGTGAATGAGGTGCAGGTGTGTTAAATTTGGTGTTATCGCTCTCACTCTCTCATACAGGTCACTGGAAATTCAACATGGTACCTCATGGCAAAGAACTCTCAGAGGATCTGAAAAAAGAATTGTTGTTCTACATAAAGATGGCCTAGGCTATAAGAAGATTGCCAAGACCCTGAAACTGAGTTGCAGCATGGTGGCCAAGATCATACAGCAGTTTAACAGGACAGGTTCCACTCAGAACAGGCCTCGCCATGCTCGACCAAAGAAGTTGAGTGCATGTGCTCAGCGTCATATCCAGGGGTTGTCTTTCGGAAATAGACGTATGAGTGCTGCCAGCATTGCTGCAGAGATTGAAGGGGTTGGGGGTCAGCCTGTCAGTGCTCAGACCATACACCGCACACTGCATCAAATTGGTCTGCATGGTTGTCATCCCAGAAGGAAAGCCCGCAAACAGTTTGCTGAAGACAAGCAGACTAAGGACATGGATTATTGGAACCATGTCCTGTGGTCTGATGAGACCAAGATAAACTTATTTGGTTCAGATGGTGTCAAGCGTGTGTAGCGGCAACCAGGTGAGGAGTACAAAGACAAGTGTGTCTTGCCTACAGTCAAGCATGGTGGTGGGAGTTTCATGGTCTGGGGCTGCATGAGTGCTACCGGCACTTGGGAGCTACTGTTCATTGAGGGAACCATGAATGCCAACATGTACTGTGACATACTGAAGCAGAGCATGAGCCCCTCCCTTCAGAGACTGGACCGCAGGGAAGTATTCCAACATGATAACGACACCAAGCACACATCCACAATTGTGAACAAATACAACCCTTGGTTAGGTTGCGCAACTCCGCGCCACTAGTGGTTAAACTAAATTGATGATGAACTATGTTAATTAATAAAAAGCTGCTCCCTGTGGAAAACCGTGAATTGGTAATAATGGTGATGTAGTGTGTCAGGGGCGCTAACTAAATAGATAATAGCTATAAAAGTACTCTAATCATAAGTAATAGTGGAGAGTTACTAATCTAACCCTCTACACTTGTGTTATCTCTCAGGTGTAAACATGTGCAAATAATATATAATAAATGCTCCTATATTCAAATCAGCTGGCTGCTGAATGATAGACAATGTTGCAAAGAAATAAACAAAAAAACACAATAATTATCCAGGTGAATTCGGTATCACATGTCATGTGCCATACGTAACAACCACCACATTCTCAATGACATGGGAAAAGTTCATCCAAGTGAAATCATGCCGGTGGAAAATGTATAATAACCAAACAAAAGAAAAAAAAGTGTTTCAAAAAACTAAGTTTGAAAAAACTTTAGAGTGTCCAGTGATGTGATCAAGGGATAAACCACAGGTTAAATTGCTTGTCTGTAGACTGTAAATGAAATGACCTTCACCACTTTCTTCTATAAATCACCCAATGTGAATAGGTTAACTGGCTCCTTACCAGATGTATTGGACTTCTTTAATTAAAAAGAAAGTCAATCAGGCTTTCACAGGTTAGTGCCTGTGCACATGCGATAGGTAGGAGATGATAATGACAATTCCTAAGGTAAGGTGCCTACCCGGCACTGGGGCTACTTGCATGTAGGAGTAGTGTATGGCGTGGAGATCCTGTTCTGTCTGTATGAGGTGCAGAGCGGCGTGCGTTCCAGCAGCGATCGCTGACAACCACCGCTATCCAGGAACAGGATATGAGTACCAGAGAGTTTTGCGTGACTAGACAGCCGCCGACGCACGTTTCGATAGAATCGTCTTCAGGGGGGACTTTTATACCTATTATCTATTTAGTTAGCGCCCCTGACACACTACAACACATCCACAATTACCACTGCCTTGCTATAGAAGCTGGGGGCAAAGGTGATGGACTGGCCAAGCATGTCTCCAGTCCTAAACCCTATTGAGCATCTGTGGGTCCTCCTCAAACAGAAGGTGAAGGAGTGCAAGGTCTCTAACATCCACCAGCTCCGTGATGGCGTCATGGAGGAGTGGAAGAGGACTCCAGTGGCAACCTGTGAAGCTCTGGTGAACTCCATGCCCAAGAGGGTTAAGGCAGTGCTGGAAAATAATGGTGTCCACACAAAATACTGACACTTTGGGCCCAATTTTATACATTTTCACTTAGGGGTGTACTCACTTTTGTTGCCAGCGGTTTTGACATTAATGGCTGTGTGTTGAGTTATTTTGAGGGACAGCAAATTTACACTGTTATACAAGCTGTACACTCACTACTTTACATTGTAGCAAAGTTTAATTTCTATATCTGGGATCCCCTCAATCTCTTCCCCCACCCTAGGCCTGCTCCATGTGGGCATTGAAAAATCCCGAGTCCCGGGCCCGAGTCCCGAACTGCTATAATACACCTACTTCTTGCAGCTAAGGTGAACATTACCAGGTTATGGAAAACCTCAGATATTGCCACCATCTCTGGGGTAGTGGCTGATCTTAATTACCAATGTGAGATGGAAAAAATGCTCCCTAGGAAAAATATGCGACTAGAAAAGTTTGTTTGTAAGTGGTCAAAGCGGTTACTACACCCGAAATGTATAGTACAAACATGAACCAACCGTCATTTACTTTTTGACTCAACTAATATTAAGCTGGTGGGCCCTTCTGCCTTCTCCCCTCCTTTCCATATTCCCCCCACCCCCCGTCTTACCCCCCTCCCTTCTTTCCCCCTTCGCTCCTCTGTTTCTCACTTTCCTTTACCGTCTGGAACAACTATGTGGACATTGTGATTGGATGTATATTCAACTACAGACTTGTTATTGTACCAATTATTTTCTAAAATCTCATGACTATGGTAAGGCAAATGCCAACCCCAATGTACCACTACTACTCCCCTTACTTATTACCCACAATTAGTAAATAAATTGAAGACCCCCTTTTTGGATTCAAATTGGCTGTATTGGCCATTTATTAACAAATAACCAATAAAACACATTTGTGTAAAAAAACATAATAATCTCAATGATAAATACTAAACCAGGTTGCCGATCTTTGAAGGCACTGAAGAACCCCAAATCATTTTGTATCTGCGTGACCACACACAGGCCCCCTGCCGCAACACACCGACTTGGGAACGATCCCAATTCTACACAGATACCTCCATATGCCCAAAGCCCAGTTAAAACTCCGTTAACTGCCATCTTACAGAGGACCCCATACCATAGATGGTTCCCCTCTATGCCACTATGCCATATTGCTTTATTATAGAAGGCCTCCAAAGATCCCAATCACCAACCCACTACAACAGCAGCTGCATCCTGTCCATTCCAAAAGGGTAGGAAGTTTCTTCTTTGTCCGATGACCTCCAACTGACCAAAGAACTCTTTACCCCACCTTTTACCACGCCAAAAAAAACTCCAGTTCTGCACCACCTGCCCCTTCTGGTATGTGACTCCCAGCACAACTAGACTAACCTTATGTATGCCTGTTAGCCCTGCTACCTAATCATGCCAGCCCTATGCTTTTTTTTTCTTTTTGCTTTGGACTAATCTATAAAGACAATTTAAACATTAAAAAGTGCTTCAGTGTAAAAAGGCCCTTAATCCGTAAATAAGACATGCCAAAAAAATATAATCAATCTCAAATAAGAAATAAAGTCCACAGAACACCCAAGATGCAAATAAAAATCCTCCTCCACCTTTGTGTTGGTAACCAAATGAAGATCAAACACCCAGTGTTAATCCGCAGGAAAGCAGCTCACTTTTAAGCTAGACCCCCCCTAATGACTGGAAGGTTTAAAAGTGCTTTTAATAATCTATTCTAGGCTTGCCTACTTCATATATAGACTCACTCATCACATACGTATACATCAAGGTGGAATCTGATATGCATAAAGACAATGGATTAACAATAGTGAAGTGCTGTTTAAAAGGATTTATTAAAAATCAATAAAATTCACTCACATAAGCGAGATAGTGTCACCTTGTAATCAATCCCACAAATCGTTACGGTCTCCTGCTCTAAACTAAAGCCACAAAACTCAGGCACTCCTGTAGCTCAAAAATATTCAAACATTATAACGTCACTGGGAACCTGCCTCAATGAATGGAAAGTATTCTATGATTGGGCGATGTGGAGATAATATTGTAAGCACCCCACGTCCAATCAGAGAACACTTTGCATTCATTGAAAAAATACAAAGTGTTCTCTGAACTGCGCCCATGGTGAGCTAGTGACCTCTTGTATTCACTAAGCAGCAGTTCAGCCGCTCAGCATGGAAAAATGACTAAGTGCTAACATTTGCGTGAAACGTGTCTACCTCTTTGTCCCCTGCTCCCACTTTCAAGCACTTGTCATATGAAACTTTATTAAAAGGATTTTTGGAAGTGCAGCCGTCTGGAATAATTTCCTTACACTCAGCATGAGACCTGGAACCTAGTGGAGATCAATGCAGTAGCAATGCCTAATGCAGTAATTTTCAGCTTTAATGGGGATCCTGCAGGCATGGCACATCCATATTTACACTGGACCAAGCTGGACCAATGCAGCTATGTAAAAATACCATACCTAGAATTCAGCATTATGTTTTTCAAGCATAATATATCATATGGTGGATATAACTATAGAGGTCCTGTAACAGTGTGGGCTCCCCTTTGGCACCCACTTGTCAGGGTGTTATCGGGTCAGTTTTCATCTCTACATAGCGTAATTAAAGAGATTCTGTAACCAACCTTAACAATTGCAGGTAAAAACACAGAAAAATAAATATTTTAAATGCTTTCTTGCAGCTTTTTTTTGGGGTAGGGGACCCTCTTGGCACCATGTCACAACCTAAATATGGGTATAATATGTAACATGTTCTTAAAGCGGAGTTCCACCCTAAAGTGGAACTTCCGCTCATTGGAACCCTCTAAGACAGGTATTTGCACCCACTTCCGGGCATAGACTCCCACGGGAGTCTATGCCTCTTCCTGTCCCGCCGCGCTGTCTGCTGGGACACACACGTGTCCCAGCAGACAGCGGGGAGCATTCTCATTGTGCTGCGCGACTCGCACATGCGCAGTAGGGAACCGGGAAGTGAAGCCGCAACGCTTCACTTCCTGATTCCCTCAACGAGAATGGCGACGGCAGCAGCCGAGAACCAATTGATTTCTCGGCTTCGGCTGCCGACGTCGATGGACCCTGGGACAGGTAAGTGTCCATTTATTAAAAGTCAGCAGCTGCAGTATTTGTCTTTTTAGGTGCAATCCCTCTTTAAACGTGAAGTTAGCCTTTAAATAAAAATGTTTTGCTTTTACTTACATTTACAGTTTTTCCAGCTCCTGGTTGAGTTAGGCACTGGTGATGTAACCAGGGCCTTACAGATGCATCCTGGGAAGTTCCTGTGACAGGAGGCACACCCAGAGCTCTAGGAAAAGTTATAGGAATTAAAGGGAGATGGATTAATTTGCCCTCAGTAAAAATGGCCACCATCAAAGAATAGAGAGGTAAAGAAAAATATGGTATGCAAAGAATAAAAAGCCTGCAATTATCTAAATGTGTGTAGCACACCCCACATAGGAGCTGCAGATGAACAGGGATCCCCCACTCCTGCACAGCCAGGCACACCGAATCTGCACAGGCACACAAAGTCAGAAAACAGTCCATAGCTTTGTTTTTGTTATTTATTAAGAGGTTAAAAACTTAGATAGGGATAAGGAATTATTGGATGTCCACTTGACTTTGACAAAAACTTCAGGAACAACTTCCTATTTTCAGACTCCTCTTCAAACTTTCCTCCTGCACAAACGTTGCTTCTTTCTTGCAGAGCATCTGCTGAATCACTCCTGATAGAACTGACAGACTCCTTGTCAGTTCAGTAACAGCCTCACGCACCTCATCTAAAGTCCCACCCTCCCCCTCTCTTTTAAGCAACTAGGGATGGAGGCGTAATATTCCCTGTTGCGTCTCATCTAACCGCTTCCCGACCGCCTAACGCAGATATACTGCGGCAAAATGGCACGGGCAGGCAAAATCACGTACCTGTACGTGATCGTGCATGTGCCTGCCTTTGGGTCACGCGCGCGCCGCCAGCGACCCGGTCGGGAGCTCCGTGACCTCGGCCACGGGACCAGCGGACCTGATCGCCGCTGGTGTCCCGCGATCGGGCTACGGAGCTGAAGAACGGGGAGAGGTTTGTGTAAACACGCACTTCCTACTCTGCCTGTCATTGATCGGCTGTTCCCTGTCATCGGGAAACCCGATCAATGACGTCAGACGTCAGCCCCGCCCCCTAATGTAAAAAAAAAACACACACGTCACAGCCAATAACCCCTCCCCTCCCCCTAGTGGTTAACCCCTTCACTACAACTGTCATTTATACAGGAACCGATGCATTTAAATAGCACCAACCAATCAATAATCGCTAATTGCGATTTTTTTTACGAAAAATATGTAGAGGAATACGTATCGGCCTAAACTGAGGAAAAAAATTTTTTTTTATATATTTTTTGGGGATATTTATTATAGCAAAAAGCAAAAAATATTGCATTTTTTTCAAAATTGTCGCTCTATTTTTGTTTATAGCGCAAAAAATAAAAACCACAGGGGCGATCAAATACCACCAAAAGAAAGCTCTATTTGTAGGAAAAAAAGGACGCCAATTTTGTTTTGGAGCCACGTTGCACGACCGCGCAATTGTCAGTTAAAGCAACGCAGTGCCGAATCGCAAAAAGGGGCCTGGTCCTTTGGCTGCCAATTGGTCCGGGGCTGAAGTGGTTAAAGTCCCAAATATTTCCTTTTTTCTTTAATACTAATTGTGACCATAGATACACTTTAACCACTTGCTGACCAGCCGCCGCAGTTGTACTGCTGCGGCAGAATGGCACGGCTGGGCGAAACAACGTTATGTAATGTCGCTTCACCCTGTGGCCACTAGGGGGCGCTCTCGCTTCCCGAGCCGATGCAAGTGCCGGGTGGTCACGATCACCGCCAGGCTCCCGTGAACGCCGCTGACACATGGAGAACCGGGATTTGAGTGTGTAAACACACAGTTTCCGGTCGTCTGTTCATACAGACAGAGTATGAACAGTGATCTGTCATCTCCCCTGCACAGTCCCCTCCCCCCTTCAGTTAGAACACAAACTAGGGAACACATTTAACCCTTTGATGGCCCCCTAGTATTAACCCCTTCCCATGCCAGTGACATTTTTACAGTAATCAATGCATTTTCTATAGCATTGATCGCTGTATTAATGCCAATAGTCCAAAAAATGTGTCAAAATTGTTCGCTGTGTCCTCTATAATGTCGCAGTCCCGATAGAAATCGCAGATCACCGCCATTACTAGTAAAAAAAAAATTATAATAAAAATGCCATAAAACTATCCCCCATTTTGTAGATGCTATAACTTTTGCGCAAACCAATCAATATACGCTTATTGTGATTTTTTTTACCAAAAATATGTAAAAGAATACATATCGGTCTAAACTGAGAAAAAATTATGCTTTTTATTAAATTTTTGGGGGATATTTGTTATAGCAAAAAGTAAAAAATAATGTGTTTTTTTCAAAATTGTCGATCTTTTTTTGTTTATAGCACAAAAAATTAAAACCGCAGAGGTGATCAAATGCCACCAAAAGAAAGCTCTATTTGTGGGAAAAAAAAGGACATCAATTTTGTTTGGGTGCAACGTTGCAATTGTCAGTTAAGGCAACGCAGTGCCGAATCGCAAAAAGTGCTCTGGTCAGGAAGGTGGTAAAATCTTCCGGAGCTGTAGCGGTTAAAGGGAAATTTCTCCAATGGGGACGCAAACCACAAGTTAAAACACATCCCAAACCCATTTGGTCCACCTCTGGCTGGAGTTGGGCTTTAATACATATGGTGAATGGGCGAGGTCGAGTTTGCGTCTGGTTGTGTCTTTCGCTACACATCAATTCTCAAAGTTTTTCACTTGTATATATTTTGGAACCTAAACAAAAGTTTGAGTTACTCACAAACTCAGCCCATACAAACTGAATCGAGCTGAAATTTCCTTCTGTTTATGACTAATCCCTCTGATGTTTCATATTTAACCCAACAAAAATGTTATCAAAAGCTCAAAACTATGCTGGAAATGTCATAGCCTTCTAAGAATAGAAATAAACAATTAATAATAATAGAAAAAAAAAATGGAAACAGCTGTTGCACTTTCATCTTTCTGATAGGATTTGTTTACTGGCAGGCATATCAATTATTTGTTTTCCATTTTAGAGCAACAAAACAATCCGGCAACAATGATAAATATTCAAATGTACAACCTATTGCTCAGTCATATCTTACCGCAACTGATTAGGTTATTACATGGTGATAAATACATGCCCGGCACAATACAGCCAACACATTAGTGGTACATTTACATGATAAAGCGTAAAATAGCAATGAAAAGAAATAGCGGAAGGAATGACGGTTTTGTTCTTTGTGTTCTCATAATTGAGATGCTTTTGCAAATTATCAAAGCTGTTATTTTTAAAGCGGTATTTATCCCCAAACCAAAAATGTATTATAATGCAGTGTACATAGTTACATAGTTAGCTAGGCCGAAAAAAGACACAAGTCCATCCAGTTCAACCATAAAAAAAAAGAAATAATAAATAAAAATAAAATATATCGTACAATACAATACAATAAACCCCATTCCATACCCACAGAATCATTAGATATGATGGCTGCATATATTTTCTTTTCTTTGGCTTTTTTCCGTCTGTTTTTCCCTGGTGATCTGGCCAGTGAATCTCCTGTATTATACAAATGCCACTCTGAATGAAGGAGCATGCGCGGGAGTGACGGCATCGCGGCTCCGGCCAATCACAGCCCCAGAGCCGCGATACCCGGAAGTAACCTCCAGGATAGATATCCCCAGCCGGAGGGGGAGACGAGGACGGCTGCCGGGGCATCGTTCTCGGGTGAGTAATTCATAATGAGCTAGTATGCTACGCATACTAGCTCATTATGCCTTTATCTTGCAGGGTGCTTTTTTTTTATTTATTTTTTTAGGAGGGTTTACAACCACTTTAAGCCTCTGCATTGTGTAAAAAGGCTGTTTGAGCCTGTCTCTGATACTCCTCTTCTTCCACAGTCCACAATCTATCTGCTGATAGAACAGAAGCTTGGGGACAAGCTGCACATGCTCAGTTTGGTGTGTCTTGCTTTTTTTTTTTCCTGGGAGGGTGCATGTGATTAGCACAGGGCCAATCAGTACTGTCCAGAAAGAGGATCAGGGGTCCTGCAGGACAATCAAGGGAGAATGAAAACTCCTCCTACAAGCTTTAACCAGACACTGATAGAAGTCACAAGACTGCTATATACTGCTGATGAGAAAATGTATGTAGCAGTTTATATTTACTAAAATGATTGCATTTCCATGTTCTGTGTACTATGGGAGACCAGATATAGTGAATGCAGGCTCCTGGGTTTAGTAACACTTTAAATGTACTAGCAGATTTAGATGTGCTAAAACACTGAAACCGTACTGCAGCTCACACTTTATAATCAGTTAGGGCAAACCGTTTTTTTTCCTTTTCAGGTAAAGGTTTTATATGAATAAATAAAAACTCATAATTGTAAGCACCCCTGTCAATGGTAAATGGTTTGTCTCATCTACGTATACTGATATATTCTGCTGAAAAGCTTGTGCTTCTGAAAAAAGAAAAACTTGTTGGCTGGGTCACCAGATGAAAATAGAAGAGAAAAAGAAAATGAGTGCAGCCATCACATGAATTGGTAAGCATTGCTTCTAAGTATTGCTATTTCATTTTGGGTTTAATTCTGCTTTAATGATTATTTGTTTTTTTAGGGTGGTTTTACAGTTTTTATCAGAAACTTTTTTTTTTTAGATAACTTTATTGAATAATAATTTATAATTTGTATAGAATACAACAAACAATCAGTACAGTAAACAACCCCTCTGTTGTGGTCTCCAAATATTAACCATTTCCCCTCTAGAAATGTTTTTTTCATTTTTTGCACACATGCTAAAATCTGCATTTTTTTCTTATAAAATGACTGAAAAAGCTTACATATTTCCTGAAAACAGAGGCCTTGTAGAATACATAATTGAAATTTTTTGTCACACAATATTTGCCCAACTATTTATCAAATCGATATTTGCAGCCTGTGGCCACATCACCTTGAATAAGCCCTTTTTTGTTTGATCATGGAGGCTAAGCGGGGCCTGACCTGGTTAGCACATGGATGGGAAACTTCCAGGGAATTACAGGTGCTGTAGGCAAGAAAAAAGAAATAATAATAATATAAAAAAAAATATATATATATATATATATATATATATATATATATATATATATATATATATACTCTGTATATTTTTTTTTCAGGAATACAGACATTAAACTAAATTTATTGCACACAAACACTATTTAATCTAATTTTTTTGTACATATTAAAATGTTTTTTTTTTTTTCTCTTTTTCTTGTGCCTTTGTCCTCTATACTTTAAAGGCAGTTTATTTTCTCTCCTCTTCCTGTGCCTTTGTCCTCTATACTTGTCTACGTGTTTAGTAATGTTTTTGGTTGTGAGTATTGAATGGCCCTCAAGATAATACAATTGCAATGCCAATGTTGTTTCATGCCTATAGGGCTCACTCTTTAAGTTACCATTACTGTATGGCTCTCAAATGTAACCTGGCTTCCTACAAGGCTGTGTTGTGTCCTGCTAGGTTGTCCAATTCTTGTGGTGTACTTGTAAAATCTTAAAGAGGAAGTAAACCCTGATGGGTTTTACTTCCTCTTTGTTTCCCTGCAAAGGTAAAGCATAATGGGCTACTATGTGTCACTTACCTGACACAGGAGCCAGCGATGTCACCGCTGTCCCCTCTTCCACGAAGCGTCCATCTTCCTTTCGGGTATCGCAGTTCCGGCGCTGTGATTGGCCGGAGCCGCGATGATGTCACTCCCGTGTATGCGCGCGGGAGCCGCCAATAACGGCACAATCGCAGTTAGAAACGGCACGCTCAGTGCGCCTGCGCGCCGTTGTCTACAACGCATGCGCCGTAGACATCGGAGGAGATATTTCTTGCACCTACAGGTAAGCCTTAATCTAGGCTTACCTGTAGGTAAAAGTGGTCTGTAAGGGTTTACAACCACTTTAAGTTAAGAATTTCCAAAAACAAAAAAGCTATTAAATATTTTAGACCTCAAACTGTATGCATGGTGAAAAAGCGCAGTACCCAAAATGCCTTTATAGCTCATCAGTTTAAGTAAACCATAAATGATGGCTTATGCCGCGTACACACGTGCAGACTTTTGCCGGCGGACTTAGTCCAGCGGACAATCCCGCCAGACTTTCCAGCTGGGTCCGCTGGACTTTCCGAGCGTGTGGACTTGCCCACACACGCACGGACTTCTCCGGCGGATAATCCGCCGGCCAAAAGTCCGCGGGACTTTTGAAAATGAACGGACTTGCCCACACACGGAGCAGTCCGTTCTGTGACAACACAAGGGGGCGGGGTCACCATGTGACATGAGCATGTGACCCTGTCCCCATGTCCCTATATAAGTCCCAGCGCAGCGCGGCACAGGCATTCCGGGCAGAGAGAGCATCGGGTCAACATCGGAAGAAGAAGAAGAACAAGAAGAAGGACAAGAAGAAGAAGGCGGCGCCGGCGGCGCGGAAGACGACGACCGCCGCAAGAACAGAAGAGACCCCCGGAAGACCCCGGAAGACCCCCGAAGGCGGATCGAGACCCCCAGACGATGGCGGCGACGATGAAGAAGGTAGCCGGACTTCCCCCGCTCGGTAAATGAGCTTGGTAAATGGCGGGGGAGTCCGGCGAGAAGACCCCCAAGACGGAAGAAGACCCCCGGAGCAGTGCAATAAAATATTTTTTCAAAAGTGTGGGTGTTTTTTTTTACTTTACATTTTACACCTTAGGTGAATGGGTAGGGGTACATCGTACCCCATACTCATTCACATAGGGTTGGGGGCCGGGATCTGGGGGCCCCCTTATTAAAGGGGGCTCCCAGATTCCGATATATTCCCGCCCGCAGACCCCGACAACCAACGGCCAGGGTTGTCGGGAAGAGGCCCTTGTCCTCATCAACATAGGGACAAGGTGCTTTGGGGTGGGGGGGCCGCATGGCCCCCCTTTCCCCAGGGCACCCCCCATGTTGAGGGCACGCGGCCTGGTACGGCTCAGGAGGGGGGGGCGCTCGTTGGTCCCCACCCCTTTCCTGGCCTGCCAGGCTGCGTGCTCGGATAAGGGTCTGACATGGATTTGGGGGGAACCCCCACGCCGTTTTTTTCGGCGTGGGGAGTCCCTTTAAATCCATGCCAGGTGACGGAGCTAGCGCGGCGGCATTTACTGCCTACACTAGCTACGTAACCTGAAGTCACGTGCTAAATGAACGGACTTGCCGACGAGCGGCAAGTCCGTTCATTTAAAAAGTCCGGCGGACTAGCCTACTAACGGCGGGATTGTCCGCCGGACTGCCAAGTCCAGCGGATAGTTTTAAAACAAAACTTAAAACTTTGGTCCGCCGGACTTTGGCGCCAAAAAGTCCGCCGGCGCCCACACACGAGGGGATTATCCGCTGGACTTCAGTCCAGAGGATAATCCCGCGGGATTGTCCCTTCGTGTGTACGCGGCCTTAGAAATATTGCTCTTACTCTGATGTTCCCAATGATATCTAATATGTGTGGCACACAATGTACTGTATCTGCTTGCACTGGTCCAAATCATTTGGTGGTGGATGGATTATGGTGTGGGGTTGTTTTTCAGGGGTTGGGCTTGGCCTCTTAGTTCCAGTGAAGGGAAATCTTATGCTCCGTACTCACTAGTGGAATTTCTGTCCGAAAAATCTTGGATGGTTTTTCCAAAGGAATTCCGCTCAAGCTTGGCTTGCATACACACGGTCACACAAAAGTTCTCTGAACTTTTGACCACCAAGAACGCCGCGGTGATGTACAACACTACGACGAGCCGAGAAAATGAAGTTCAATGCTTCCGAGCATGCGTCAAATTTTTTCCGAGCATGTGTAGGAATTTTGCATGTCTGAATTGCATACAGACGAACGCATTTTTGGATAGGAACTTTTTCCGACCGAAAAATAGAGAACATGCTCTCAAAGTTTTGCTGGCGGGAATTCTGCCAGCAAAAGTCTGATGGAGCATACTGTACACACGGTTGCATTTTCCGACCAAAAGCTCTCATCAGTCTTTTGCTGGCCGAATTTCCGATTGTGTGTACTGGCCATTAAGGCATCAGCATACCAAGACAATTTGGACAATTTCATGCTCCCAACTTTGTGGGAACAGTTTGGGAATAGGGATGAGCCGAACACCCCCGGGTTCGGTTCGCACCAGAACCTTCGAACGGACCGAAAGTTTGCGCGAATTTTCGAACCCTATACGTTATAATGGACGCGAACGTTCGAAATCAAAAGTGCTAATTACAACGGCCAATATGCATGTTAATGTCATAAAACAGGTTTGGGGACCCGGGTCCTGCCCCAGGGGACATATATCAATGCAAAAAGAACTTTTAAAAACTAACGTTTTTTCGGGAGCAGTCATTTTAATGATGCATAAAGTGAAAAAAAAAAAGTGAAATTTTCCTTTAAATATGGTCCCTAGGGGGTGTCTAAAGTATGCCTGTGAAGTGGCATGTGTTTCCCGTGTTTAGAACTGTCCTTGCACAAAATGACATTTGTAAAGGAAAAAAAGAAGCCATTTAAAACCACTTGCGGCTTTAGGTTTGTTCTTAAGTAGAATCTGAACAGGTACATTATGAAGTGTAGCTCCATCCCCAAAAAATCTATTTTTAAGCTTTTTGGAGAACATAGGGAGGGGTTATCACCCCTGTAACATTTGCTGTCTTTGCACATCTGTTCAGAACATGTCACCTCACTTTCCGTCCCAATGACAAATGTTTTTGGAAAAAGTGGGGTTTTAATTGAAACAAGGATTGGTGATAAAGTATCAGTAGAGAGGAGATACCTTTTTCCCAAATTAAATCTAACAATTTCCCTTCCTAGGGGTAGATTTCCTCTCACTTCCTGTTTTCTCTTTCCATTTGCAAGTAGGAGTCGTTTGTAAGTTGGATGTTTGAAAGTAGGGGCCTGGCGTATATACTCTGCAGAAATTTGCCCTATTAGATGTTGGTGTAGCCACAAGACTGGTGGGCACAGGAATGGGCCCTGCTGTGAGTTAATAGATCAAGATTTGTAATTGCATGCACCTGTTGAACAGGGCAGAAAAATTGGGGGTGGTGGTGGTGGTGGACGGTGTTGCCACAAGACTGTAAGCTCTCACAGTTACTCTTGGTGGGCGCAGGAATGGGCCCTGCTGTGAGTTATTAGATCAAGATTTGTAATTGCAAGCACCTGATGAACAGGGCAGAAAATTTGGGCCTTTGGCGGTGGTGGTGGACGGTGTTGCCACAAGACTGTAAGCTCTCACAGTTACTCTTGGTGGGCGCAGGAATGGGCCCTGCTGTGAGTTATTAGATCAAGATTTGTAATTGCAAGCACCTGATGAACAGGGCAGAAAAATTGGGCCTTTGGCGGTGGTGGTGGACGGTGTTGCCACAAGACTGTAGGCCCTCATAGATACTCTTGGTGGGCGCAGGAATGGGCCCTGCTGTGAACTATTAGATCAAGATTTGTAATTACCCGCCCCTGTTAAACAGGGGCTGAAAAATTGTGCCTTAGGCACTGGTGCTGGTGTCACAACACTGCAACCCCTCACAGATACTGTACTTGGAGCACAGCAGTCACACGTGTTGCGAAGCATTTTTTTTTAAAATTGTAATTACCCGCCCCTGTTAAACAGGGGCTGAAAAATTGTGCCTTAGGCACTGGTGCTGGTGCCAAAACACTGCAACCCCTCACAGATACTGTACTTGGAGCACAGCAGTCACACGTGTTGCGAAGCATTTTTTTATAAAAATTGTATGTACACGCCCCTGTTAAACAGGGGCTGAAAAATTGTGCCTTAGGCACTGGTGCTGGTGCCACAACACTGCAACCCCTCACAGATACTGTACTTGGAGCACAGCAGTCACACGTGTTGCGAAGCATTTTTTTATAAAAATTGTATGTACACGCCCCTGTTAAACAGGGGCTGAAAAATTGTGCCTTAGGCACTGGTGCTGGTGCCACAACACTGCAACCCCTCACAGATACTGTACTTGGAGCACAGCAGTCACACGTGTTGCGAAGCATTTTTTTTAAAAATTGTAATTACCCGCCCCTGTTAAACAGGGGCTGAAAAATTGTGCCTTAGGCACTGGTGCTGGTGCCACAACACTGCAACCCCTCACAGATACTGTACTTGGAGCACAGCAGTCACACGTGTTGCGAAGCATTTTTTTATAAAAATTGTATGTACATGCCCCTGTTAAACAGGGGCTGAAAAATTGTGCCTTAGGCACTGGTGTGGTGGCATGGATCATTGAGGAGGAGGAAGAGGATAGTCAGTGAACATAAGAGGACAGTCACTCAGCATCAGCATAGGCAGTCTTGAAGGGATGTGACATTAAAAATTATTCGGTTATATCCGCCTCAGGTGCCTGGTAGCTGGTGGTGATCCAAGACTGATTCATTTTGATGAAGGTCAGTCGATCAACCGAGGCGGTGGACAGGCGCACCCTATGATCGGTGACAAATCCTCCAGCAGCACTGAATGTGCGTTCGGAAAGAACGCTGGAGGCAGGACAGGCCAGTAGCTCAATTGCATACTGTGCAAGCTCTGGCCAGTGATCCATCCTCAGGACCCAGTAAGCCAGAGGATTTTCAGTGGGAAAGGTGTCCAAGTCTGACCTTGCCCCAAGGTATTCCTGCACCATGTATATCAGACGCTGGCGATGGTTGCTGGAACCGATCATACCTTGGGGCTGCGGACTAAAAAATTGTCTGAACGCATCGGTCAGACGTCCACCTTCCCCACCGCTCCTTCTGCTACTGACCGAAGCCTCAGCAACTCGTCGCCCAGGACCAGGAGTTTGTAACCTCCCAGTTTCTGGGAACGCGTTGCACAGACCTTTCTGCAAGGCCTCCCTGAGATGTCTCATCCTCTGCTCCCTCTGCGACGGCAAGATAAGGTCCGCAACCTTACCCTTGTACCGCGGATCAAGGAGAGTGGCCAGCCAGTAATGGTCCCTCTCCTTGATCCGAAGAACACGAGGATCCTTCCGCAGGCTTTGCAGGATCAGGGAGGCCATGCAGCGTAGGTTAGCTGAGGCATTCGGTCCGGAGTCTTCTGGGTCACTGAGGATGACATGATCGCCAGCCACCTCCTCCCAGCCACGTACAAGTCCACTGGTTTGTTGGGACTGTACATCATCCCTAAAAGACTGCTGCTGCTGATGCTGAGTGCCAGGCTCCACCTCCATGCTCACACAATCCTCCTCCTCCTCCTCCTCCTCATCCTCTTCCTGTGTGATGGGTGGGACAGAAGGAACACTGTCCGGATAAAGGGGGCCTTGAGAGGCAAGGAAGTCCTCCTCTTCCTGCCTCTGTTCTGCCTCAAGTGCCCTGTCCATTATCCCACGCAGCGTATGCTCCAACAGGTGGACAAGAGGGACAGTGTCACTGATGCATGCACTGTCACTGCTCACCATCCTCGTGGCCTCCTCAAATGGTGAGAGGACAGTGCATGCATCCCTGATCATGCTCCACTGACGTGGGGAAAAAAAACCAAGCTCCCCTGACCCTGTCCTGGTGCCGTAGTCGCAAAGGTACTCATTGATGGCCCTCTGCTGCGTGTGCAGTCGCTGCAGCATGGCCAACGTTGAGTTCCACCTGGTGGGCATGTCACATATTAGGCGGTTCTTGGGCAGGTTCAGCTCCTTTTGCAGCTCAGTCAGCCGAGCACTGGCATTATAAGATCGGCGGAAATGCACACAGACTTTCCTGGCCTGCCTCAGGACATCCTGTAAGCCTGGGAACCTGCCCAAGAACCGCTGCACCACCAGGTTGAGGACGTGAGCCATGCAGGGCACATGGGTGAGCTGCCCCTGTCGCAGGGCGGAGAGGAGGTTGGTGCCATTGTCAGAAACGACCATTCCTGGCTTAAGCTGACGTGGCGTCAACCACCTCTCGGCCTGCCCCTGCAGAGCTGCCAGAACCTCTGGCCCAGTGTGGCTCCTGTCCCCCAAACACACCAGCGCAAGCACGGCATGGCATCTTTTTGCCTGCGTACTTGCGTAGCCCCTTGTACGCCTACGGAGCACCGCTGGTTCCAAGGACAGAGCACTGGAGGAAGAAGAAGAGGAGGGGGTGGAGGAGAGAGGTGTGTCACAACCAGTAGCAGTAGTAGCGTTTTGGAGGCGTGGTGGCGGAACAACCTCCAACACTACTGCACCTTGTCCTGCATCCCTCCCAGCTGCCAATAGAGTGACCCAATGGGCCGTGAAAGAAAGGTACCGTCCCTGTCCATGCCTGCTGGACCATGAGTCAGCGGTAATATGCACCTTACCGCTGACCGCCCTGTCCAGCGAGGCATGGACATTGCCTTCCACATGCCGGTAGAGAGACGGAATCGCCTTCCGTGAGAAAAAGTGGCGTTTGGGAACCTGCCACTGAGGAACCGCACATTGAACAAACTCACGGAAGGGGGCCGAGTCTACCAACTGAAAAGGCAGCAGTTGAAGTGCTAGCAATTTAGCCAAGCTAGCATTCAACCGCTGGGCATGTGGATGGCTGGGAGTGTACTTCTTTCTATGGTCCAGCAGCTGGGGCAGGGGAATTTGCCTGCTGCAATCGGACGTCGGTGTACTGCAAGTACTTGGTTGTGACACACCTAATTCTACACCTTCAGTCCTCTCAGAGCAGCTTTCAGAGAGGACTGAAGGTGTAGTGGGGATGGAGATCCCAGCTGATGAGGAGCAAGGAGAGGTCCGCTTAGTTCTTTGGTGTGGGTCTTTTATGTGTGCCTGCCAACGAGCTGCATGGCAGGTCGACATATGTCTGGTCATGCTTGTGGTGCCCAAGCGGCTGATGTTTTGGCCACGCGAGATTCGCTTGAGACAAATATTGCAAATAGCAGTGGTGCGATCTGATGCACTCGTCTCAAAAAAGGCCCACACCAAAGAACTTTTCTGATAACGTGCAGAGGCAGCGCCCTGCACAGGCGGAGCTCTGCGGTGTTGTACAGTTGCTGTGCTGGCCTCTACCTGGCCTCCAGGGGGCATCCTGCCTCGTTGGACATGTGACGCCGCATCCTCCTCCTCCTCGTCCTCCTCCTCATCCTCTCTCCCTTCAGGCACCCACGTGGAGTCAGTGACCTCATCATCTCCTCCCTCTTCACCACTAGAGCAAACCTGGCAGTAAGCTGCAGCTGGTGGAACAGTACTGCCAGATTCCTCAAGCTGGGTATCATCATCCGAGCCTTCGAATCGTTGGGCATCCTCCTGGAGCATGTACCCAACACTGTGCTCAAAGAGTTCGGGGGACTCCTCAGGAGGACATGGTGGGTCTAGGGAAGGGGTGGCTGATGATGCCATTGAGTACGCGTTGGCAGCTGCTCTGCCAGTACCCTGAGCCTGGGTGAGAGAGGATGAGGAGGATGAGGAGGGCTTGGTCATCCATTCTACCAAGCCTTCAGCATGATGCGGCTCCACATGTCCAGCTGCCGAAAACAAAGACGCGCGTGTCCCATGGCCACGTGCTGATGACGATGCACGACCACGTCCACGGCCACGTCCACTAGAAACAGAGCCTGCCTGCCCTGTGTTCTTGGCTCTGCACGCTCTGCCTCCCCTTGGCGGTCTTCCAGCCATTGTAGTCGGTAGTCCTGTGGGTGCTGCTGAGAAGAAAATATAGGAGCTCTGTGTGATGCCACTAACACACTAGAAGTCCTATGGGTGCTTCTGCAAAGAAAATAGAGGAGCTCTGTGTGATGCCACTAACACACTAGAAGTACTGTGGGTGCTGCTGAGAAGACAATATAGGAGCTCTGTGTGATGCCACTAACACACTAGAAGTCCTATGGGTGCTTCTGCAAAGAAAATAGAGGAGCTCTGTGTGATGCCACTAACACACTAGAAGTCCTGTGGGTGCTGCTGAGAAGACAATATAGGAGCTCTGTGTGATGCCACTAACACACTAGAAGTCCTATGGGTGCTTCTGCAAAGAAAATAGAGGAGCTCTGTGTGATGCCACTAACACACTAGAAGTCCTGTGGGTGCTGCTGAGAAGAAAATATAGGAGCTCTGTGTGATGCCACTAACACACTAGAAGTCCTATGGGTGCTTCTGCAAAGAAAATAGAGGAGCTCTGTGTGATGCCACTAACACACTAGAAGTCCTGTGGGTGCTGCTGAGAAGACAATATAGGAGCTCTGTGTGATGCCACTAACACACTAGAAGTCCCATGGGTGCTTCTGCAAAGAAAATAGAGGAGCTCTGTGTGATGCCACTAACACACTAGAAGTCCTGTGGGTGCTGCTGAGAAGACAATATAGGAGCTCTGTGTGATGCCACTAACACACTAGAAGTCCTATGGGTGCTTCTGCAAAGAAAATAGAGGAGCTCTGTGTGATGCCACTAACACACTAGAAGTCCTGTGGGTGCTGCTGAGAAGACAATATAGGAGCTCTGTGTGATGCCACTAACACACTAGAAGTCCTATGGGTGCTTCTGCAAAGAAAATAGAGGAGCTCTGTGTGATGCCACTAACACACTAGAAGTCCTGTGGGTGCTGCTGAGAAGAAAATATAGGAGCTCTGTGTGATGCCACTAACACACTAGAAGTCCTATGGGTGCTTCTGCAAAGAAAATAGAGGAGCTCTGTGTGATGGGACTAACACACTTCAAGTCCTATAGGTGCTTCTGGGAACAAAATATAGGTCTGTGTGATGGGACTAACACACTTCAAGTCCTATAGGTGCTTCTGGGAACAAAATACATGATCTCTGTGTGATGAGACTAACACACTTCAAGTCCTATAGGTGCCTCTGGGAAGAAAATGTAGGTCTGTGTGATGGGACTAACACACTTCAAGTCCTATAGGTGCTTCTGGGAACAAAATATATGATCTCTGTGTGATGGGACTAACACACTTCAAGTCCTATAGGTGCTTCTGGGAACAAAATATATGATCTCTGTGTGATGGGACTAACACACTTCAAGTCCTATGGGTGCTTCTGGGAAGAAAATATAGGTCTGTGTGATGGGACTAACACACTTCAAGTCCTATAGGTGCTTCTGGGAACAAAATATATGATCTCTGTGTGATGGGACTAACACACTTCAAGTCCTATGGGTGCTTCTGGGAAGAAAATATAGGTCTGTGTGATGGGACTAACACACTTCAAGTCCTATAGGTGCTTCTGGGAACAAAATATATGATCTCTGTGTGATGGGACTAACACACTTCAAGTCCTATAGGTGCTTCAGGGAAGAAAATGTAGGTCTGTGTGATGGGACTAACACACTTCAAGTCCTATAGGTGCTTCTGGGAACAAAATATATGATCTCTGTGTGATGGGACTAACACACTTCAAGTCCTATAGGTGCTTCTGGAAGAAAATATATGATCTCTGTGTGATGGGACTAACACACTTCAAGTCCTATAGGTGCTTCAGGGAAGAAAATGTAGGTCTGTGTGATGGGACTAACACACTTCAAGTCCTATAGGTGCTTCTGGGAACAAAATATATGATCTCTGTGTGATGGGACTAACACACTTCAAGTCCTATGGGTGCTTCTGGGAAGAAAATATAGGTCTGTGTGATGGGACTAACACACTTCAAGTCCTATAGGTGCTTCTGGGAACAAAATATATGATCTCTGTGTGATGGGACTAACACACTTCAAGTCCTATAGGTGCTTCAGGGAAGAAAATGTAGGTCTGTGTGATGGGACTAACACACTTCAAGTCCTATAGGTGCTTCTGGGAACAAAATATATGATCTCTGTGTGATGGGACTAACACACTTCAAGTCCTATAGGTGCTTCTGGGAAGAAAATATATGATCTCTGTGTGATGGGACTAACACACTTCAAGTCCTATAGGTGCTTCTGGGAAGAAAATGTAGGTCTGTGTGATGGGACTAACACACTTCAAGTCCTATAGGTGCTTCTTGGAACAAAATATAGGATCTCTGTGTGATGGGACTAACACACTTCAAGTCCTATAGGTGCTTCAGGGAAGAAAATGTAGGTCTGTGTGATGGGACTAACACACTTCAAGTCCTATAGGTGCTTCTGGGAACAAAATATATGATCTCTGTGTGATGGGACTAACACACTTCAAGTCCTATAGGTGCTTCAGGGAAGAAAATGTAGGTCTGTGTGATGGGACTAACATACTTCAAGTCCTATAGGTGCTTCTGGGAACAAAATATATGATCTCTGTGTGATGGGACTAACACACTTCAAGTCCTATAGGTGCTTCTGGGAAGAAAATATATGATCTCTGTGTGATGGGACTAACACACTTCAAGTCCTATAGGTGCTTCTGGGAAGAAAATGTAGGTCTGTGTGATGGGACTAACACACTTCAAGTCCTATAGGTGCTTCTTGGAACAAAATATAGGATCTCTGTGTGATGGGACTAACACACTTCAAGTCCTATAGGTGCTTCAGGGAAGAAAATGTAGGTCTGTGTGATGGGACTAACACACTTCAAGTCCTATAGGTGCTTCTGGGAACAAAATATATGATCTCTGTGTGATGGGACTAACACACTTCAAGTCCTATAGGTGCTTCAGGGAAGAAAATGTAGGTCTGTGTGATGGGACTAACATACTTCAAGTCCTATAGGTGCTTCTGGGAACAAAATATATGATCTCTGTGTGATGGGACTAACACACTTCAAGTCCTATAGGTGCTTCTGGGAAGAAAATATATGATCTCTGTGTGATGGGACTAACACACTTCAAGTCCTATAGGTGCTTCTGGGAAGAAAATGTAGGTCTGTGTGATGGGACTAACACACTTCAAGTCCTATAGGTGCCTCTGGGAACAAAATATATGATCTCTGTGTGATGGGACTAACACACTTCAAGTCCTATAGGTGCTTCTGGGAAGAAAATGTAGGTCTGTGTGATGGGACTAACACACTTCAAGTCCTATAGGTGCTTCTGGGAACAGAATATATGATCTCTGTGTGATGGGACTAACACACTTCAAGTCCTATGGGTGCTTCTGGGAAGAAAATATAGGTCTGTGTGATGGGACTAACACACTTCAAGTCCTATAGGTGCTTCTGGGAAGAAAATATATGATCTCTGTGTGATGGGACTAACACACTTCAAGTCCTATAGGTGCTTCTGGGAAGAAAATGTAGGTCTGTGTGATGGGACTAACACACTTCAAGTCCTATAGGTACTTCTGGGAACAAAATATATGATCTCTGTGTGATGGGACTAACACACTTCAAGTCCTATAGGTGCTTCTGGGAAGAAAATATAGGTCTGTGTGATGGGACTAACACACTTCAAGTCCTATAGGTGCCTCTGGGAACAAAATATATGATATCTGTGTGATGGGACTAACACACTTCAAGTCCTATAGGTGCTTCTGGGAAGAAAATGTAGGTCTGTGTGATGGACTAACACACTTCAAGTCCTATAGGTGCTTCTGGGAACAGAATATATGATCTCTGTGTGATGGGACTAACACACTTCAAGTCCTATAGGTGCTTCTGGGAAGAAAATATAGGTCTGTGTGATGGGACTAACACACTTCAAGTCCTATAGGTGCTTCTGGGAACAAAATATAGGAGCTCTGCCTGCCTGCCTGCCACGAACACACTACAAGTCCTATAGGTGCTTCTGGGAACAAAATATAGGAGCTCTGCCTGCCTGCCACGAACACACTACAAGTCCTATAGGTGCTTCTGGGAACAAAATATAGGAGCTCTGCCTGCCTGCCACGAACACACTACAAGTCCTATAGGTGCTTCTGGGAACAAAATATAGGAGCTCTGCCTGCCTGCCTGCCACGAACACACTACAAGTCCTATAGGTGCTTCTGGGAACAAAATATAGGAGCTCTGCCTGCCTGCCACGAACACACTACAAGTCCTATAGGTGCTTCTGGGAACAAAATATAGGAGCTCTGCCTGCCTGCCAGGAACACACTACAAGTCCTATAGGTGCTTCTGGGAACAAAATATAGGAGCTCTGCCTGCCTGCCACGAACACACTACAAGCCCCTCTTTCTAAATCAATCTTTCTAAATGAATCTATCTAACTCAATCTAAAAGTAAATCTCTCTAACTAACTAAATCCAGCAGAGTGACACAGAACGATCCTGCTCTATCTACGCCGGAACAGCATGTGACCAGCGCAGACGGCGTGGCGGCCTTTAATAAGAGGGGGCGTGCACTAAAGCCCCTGAGCTGTAATTGGCTACAGGCATCCTGCCTGTAGCCAATTATGGCTCTTCGAGTTTCCGGCGCTGTGATTGGCCAAGCATGCGGGGTCACAGTGCATGCTTGGCCAATCATCAGCCAGCAATGCACTGCGCCGGCCGCGCCGGCCGCGCCGGCCGCAATGCATTGCGGGGCCGCTCGCATCACACGAATGTGATGCGAACGGCCCAAATAGTTCTGGGCTCGCCGATCGAGCGAACGCCCGGTGCTCGATGCGAACATGGGTTCGCATCGAGCACCGGGCCCATCCCTATTTGGGAATGGCCCCTTCCTGTTCAAACAGGACTGAGCGACCAGTGTGCAAAGCAAGGTCCATTAAGACATAGATGAGCAAGTTTGGGGTGGAGGAACTTGACCGGCTTGCACATAGTCCCGACCTCAACCAGACAGAACATCTTTGGGGTGAATTAAAACAGAGACTGCGAGCCAGGCCTTCTAGTCCAACATCAGTGCCTGAACTCACAAATGCGCTTCTGGAAGAATGGTAAAAAAATAAAAATAAACTGTGAAATGATAGGGCAGCATGGAATTTTTCCAGCTAGATGTACATATTGTATAACCACAAAAAGCACATTTACTGCCTTTGCAGCATTTTTACAATTTGGTAACTTGGAAAGTGGAAACCTTTTCTGACAACTTTTTCACTTTCCTTGTCATTATCAAATGACATGATGCTATTTCACTTTCAGTTTTGGTTGATCTTTTCACATTTCACTACCCCCCTGTATATTTCTTAATAGCAAACGTTTGAATATAATGGAAAATGGGTTGGATTTGATGTTGTATATTTGATTAATATTATTATTAGTATTTGTTTTTTACAGGTGATATTGGTTATATTTTATTACAGGTTATATTGCCCTTTAGGTAAGTATTATTTTCTCTACAGGTCCAAAATGAAAATCTTTATAATCTCTAACAAAGGTGTACTTCTCCCCTAATTAAAGATATGTTGATAGCGAATTTAATTATATATGGAAATCTAAACAAATACCTCATTATTCATGATTGAGTTGGAAAGGATTTATTCAAATATGCGCTAAATTAAAAATAGAATCTCTAAAGTAACTCATTAATTAATGATGTGACCAGGTTAGTGGTTTTCTTTTTTACCTTATCAAAAAATTGCAACTTTTTCTTTTTTTTTTGGCCAATTAAGGAAAAATTTAGCACTTCTGTATGCAACGTAAGTAATCATGTTTGGCACTAAAATCCAGCCAAACATTTACTGTATATATACGGCGGCAAGTCGGCTCTGGGTCTGGGGAGCACATGGCCGCAGCCGGCGACCTGCTCCTGCTTTCTCCAATCACAACCAATCAGCGGGTCCGGTGGATCAGCGGATGTCCGCCGGGACCCACCAAACATTCCAGAGAGGAGCAGAACGACAGTCTGCCAATGTGAATAAGGCAGATCGCTGTTCTGTGAGAAGAGGAGGTAGTGGTCCGGTGTTTCTGCTAAGCAGGAACACCAATCGTTGCCTTCTCACAGTAAAAGCACCCCCCCCCCCATGGTTAGTAGGCACTCCCTAGGAACACAGTTAGTAAGCACTCCCTAGGCACAAATTTAACCCTTTAATCACCCGGGATATTAACCCCTTCCCAGCCAGTGTCATTAGTACAGAGACAGTGCATATTTTTAGCACTGACCACTGTATTGGTTTCACTGGTTCCCCAAAAAAGTGTCAAAAGTGTCAGTTAGTGTCCAATTTGTCTGCCCCAATGTTGCAGTCCCACTATAAGTCGCTGATCATCACAATTACTAGTAAAAATAATAAATAAATAAAAATTCCATAAAAATATCCCATAGTTTGTAGACACTATAACTTTTGCAAATTCCAATGGGAAAAGTCCGATCGGATTATGTTGTCGGAAAATCCGATCATGTGTGGGCTCTAGCGGACTTTTTGAGAGCAGGACCTTAAATTTTCCAACAACAAAATCCGATCTGACTTTTTCCGATCGTGTGTATAGAATTCCGACACACAAGTGCCACGCATGCTCAGAATAAATTTGGGGACAAAAGCTTTCGGCTACTGGCCTCTAAGTAGTCCAGTCGTACGTTTTGTACGTCCCCTTGTTAGGAACGATCGGATTTTCCAACAACTTTGTGCGACCGTGTGTATGCAACACAAGTTTCGGCCAAAATCCTTTGGAAAAAATTCCGACGGATTTTGTGGTCGGAATGTCTGACCGTGTGTACAAGGCATTAGGATTTTTTTTAACCAAAAATATATAGCATTGGCCTAAATATTATTATATTTATATTAATATTATATTAATATATTGGCCTAAATTGATGAAGAAATTTGATTTTTTAAATTTTTTTATTGGATATGTTTTATAGCACTAAGTAAAAAAATATTATTATTATTTATTTTTTAATTGTCAGTCTTTTTTTGTTTATTGTTGTTTTTTTATACATACATGAAGTAATTAAAGGGTTCGTCAGACTCGGTCCTTCTACTAACATTTAAAATAATACATAATAATACATTTTCCCTCTGTATATCAAGAATTTTGCACAGGTCCAAGCGCTACTCTTTGTGACTGGAATACAAATCTGTTTGTTCCTGGTTGGGAAACCTGAGTTAAATAAAAGTAATGCTTTTTATAACTGTAGACTATCTCTGGATGGTGAAAACAGGATTGTTTCCAAATGCGAGTATAGTGGATTGCTAGTAAACACATCATTTGTGTACCTATTGCTGTATTCACTTTACAATAATCACTTTCTTCCAGGGTCCAAACTCAAAAGCTTCTGTATCTGGCAGTAGCTCATCTCACTGATGTTCTCCTGCCTGATGTTTGTGCCTTCTTGGAATACCTGGTAGTTTGCAGAACTCTGTAACTTTACCCCAGACCTCAAAGTGGACCTTCACCCACTAGATGCACTAGGAACCATTGCATTCCTCTCCCCCTCCACAATAGCATTTTTTTGTTGTTTTTATTTTACCTTTTTAATTTAACTTTTTTGGTCTGGCATCTATTCTCTCCTAGGCAAGGGTGATGTTTCCTCCACTTTGATGCCCCCTGTGATATGCATGTCATATATCCATTGATGTTTCATGTTTATTATTGTCATTTTTTTCAGAGTTTTAACAGTTACAGAAATAAGAGCCAAACAATGGCTGAAAAAATATAACAGAGATTGAAATAACATGTATGCAATTCAATAAGCATTACATAAAAACATCAGTAAGAAACACCCATATACATAAGTAATTATCCCTAGATTCAGGCCGGCCATACATGGAGCAAATTTATTCCCTGCAACCATGGATTGCAGGATAGAAATTCACTTGATTGGCAGTGTTGATGCAGGAATCCCTCCTGTTGGGCCATTGTCTTCTCCCGGCGGGTGGGGAAGGGCGGGGGAAGCCTTCCCCGCTGATAGAAGACAGTGAATATTGCTATTGGCTATGGCAACCACTTGCGACAATCAGAAGCGAATTTGGCAGGCTAAATGTACCCATGTTGATTGGTTGATCAACTTGCTACATTCAGCCTGCCCATGAATGGTTGGAATCTCGGCCGGTTCCGGTTGAACCAGCCGAGATTTGAACCGTGTATGGCTGGCCTTAGTTTAATATACCAAAATTTTGCAAGAAATTTGAATCTTAAAGCATATAGTAGATCCAGTATCTAAAATACTTTAACAAAATATAACCAGGGTGGTCCTACCAGGTTCGACATTTAAAATGATTTAAAAAAATATAAACAAAATAATACCATAATGACTACTAAGAAAAGAAGAAAAAGTGAAAAAGGTAGGTGCCAGAAATGTGAACGATACAAAAATACAAAACATTGTACCCTGAATAAAGGGGTAGGTGGGGAATTTGGGTGGGCGACCTGCATTTTTAACAAGGTGGAGTGTTGACTAAGGTTTGCGAGGAAGAAGTGGTAGAACAGGGAGGAGATATAAAGTTAGAACCGTTCCATAAGTCCGACACTTGATAGCCACTTGAAATAGCAGTCAGGTATTCCATTATTCTTACCTCTGCTATGACCGAAATGAGTGAGGGAATCTCTGCAGATTTCCAGTAACTAGGGATCAATCTCTTAGCTGTTATCAATATGTGAGCACTAAGTTTTTTAGAACTTTTAAATATACCTGTAAATGGCAGTCCCAATATGTAATGAAGGGGATCATGTGGTAAAGATACCTCCAGAATCAGCTCTGGAACATTCTGGATTGAAGCCCAAAATCCCTGGATTTTAGGGCAAAATCATAAAAAATGTGAGCCAGCGTTCCTCTATCACCTGTACATCTCCAACATGCCTCCAGGACTGCCGGATCAAAAGAATGTAAGACAGTGGGGGTTTTGTACCAATACATCAAAACCTTATACATGTTTTCTTTATGGGTGACACATTGAGGTGTTTTAGCGGCTGTAGCAAATTTTGTGCCAACAAGGTAGATGAATAGGGCGTTGAAGGACCTCAGTCCATTTCCACATATAAGAATGGGTTTCTTCTGTCAGAGGGGAGGCCTCCTGTAATAACTTATATAGGGTGGAGATAAGGTGTGTCTGAGTTGGGTCCTGTGTACAGCTACAGTGCCTTGAAAAAGTATTCATACCCCTTGAAATGTTCCACATTTTGTCATGTTACAACCATAACCGTTAATGTATTTTATTGAAATTTATGTGATAGACCAACACAAAGTGGACATAATTGTGAAGTGGAAGGAAAATGATAATCTTGTTTTCAAGATTTTGTACAAATAAATATCTGAAAAGTGCGACTTGCATTTGTATTCAGCCTTCCTACTTTGTAAAACCACCTTTCTCTGCAATTGCAGCTGCAAGTCTTTTTGGGGATGTCTCTACCAGCTTTGCACATCTAGAGAGTGACATTTTTGCCCATTCTTCTTTGCAAAATAGCTCAAGCTCTGTCATATTGGATGAGAGTGTCTGTGAACATGAATTTTCAAGTCTTACAACACATTCTCAATTGGATTTAGGTCTGGACTTTGGCTGGGCTTTTCTAACACATGAATATGCTCTAAACCATTCCATTGTAGCTCTGGCTGTATGTTTAGGGTCGTTGTCCTGCGGGAATGTGAACCTCTGCCCCAGTCTCAAGTCTTTTGCAGACTCCAACAGGTTTTCTTCTAAGATTGCCCTGTATTTGGCTCCATCCTTCTTCCCATCAACTCTGATCAGCTTTTCTGTCCCTGCTGAAGAAAAGCATCCCCACAACATGATGCTGCCACCACAACATTTCATGGTGGGGACGGTGTGTTCAGGGTGATGTGCAGTGTTAGTTTCCCATCACACATAGAGTTTTGCTTTTAGGCCAAAAAGTAAAATTTTGGTCTCATCTGACCAGAGCACCTTCTTCTACATGTTTGCTGTGTCCCCTACATGGCTTATTTTTATTTGTGATTGAACTGGATGGACTTCTCGCAAACTCCAAAGGGACTTCTTATGGCTTTCTTTCAACAATGGCTTTCTTATTGCCACTCTTCCATAAAGGCCACTTTTGTGGAGTTTACGACTAATAGTTGTCCTGTGGACAGATTTTCCAACCTGAGCTGTGGATCTCTGCAGCTCCTCCAGAGTTACCATGGGCCTCTTGGCTGCTTCTCTGATTAATGCTCTCCTTACCCAGCCTGTCAGGTTAGGTGGATGGCCATGTCTTGGTAGGTTTGTAGTCGTGCCATACTCTTTCCATTTTTGGATGATGGATTGAACAATGCTCCGTGAGATGTTCAAAGCTTGGGATATTTTTTTTATAACCCAACCCTGCTTTAAACTTCTCCACAACTTTATCCCTGACCTGTCTGGTGTGTTCCTTGGCCTTCATGAGGCTGTTTGTTTACTAAGATTCTCTGCCTCTGAGGGTTTTCACAAAACAGCTGAATTTATACTGAGATTAAATTACACATTTACTAATTTACTAATTAGGTGACTTCTGAAGGCAATTGGTTCCACTATATATTAGTTAGAGGTATGAGAGTAAAGGGGGCTGAATACAAATGCACGCCACCCTTTTCAGATATTTACTTGTAAAAAAAAATTGAAAACCGTTTATCTTTTTCCTTCCACTTCACAATCATGTACCACTTCATGTTGGTCTATCGCATAAAATCTCAACAAAATAATTTTTTTGTTGTAACATGACCAAATTTGGAAAATTTCAAGCAGTATAAATACTTTTTCAAGGCACCAGTAGGACGCTGCGGATGAAGAGGGTGGGTGAACTACCTATCTTCCTACCTAGGCAATCTGAGCAGAAGTGGCAACAGGTACCTGTCAAAACTAGGTACCCCCCACCCAAAAAAAAAAAAAATGACATGACAAATGTGGCAGATGAGGGGGGAGGAGGACTTAAACCAGAAATTTCCCTTTTGGGTGAAGTTCTGCTGTTAGCCATGTCTCTTCACTTCCTATTTGCCACATTATTTTGCTTATACTAATATCTCATATGTTGTTGATTTGCTGCTACACTGCTACTCCCATACACAATACTGGCTGGCTACCAGATTCTCTTTGCCACTTATGTACCAAACATGGCCTGCTCTTGACCTCAAACTTGTCAACTGTTTCCAGCAACTGGACTCTGATCCTAAATCCAAATTGTGACACTTTTGCATTTGAAAATGCAAAAAAAATAAAAATTCAAGCTATTTAACAGTTTTTACATACTTCCTCATCTAGTATATATATATATATATATATATATATATATATATATATATATATATATATAGAAGTTTTCAAAGATATCAAAGTTAATTATTTGCAACAAATTGGCCATCTCCTATGCCTGCATTATGGGAAGAAGTAGTAAAGTATAATCACTGTGTAACTCTGAAAAGCAGATTATGTAATGAGCAAATATGGCAGCTCCCAGGAACAACCTCTTACAATTTCATATTTAACTTTCTTTTCTTGAACTGTTTAAAAAAAAGCATGGTTTAAGTAGTAGCTCCCCTTTAAAAAAAAGTTTAGATGCATTATTTCGAATGGAGTACAGTTACAAGTGTTACACCCCGAAATACTTTTTATGACTTGTGGTAGGCATGCTATAATTTTCTTAGGCAAAATCCCATCCTGCATTCTTTTAGCACATGCTTTAACCATACTAGATTGAATTTATACGTGTTTGTTCTTTCCACTCCGCGGAGAATCATTGCCAGCATACTTTGTGGAAACAAAAATTTTAAGCATTCTAAAAATTGTTGTCATAAGGCTGCACCATTGTTGAAGTAACCACAAAAATGTGGCACTTGACATAAATTAAACACATGCACATACATCAGCACCTCCGTGTCCTGCAGTTCCAGTCTTGCTGATGTTTGCTTAGTCTTGTGGAGCTAGTCTGAAATATGGGATATGCAAGGATAGCCACTTTAATTAGTCTCTTTCGTTTAGGTTAATTAAAAGCTGATCTTACTTGTTAGTTTAATTATTCACACTGTCAAATGCTGTTTCTTTAAAAGAGTATCAGCCAGAGAATGTGGGTTGTTTCAGGGTCTTAGAATCTGACTTTCATTATTACATAGCAGGCGTCTGATAGTAGTATATATAAGTATTCATGTATAGTTCACTGGCTTGGTTAAAGAGGAACTATAATGATTTTGGGTCACAGTTATTTTTATTTTATTTTTATTTTATTTTATGTTTTCTAAATCGCTTTAATACCCCTTTTACATCTGTTTTTACTATATGTATGTAATGTTTTACTAATAATCTCTTAATGCAAAATAAAGAATTCCAAGAGCACTGTGGTTTAGCTAAAGAGACAGCACATCACCATCCCTTTTTAGCTATCGAAACCTGGGACTCAGCCATGTGGTAAGGGATAAGTCACTGTGATGTGTGTACCGTGTATATATATATATATATATATATATACTCACCAGCCACTTTATTAGGTACACCTTGCTAGTACCTGGTTGGACCCCCTTTTGCCTTCATAACTGCCTTAATTCTGGCATAGCTTCAACAAGGTGTTGGAAATATTTTTCTGAGATTTTGGTCCATATTGACATGATTGCATCACACAGTTGCTGAGATTTCTCGGCTGCACATCCATGATGTAAATTTCCTGTTCCACCAAATCCCAAAGGGGGTCTATTGGATTGAGATCTGGTGACTGGGGAGGCCATTGGAGTACAGTGAACTCATTGTCATGTTCAAGTAACCAGTTTGAGAGGATTTGAGCTTCATGATATGGTGCATTATCCTGCTGGAAGTAGTCATCAGAAGATGGGTAAACTGTAGTCATAAAGGGATGGACATGGTCAGCAACAATACTCTGGTAGGTTATGGCATTTAAAGGATGCTCAATTGATACTAAGGGGCCCAACGTGTGCCAAGAAAATATCCCCCACACCATTACACCATCACCACCTGCCTGAACCATTGATACAAGACAGGATGGATCCATGCTTTCATGTTGTGTATGCCAAATTCTGACCCTACCAGCTGAATGTTGCACCTGAGACGCTTTTCCAGGTGACGTTTTTCCAATCTTCTGTTGTCCAATTTTGGTGAGCCTGTGTGAATTGTAGCCTCAGTTTCCTGTTCTTAGCTGACAGGAGTGGTAACCAGTGTGGTCTTCTAATGCTGTAACCCATCTGCTTCGTAGTTCGATGTATTGTGAGTAAGGATGGGCCCGGTGCTCGATGCGAACCCACGTTCGCATCGAGCACCGGGCGTTCGCTCGCTCGGCGAGCCCAGAACTATTTTGGCCGCTCGCATCACGTTCGTGTGATGCGAGCGGCCCCCGCAATGCATTGCGGCCGGCGCGGCCGACGCAGTGCATTGCTGGCTGATGATTGGCCAAGCATGCACTGTGACCCCGCATGCTTGGCCAATCACAGCCCCGGAAACTCGAAGAGCCATAATTGGCTACAGGCAGGACGCCTGTAGCCAATTACAGCTCAGGGGCTGTAGTACACGCCCCCCCCTATAAAACGCCGCCACGCCGTCTGCGCCGGTCACATGCTGTTCCGGCGCAGATTGAGCAGGCAGATTCTGTGACACTCTGCTGCATTTAGATAGTTAGAGAGATTCACTTACAGAGATTGAGTTAGATAGATTCAGTTACAAAGATTGATTGAGAAAGAGGGGCTTGTAGTGTGCTCGTGGCAGGCAGGCAGAGCTCCTATATTTTGTTACCAGAAGCACCTATAGGACTTGTAGTGTGTTCGTGGCAGGCAGGCAGAGCTCCTATATTTAGTTACCAGAAGCACCTATAGGACTTGTAGTGTGTTAGTGGCAGGCAGGCAGAGCTCCTATATTTTGTTACCAGAAGCACCTATAGGACTTGTAGTGTGTTCGTGGCAGGCAGGCAGAGCTCCTATATTTTGTTACCAGAAGCACCTATAGGACTTGTAGTGTGTTCGTGGCAGGCAGGCAGAGCTCCTATATTTTGTTACCAGAAGCACCTATAGGACTTGTAGTGTGTTCGTGGCAGGCAGGCAGAGCTCCTTCATTTTGTTCCCAGAGGCACCTATAGGACTTGAAGTGTGTTAGTCCCATTACACACACAGAGCTATATTTTCTTCCCAGAAGCACCTATAGGACTTGAAGTGTGTTAGTCCCATTACACACACAGAGCTATATTTTGTTCCCAGAAGCACCTATAGGACTTGAAGTGTGTTAGTCCCATCACACACACAGAGCTATATTTTGTTCCCAGAAGCACCTATAGGACTTGAAGTGTGTTAGTCCCATCACACACACAGAGCTATATTTTGTTCCCAGAAGCACCTATAGGACTTGAAGTGTGTTAGTCCCATTACACACACAGAGCTATATTTTCTTCCCAGAAGCACCTATAGGACTTGAAGTGTGTTATTCCCATTACACACACAGAGCTATATTTTCTTCCCAGAAGCACCTATAGGACTTGAAGTGTGTTAGTCCCATTACACACACAGAGCTATATTTTGTTCCCAGAAGCACCTATAGGACTTGAAGTGTGTTAGTCCCATCACACACACAGAGCTATATTTTCTTCCCAGAAGCACCTATAGGACTTGAAGTGTGTTAGTCCCATTACACACACAGAGCTATATTTTCTTCCCAGAAGCACCTATAGGACTTGAAGTGTGTTAGTCCCATTACACACACAGAGCTATATTTTGTTCCCAGAAGAACCTATAGGACTTGAAGTGTGTTAGTCCCATTACACACACAGAGCTATATTTTGTTCCCAGAAGAACCTATAGGACTTGAAGTGTGTTAGTCCCATTACACACACAGAGCTATATTTTCTTCCCAGAAGCACCTATAGGACTTGAAGTGTGTTAGTCCCATTACACACACAGAGCTATATTTTGTTCCCAGAAGAACCTATAGGACTTGAAGTGTGTTAGTCCCATCACACACACAGAGCTATATTTTGTTCCCAGAAGCACCTATAGGACTTGAAGTGTGTTAGTCCCATTACACACACAGAGCTATATTTTGTTCCCAGAAGCACCTATAGGACTTGAAGTGTGTTAGTCCCATCACACCCACAGAGCTATATTTTGTTCCCAGAAGCACCTATAGGACTTGAAGTGTGTTAGTCCCATCACACACACAGAGCTATATTTTGTTCCCAGAAGCACCTATAGGACTTGAAGTGTGTTAGTCCCATCACACACACAGAGCTATATTTTGTTCCCAGAAGCACCTATAGGACTTGAAGTGTGTTAGTCCCATCACACACACAGAGCTATATTTTGTTCCCAGAAGAACCTATAGGACTTGAAGTGTGTTAGTCCCATCACACACACAGAGCTATATTTTGTTCCCAGAAGCACCTATAGGACTTGAAGTGTGTTAGTCCCATTACACACACAGAGCTATATTTTGTTCCCAGAAGCACCTATAGGACTTGAAGTGTGTTAGTCCCATCACACCCACAGAGCTATATTTTGTTCCCAGAAGCACCTATAGGACTTGAAGTGTGTTAGTCCCATCACACACACAGAGCTATATTTTGTTCCCAGAAGAACCTATAGGACTTGAAGTGTGTTAGTCCCATCACACACACAGAGCTATATTTTGTTCCCAGAAGCACCTATAGGACTTGAAGTGTGTTAGTCCCATCACACACACAGAGCTATATTTTGTTCCCAGAAGCACCTATAGGACTTGAAGTGTGTTAGTCCCATCACACACACAGAGCTATATTTTGTTCCCAGAAGCACCTATAGGACTTGAAGTGTGTTAGTCCCATCACACACACAGAGCTATATTTTGTTCCCAGAAGCACCTATAGGACTTGAAGTGTGTTAGTCCCATCACACACACAGAGCTATATTTTCTTCCCAGAAGCACCTATAGGACTTGAAGTGTGTTAGTCCCATCACACAGAGCTCCTCTATTTTCTTTGCAGAAGCACCCACAGGACTTCTAGTGTGTTAGTGGCATCACACAGAGCTCCTATATATTCTTCTCAGCAGCACCCACAGGACTTCTAGTGTGTTAGTGGCATCACACAGAGCTCCTCTATTTTCTTTGCATAAGCACCCACAGGACTTCTAGTGTGTTAGTGGCATCACACAGAGCTCCTCTATTTTCTTTGCAGAAGCACCCATAGGACTTCTAGTGTGTTAGTGGCATCACACAGAGCTCCTATATATTCTTCTCAGCAGCACCCACAGGACTTCTAGTGTGTTAGTGGCATCACACAGAGCTCCTCTATTTTCTTTGCAGAAGCACCCACAGGACTTCTAGTGTGTTAGTGGCATCACACAGAGCTCCTCTATTTTCTTTGCAGAAGCACCCATAGGACTTCTAGTGTGTTAGTGGCATCACACAGAGCTCCTATATATTCTTCTCAGCAGCACCCACAGGACTTCTAGTGTGTTAGTGGCATCACACAGAGCTCCTCTATTTTCTTTGCAGAAGCACCCATAGGACTTCTAGTGTGTTAGTGGCATCACACAGAGCTCCTATATATTCTTCTCAGCAGCACCCACAGGACTTCTAGTGTGTTAGTGGCATCACACAGAGCTCCTCTATTTTCTTTGCAGAAGCACCCACAGGACTTCTAGTGTGTTAGTGGCATCACACAGAGCTCCTCTATTTTCTTTGCATAAGCACCCACAGGACTTCTAGTGTGTTAGTGGCATCACACAGAGCTCCTCTATTTTCTTTGCAGAAGCACCCATAGGACTTCTAGTGTGTTAGTGGCATCACACAGAGCTCCTATATATTCTTCTCAGCAGCACCCACAGGACTTCTAGTGTGTTAGTGGCATCACACAGAGCTCCTCTATTTTCTTTGCAGAAGCACCCACAGGACTTCTAGTGTGTTAGTGGCATCACACAGAGCTCCTCTATTTTCTTTGCAGAAGCACCCATAGGACTTCTAGTGTGTTAGTGGCATCACACAGAGCTCCTATATATTCTTCTCAGCAGCACCCACAGGACTTCTAGTGTGTTAGTGGCATCACACAGAGCTCCTCTATTTTCTTTGCAGAAGCACCCACAGGACTTCTAGTGTGTTAGTGGCATCACACAGAGCTCCTCTATTTTCTTTGCAGAAGCACCCACAGGACTTCTAGTGTGTTAGTGGCATCACACAGAGCTCCTCTATTTTCTTTGCATAAGCACCCACAGGACTTCTAGTGTGTTAGTGGCATCACACAGAGCTCCTCTATTTTCTTTGCAGAAGCACCCATAGGACTTCTAGTGTGTTAGTGGCATCACACAGAGCTCCTATATATTCTTCTCAGCAGCACCCACAGGACTTCTAGTGTGTTAGTGGCATCACACAGAGCTCCTCTATTTTCTTTGCAGAAGCACCCACAGGACTTCTAGTGTGTTAGTGGCATCACACAGAGCTCCTCTATTTTCTTTGCATAAGCACCCACAGGACTTCTAGTGTGTTAGTGGCATCACACAGAGCTCCTCTATTTTCTTTGCAGAAGCACCCATAGGACTTCTAGTGTGTTAGTGGCATCACACAGAGCTCCTATATATTCTTCTCAGCAGCACCCACAGGACTTCTAGTGTGTTAGTGGCATCACACAGAGCTCCTCTATTTTCTTTGCAGAAGCACCCACAGGACTTCTAGTGTGTTAGTGGCATCACACAGAGCTCCTCTATTTTCTTTGCAGAAGCACCCATAGGACTTCTAGTGTGTTAGTGGCATCACACAGAGCTCCTATATATTCTTCTCAGCAGCACCCACAGGACTTCTAGTGTGTTAGTGGCATCACACAGAGCTCCTCTATTTTCTTTGCAGAAGCACCCACAGGACTTCTAGTGTGTTAGTGGCATCACACAGAGCTCCTCTATTTTCTTTGCATAAGCACCCACAGGACTTCTAGTGTGTTAGTGGCATCACACAGAGCTCCTCTATTTTCTTTGCAGAAGCACCCATAGGACTTCTAGTGTGTTAGTGGCATCACACAGAGCTCCTATATTTTCTTCTCAGCAGCACCCACAGGACTACCGACTACAATGGCTGGAAGACCGCCAAGGGGAGGCAGAGCGTGCAGAGCCAAGAACACAGGGCAGGCAGGCTCTGTTTCTAGTGGACGTGGCCGTGGACGTGGACGTGGTCGTGCATCGTCATCACACGTGGCCATGGGACACGCGCGTCTTTGTTTTCGGCAGCTGGACATGTGGAGCCGCATCATGCTGAAGGCTTGGTAGAATGGATGACCAAGCCCTCCTCATCCTCCTCATCCTCTCTCACCCAGGCTCAGGGTACTGACAGAGCATCATCAGCCACCCCTTCCCTAGACCCACCATGTCCTCCTGAGGAGTCCCCCGAACTCTTTGAGCACAGTGTTGGGTACATGCTCCAGGAGGATGCCCAACGATTCGAAGGCTCGGATGACGATACCCAGCTTGAGGAATCTGGCAGTACAGTTCCACCAGCTGCAGCTTACTGCCAGGTTTGCTCTAGTGGTGAAGAGGGAGGGGATGATGAGGTCACTGACTCCACGTGGGTGCCTCAAGGGAGAGAGGATGAGGAGGAGGACGAGGAGGAGGAGGATGCGGCGTCACATGTCCAACGAGGCAGGATGCCCCCTGGAGGCCAGGTAGAGGCCAGCACAGCAACTGTACAACACCGCAGAGCTCCGCCTGTGCAGGGCGCTGCCTCTGCACGTTATCAGAAAAGTTCTTTGGTGTGGGCCTTTTTTGAGACGAGTGCAGCAGATCGCACCACTGCTATTTGCAATATTTGTCTCAAGCGTATCTCGCGTGGCCAAAACATCAGCCGCTTGGGCACGACAAGCATGACCAGACATATGGCGACCTGCCATGCAGCTCGTTGGCAGGCACACATAAAAGACCCACACCAAAGAACTAAGCGGACCTCTCCTTGCTCCTCCTCAGCTGGGATCTCCATCCCCACTACACCTTCAGTCCTCTCTGAAAGCTGCTCTGAGAGGACTGAAGGTGTAGAATTCGGTGTGTCACAACCAAGTACTTGCAGTACACCGACGTCCGAATGCAGCAGGCAAATTTCCCTGCCCCAGCTGCTGGACCGTAGAAAGAAGTACACTCCCAGCCATCCACATGCCCAGCGGTTGAATGCTAGCCTTGCTAAATTGCTAGCACTTCAACTGCTGCCTTTTCAGTTGGTAGACTCGGCCCCCCTTCCGTGAGTTTGTTCAATGTGCGGTTCCTCAGTGGCAGGTTCCCAAACGCCACTTTTTCTCGCGGAAGGTGATTCCGTCTCTCTACCGGCATGTGGAGGGCAATGTCCATGCCTCGCTGGACAGGCGGTCAGCGGTAAGGTGCATATTACCGCTGACTCATGGTCCAGCAGGCATGGACAGGGACGGTACCTTTCTTTCACGGCCCATTGGGTCACTCTATGGCAGCTGGGAGGGATGCAGGACAAGGTGCAGTAGTGTTGGAGGTTGTTTCCGCCACCACGCCTCCAAAACGCGACTACTGCTACTGGTTGTGACACACCTCGCTCCTCCACCCCCTCCTCTTCTTCTTCCTCCAGTGCTCTGTCCTTGGAACCAGCGGTGCTCCGTAGGCGTACAAGGGGCAACGCAAGTACGCAGGCAAAAAGATGCCATGCCGTGCTTGCGCTGGTGTGTTTGGGGGACAGGAGCACACACTGGGCCAGAGGTTCTGGCAGCTCTGCAGGGGCAGGCCGAGAGGTGGTTGACGCCACGTCAGCTTAAGCCAGGAATGGTCGTTTCTGACAATGGCACCAACCTCCTCTCCGCCCTGCGACAGGGGCAGCTCACCCATGTGCCCTGCATGGCTCACGTCCTCAACCTGGTGGTGCAGCGGTTCTTGGGCAGGTTCCCAGGCTTACAGGATGTCCTGAGGCAGGCCAGGAAAGTCTGTGTGCATTTCCCGCCGATCTTATAATGCCAGTGCTCGGCTGACTGAGCTGCAAAAGGAGCTGAACCTGCCAAGAACCGCCTAATATCTGACATGCCCACCAGGTGGAACTCAACGTTGGCCATGCTGCAGCGACTGCACACGCAGCAGAGGGCCATCAATGAGTACCTTTGCGACTACGGCACCAGGACAGGGTCAGGGGTGCTTGGTTTTTTTTCCCCACGTCAGTGGAGCATGATCAGGGATGCATGCACTGTCCTCTCACCATTTGAGGAGGCCACGAGGATGGTGAGCAGTGACAGTGCATGCATCAGTGACACTGTCCCTCTTGTCCACCTGTTGGAGCATACGCTGCGTGGGATAATGGACAGGGCACTTGAGGCAGAACAGAGGCAGAAGAGGAGGACTTCCTTGCCTCTCAAGGCCCCCTTTATCCGGACAGTGTTCCTTCTGTCCCACCCATCACACAGGAAGAGGATGAGGAGGAGGAGGAGGAGGAGGAGGAGGAGGATTGTGTGAGCATGGAGGTGGAGCCTGGCACTCAGCATCAGCAGCAGCAGTCTTTTAGGGATGATGTACAGTCCCAACAAGCCAGTGGACTTGTACGTGGCTGGGAGGAGGTGGCTGGCGATCATGTCATCCTCAGTGACCCAGAAGACTCCGGACCGAATGCCTCAGCTAACCTACGCTGCATGGCCTCCCTGATCCTGCAAAGCCTGCGGAAGGATCCTCGTGTTCTTCGGATCAAGGAGAGGGACCATTACTGGCTGGCCACTCTCCTTGATCCGCGGTACAAGGGTAAGGTTGCGGACCTTATCTTGCCGTCGCAGAGGGAGCAGAGGATGAGACATCTCAGGGAGGCCTTGCAGAAAGGTCTGTGCAACGCGTTCCCAGAAACTGGGAGGCTACAAACTCCTGGTCCTGGGCGACGAGTTGCTGAGGCTTCGGTCAGTGGCAGAAGGAGCGGTGGGGAAGGTGGACGTCTGACCGATGCGTTCAGACAATTTTTTAGTCCGCAGCCCCAAGGTATGATCGGTTTCCAGCAACCATCGCCAGCGTCTGATATACATGGTGCAGGAATACCTTGGGGCAAGGTCAGACTTGGACACCTTTCCCACCGAAAATCCTCTGGCTTACTGGGTCCTGAGGATGGATCACTGGCCAGAGCTTGCACAGTATGCAATTGAGCTACTGGCCTGTCCTGCCTCCAGCGTTCTTTCCGAACGCACATTCAGTGCTGCTGGAGGATTTGTGACTGATCATAGGGTGCGCCTGTCCACCGCCTCGGTTGATCGACTGACATTCATCAAAATGAATCAGTCTTGGATCACCACCAGCTACCAGGCACCTGAGGCGGATATAACCGAATAATTTTTAATGTCACATCCCTTCAAGACTGCCTATGCTGATGCTGAGTGACTGTCCTCTTATGTTCACTGACTATCCTCTTCCTCCTCCTCAATGATCCATGCCACCACACCAGTGCCTAAGGCACAATTTTTCAGCCCCTGTTTAACAGGGGCGTGTACTTACAATTTTTTAAAAAAATGCTTCGCAACACGTGTGACTGCTGTGCTCCAAGTACAGTCTCTGTGAGGGCCGTGTTGCAGTGTTGTGGCACCAGCACCAGTGCCTAAGGCACAATTTTTTCAGCCCCTGTTTAACAGGGGCGTGTACTTACAATTTTTTAAAAAAATGCTTCGCAACACTGTGACTGCTGTGCTCCAAGTACAGTCTCTGTGAGGGCCGTGTTGCAGTGTTGTGGCACCAGCACCAGTGCCTATGGCACAATTTTTCAGCCCCTGTTTAACAGGGGCGTGTACTTTACAATTTTTTAAAAAAATGCTTCGCAACACGTGTGACTGCTGTGCTCCAAGTACAGTCTCTGTGAGGGCCCGGTTGCAGTGTTGTGGCACCAGCACCAGTGCCTAAGGCACAATTATTTCAGCCCCTGTTTAACAGGGGCGTGTACTTACAATTTTTTTTTTAAAAAAATGCTTCGCAACACGTGTGACTGCTGTGCTCCAAGTACAGTATCTGTGAGGGCCGGGTTGCAGTGTTGTGGCACCAGCACCAGTGCCTAAGGCACAATTTTTCCAGCCCCTGTTTAACAGGGGCGTGTAACTTACAATTTTTAAAAAAAAAGCTTCGCAACACGTGTGACTGCTGTGCTCCAAGTACAGTATCTGTGAGGGCCGGGTTGCAGTGTTGTGGCACCAGCACCAGTGCCTAAGGCACAATTTTTCAGCCCCTGTTTAACAGGGGCGTGTACTTACAATTTTTTAAAAAAATGCTTCGCAACACGTGTGACTGCTGTGCTCCAAGTACAGTATCTGTGAGGGCCGGGTTGCAGTGTTGTGGCACCAGCACCAGTGCCTAAGGCACAATTTTTCAGCCCCTGTTTAACAGGGGCGGGTAATTACAAATCTTGATCTAATAGTTCACAGCAGGGCCCATTCCTGCGCCCACCAAGAGTAACTTTGTGGGCCTACAGTCTTGTGGCAACACCGTCCACCACCACCGCCAAAGGCCCAATTTTTACTGCCCTGTTCATCAGGTGCTTGCAATTACAAATCTTGATCTAATATCTCACAGCAGGGCCCATTCCTGCTCCCACCAAGAGTAACTATGAGGGCCTACAGTCTTGTGGCAACACCGTCCACCACCACCGCCAAAGGCCCAAATTTTTCTGCCCTGTTCATCAGGTGCTTTGCAATTACAAATCTTGATCTAATAACTCACAGCAGGGCCCATTCCTGCGCCCACCAAGAGTAACTATGAGGGCCTACAGTCTTGTGGCAACACCGTCCACCACCACCGCCAAAGGCCCAATTTTTCCTGCCCTGTTCATCAGTTGCTTGCAATTACAAATCTTGATCTAATAACTCACAGCAGGGCCCATTCCTGCGCCCACCAAGAGTAACTGTGAGAGCTTACAGTCTTGTGGCAAAACCGTCCACCACCACCACCACCACCCCCAATTTTTCTGCCCTGTTCAAACAGGTGCATGCAATTACAAATCTTGATCTATTAACTCACAGCAGGGCCCATTCCTGTGCCCACCAGTCTTGTGGCTACACCAACATCTAATAGGGCAAATTCCTGCAGAGTATATACGCCAGGCCCCTACTTTCAAACATCCAACTTACAAACGACTCCTACTTGCAAATGGAAAGAGAATACAGGAAGTGAGAGGAAATCTACCCCTAGGAAGGGAAATTCTATCCTGTTAGATTTAATTTGGGAAAAAGTATCTCCTCTCTACTGATACTTTATCACCAATCCTTGTTTCAATTAAAACCCCACTTTTCCAAAAACATTTTTCATTGGGACGGAAAGTGAGGTGACATGTTCTGAACACAT